>JAQPPZ010002875.1:0-750000 GCA_028583015.1 Wollemia nobilis
ACAAAAAAATTAAAGGGTTTACATGGTGTTAGCCGTATTTTACAGTCGTTAATTATCGTCTCGATCATTAAGCTGAATTGACTTAATTAAGCTACAAAAAACCCCAAACCCAATTAAGCTGCGAGTGGAACGGCACAGAGGGCAGGAGGGAGGAACGGGAGAGTGCAGAGGTTCTAGAAGTTTCAAGCTTCTAGAAACTTTCAGGAGGAGCAATTTTTTAGGTCCATATTTTCATACTGTTGAAAACTAATAGCCGATAGAATAGAGAAGATTCGAACTGTACATTGAACCAGACAAGAAATATCAGCACACAAAAATTAAAGGGTTTGTGGCAAAGGGTTTTTGCAGAGCAAGGAAGGTTTGCGGCAAAGTATTGTATTAAACATCTATTTCATCGGGTTTACTTCAAGATACTGAAGTAGGACTGAAGCAGAGCGTGGGGATACTGAAGCAGAGCTGATAGAACAAAGAAGATTTGAACTGTACACTGAATCAGACAAGAAATATCAACACAAAAAAATTAAAGGGTTTACGGCAAAGGGTTTTTGCAGAGCAAAGAGGGTTTGTGGCGGAGTGTTGTATTGAACATCTATTTCATCGAGTAAGCACATTTTTCGTCCTCTTTCGATTTATAAAACAATTTAAGTAGGTAGGAGAAATACATTCGTTATAGGGGTTTGCGGCAGAAGGTTTTATTATCAGCAAGGGTTTGCAGAGCAAGGAGGGTTTTATTACACATTTATTTCATCGAATCAATAGTACAGAGGGTTCGGCTATAAAGGGTTTGAAAATGGAAGAAGGGAAACAACAATTGCAAGAACCAATATATGTCAATGAAAAACAGTACTGGAGGATATTAAGGCGTCGACAAGCTCGAGCAAGGGCAACAACAATGAAGAGGGCATATCGAAAAATAAAAATAAAAAATATTCTACCACATAAACAGGTGGAGAATAAGGAACAATCAAAGGCAAATCACCAAAATGAGTTTTTAGATGAGGAAGAAACTTACAGTCCCACAACTACACCACTTATGTGGGCACCAAGACTTTATGTGCAAGATCTAATGAAGATGAAAGAGAAATTTGAAAGCATGGAAAGGAGGGAGAAATTAAGAGAAACTAAATCAGATGAGGTTATAAACACCATTCGAAGGCTGGAAAAGGAAAACAACCAACTCAAGGAGCAAGTGTCAAAGCTACAAAACCTTGCAAACATGGGTCAACGTCAATGGCATGTTTTCAAACAAGCCATCCACCCCCCAATCAATGATGCAATAGAGGTGGAAAAAACAAATGCAAATAAAATAAAAGAGGTACAAAAAACACTCGAAAACATGGAAACAAGAGAAAATGAGCTATGAAATGAATTAGCAAAGGCAAAGACATGGTCTCAAGTAGTAAAAGAACCAGTCAATCAACAAAAAGAGTTGATAAAGAAGCGAGTAAAAGTTCAAATTACAAAAGAGAAAAAAAGATGAGAAGTTATCAAATATAATCATCAAAGGGTTGAAATATTATGGGGACAGGGAAGACACAAATCGTTTAACTAGGGACTTCTTGTCAGATTGATTACAATGGAAGGGTTAGATAAAAAAAGCAAGCAGAATTGGTAGGCTGAGAGGAGGCAGAGATGGACATATTCGGGTCACATTGATGAGCTACGAAGATAAAATAAGGTTACTTAAAAACAGAGGCATGCTAAGAGGGTCACAATTTGATTTAGATGATGACCTAACATTTTTACAGCAGGAAGAAAGAAATAAGGAATGGGAAAAGGTGAGAGCGGCAAGGAATGAAGGGAAACAGGCATATTTAAGAAATGGAAAGGCATACATCACATCTAAACAAATCCAAAACAAATAAGGAGTATGGCCCACCCGGGAACATCTTACAATGGTAAGTTGGAACTGTAGAGGTTTCCCTTGGAGAAGAGGACCCGGGTTAGGGCCCATTTCTAGAGACAAAGATATAATCATATTGACAGAAACACATGAACACGATGGATGTAGGACTCCAGAATTTGTGGGATACAAAAAAATAGCAATATGGAATAAAGCAGTAGAAAATAGCAAAGGGCATGGGGGTATTATGATTTTAATAAAAGAGGAATCAGATAGGGTCATTAAAATTGAAAAACAAGATGAAAACAAACAATACATATGGATAAAGATCCTAGAAAATAAGTCAGTTATTAGCATAGCAACATGTTATTTTGCTCCCAAGAATTCTAAATTCTATAAGAAACATGACCTTAACAGAGAAGACCCATACTCCTCCCTCAAAAGAGACATTTCAATATACAATAAGTTGGGGGAGATTATATTAATTGGAGATTTCAATGCAAGGACAACAAATAAGCAAGCTAACATTATAGAAGATAACGAAGATATTGAGATTAATCCTCTTTGGATGCCAGAAGAGGAAAATCAATAGTGGACCAAGACTTCAGAAGATGAGCATGGGGCTATCACGCAATATGGAGAAGAGTTGTTAGGTCTTTGCAGCATATACAATTTTATTATTTGCAATGGGATGAACAAATGGAAAAAATCATAAAAGTATACATGCAAAACATATAAGGGACAAAGCGTAATATGCTCACAAAATTATTATGCTACTATGTAATATGCTCACAAAATTACATACAAAAAATAGAGGAGCTAGAAGTGGAAGATTCTCCAGTCGAACTTAAGTCAGATCACAACCCAATTGTTATGAAACTTCAAATGCATGGAGACAAACCAAGGGAAAAACACTTGCAAGGCAATCAAAATAAATATCCTCACAAGGGAAACATTCTCTTAACAGATGAAAATCGATAGAATTTTAGAGCAGTATTAAATAACAAGTTACAGGAAAGAGAAAAACTACATCATAGTAGTAGAGATTACAATAAGAGTGAATGGTTAATGCACATTATTCAAGAAGCTCTAAACAAATGCAAGAGAGCTAAACCTAAAAAGAAAGAAAGGAATAACTTCCTAACCAACCCATGATTCGATGAAGATTGCAAAAAAATGCGAAGATTACTAAAGGAACCAACGGGTAAAACAAGAGCAAACAAAAAAACATATTAGAAACTGGTAAGGGCAAAAAAAGAAGAATACACTAGAACAAGGAGGAAAGAATTGGTTTACTTAGGGAAGCATGAACCAAAGAAATTTTGGAAGGAATTAAACATGAAAAATATGCAAACTGAAAATAACATAACAGTTAATCAATGGTTGGAGTATTCAAAAAAATTGTATCAGCGTAGTAACCAGTAGGAGACACCCCCTACTATCATTGTCAAGAAAGAACTTTTCACAATTGAAGACATTATTCAAGGGATAAAAAAGTTAGCAACTGGTAAAGCCCGTGACATAGACAATATTCAAGCAGAGCATATAAAATGGGGGTAGATATCATGGCATAGCAAATCAAAGAAACTTTCAATGAGGTCATACAAAATGGCTTCCCTACTGAGTGGATAATTAGCTTGACCATTCCTTTGTTTGAAGTGGAGATGTAAATAATCCCTAAAACTATCGAACTATCAAGATCAACCCTCTATTTGCAAAGGTGTTTGGGAGTATGATAGAGCATAGTATCAAAATATGGGCAGAAGAAAAGGGAAAGATAGCAAAGGGGCAAGCAGGTTTTAGGCCCAAGCACTCAACTATTGATCACTGTATCACGCTCAGACACATAGTGGAAAAAATATGGGACAAAAAAGAGGAGGCTTTTTGTTGTTTTGTAGACTTCAAAAAGGCATTTGAAACAGTGCCAAGGAAAAAATTATGGAGCAGAATGGAAGAGCTAGAGGTTCTAATTTACTACATGACAACAATTCACAGACTATATGAGCATGTAAAGGCTAGAATTAGAACACATGAAGGGTTATCTGAATGTTTTGGTAGTGACATAGGTGTCAAACAAGGTTGCCCTCTATCTCCGACCTTATTTGGGCTGTACATTGACAAGTTAGAAGAATGGATAAACAAATTTTGGGGAGAGGGTGTGCATTTAGCCAAATATGTGATAAAACTCCTCATGTATGCAGATGGTGTAATTCTTGTGGCCAAAATAGCCAAAGATCTAGAATATCACCTTCAAGCTCTAGAACTCTTTTGTAAAGAAGTTGGGATGCGAGTGAACACGAGCAAAACAAAAATTATGATTTTTTCAAGCAAAAAAGAAGCAACAACTCAAATTTCGGTTTGTAGGAAAACTGTTTGAAGTAGTAGTTGAATACATATACCTGGGCATAAACTTTCATGACAAACTTAATTGGAATACATGTAAGATGAAAAGAACTCAAAGTGGTTGGAGAGCACTATATGCACTTCAAAACAGGTGTAGGAATGCCGAGTTGTGGGACTCGAAGACCACCAAGGTCTTATTTGGCCTACTTGTTACACCGGTTCTGTTGTATGGTTGCGAGGTGTGGGCTAGTGGCACAACAAATGCAAAATGGAGGCAAATAGAAAGGATTCAAAAATATCTAATCACAAAATTTCTCAAAATTAAGGCCACAACCCCTTATGAAATTATTCTAGCTAAAACTGGAATGTTCCCTTTAGAAGCAATTGCTATGACCAAGTTGTTACGTTACTTGAAAAAAACATAAAACATGACAAATGATAGATGGCCTAGGGCAGCTAGGGACGAAGAGTTGCATAGGCGAAAGAATACATGGATGAAACAAAATCAGAAATGGATGAAACGTTGGGAAATCAACATAAATGAATGCCCAAATGTCAACAAAGACAAACAATTATGTGAATGAAAAATTCAGAAGTGGAATGTGGAAAAATGCAAGCAGGAAAAGACTATTATATTGCAAATTTTAACTCAACATATGACCACAAGGAAAAAGCGTATATAGGCGCTGAAATCAAGTGGACGGAAAAAATACTCATTGCTCAGATAACAACTTGCTCAGATAACGACTAGCTCTCATAGGCTTAGATGTGAAACAGGGAGATGGACAACGCCCAAAGAACAATGGGAAGAAAGGATATGTACTCTATGCAGCACAGGGGGTAGAAACAGAGGAACACTTCATCTATAAATGCCCGAGTTTTTTAGATATCCGTGACAAATACAAAAAAACACTTGGGAACGAGTTTATGACAGATTTATTTGAAGACAGTAAAATAAAAAACGTTGGGGAATTGCTAACACAAATCAACTGGAGAAGGAACAACCTTCTCAAAGATATTAAATATCATATGATATGATTTGAATAATTGTATTTCCATATTTGAGGTCTCATAAACCATATTTGGGTCTCGCAGACGTAATTAAAATCTTTCATTTCATTTCATGTGTAACGTTTTGTGTTATTTTGGGGGAGGGAGTAACGTTACTTTTCCTTATATCACTACATTTTTCCATATGCTAAGCGGCAGTAACCATGAGTAATCTGAGTGAATATTTTAGTAATTTTTTAAGTATATACAATTAAATTCAAAGCTATATAGCATTGAATATCTTTTTAGAAATAGATTGAATGATTTTTTTCGAAATATATTAATGAAGCGACTCCCTGAATAATATCGGGCGTTTTTGGGTTGTCCCCTAACGGGTGGGGTTGGCCGTCATCACTAATGGAAAATACAAGCAGCAACACTACGTAGTTGGTTTATGTTTTTATGACCACCTAGTTAGTTAGGCATAGGTTTTTTTGATTTGTTTTTATAATAATGTAATATATTGTGTCTCACAATTAATTTTTTATGATCACTTAGGTATAGTTTCTTTCATTTATTTTTTATAATAATGCAACATCTTAATTAAATTTTTACGACCACATGTTAGACATAGTTTATTACATTTATATTTTATAATAATGTAATATCTTAATAAAAATTTTATGACCACACATGTATAGTTTAGTTGTTAAGCTCTTAAATTTTTATAATCACATGGTTAGCCATAGTTTCTTTGATTTACTTTTATAATAATGCAAGATCTTGTGTTGTTAAATTTTTATTTATGATAAATGTAATATGGTATATATATATAATTTTTTTTTGATTGGTTGAAAGGGTGTTGAAAGGTCCCTGAACCTTGTACAAGACAGTCGCGGGCCTCCGAAGAGGGAGGCAGAGGGAAAGAAAGGCGGCAGCAGAACGAGACAACCTGAAAATAGCAAGGGCCACCTAAGGTAAAGGCGCCCAGAGGAACCAACAAGAAGAACTAACTAAAGGAAACCCTGACCAGAGGTTGATCAGAAAAGGGGAAGCGAAACTTAAACAAAAAATTCACCATTTGGAAGTGTTGTTGTTGCTCCACAACGTACCCCAAAATTGGGGCCCACCTTTTTGCATGTTTTCCAAGAAGTCCGAAGAAGCCCAATTGCTAAAGATCAAAGAAAAAGCAAACCACCACAAGGAGGAAAGTGTCGCGATATCGCGACATGTTGCATTTTTGCGGTCCAAAGCAAAGGGAGAAAGCAAGGAGGAAGAAGTGTCACGAAATCGTGACATGTTGCATCGTCACGGCCAAAGGAGGAAGAGGTGTCGCGATATCGCGACATGTTGCATCGTCACGGCCAAAGGAGGAAGAGGTGTCGCGATATCGCGACATGTTGCATCGTCGCGGCCAAAGGAGGAAGAGGTGTCGCGATATCGCGACAATTTGCATCGTCGCGGCCAAAGGAGAAAGAGTGTCATGAAATCGCGACATGTTGCATCGTCACGACCAAAAGAGAAAGAGTGTCATGAAATCGTGACCTATTGCATCATCGCGGCCAATGGAGGAAAAGTGTCACGATATCGCGACATGTTGCATCGTCGAGGCCAAAAGATAGGAAGTGTCACGAAATCGTGACATGTTGCATCGTCGTTGCCAAAGGAGAAATAGTGTCACGATATCGTGACATGTTGCATCGTCGCTGCCAAAGGAGAAAAAGTGTCACGATATTGCAACATGTTGCATCATCGCGGCCAAAGGAGAAAAAGTGTCGCGATATCGCGACATGTTGCATCGTCGCGACCAAAGGAGAAAAGGTGTCGTGATATCGCAACATGTTGCAACGTCGTGGCCAAAGGAGAAAAAGTGTCACGATATCACGACATGATGCATCGTCATAGCTGAGGAGGAAAAGGTGTCACGATATCGCGACATGTTGCAACGTCACAGCCAAAGGAGAAAAGGTGTCGCGATATCGTGACATGTTGCATCGTCTCGGCCAAAGGAGAAAAAGTGTCGCGATATCGCGACATGATGCATCGTCGCAGCTGAGGAGAAAAAAGTGTCGCGATATCGCGACATGTTGCATCGACGCGGCCAAAGGAGAAAAGGTGTCGCGATATCGCGACATGTTGCATCGTCGTGGCCAAAGAAAGAAGGTGTCGCGATATCGCGACATGCTGCATCGTCACGACCAAAGGAGGAAAGGTGTCACGATATCCCGACATGTTGCGTTGTCGTGGCCAAAGGAGGAAAGGTGTCGCGATATCCCGACATGTTGCATCGTCATGGCCAAAAGAGTAAAGTGTCACGAAATCGCGACATGTTGCATCATCGCAGCCAAAGGAGGAAAAGGTGTCGCGATATCGTGACATGTTGCATCGTCGCGGCCAAAGGAGGAAAAGGTTTCACGATATTGCGACATGTTGCATCGTCGCGGCCAAAGGAGGAAAAAGTTTCGCGATATCGCGACATGTTGCATCGTCGTGGTCAAAAGAGGAAAAAGTGTCACGATATCACGACATGTTGCATCGTTGCGGTCAAAAGAGGAAAAAGTGTCGCGATATCGCGACATGTTGCATTTTCACGGCCAAAAAGAGAGAAGTGTTGCGATATTGCGACATGTTGCATTTTCGCGACCAAAGGAGAAAAAGTGTTGTGACATCGTGACATGTTGCATTTTCACGGCCAAAAAGAGAGAAGTGTCGCGATATCGCGACATGTTGCATTTTCGTGGCCAAAGGAGAAAAAGTGTCGCAAAATCGTGACATGTTGCATTTTTGCGGCCAAAAAGAGAGAAGTGTCGCGATATCGCGACATGTTGCATTTTCGCGGCCAAAGGAGAAAAAGTGTCACAAAATCGTGACATGTTGCATTTTCGCGGCCAAAAAGAGAGAAGTGTCGCGATATCGCGACATGTTGCATTTTCGCGGCCAAAGGAGAAAAGTGTCACGATATCATGACATGTTGCATTTTTGCGACCAAAGGAGAAAGGTGTCGGGATATCACGACATGTTGCATTTTTGCAGCCAAAAAGGAGAGAAGTGTCACGATATTGTGACATGTTGCATTTTCGCGGCCAAAGGAGGAGAGAGAAAAAGTGTCGCGATATCGCGACATGTTGCATTTTCGCGATTCAATAGGTGCAGGCAAGCAGCCAATCCCCCTGACACCAGCTCACATTGTGCAAACATTGAAGCTTGTAGGAACATTCCTTAGGTCAATGGGGAAGGAGTCTCGCCACACTTGAATGTCAGATTCGTCGACTCCCCTGTTAGCTAGCCAGTCCATAGCTTTGTTTCCTTCCCTGTACTGATGCTTAATGACTAATTCTGGGTAATTGCCAACTAGAGCCTTGCATTCTTGGAAAATCAAAGCAAGGGACCAGGGAGGCTTAGCAGTACCTTTGAGGTAGTTGATACATTGCAACGAGTCTCCTTCGATGATAAGTTTATTGATGGTCAACCCTTCCATGAGGATCAAACTTTGGAATAGAGCTCGGGCCTCTGCCATATTGTTGGATTGAATTCCCAGGTTCTAGGCGAAGGCCAAAATTATTTCTCCCCTATGGTTTTTGAGAATTCCTCCTCCGCTAGCCGCTCCTGGGTTGCCTTTAGCCACACCATCGAAATTGAGCTTGTGCCACCCAGTAGGTGGTAAACCCCACTTGATGACAGACCTGTCAACAGAATTACGAGGCATAACAGAGATGTTAGACAGATTGAAAAGTTTGGCTAGATCAGATTCTAAGCCAGGAGGGGGGGTTTGGAGAAGAAACACGAGAGGCATTCTCCGTCGATAGGGCCAAGATTTTGACAATGATAATCTTCTTATCAATGGCTTGATTTTTGAAAATTTTGGCGTTTCTCTCGAGCCATATCTGCCACAGGTAAAGGTGAAGGCAAGCTTGCCACATGAATTTTAGTTGGTTGCTCTTGAAAGGCCAGGGCCATTGCTTAATAAGGAGGGGAATGGAAGGTGGGAGGGCTATGGAGATGCCAAAGGTGTTATGGACCTGGTTGAGAACTGCTAAAGAGAATGGACATTCCAAAAAAACATGTGAAATTGACTCACAGGCGTTTTTGCATAGGATACACCAATTGGGAATGAGTAACCCTCTGATTATCAAGTTGTCAATGGTGAGGATTCTATTTTGGGTGGCCAACCAGCAAAAGAATTTGACCTTAGGAATGATCTTGGGAACCCAAACCTGATTTGATAAGTCCCATCCAACAGTGGGAGTTTCTTGACTGTAGTAAGCTGATTTGATAGAAAAATTTCCAGATTCTTCAAGGTTCCTCAGAAGACCATGGAATCGTATTTGTGGGAGCTCGATGAGAGCCTCAACAAGTTTTGTAACCGCCTGAGAGCCTCAGTGATATGCCTGGGCCCGTTAAGAGCCAGGTGTTTCCATTTACGTCTTGTAGGACCTTGGGTAATGAAGTGACACACCTTATCTCCAAAGGTGGCTTCTGTAGTCGCCTTGAGCACTGTAAGATGCGGATCTTGGCTGAGAGGTTTATCGAGGATCCACGGGTCTTCCCAGAAACGAATGGTCGTTCCAGTTCCTAGACTCCACCTTAAGCCTTCCATGATGATTTTCCTTGTTTTGATTACGCCATTCCAGAAATGGGATCCGATAGGGAGGTTGTGCTCTCCAAGAAATGAAAACTGTTGGAGGTACTTAGCTTTAATGATATCAATCCATGTGACTTTTTCATTGATGGTAAGTCTCCAAGCCTGCTTGGCAATGAGGGCCATGTTCATCCGTTTGATGTCTCTGAATTTGAGCCCTCCATCCTTTTTCTTGGAATAGAACCTGTCCCAGGCAACTAGTGAAAATTTATTCTTATTTTCATTTCCATCCCAGAGGAATCTGCATTGAATTTGTTCAATTTTTTGGCAGATGGTAGTTGGAGCTTTGAAGATAGATAAGAAAAATACGGGGATACTTTGAAGGTAGGCTTGGACCAGAGTGGCTTTGGCTTCCTGGCTGAGCATTGAGCTTTTCCACCCTGCTAGTTTCCTGTTGAGGTGATCTAAAACAGGGTTCCACATAGCCGAGACAGATTTGCCATGGAAAAGCGGTAATCCAAGATAAGTAGTTGGAAGACTCCCAATGATGCACCCAAGGATCTCAGCAATCCTATTTTGTCTATGATTGGGGGTATTGAGAAAGTACAACTTGCTTTTATGGAAGTTAACTTTCTGACCAGCTGCCTCTTCATAAGAATCAAGAATGTTCTTAATGATTTTTTCTTTGGGAACGGAAGCATAAGAGGTTAGAATAGTATCATCAACAAACTGTTGATGGGATATGGCTTTGGATGTTGACGTTGGTTTGATCCCAAAAATAAGACCCCTGTTACAGGTAGTTGAAAGGGTCCTTCCAAGGGTTTTGGCCAAAATGATGAAGAGAAAGGGAGACAGAGGGTCCCCTTGACGTATGCCTTTGAAACTTTGGAAGAAACCTGCAGGTGAGCCATTGATGAGAACAGAGAACCAAGCAGTCAAGATACATTCGTGAACCATCTGAATCCATTCTTTGTGAAACCCAAACTTTTCTAGGACTTCGAACAGGAATTTCTAGGAAACACGGTCAAAAGCCTTGTTCATGTCAAGCTTGAGGAACATGTTGGGTTTTTTATTTTTAGATGCCGAGTGGGCCAGTTCGTGGACGACAATCACTCCATCCGAGATGAATCTGCCTTTGACCGAGCTCCCTTGGCACTGGTCGATGATGGAGGGAAGGATGGCTTTCAACCTATTTGCCATAACTTTGGTGATAAGTTTGTAAATGACACTACAAAGGCTGATCGACCTAAAATCAGAAAGGGAAGCACAATCGTTGGACTTGGGGATTAAAACAATGAAAGTGGAATTGGCCTCTCTTGGCATCTTTTTGGCTCTCTGAAGAATTTAACTGCAGCAATGACATCTTGGCCCACGACTTCCCAGAAGTGTTGAAAAAAGTTTTAATATATATTTTCGGAAACTGAGGGAAGTGCTTGGGCCATTACCTACCCTAAAACTCATTGTGAGGAGTACCTCAGGATTTTAATTTTTTTTTTCTTTTTATTTATTTATAATGTATATAATAATAATATTTTATTATATTATAATATTCATTATTTTTTAAATTTTGTTATGTACTATTGATATGATTCCAATTGTATTATTTTATAATCAACAACTTGGCTATTATACATTAGAACCTTCCTCCTAACATCTTATTTATTTGTAATGATGACATATGTAGATGTTAATAGTTAGAACCTAATCAAGATAGCAAAATTCAGATTCGAAAAAGTTGACTCATGCACTGGACAAAGAAACTGGACTTAGTAAAAACTCCACAAAAGGAAGAAGAAGAAGAATGATTTAGAAAAGCTTCCTCTCCACCACAAAGTTACAAGATTTGAAGGGATGGAGCTTTTTATCTAATACAAATGGGAGACTATTTTTTTGTGCCGCCAAAGAAAAAAATATTTTGAAGTAAATATTATATACAATTATATAACTACTAGCTTAGATATAAAGGATATATATCTAAAAACGTCGAGAGTTATCAATCCCGAGGCGCCTATCTTGGAGATCACACCCCCAAGAAATGAGATAGGCGCCTCGAGATTGATAACTCTCGGCGTTTTTAGATATATATCCTTTATATCTAAGCTAGTAGCATCCGCGGCCGCACAATTATTATATTAAAATATTTTTCAATGACATTTTTAAAAAATATATATATATATATATATATATTTATAAATATAACATGCCAAAAATATTTAAAATAGCTTTGAGTGAGATGAAAATGCTCAAGTGATAACAAATCTGAATCCCAATAGGCGGTGTTGATAAACACCTTATTATTTCAAATATTGATGTTGATAAACACCTTATTATTTCATAGATTGGCTAGAGCCAATCATTTAAGCTCCAAAGACTTTAGTCGCTCTTCTTCTTCCTTTCTCTTAGCAACTCCTTTTCCCGACTTCAGTTTTTCATATCGATCATATGAAAAGGGTGGTATTATTCTAAGTCCTTCCAATGCCTTAACTCTTGAGATGGCAACAAAAGTTAAACCTTGTCTTTATGTCTATCCTATGTCAATTGTTGCTTTATTCAATGTCAAACCTTGTGACTTATGAATTGTCAATCCCCAAGCTAATTTTAATGGAAGTTGTCTTATCTTTCCCTTTTCTACTGGTGTAATTGGAACAATTCGAGGAGATGTATCATCAAATAGCATCCCTGTGTAGTTATCGAACTCCACCAAAACATATGTTGGTTGATCTGGTGGAGACCTTCCAGGTTTATAGACTATATTTCGAATATAGCCTAATGCACCGTTAACAAGTCCAACTTTAGTCCATAAGTTGGTTGTTAACATAACTCTTGCATTTTTTGCAATTAGTAACTCAACTTCAAGTTCTTCATTATCACCTCCTCCTGGATTAGTTCTTCCCCCTTTTGTTGCAATACTACGTGCCACAGGATATTTTGATTTTAACAATTGTCTCCTGTTATGATTATGCACATTCTCATTCATGGCAAATAGATGGAAGCTATTGTCAAATTCTTCTATTGTAGCTGCATCTAATGATGTATTGGTCCTTCTCATCAATAATTGCCAGTCATCAATAGTTGGATTTGCATCTCTGATATTTGTAAGAAGTTGACGAAATCTTTTTTGTTCTTCACTATCTCCTTCCTGTCGGAATACCTTATCCAATATTATGACTGTTGAAAATTCTTGCCATAATAATTTTGCATACTTATCGTTGGCATATGGTGGGCTATCCATCACAGGTGGTAATTATCCTCAATCACCGACCAAAATGATTGACCTTCCTCCAAAGCATATGTTAGAATACTATGGAAATGCTTGACGAAGACGTGAATCTATTTGTTCCAATAATTTTTGGCCTATGAAGCTCATCTCATCAATCAATATATATTTTATATGTTGTAAATCTTCTTGAAAACTTGTTAATCTAGTTCCTTCCAATTTTTCAAAATCTGCAATAGGAATTCGTAGAGTTCCATGTATAGTAGTTGCACCTATGTTAAATGCAGCGACTCCAGTTGGTGCAAGTAGTAATAGGGGACAACGTTCTGGAGATGATAAATTTTCAAGTAATTGATGAATTGCACCTATAAGATAAGATTTCCCTGTTCCTGTTGTTCCTTGTATTATCATGTGCAATGGAGGTACATTTTGACCTTCATTATAGTGTTCCTTGATTATATCAAAAGATTTTTTTTGTTTGATGCTTAAGCTTTCATATGGATAATTCGAAGTGGTATCATCAGGAATGAGCAAGCCATTTTCCTTCATGAAGGTTATATGTTGTATTGCTTTTTTTGTGTAATCTTCTCCTTGATATTCTATATTCCATGGCGCAAGTTTATCAAAATCTCTTCTTCCAAGCATATCTATTTCACTTACGTCCATGAGTTACCCACGGTATAGTTTGGATATAATTTCCCATTCATGTTCAGTCGTGTTTTGTTGTACCACTCCAACATCATCATCTTCAGATTCACTATAATGTTCTTCTCGTATTGTTTTGCCTACTTATCCTTTCAACATGCCATGGGTTGTAATTGAATGACTCCCAATTTGAAATGATATTTCCATCATCAAGTCCGATATCTCTCTCTATATTTCTGAATGGTTTGTAAAGTAGCAGCTCTGACCAACAAAACTCAACAAATTTTTCTGATTGTCATTCAGGAATGGTGATAAATCATGGAAATACCCTCACAATAGCTGCTTCTTTTCTAGCTTTCCATTTGAAGTCATTTTTTCTCTTAGGATTATATATCCAAGATTTAGCTGCATTTATAAGTGAAACACTTTCCATGTTATAAGGTCGTTGCATATATCCGTCAATTAAAGATTTACCTTCTCTTTCGGTCTCATCTTCATCATTATGTTCCACCTCCTTGAAT
The DNA here is from genome assembly GCA_028583015.1 of Wollemia nobilis. Taxonomy (NCBI): domain Eukaryota; kingdom Viridiplantae; phylum Streptophyta; class Pinopsida; order Araucariales; family Araucariaceae; genus Wollemia; species Wollemia nobilis. Next base: position 14,139 of record JAQPPZ010002875.1, read on the forward strand.
ACTTTCCATCCAACATTTAGAGGAACAAATACTCGAATGCATTCAACCAATGGAAGCTCTAATAGCATATGACATGTTTCTTGTGCTCCTATATCTCTCTCTATAAGTGTTTCTGTTAGAAGACGTCTATATGCTCTTGTTGTTGGATCATCATTATTCTGCATATTTGCTATTCGCATCAACATTTGTTGATAAGTTTCTGAGCTTTTTTTAGCTTTCGCAACATACTTGGCAATATAGTTTATAACTGCATGCTTTGAAAGAACAGGTTGCCAATCTACATTTGCTCTCCATAACTGTAAAATGTAACGATTATGTGTGTTTACTCGCTCATCATTTCTTGTTGGTTCATACTTCTTATCTCCTATTTCAGGATCTTCGTATAATTTTGAACCTTCTAGATTCAGAGGCCATGGTGCATTGTACCTAAATAAAAGAAATAAGATAAATGGTATTAGTTACAAATTTTTTATGTATATGTGGAATAGTTGAAATACTTTGAATTACCTCTACATACCTGCAAACCATCTTCCCTCTTTTTTTCATAAGCAAGCACCCTCTCTACATAGCGTGTGGCGCTCTACATAGTTGAGAATCTCTTCGTAATCTAGATTTGCATCAATTTGCATAAGTTGTCGTGTATTTCTCAAACATGGATGTTGACCGAAACTTTGTAATACCTGCAATTCACAACTATATAAATACAAACCTAAATATAAACTCATATAAATATAAATCTAAACAATTATTTATATTTACCTATATATTCCGTTGGTGAGGGTCTCCTCGAGGATTCCATGCATGCACAATATTATCAAAATATCTTTGTGCATTTTTAACTTGATTTTCATTTTTCCAATCTAAATTGTCCATATTCGGAGCTCCCTCTAACCATAAGAAACCATGGACATGTGGAGAGCCTCTATGTTGCCATTCGTATCTACACCAAAATTCTTTTACTTTCATTTTTTTTTGCAACACCTCCTTTCGAAATGTGGTGTTTCGAATATGCATGTAATAAGCTACAATATGAGGATAGTCAATAATATTTTGTTTTCTCCATTTTTGTGCTTCATGAGGATCAATTGGTGGAGTTCCTGGCATCAATGCATGTAGGTCGGGCCAATACAGATCAGCTGCACTTAAGGTGAAGAAAATAGTGGGTGACCCAATTTGATGTAATAAGTCATTTAACTCAGCACGACACTTTGTCCAGTAAGATCTTGTGCCTCTTAACGATGTACCAAAACGCATTAAGCGATCTGCAAGATGGGATTGAGGGATATTTTCCATATGTTCACGCAGTTCATTGATTGTAATGGGTAAGTCTTGAAGACTCTTCTTTACAAATACTGTTGAAGAATTTTGTGCACGATGTCGCATAATCATGTTCATCATGAAATATCTAAATCTTGGATGTTTTCCAAAATGATGATCTCTATATCGAATTAGATGTTTTACGAATTCATGTAGATGAAGTTTTTTCATTCTAGGCTGCAACCAATCACAATTTCCATCTGCAAATAATGTCGGGAAGGCCATATCCAGTAACCCTTCTGTAACATACTCATTTATAGGAGATGCTCCAATTCCAGGCCAATCAATAAGTGTTCCAGGATCCGCATTAGGGTTGTTTACCCATGCACGAATGAGTTCCATCTCCCTCGGAGCATTAGGCGGTTTGGAGGCCATTGATGTGGTGTGATCAATTATATTTCCTTCATCAGTCTCTAGAATTGGACCCATAAATACATATTCATTCATATCAGAATCGAACTCCATATGGACAAGATTTAGTTTATGAAAGACATTTGTAGTGGTGTCTGTTGGGAGTTCACTCAAAACATTTTCATCAATTTGTACATCCTTATAAAACTTATCATGCTCAACCTTATACTTAAGAGCTTTGTATACTCTCTCTTTATTCACTTGTAAAATTATAATTTGTACCACGTTGATCTTTTCTCCTAACAATAATGATTGGCAAATCACTTATTGAATGAGGCAATACCTTAGCAATTTCTTTCACCTCTTGAGGAAAACTTATTGTGTGCCCTTTATACTTGTATTGGCCTCCCGTAGCATGTGTTACCTGTAATATGGGATTAACACGGGCTATCAACATTTCTTCAATTTGTGTCAAATTCGCAAGTTCAGGTGGTTGTAGTCCAGGATCCATATTATTCTCTACGGAAAATCGATTAGGACCTTTTTCTTGTCGACACCTATTACATACTGGACCTTTGTCTGTCAAACACACCTTTATTCCAGGATAGCATTCATCACAAATATAACACATCGATGGTGATGCAAGACTGTCTAATTGATGTCGAAATATAGTCTACGATTCATTGAAATCCACACCATATGTTGGAATTTGTTGTATATTTATTGCTATACCTTCAATATTTCCTTCTCTTCGAGGTTGCGATGTCCTTTCTTGATGCATCTCCATGTTAATCTCATTGCATCCACTTTGTGTCTGTTGAACGACAACTATATTTGAAGCATTTCTTCTAAGAAAAGAAGATGCTTCAGATGCATCCATCTGTCGTACTACTTCATTGTTTTCAATATTTTCTCCATTACCCTGTTGCCTTTGTCTGTCTTGGTTAGATCGTCTAATTCTCTCAAGTGTTTGATGGAGGATTTGAAGTTCATTATTCACCTCATTATCTGTGTCTATCATCTGTTGGTGCTCTCTTATGTCTTGTTCCTGTGTCATTTGTGCACGAGACATTCTTTTTCATTTTGTTTGTTTTTCTCTTTCTTCTTGTATCTTTTCAACTATTGATTCTGCCTTGCGTTTTGCACGATTTTGTCTTTGTTTCTCATTTTCTCTTTCTCTTTGGCTAACTGTCATCTGTGCACGTCTCTGTCTCTGATATTCTCTTTGATATGCCAAACGTTGTTGCTTCTTTTCCTCCTCTGATATATTTATTTTTGGTGTATTTTCCATTTGTTCTTGTAAAAAAATATTTTAAATATTATTAGTTTAAATTAATAAATATTAAAATAGTACAATATATATATATATAAACTGATATTAGTATTCTATAATAATAATATACATTATCATAATAATATTATAATATATATATTATAATAGTATATTATATAATACTATAATATATAATATTAATCTTATATTAATAATACTATAGTCCAACTTATAATACTAATATTAATATTATAATAATACTATAGTTATCATACATTCCGATAAATCAATGAAACCCTAGAAATTAATAATATAGTATTATAATATATATAATAATATAATATACTAAGTCAATTCTAGTATAAAATGTTTTGAGCAGTATCAAAGGTTTTTAGTATCGATTGTGTGCATTTTTAATTTCAATGATGTCAAGAATTTCCAATTATGCTACCTGGCACCATCTACAGGATTACATCTTTGCACCTGCCCAACTAAATAACGTTGGTGAATGTAACTCTATATCATTGTTCAAACCTTTACAGAAGCAGTCCCGAATGAATTTCTCGCTATTCACAATTTACAGAAGCAGTTCGAAATCAATTGCGATGTGGATTGTTTTTGGTATATTGCAATGGATGTTCATGTATTTATACAATATTTTATTAAACAGTTGCAACGGTTGGTTAGTCGGTTGTTTTAGTTTAAATATTTTAAATGTTTGCAACGGTTGGTTAGTCGGTTGTTTTAGTTTAAATATTTTAAATGTTTTTGTTAATGTCGGCTTTTTTAATAAAAAAAATTGTTTACGACATGACATTTATGACCTCTTTGCCTCCCACCCCCTGTCTGCCATTGTAGGAACGCCTCTCGACGTAAATAGCTTTGAGTGAGATGAAAATGCTCAAGTGATAACAAATCTGAATCCCAATAGGCGGTGTTGATAAACACCTTATTATTTCAAATATTGATGTTGATAAACACCTTATTATTTCATAGATTGGCTAGAGCCAATCATTTAAGCTCCAAAGACTTTAGTCGCTCTTCTTCTTCCTTTCTCTTAGCAACTCCTTTTCCCGACTTCAGTTTTTCATATCGATCATATGAAAAGGGTGGTATTATTCTAAGTCCTTCCAATGCCTTAACTCTTGAGATGGCAACAAAAGTTAAACCTTGTCTTTCTATCTGTCCTATGTCAATTGTTGCTTTATTCAATGTCAAACCTTGTGACTTATGAATTGTCAATCCCCAAGCTAATTTTAATGGAAGTTGTCTTATCTTTCCCTTTTCTACTGGTGTAATTGGAACAATTCGAGGAGATGTATCATCAAATAGCATCCCTGTGTAGTTATCGAACTCCACCAAAACATATGTTGGTTGATCTGGTGGAGACCTTCCAGGTTTATAGACTATATTTCGAATATAGCCTAATGCACCGTTAACAAGTCCAGCTTCAGTCCATAAGTTGGTTGTTAACATAACTCTTGCATTTTTTGCAATTAGTAACTCAACTTCAAGTTCTTCATTATCACGTCCTCCTGGATTAGTTCTTCCCCCTTTTGTTGCAATACTACGTGCCACAGGATATTTTGATTTTAACAATTGTCTCCTGTTATGATTATGCACATTCTCATTCGTGGCAAATAGATGGAAGCTATTGTCAAATTCTTCTATTGTAGCTGCATCTAATGATGTATTGGTCCTTCTCATCAATAATTGCCAGTCATCAATAGTTGGATTTGCATCTCTGATATTTGTAAGAAGTTGACGAAATATTTTTTGTTCTTCACTATCTCCTTCCTATCGGAATACCTTATCCAATATTATGACTGTTGAAAATTCTTGCCATAATAATTTTGCATACTTATCGTTGGCATATGGTGGGCTATCCATCACAGGTGGTAACTGTCCTAAATCACCGACCAAAATGATTGACCTTCCTCCAAAGCATATGTTAGAATACTGTGGAAATGCTTGACGAAGACGTGAATCTATTTGTTCCAATAATTTTTGGCCTATGAAGCTCATCTCATCAATCAATATATATTTTATATGTTGTAAATCTTCTTGAAAACTTGTTAATCTAGTTCCTTCCAATTTTTCAAAATCTGCAATAGGAATTCGCAGAGTTCCATGTATAGTAGTTGCACCTATGTTAAATGCAACGACTCCAGTTGGTGCAAGTAGTAATAGGGGACAACGTTCTGGAGATGATAAATTTTCAAGTAATTGATGAATTGCACCTATAAGATAAGATTTCCCTGTTCCTGTTGTTCCTTGTATTATCATGTGCAATGGAGGTACATTTTGACCTTCATTATAGTGTTCCTTGATTATATCAAAAGCTTTTTTCTGTTTGATGCTTAAGCTTTCATATGGATAATTCGAAGTGGTATCATCAGGAATGAGCAAGCCATTTTCCTTCATGAAGGTTATATGTTGTATTGCTTTTTTTGTGTAATCTTCTCCTTGATATTCTATATTCCATGGTGCAAGTTTATCAAAATCTCTTCTTCCAAGCATATCTATTTCACTTACGTCCATGAGTTGCCCACGGTATAGTTTGGATATAATTTCCCATTCATGTTCAGTCGTGTTTTGTTGTACCACTCCAACATCATCATCTTCAGATTCACTATAATGTTCTTCTGTATTGTTTTGCCTACTTATCCTTTCAACATGCCATGGGTTGTAATTGAATGACTCCCAATTTGAAATGATATTTCCATCATCAAGTCCGATATCTCTCTCTATATTTTTGAATGGTTTGTAAAGTAGCAACTCTGACCAACAAAACTCAACAAATTTTTTTGATTGTCATTCAGGAATGGTGATAAATCGTGGAAATACCCTCACAATAGCTGCTTCTTTTCTAGCTTTCCATTTGAAGTCATTTTTTCTCTTAGGATTATATATCCAAGATTTAGTTGCATTTATAAGTGAAACACTTTCCATGTTATAAGGTCATTGCATATATCCATCAATTAAATATTTACCTTCTCTTTCGGTCTCATCTTCATCATTATGTTCCACCTCCTTGAATACTTTTCGTCCAACATTTAGAGGAACAAATACTCGACTGCATTCAACCAATGGAAGCTCTAATAGCATATGACATGTTTCTTGTGCTCCTATATCTCTCTCTATAAGTGTTTCTGTTAGAAGACGTCTATATGCTCTTGTTGTTGGATCATCATTATTCTGCATATTTGCTATTCGCATCAACATTTGTTGATAAGTTTCTGAGCTTTTTTCAGCTTTCGCAGCATACTTGGCAATATAGTTTATAATTGCATGCTTTGAAAGAACAGGTTGCCAATCTACATTTGCTCTCCATAACTGTAAAATGTAACGATTATGTGTGTTTACTCGCTCATCATTTCTTGTTGGTTCATACTTCTTATCTCCTATTTCAGGATCTTCGTATAATTTTGAACCTTCTAGATTCAGAGGCCATGGTGCATTGTACCTAAATAAAAGAAATAAGATAAATGGTATTAGTTACAAATTTTTTATGTATATGTGGAATAGTTGAAATACTTTGAATTACCTCTACATACCTGCAAACCATCTTCCCTCTTTTTTTCGTAAGCAAGCACCCTCTCTACATAGCGTGTGGCGCTCTACACAGTTGAGAATCTCTTCGTAATCTAGATTTGCATCAATTTGCATAAGTTGTCGTGTATTTCTCAAACATGGATGTTGACCGAAACTTTGTAATACCTGCAATTCACAACTATATAAATACAAACCTAAATATAAACTCATATAAATATAAATCTAAACAGTTATTTATATTTACCTGTATATTTCGTTGGTGAGGGTCTCCTCGAGGATTCCATGCATGCACAATATTATCAAAATATCTTTGTGCATTTTTAACTTGATTTTCATTTTTCCAATCTAAATTGTCCATATTCGGAGCTCCCTCTAACCATAAGAAACCATGGACATGTGGAGAGCCTCTATGTTGCCATTCGTATCTACACCAAAATTCTTTTACTTTCATTTTTTTTTGCAACACCTCCTTTCGAAATGTGGTGTTTCGAATATGCATGTAATAAGCTACAATATGAGGATAGTCAATAATATTTTGTTTTCTCCATTTTTGTGCTTCATGAGGATCAATTGGTGGAGTTCCTGGCATCAATGCATGTAGGTCGGGCCAATACAGATCAGCTGCACTTAAGGTGAAGAAAATAGTGGGTGACCCAATTTGATGTAATAAGTCATTTAACTCAGCACGACACTTTGTCCAGTAAGATCTTGTGCCTCTTAACGATGTACCAAAATGCATTAAGCGATCTGCAAGATGGGATTGAGGGATATTTTCCATATGTTCACGCAGTTCATTGATTGTAATGGGTAAGTCTTGAAGACTCTTCTTTACAAATACTGCTGAAGAATTCTGTGCACGATGTCGCATAATCATGTTCATCATGAAATATCTAAATCTTGGATGTTTTCCAAAATGATGATCTCTATATCGAATTAGATGTTTTACGAATTCATGTAGATGAAGTTTTTTCATTCTAGGCTGCAACCAATCACAATTTCCATCTGCAAATAATGTCGGGAAGGCCATATCCAGTAACCCTTCTGTAACATACTCATTTATAGGAGATGCTCCAATTCCAGGCCAATCAATAAGTGTTCCAGGATCCGCATTAGGGTTGTTTACCCATGCACGAATGAGTTCCATCTCCCTCGGAGCATTAGGCGGTTTGGAGGCCATTGATGTGGTGTGATCAATTATATTTCCTTCATCAGTCTCTAGAATTGGACCCATAAATACATATTCATTCATATCAGAATCGAACTCCATATGGACATAATTAAGTTTATGAAAGACATTTGTAGTGGTGTCTATTGGGAGTTCACTCAAAACATTTTCATCAATTTGTACATCCTTATAAAACTTATCATGCTCAACCTTATACTTAAGAGCTTTGTATACTCTCTCTTTATTCACTGTAAAATTATAATTTGTACCACGTTGATCTTTTCTCCTAACAATAATGATTGGCAAATCACTTATTGAATGAGGCAATACCTTAGCAATTTCTTTCACCTCTTGAGGAAAACTTATTGTGTGCCCTTTATACTTGTATTGGCCTCCCGTAGCATGTGTTACCTGTAATATGGGATTAACACGGGCTATCAACATTTCTTCAATTTGTGTCAAATTCGCAAGTTCAGGTGGTTGTAGTCCAGGATCCATATTATTCTCTACAGAAAATCGATTAGGACCTTTTTCTTGTCGACACCTATTACATACTGGACCTTTGTCTGTCAAACACACCTTTATTCCAAGATAGCATTCATCACAAATATAACACATCGATGGTGATGCAAGACTGTCTAATTGATGTCAAAATATAGTCTACGATTCATTGAAATCCACACCATATGTTGGAATTTGTTGTATATTTATTGCTATACCTTCAATATTTCCTTCTCTTCGAGGCTGCGATGTCCTTTCTTGATGCATCTCCATGTTAATCTCATTGCATCCGCTTTGTGTTTGTTGAACGACAACTATATTTGAAGCATTTCTTCTAAGAAAAGAAGATGCTTCAGATGCATCCATCTATCGTACTACTTCATTGTTTTCAATATTTTCTCCATTACCCTATTGCCTTTGTCTATCTTGGTTAGATCATCTAATTCTCTCAAGTGTTTGATGGAGGATTTGAAGTTCATTATTCACCTCTTATCTTGTCTATCATTTGGTGCTCTCTTATGTCTTGTTCCATGCCACAGACATTCTTTTTGTTTTTTTTCTCTTTCTTCTTGTATCTTTTCAACTATTGATTATGCCTTGCATTTTGCACAATTTTGTCTTTGTTTCTCATTTTCTCTTTCTCTTTGGCTAACTATCATTTGTGCACGTCTCTATCTCTAATATTCTCTTTGATATGCCAAACGTTGTTGCTTCTTTTCCTCCTCTGATATATTTATTTTTGGTGTATTTTCCATTTGTTCCTATAAAAAATATTTTAAATATTATTAGTTTAAATTAATAAATATTAAAATAGTACAATATATATATAATAATATACATTATCATAATAATATATAATATATATTATAATATATATATATATATATATATAATATTATAATATATAATATTATCTTATATTAATAATACTATAGTCCAACTTATAATACTAATATTAATATTATAATAATACTATAGTTATCACATCGATAAATGAACCCTAATATAATACTATAATATATAATATATACAATTATCACTAGAAATTAATAATATAGTATTATAATATATATAATAATATAATATACTAAGTCAATTCTAGTATAAAATGTTTTGAGCAGTATCAAAGGTTTTTAGTATCGATTGTGTGCATTTTTAATTTCAATGATGTCAAGAATTTCCAATTATGCTACCTGCACCATCTCAAGATTACATCTTTGCACCTACCCAACTAAATAACGTTGGTGAATGTAACTCTATATCATTGTTCAAATCTTTAAATCCAAATGAATTTCTCACTATTCACAATTTACAAGTATTAAATCAATTGCGTTGTGGATTCTTTTTTAATTGCTTTAATGGATGTTCATGTATTTATACAATATTTTATTAAACATTGCATATGATTGGTTAGTCGCTATTTTAGTTTAAATATTTTTCTTACATCTCTTTTTAATAAAAAATATTTACATAACATTATGACCTTGCCTCCAGAGTACTCTTATCAATTTTATAATTTTTTTGACTCTATTAGATTTACAATTCATCTTTATATTATTATATTATAATTTGTTAAGGTTATAATTCAGTTGACAATTTTTTTTTTTATTTTTTAAAAAATAAATTATTTATATTTTGTATGACCATGCTTTTTACAAAAATCACAATACATTGTTGAAGAAGAAGAATATTTAGAGTGAGAAGAAGAAGAATCTTTAGAGTGAATGGAAGAAGAATCTTTAGAGTGAGAAGAAGAAGAATCTTTAGAGTGAATGGAAGAAGAATCTTTAGAGTGAGAAGAAGAAGAATGTACTTTAGGAGAAGTGGGAGGAGAAGAAGAATGAGGGGAAGAATGAGAATTGTTCTTCACATTTTTTTGATGTTGATTCGCTCCTTTGGAACTGTTGTCCTGTCGAGATCTATGAGAGGCACCAACTTTCTCCTCTACAAGAATGGCATGCTTGAATGCCACATCCAAAGTGAGGAAATCATTGAACTTGATTTTCCTAAAAAATCTGATCTTGCAATCCATGAGTGAAATTGTTAATCAAATCCTCTTCTGAATATTTCACACCAAGAAGCACCCTTAGCCTATTGAATTGAAAAATGTAGTCAACAACTGACATACTATAGGCTTGCCTCAATCTATACCACTTGGTCGTGAGGTCACTTTGGTAATTTGGTGGGAAAAAGGTGTTCTTCAAAATTTATATCAATTCTTTTCAAGTCATGGCAACATTATGGCTTTGTCTTTCTACAATCAAAACTTTTGCTAAGCCTGTGTATTTGACTGTGGCAAAGGCAACTTGGTCATCTTCAGGAATTTAGCATAGGTGAACCAAGTTTGCATATCTAAAAGCCAAGTAGATAAGACATCAGGATCCCTTGATCCATCATACAATTTGACCTCACATTTTGCCTTGTTGGCATTGTTGTGATAAATTTTGGCATCACCAGGAGTCAATTAGACAACAATATCTTTTACTTTATCTGCCAAAATATCTACTGCAATAGTAAGATTTTCCATGTTTGTTTTGAGGTCAACAACCATTTGATTACGTGTATATGCCAGACTAGGAGGATTCCAAAATGGTTGCAAGAACTATCTAGGCTCTTAAAAACAATTTGTAAGGTTTCCTAATGCACAATTTGCCTAAATTTACAAAAATGCCTTCCAATTTACAAAAGGGATAAATCTAGTGCTTTTACAAAAATGGCAAAAACCATATTTTTACCCTTCAATTCGAGTGGTAAACAAAAATTAAGCACCTAGATTTTACAATTTCACCCTTTTATACAACAAAATTGATTTAATGGAGGTAAAATTATGAATTTTTGCAAAAAAATAAGGCCAAATTTTGCAAAAATCGAGGAAAATTGTAAAAAAATAAGGCCTAATTTGCAAAAATTTGAAAAGTTTCACCTTTCTGTCTTGGTGCCAAAATTTGAATTTTGAATTTTTGAAAATCGATGGGAAAAAGTTGTCGACGACAGTAAAAATATTATTTTTCGAAGGTGCGGTCAACTTCCCGAAGAAGTCAACTATGCGCAAGTCAAATCCACGACAAGGTCAACGGTCTAGCCAATAATCAAATTCGAAATGGTCAAATCGTCCAACGGTCACCACCGTGCGCACCACCAACCGGTGCTAGTTTCAAATTGCATGCGGTGCCAACTAGGTGCTCTAGCGTGCACGCTAAGCCATGATCAGTGGGTGACCATCGTAAGGTGGTCACTAAGGTAGGGGCACGTTGGCCCTTATAAATCTCACTCGGGCCTTTGCATGCCCGATGTGGGATAATTCCCCTACAATAAAACAAACGAGCACCTGAAACACGACTTGTTTGCCAAAAAATGCTAGTCGACGTCGAAAGACAACTGAACCACCGAAAACTGAAATATTTGCCACAAAACATCGATTACCATCGAAAAATTGAAATAGTTACCGCAAAATATCGATTACCACAGGAATTTGGTTTCTTCTCACTAGAATGTTGCGGAGCTGGTTTACATCACCATGAATCTGATTTTATTCACCGAAAACGTGAATTTCTCCCATCGAAAATGTCGACATCGTCTAGAAATTCATCGAAAATCCAACCCGAGGGACACCGAAATGTCTCGAACATCATTTATAAAGAGTTTTTCATGCCTGCTCAATGATTGCAATCATTACAAATCACCAAAAACAAAGAATTTCACTGGGAGGACATCAAATTTTAATTTGCGATCGTTGGGACTCAATTTTTTTATTGAAAAACACGTCAAAAATTGATAGGTTGGTTGGAAATCATCACCATCGATGGATAACTATGCTCGAATCTTGGCTGAGCAATTATACAGTTCCACATGTCTATCAGGGATTGAGCACTGGTTTAGGTCTGAATATCCTTCGTGATTGGTCTATTTATATACCTTAGGAAAAAAATAAATTTTCTCATCGTGCTGCATTGGTTTTTTCTACAATTGATCGTCACTGCGATCCGCCTGTGCATTTGCGAAATCATTATGCAAGTCAAGGTAGGGAGAGTAGCTCCATCCTGGGCTATTAAAAGTCACCTGAGGCTACTATGCTTGGCATCATCGAGTCGATGATGTTTGTCGTCGGCCTAGTATGGTCGTTCTCGTCCACGGACGATCGAACAATGTCCTGTGGTAGGAGGTGGATAGCGAATGGAAGGAGAGGTAGAAGGATGGAGGGATAAGGGGAAGGGGATGGAGGAATAAGGGAAGGGAGGGGCGATCGAGGTTAGGTCATGGTGTGCTAAGTTGGCACCCACCCAGAGTATGTTGATCGGCCAAGCAATCAGTCGATCAAGGCAAAGGTGAAAAGGGTTGCCAAATAGGGAACAAAATGATCTGAAGAAACAACACAAATAAAATGGAAATCAAACCAATTTTTCTCTGTAATGGGTTGCTTATTTGTCCCTTGTCCACCACCAGAACCTGCACACTAAATAGTTGTTCGATTATTTCCTCGATAAACCTCCTCTTGGCCACAACTTGACCTCAAACTTGGTGTAATTTGATCTTCAAATCTGTAGCATAAAATCCTCCATTCTTCTCTCTGATCTTCAAAGTAGACATATTCTTCAATCTCCAAACAAGAAAAAACAATTTCTTACCCACACAAGGAAAGTTAGGTTATCCTTTGATCTGTCAGTGGTATTCGATGCAGGGGTAATTTTCAACCCTCTACCACCTTCGGAGCTTCACAAAATGATGTTACGGGTTGGCCCAAGCCAAATCCTCACAACAACTACCCTAGGACTTGGTGCACTAGCAAAACAAAACTAGTCACCTATCTATCCTATGGCTCTGATTACCACTAATATGGAAACTCAATGTGAAGCTGATTATTCTATTAGGTGCAATGAATATATAATGCATACAAAGGAATCACATGGTTACAGTGGTTGTAACAATTTGCCCTGCAAGACCAACCACTTGTAACTAACAGATAACAATCTGCTAAACATGGATGTCAACTAATTGCTAGAAGACAAAAGACATCTCTAACAGTCTAACTAAGCATCCTAACAAATAAAAAACATATTTTCAACATGGTAATACTATACCTCACGTATTACAATGCAATAAATAGATAATAATAATAATAATAATAATAACTTAGGCTTATAATTAAGCCTAAGGTATAATAATATCCTCAACACTCTACTAACCAAACATTCTTTCAAGGCAAGTCTTGGGGAGTAGAAAATTTGTATTGCTCTAAATCCTCATATCCCATCTTGGCCAAGTATCCACCATATTTTAATATATTCCAAACCAACTCATCCTTTCGTGTAAAAATCGACATATAAAACTCTTGAAGCATATTTTGAAGTTCATTTGCAAGTTGTTTGAGTTCCTCTCCTTCAACCAGGTTACTAATAAGAATTCATGACTTGGAGTTGTTACTCATATTAATATCGTCTTTGATTTTTTAACCTTTACAAGTTAGACATGTCTAAGCCAACGGTTTCCATTTTAAGTTAAAGATAAGAGGATACGGCTTCAATGAAACATCAAACCAAAAAATTGTATAATTTCCCTCGTTGACTAAATATTTAATATATTTTTTGATCAATTGCAAACTATCTGATATGAAGTTCAATATGAGCCTTTGGGTAGGGTAATTTTATTACATCAAGAGAACCTACATATTTTAAAGTAATATTTTTCCCAATTGTTTCCTTAATCTTTGAATAATCTCCACCCAAGCTTTACCCCCAAGGCCAAACTCATAAGTTTGTTATTCTACAAGCCTACTCCCATATTATTTCCTTTGCAAACCCTATCCCACTTATAAAGAGGAAACCTAAAATTTTCCTCACATTCTTTCCAAAGAAAGTCTCTTTCAATTTTATCAATTTCTAATGCTATACCTATTAGCAATCTTGAAAGTGATATTATTAGAGTTAGAGTCTATCACATCATTTGGATCATGTAAATGTACCTTCCTAGGTACATACTTAGGACATTATATTAATTTAGGGGGAAGTTATCTAGTTACTTTATGCATTGTAATAAATGCACAAGTGTCAATGTGCAATTTGTAAATGTGCAAGGTGTCCCTTGTACAACTAGGTAGAGTGTTGGCCAAGGAATCTATCTTCCATTATAAAAGGGTCTCATTGTAAGAGATTGAAAAGACAGTAGGTAGTAGTAGTATTACTGTGTAACTCCATTAGTGATGGAGTATAATGTAGTCATGTAGCATCTTGCATGGAGTGTCAATTTTCTCCATAACAATATTGTATTCATTTTCGTTATTTCTAATTATAATATATTTCTACAATCTCGTAATTTACTTTCTCTTATATTTTTGCATCCTATCATTGGTATCTCTCATTGCAATCTACCTCAAAAGCTAACACTGGTATTAGAGCCACGGTAGATCTAATCACAGTAGAACTAGCTACTATAGATTGAGAGGAGAACCACCATTATTATTGAGCCTGAATTTTTGTGAACCTGATTCGCCATAGTGCACAACCTCTTGCAAAAATATTTAGAAGAATCAAGGTGGTAGAGAGAGCTTCGAGAAAGTACTATTGTTAAAATAGGGCCAGTCACCATAGCTTAGATTTTTGTAAACTGGATGTTCCATTGAACCCGTTGCATGTAAATTTTATTGGCTTAAGATTGTCTGGTAGAACAGACTAGAAAGAGAAATTATGAAATTCATTTGGCTCAGAGTCTTCCCACAGAGTTACAAAAAAACTCGTGAAGATAAGGACTCAGCATTTGATCCACTAGTTTGATGAATCAACTAGTGAAGCTCATCTAAGAGATCTAAAAAGTTTACTATTACTTGAAGTTTCTTTTATTACAGGGAACTAACTCTCGGATGATTGGGACACCTCCTACAATAGAAAGCTAGGAGATTTCAACTTCTTTGCCCAAAGGTCGGAGTGCCTTCATAGTGCAAATATTAGTTGTTGCAAGAGAAGAATACTACAGAAAAGACTCTAGGAGAAAGAGTTGTAGTGAAGTCTAGAGATTGAAGATCTTCATCGATAAAGTCAACTTCACAGTAGAAAAGGCCATAGAAGCCTTAATCCTAAAAATGCCACATAAACCTTGATCTAAAATAAGGTCATAGAAGCCTTGATTTTAAAAAGGCCATAGAAGCCTTGATCTAAAAAAAGGCCACAAAAGCCTTAATCTAAAAAAAATGCCACAAAAGCCTTGATCTAAAAAAAGACCATAGAAGCCTTGATCCTGAAGAAGACTCCAAAAGAGAGTACCTAATTCAGAAGCAGATTTAGATTTCAATACTTATCATTTTTTGTAGGGAAAGGAGATTCAGTGAGTTGGGAAACTTCCTACAAGAAAGTTATGAAGAGTATTTTCTTCAGAATCAATCCAGCACCTGAAGCAAACTTGAAGGTGAAGAGACTAGGTGAAGATCTCATTGAAGAAACTTCTATTCTTGGAAGGACGAGAAGGGCTAGGAGAGTCCTGTTCAAATCCAGAAGCAACATAATCAAGAGATCCAGGAAGGAGATCTCAATTCCATAAGTTGAAAAAGAAGGTCTCAAGGAAGACCAAAGTAGCTGCAAAATCGAAGACCTAGGAGAGGTCTCAAGGAAAAAGGCTTGGAGAGCCTTGTTGTTGAAGCAACATCATCAAAAGAGTTCCTAGAAGAACTCATTGGAAAAATTCTTCATCAAGGAGAAACTTTTTGATAAGGGAAATATTTGGGACAATTATCACCATCCGAAAACAAGCCCAATCAAGAGAAGAAGAATTGGCAAGGAGTGCCAAAGAATATACAAAATACCTCAAGATATTCAAAGTCTTGAGAAGAAGATCTTGCTTGAAGTCAGAATTTGACAAGAAGACTTGAAGACATAAGAAGCTTGTCAAAGCCGAGAGATTTGAAGATTGCCTTTCAAGAAGGCATAAAGATTCCTCTAAATCCACATCAGAAAGGAGAAGATTACTAGAGAAGAACAAACCACCAAACCCTAGGCTCATGAAAGAATTTTTAAGATCTCTTTTTGGTGAAGGATGAGTTTTTTGGAAAAGCTAACAAAAGTTGCAGAAATCTAAAGCAACAAGCTTGTTCTACATCCTCTACAAAAGTTGTCAAAAAAGGTAAGCAACTATTGGTGCAAGTAAATTCATTAATTGGATTACTTATCAGATTTGTTAAAGCACCTTATACTAGATCAGAAGTTGCAAAGAGGAAAATTGAATTATAGTCTTCAAAAGTGCAAAAGAGAAAAAAACTTTTCAAGGTTCATTTGCACATTAGGAGTTGATTAGATTTCAGAAGTTATAATCAACTACCTATCTTATATCTTGAAAAATAAGACTAGATCCTACAACTGTGTTTGTAGTGAAATTTGCAAGAATTTATTCCAGATTATGTTTGAAAGGTTGCAATGGAATTGTTAAGAGCATTTTTAAGAAATTAGTGGAGCAATAAAGTGAAATTATTGTTACCATTTAAAGTGCATCTGTTAAGCACCATTCTAGTTGATTTTTTAACTAGTTGCTCTCAATTAGTTTGTGTTGTTAAAAATCACAAAAACTACAAAAAATATGCAGCACTTTTGTGGCCAAAAGAAGCCACCATTACAAGCAAAAAGGTGGAGTAGAAAACTAACATTGATGTCCTTGAAGGAAGCCTTAAATCGAGACCTTGGAAGTCTCAAGACTCAAGGAGAATATAAGGGTTTCTTTTTCAGCACATAGTGCAAGAATTCTTATTCAAAACAACATTTCATTAGCTTGGATTGACTATCATCCAAAGAAGAAGAATCAATAAGGATTAAAAAAATTCTTTATTTTGGTGCAAGATTTACTTATTACAAAAGGCACCTCTTTTGTTCCTTGGAAGAACAAAAGTATTACTATTTACAAGGGGGTAGTAAGGAATTTTTTATCCAGTAGATTTGTGGCCAAAGGAAGGAGCCACCAAAGAGCTCACACGATCAACATATTTGTGATAAGAGGAAGGAGCCACCGAAGAGCTCACACGTCCAAGAGTTATTTTCCTCCATCAAATCCAACCCTATAAGCAATGCATCACCTGCAATAGTGGAGCCATTAAAAGAAAGTATTATCATTCATGCTTACATAAAAAAATGGAAGCATTCAGTGGCAGGTTATCTACATAAAAGATAAATCAAAAGGGCTACCTATTGGTTGTTATAACCAACACTACTTTTCAAGCACTGAAGAAGGGCACAAATTGGCATTAAAACGAGCTATGAAACCTGAAAATAGATGCAGAGATAAGAGCTATACCTAAGGCATCCATTGAAGTGAACGTCCACCAAAAGGAAAGCTCAAAAGTGTGCCATAGAACCATGAAGCAATCCAGTTGTAGTCGTCCATCATCCTCACCAAGCCAACATGCAAAAGGAAGCTTGCATATCAAGAAACATAGCAAGATCACGTAGGATACAAAGATAAAGGAAGAATTAGGGTTGTAAGCTTATCTTTGGAGCGTTAGAAAGGAGGCTTGCATGCACAAGCCTTGAGTTCCACTTGGCACAAATTCTCTAAGCTTCCCAATGTTCATGAAGACCCAAGCGCTCACCTAAAGGGAGTTACATTTGTTTGGAGGGAGTTAAGATCTTTGGAGGTTACCACCAACCTCATCATTGCCAAAGGTATGTTGAAGACACCTATCTTGTAACGCTTCTTGTGAAACTTGTCACGAAGCCCATCTTACTTAAGATGTCGATCTTGGAGAACAAAGTAGAATACAATAGTGTGAAGTAGAAAGCAGTAGAGCGAAGCAAGAGAGAAGTCAAATAGAGTTAAGAATTGAGGCTTACTCAAATAAAATGACTATTTTCAAGCCATACACCATTCAACGATGTAAGAAAAACATTTAAGATGTTGTCATAAAATGAGCGAACAATGCTTGCATTCGGAGAAGCCCTACAAAGCATATTTCAATATATCTTTCGATGTCAGTTGTTGAAGAGAAGGATCGCCAATCAAGGAGTGAATCAACGATGGTCAAAGAGGGCTTTGACTGCCCATGAGCGCTACACAACACATAGCTACGAATCTGTCGACGCACAACATTGAAGGACTATTAAGGTAAAGGTTGATTTTTAGCTTACTTTTAATATAAGATTTTTGGAGTTATAAGGGAACATTTTATCTTCTATTGCAATATTCAACATTAGAGATTTATTATGCAAGCTTATTTCAGATTTGTTAATATTTACAAAATTTTATCAAGGAGAAATAAGGGTTATTATTGAAATTTAAATTACTTGCAAATATTATTATTTAATCTTTCCAAATTTGTGAGTTATAAGGAGTACAACATCAAATTTAGGAATTGGAAATTAGAAAACATTAAAATCAACCAAAAGGGGTATTTAAAGAGGTTTATTAAAAAATTTCAAAGGTTGGGATTTTTATAATAGTGTTGTCAAAATCTTATCATGATGCTCTAAGTAGTTGTTCAAAAGCTTCTGTACAAAATAAAAATAGGGAAGGAGAAACTTATAATGATCCTCATTTAGTAGATATCCTAGATGCTTGCAAATTGTTGCATAAGTAAGATTGGCCTAAAGATATAAATGATGACTTGTCTTCAAAAATTTTAGAAATAGCCTCTTATTTGAAAGAAAGCTTATATGTTTGTGATTTTTACACTTTATTAAATGAGCAAAAGATATTTGAAAACCATGTATTCGCTTGCAAGTTTAATGAATCAAAATATCAACTTGGAATTGCTAATACCATTGAATCAAATTGGTAGGGTGAGAGAGACAAATGAAGAGTTTTTATACTGTGTGGCCTAATCTTATTTTGGTTGGATTTCTGTAAAGCTTGGCATGCATATCATGGTAGATGTCTTTTAAATTGTGGTAATCGTGTTTGGGATCCAGGGAAGTGATAGCCTAAATTTTGCATCATCTTGTACATTATTGTATATTATTGTATATAGCTTTTGGGTTTTCATGATTTCGCTTTTAGCTTTTCTTTGTGTGGTGCTTTTGTGCATAATCCCATGTTTTATCATTTTGTTTTTTACTTTCTTGTTAGTTTGCATTAGGTTAGGTGTTGGTTTATCTTCAAGTTTTATTTTTCATGTTTGCAAGAAGTGCGCTTTGGGTTCATTCCCTTGATTTGTGGTGGTGTTGTGTGGTAGCTACTAATTTATGGCCTCTTGACTATTTTTTTTGTGTTCCTTTGTCATGTAGGGTGGATTGCCTAGTTTGGAATTATGTGGATCAAGGAAAAGGGGATGAAGTTGTTTAGTAATCATTCATAGATCTTGGGATTAAGATAGTGAATGTTGGAACATTGAATCATTTTGCTAAAGCTACACATGAACACATCATATTAAGGGATATGCCTTGGAATCCTGAAGGATGATATCATTTTGGTTTGCAAATTAAGGCAAAATTTTTTATAGACTCCACATTTAGCCTTAAGTGGTCTCTAACCCAGGTGGAGTACAAGTTTTGCAAGACAATATGAGGCCGAATAAAAAAAAAGAGGAAAACATGCCAAATCATTATCAAGGTCTAGATAATATTTATCGGGGCTATGGATGCATGACTGGTAGTAGGGCTATGTCTAGACAAAGTAAAAATAAAGAAAGCAATGCAAAGTATCAATTAGACACCTCGGTGATTCAGACAATCTCTATCAGGGTTATAGATGCCTAGTTGGTAGTAGAGCAAGGTCTAGAAGAGATTGAGGTCATCTCCACTGGGGGTATAGATGCTTGGCTAGTAGTGGAGCAATGTAGAGGCACATTTTAATAAGTAACACTCTATAGCCTTAATGCAAACAGGTGATGGAATCCAGATGGTTTTCAAGAATGCAAAATGAAATCACTTACACACACACTAAGCTAAAGCAAAGGGTTCATGTGTTTTCATTTGAAGTTATCTACCCCACCTTCTTGGAGGTTACTAGATGGTTTATTTTATGATCTTTGGTTTGTTTATTTTTAGAACTGGGTTCTTCACCCGAAATGCTCAGAAGCATTTCCTAGTAGAGTCACCATTTGTTGTAACCATTGCACAACTTACCCCAAATTTGGGGACCTACCTTAAAATTTTGGTTTTTTGGGAATTTTGGTTGTCTGTGAGTGATAGTTTTGATCATTTTTCCTTTAAAATTCTTGTAGAGTGTTTTGTATTTTGGTTAGGTCAATAGGCTCATTTTCTTTCTTAGTTCTTACGTTTGGTTAGGTTTGTAATGTGGGTTAAATTAAATGTTTGAATCTAATTAGTGCAAAAATTTGAAATTAATTAATTTAAATTCAAACATTTAAATTTGATTAAATCAAATCTCAAATAAATAAAAAAATAATAAAAAAACAAAAATAAAAATAAATAAATAAATAAATGAAATGAAATGAATAAATAATGTTTTTTTTTGTTTACTTTACTTTATGGTATCATTTATAGGTCATTTGGACCATGATATTTATTTAAACCAATATAGTTTAGTGAGTGTTGGTCATATTTTAGGTAAAAAAGGTGGCGGACGTGCTGGCATAGCCAACGACTTGGACCTGTGGACCCAAAGAGGACCTGGACATATGATGAGATCGGACCGTGATGGATGGTGCAATAGGGCTGACCTAGACAGAGCAGGGGAGACCTTAAGGACCCGATAATGAATATGGGGACCCACATGGCGATGACTCATGCTTGGACACCGAGGACACGAACGATGAAGTGTTGACAACGTAGACGGGATGGATAGTCCCATTGCAATGGTAGCTCTTGGTGCAGGATATTTGCTTCTATGGATAACATTCACCCTGCTAAATAATTCCAAGTAAAGTGCTTTATATCTCTGCCTCTTAACAATTAGAGTGAATGTCTGCAGTTGATGGTTCACAATAACAATAACGTATTCTGAGCAAAGAGGGAAGAGGAAATACATGGATTATGTATCCATGGCAGTAGTGCAAAGGAGGTCTATCACGTCATCGGGAGCATGTAATGATTATTAAGAACAATACAATGCAGATATAATAGTAGTGGCATACACAGGGACATGAAGACAACACGTGAGATGTGGCCGCCAACCAGGTTACTCGTCAGTCCACGTTGAAAGCTGAAAACTCTATGGAATAAAAGGTCTCATCCTCCATGCATTTAGTGCAAATGTTTTTGGAAAATCTTGACGAAACATAGGAATCTACCACTCTGACACCACGGTGTAAAGTAGAATATGCAAAAGGTACAAACAATAATGAGTCTTCATTTCTTGAACATCATGGTGGATTTGTGCCCACAAACCATAGTCTAGCATTATGGTGGTTATGTTTGAACATGGCGGATTTAGAATAGTATCGAGATATCATGAATTTATGCATGATTTCTACTGCATTTATCCAGTGATAATGGCAGTTAACCTGTCAGATGTGTGATAAATTTGGAATACGTTGCCAGAGAAGTAATTACAGTTGTAGAGTTATTTTAGGATAGGTACTACACCATCGTGCTCTAGCCTCTCGCTCGGTTGTCCGAATACCTTGCCCTAAAATAGCAAATGGTAGACGATGAATTCGTCATTGTAGACCACAACCATAATCGATTATTTATAGGATGTTTCCAAACAGGGAGGTGAAATTATCGGTACAATCATGTAACACCTGAAGATCATAGTGGAAATTTATAGAATGCACATATATACGCTAAGGAGTCACTGAAATCTAGTTGGTGGACTGCAGGAGTAGACATACCCGTGGATGTCCATGTGGAGGAGTAGCTCTGAAACTCACTAGGGGGTTACATCAAATTCTAAATTTCTATCGAAATGAGTTTCCTAAGCATGTGTGCACGTTTTTATTGTCGTGTTGAAAAGTTGGTTCAAAATGTAGCCTTCATAGTAGAGATGGTTCTAAAGTTTCATCACTTTGCTTTCCTTTTGTTGGTGTTGTGCATCCTCTGTGTAAATATTTAAAAATCGTCGGTGATGTCAGAGATAAGGCAGTCGGTGGTTGCGCATGTGATCATGGATTAAGTCCATGTCATTTTTGTAGAATGGGTGGTCTACTCAGGTGGCTGCATTCGTTATGTTATATTTAGAGCAAAGTGACAGGTTAATTTCGTGCAAAGAGGTAATATTTGAAGGGACCATTTCGGGTTGTTATAGCTCAGAATAGTTACTAATGTAGACCATATCTTTAATAAGACAAACCAATATCAATCAAGTTCCCAAGCAAGGTTGAGCCACGTTTGCATCGACGTACGTTTTGGACGTAGAACTATTCACGTGAAGGGGGTAAGTGCAAATTATGCAGGGGAAATTTCATTTCGAGATTATACGTAGTGGTAGTTGTTTCAGGTTGTTATAATGCAACACAATTACCAACATTGGCCCTCATGTTCATGCTCATGGTAAGCCAAGGGAGGAGAAACGAAAAGCGTTACCTCATAAGACGTTAGGTATCCAAGTAGAAAGAAAAGAATACATAGTCGTTACCAAGCAAGCAAAAAGGAAGCATTAGGAGCCCAAACACGAAGAAGAAAATGAAACGAATGGACACAACTGGGAGGGTTGAAAACAGATGCAAACTCAAAAAATAGGGGCTGTAAATTTTGGAATAGGAAGCATGGAAGAAGATTGGAAGGCTCTCAAACTGTTACCAATGGTGTGGTTTCACATTTGTATGCAGAAAAGGAGGTTTTGAATAAAATAAATATTTTATTGCATATTTTTCTCCACATGCTTTAGAACTATTTAATGGTGTTTTATGCTTGAATAAGGTAGCATCATTTATATATTTTTAATGCATGTTTTTTACCCCTTAGACTCTCGCCATAACCAGATTTTAGATTGTGTGAATGCAGGTCTAACCTGGTTGTGTTTTGTATTTAGAATATAATGTTTTCTACAACATGGGCCAGATTAGGGTTCTGTAGTTTTTATTTATTCATTTTCCATATTCTGGTCCATATTCTAGAATTTTTAAGTTTTATTTTTATTTTTCTCTAACCCTACACTTTTTCATTTTTTTAACTTCATCAAATAAAATAAAAAATTTAAAAATAAAAATAAAATCCAAAAAAGAGATGCATAGATGCCAAGATTAAGCTTTAATGTTTTATTTTAAGTCATTTCTATTTTATTTTGAAGGAAATTCAAAATTCCTAAAAATTATATAAAGTTCACATTTTAAAAGGAATTTTGTATTTTCAAAGCTTTACATGATTTCACATTTTAAAGGAGAGACAAATTCCAAGCTTGACACTTTTGTTTTTCAAGCAATAAATTAACTTCTCTTTATGAAAATTACAATTTCATTAAAGAGGGGTAATTTATATGACATTTCAAAGGCTACTACATTTTCAAAGTTAGTCATGTAGATTATTTTCTTTTCATGCTCAAAGCAAGCTAAAATGAATCCAATCATCATTCAAGATTCACATTTTAGAGATAGATTTTAATCTTTCCTTTCATGCTTAAAGCAAAGTTTAGCAAATAAAATTTGTTAAAATCTGCTTAACAAAAGAAGATAAAATCTATCTAAAATACTTCAAGATACAAAAAATTAAATCACCTTTTCATCATGGTCATATGAGGGCCGATCACATTTACATTTTCTTTTCTTTTAAGATTCATGAACAATCAATAGCACAACATAATAAAGTAATACCAACATAGGCCCCTTGTTAACAGTAATTTGCAAATCACTAAGGTATTCCAAGCACTTATTTGACACATTTTCACAAGCATACAAGCACACATTAAGTAAAATGAACCTTGGAGAAATTTCTATTTCTTTGCAAGAGAGGGTTTTCTAATCAAAATTATAACTGTGAGTGTGGTTTTGCAATTGGGAAAAATTATCACTCAACACTTCTCTATAACTCTTTCTTGTTCAATACCTCTAGTCACTTTGTAATGTCTGCTCACTCGTGTGGGACTTGAGGAGAATAACAAGTGTCACCACGTATGCTTGAGCATTGAGAGTCAAAGTTCTTGTAACGTATGCTTGAGCGTTGAGAGTCGACGTTCTTGTAATGTATGTGCCTTAGAAGATTGATGCCAAGTGGCATTCACACTCTCTACATGAAGTCCTTCACCATAATGTCTTCCAAGGAGATTATTATAACTCCTTAAGTATTTTCATATACCATTCCTTTGCTTTGCTACGTTTCTTGAGCAACAAGCAAACTTATCTTCTATAGGTGGATTTATGAGACACTATGGAGCTTGAATAGAGATTTTGATGCTTCCTTTGGTGGAGGATCTTCACCAAGTTTAAGGTTTTGAATGTAGCTCCTTTGTTATTTATCTTCTATACCTCCAACGTATTAATTATTGCGTGTCTTTGTAGTGTAGATGTTGTCCATATCATATTGATAGATGTGAATGTTGTCCGTCTCACATTGGTAGAAGTAGATGCCTTCTCTTTGTAGTGTGGATGTTGTTTGTCCCACGTTGATAGATGTGGATGTTGTCCATCTCACGTTGGTATATGTGCACTCTTTTATCTACATAAATGTAGCTTTGACAATAGTCTCTTGTGGGCTTTATTTTTGCAGGTTTATTCATCCAAGATGAGCCCTTTGAGTGACTCATATTGCTTGGGAAGAAGAGTGCTTACATTCGGCCTTTCTTGGCTGCTTTTTCCTGTAGATATTGTACCTTTTGGAGACACATTCAAATATGCTCTTGGGCTGTAAAAAATAAGATTAAAGTAGTGCAATAAAATGTACTATAGATTGTACATAAACCTCCTTTGATACACCTTCTTTTGCACTCTTATTTCAGATCTAAAATTCTGGTTTTATGGTAGATTTTTCTCCTACAATACAAGGGTTTTGGGGTTGTATTTTATGAGTAGACACCTTCCCATTTTTGCTTGGACACTTTGATAATAAATCCAAGCTTAGATAATAGTAGATAGAAGCTTTTTAGTTTATGCAATTTTCTGCATTTTCTTTTCTTGCATCCAATCTTATAATGCTTTGGATTTGAGACTCACCAAGTCTCAATATTTGAAGCTTCTATTTCTGTTTTTGGTTAGTTGTGTTCTTCTCCAAGTTTTGGAGGATTCTAACCTTTTTGGGTGGCTTCTTTTGGCCACTACGACTTGCAGATTTATGTGCTTCAATATTGTCTTTAGACACTTAATACAAATCAGATTTTGTGCCCTTCAAGAACACAAAACTAATTTCTTTTGAGAGTAGTATAATAGTGCAAATAAATCTAATAGACTTTCTTTTTAATGCACTAACAATTCCACCTTATCACTCTAATCAACTCTCAAGATAATGCACTTAATCAATTTATTGCAACTAATCAAGAATAACCTAAAATGAATCTTCAAGAGTTATTCTGCAAATTCACTACAACTAATATTGTAGGGCTTAGTCTTCTTTTCTATTTCCAAAGTAGATGATAGGTAGTTGATAGATATAATTCTTAAATCTAATCAACTCCTAATTAATGTGCAAATGAAACTTAAAAAGAACCTTTTTCTTTTTGCACTTTTGAAGAATGTAATCTACTTATTCTTCATGTAACTTTAATCCAGATAAGGTGCTCTAATGAATCTGCTAATTAGTCTAATTAATGAGTTAGCACCAGTAGTTGCATATATTTTTATAACCTTCTATAGATCCTTTTTCCACTTCTATAGAGGATGTGGATCTTGGTATCTAAGATCACCAAGTTGCTGCTTCGAGTAGGACTTTGCAGCTATTTGTAGACTATTTTGAACATCTCCTTCTTCACCAAATGATGGTCTCAAACTTTCTTTCATGAGCTTAAGATTTGGTGGCTTGTTCTCCTCTTGAGATCTCCTTCTGCTGTAGATTTGGAGAAGTCTCTATCTCTAAAGTGATGCCTTCTTGCTATGAGAGGTAATCTTCAAATCTCCTAGATTTGATGAGCTTCTTCTGTCTTCAAGTCTTCTTATCAAATTCTAACTTCAAGCAGGATCTTCTTCTCAAGATTTTGAATGTCTTGAGGTCTTTCATTGGATTCTTCTTCTAAAATTTGGCACTCCTTGCCAAATTCTCCTTCTTTATTTGGAACTCCTTGCCAAATTCTCCTTCTCTTGGGCTTGTTGTCGGATGGCGATAATTGTCCCAAGTCCTTCACTATCAGGGGCTTCTCCTTGGTAGTGGATTTCTCCAGTGAGTTCTCATTTGAGAATTTCTTCAGTCATGCTCTCCTAGCCTTTTGGATGCTTGATGAGACCTTCCCAAGGTCTTTGATCTTGCAGCTTTTGCTGGTATTCCCTTGAGATCTCTTTAATATTTTGCTCCTGTAAGTGTTGGCGGTATCATCTACTCCTAGATCTTTGATTTAGCTACTTCTGGATTCAAGTAGGACTTTCCTAGTCCTTCTTCTTCTTCCAAATTTGGAAGTCCTTTAATGAGATCTTCTTCTCATCTCTTTTGCTTCAAGTGTTGAATTGATTTTGAAGAAGATACCCTTCCTAACTTTCTTGTAGGAAGTTTCCCAACTCACTAAATCTTCTTTTCCTACAACAAAAATGTTAATACTGAAATCTTAATCTACTTCTGAATCAAATATTCCTTTCAAATTCTTCCTCAGGATCAAGGCTTTTGTGGCCTATTTCAGTATCAAGGCTTATGTGGCCTTTTTAGTATCAAGGCTTATGTGGCCTTTTCAATATCAAGGTTTTTGTGGCTTCTACTTCAAGGCTTCTATGGCATTTTTGTATCAAGGCTTCTATGGCTTTTTGTATCAAGGCTACTATGGCCTATTCTTCAAGGCTACTATGGTATTTTTGTGTCAAGGCTTCTATGGCTTGTTCTTCAATATGTATGCATCATGTTCCTTATGCTAGTGTTGTTGGTAGTATGATGTATGCAATAGTTTGTACTAGACCTGATATTGCACATGCAGTGGGAGTAGTTAGCAGATTTATGTCCAATATAGGAAAGGAACATTGGATTGCTATAAAGAGGATCTTTAGATACTTGCATGGAACTTTAGATTATACTATCTATTACCAAGGATAATATGGAGATAGTAATATTGTAAATCTACAAGGTTTTGTGGATGTTGACTGGGTTGGAGATCTTGACAAGAGAATATCCATGAGTGCTTATGTGTTCAAACTATTTGGAGGGGTAATAAGTTGGATGAATAAAAAGCAATCAGTGGTTGCTTTGTCCACAACAAAGGTAGAGTACATTGCAACAACTCATGCCTATAAAGAAGTCGTATGGCTATAGAGGTTGTGTTCAACATTTGGTCTTAAGCAAAATACTGTGAGAATTGGCAGTGATAGTCAGAGTGCAATATTTTTGGCCAAAAATCCTGGTTTTCATGATCAATCAAAACATATTGATATCAAGTACCATTTTGTGATAGATATGGTTGAAGGGAATCAGGTGATGCTGGAGAAAGTTGATATAGAGAATAATATTTTTGATTCATTAACAAAGGTTGTACCTACTCAAAAATTTTCTTGGTGTAGAAGATCTATGGGCGTGATTTCCCTTGACAGTTGAAAATGGTAGTTTTTGACCCCTATGGAAAGTATTCAACAAGCGGGAGAATGTTGGAAACATGTTGAACATTTTCCATGTTATTTTGGTAGGGTTAACTCTAAAAGGTACTGGACACTCTCCATGTATTCTTGTCGAAAGTTTTAGGGTTTTTAAAGCTATTTGTAGACCCATATGGGTTGTTTTAGGTTAATATATTGGAACCCATGGTATTGTAAAATCCATTCTTGTGTTGTTATTTAATTGCACTTTCATCAAGGTTTGAAGAGAGATGAACATTATTGTATTGGGGACGATTAAGTTTATACAATAAGGAGATATTACAATGTTGGGTTTTTTCCTGAAAGAGTTTTCCCAGGTGAAATACTATGTTATGTGTGTATCTGTTATCTTCTTCTTTTTCCTTTGATTTTGCATTTATTACTTTTATAGATTTAGTTTATTGAGGATTTTTGCTCTTCAATCAAGGCCAGTAAAACTTTATTGATCCTCACCAACAACCCAAGGATAAATTTGGCTTAGGCTATCATTGTGACCACATGGACATTCTTGAGGATAAACTCTAATGCCTTACCCTTGACACTATAGAGAATGATTTTGGAAAGCATATTGATCATGAGTATGATCCTCTTAGAAAGAACCTCTCCCTCCAATCCATGGTGGATATTCCCCTAACTTTTTCTAAGTTTCCTTGATCCACGTCGTTTCAATTGATACTTTTGAATATGACCTCAATGAGAGATTTAATGATCTCTCAATTGCTTCTACTAGCTCTAAAGATGTCTTTCTGCATCCTACCCATAATCAATAATCCTAATGATTGACCATCCCATCTCATTTTTCCCCGCATCAACCACATCCTCCTCCACTTATTCTCCAACAGTTCTTACACTAATCACCAAACCCATCAACATAGAATACATCCTCTAGTGACTCTATATTCTCACCTCATCTTTCTATAAATATGATTTTAGTTAATATTTTTCACCCTGCTTTCATCTCGATTGGATTGTTAGTATCGAATTCAACTATCTTCTTTCCAATCCCTCCCCACACAACTTCATACCCTCAAAACATGTGACACAATACTCCAATGCTTACCTTCCTCCTTTTCCTTCTCAATCTTCTTCCATACACCAATTTGAAGTCATTCATAATGATGAAGTCCTTGTTGAGAATGTGGTGGATAATATACATCTCATCCCCATTACTTCCCAACTTGAGGAAGGCTTTGACATGCTTGTGGAAGACAACATCAACATTGACCTTACTACTAATCATGTCAATCCTTGTATCATCAAACTTGGAAAGATATTATCCCCTAAAGAGCGAGAAATATTCATAGTGCTCCTGACACAATATAAGAAAGTGTTCACATGGTCTTACATAGATATGCCTAGAATTGATCCAACTTTGATGGTCCACAACCTAACAATAATGTAAATTTGATCAAATAAAAACACAATAAAATGCACCCCACCATCACTTTAATAGTCAAAGAAAAGTTGTAAAAACTCTTTGACATTGGATTTATTCAATCAATCGATTATCCAAAGTGGGTATCAAACATTGTACATGTTGGAAAGCCAAAAAGGGATACACATGTACACTAATTTAAAAGATATCAATAAAGCATGTCCCAAGGACAAATTCCCCCTACCCAACACCAACACTCTCTTCGATTCGACTATTGGTCACAAAATGATCTCCTTGATGGATGGTTTTTCAGGTTATAACCAAATTTGAGTTAACCCTAATGATCAACACAAAACTACCTTCACCACCCCTTGGGGAACATTTTGCTATAAGGTCATACCATTTGGCCTTGAAAATGTAGGCACCACATACAAACGCACCATGACCTACAACTTTCATGACTACATCCATAAAATTATGGAAGATTACATGGATGATTTATTGGATAAATCCAAAAGGTGCAATCAACACATTGATGTATTGTGCAAAGTATTTGACCAAATTTTAGAACATAATGTGAGACTAAATCCGAATGAGTGCATCTTTGATGTTATCTCACACAAGCTTTTAAGCTTCATCATCTCTAAAAGAGGTATTGAAGTGGAACCCAACAAAGTTAAGGTAATCATAAAAATGCTTCCCCCTACAAACTTAAGGTAATTGTGTAGCTTGCAAGGAAATATTCAAATGATTCGTCACTTCATCGCGCAATTATCCGACAAGTGCAAGCCATTCAACCATATCTTACAAAAGGGGGTCACATTCAAATGAAATCAAGAATGTCATACAACATGTACATGTAACAACCCTCCACAAGTCTTCTATTTCTAAGAAGACCTCTCATGATGATGTGGACATCAATTTTGTTCAAACAGAGCCTTATGAGTCTTGGTTTTTCCAAATCAAAGATTATTTACCCCATGCTAGAAAGAGGACCTTCAAACAAAAAGCTACAAGATAAACCCTCTTGGGGGACATCCTCTACAAGTGTAGCTATGATACTTGTCTAGAACCACACAAAGCCAATCATGTCATCTTTACAACTCATGACGATACTTGTGGTGGCCATTTTAATGGAATCACCATCACTAAGCACATCTTGTGCATGGGTTACTATTGGCCCACCATGGAACACAATTTCTAAGCATACACCAAGAAATATGTGAAATGCCAACAACACACCAATTTAACCATTTTACCCTCACAAGCTTTACATCTCATCCAATCCATGTGGCCATTTTCCTAATGGGGTCTTGAACTTGTAGATAAAATCACCTCTACATCATCAAGGAAACACAAATTCATTATAATAGCAATGGAATACTTTACCAAGTGGGTCAAATTTGTTCCCCTTTTCTAAACGATAGGTCTCAAAATTATTGAATCATAGTGCATCACATCATATGTCATTTTGATATTCCCTCTAAAATCATCTTTGACAATGGTACATCATTCAAGAATAAGGAGGTTTGAGTAATGTGTGAAAAATATAACATCCATCATAGTTTCTTGACTCCTTACTATCCTCAAGGTAATGGCCAAGCCAAAGCTACCAACAAAACCATTTGCATCATCTTTCGCAAGATGGTTGCAAAGTCTCATTGTGATTGGCACAATCAAATTCATCTATCACTATGGGCATACATAACAAGTATTTGCACACCACTGGGGCAAATCCCTTCTCATTAGTCCATGGCATTGAGGCCATTATGCCCCTAGAGTTGGAAATTCCTTCTTTACAAATTTTGTTGCAAGAATTCATTAATGATGACATCACATGCCAAGCTTATTTAGACTAGCTTACACTTTTTGCTAAACATCAAATAAATGCTATTGAACATGTTTGAGTTTATCAAGATCATGTTCAACGTGTGTACAATAAAAAAGTCCATGAGCATGAATTCCAAGTTAGGGACCTTGTGCTAAAAGAAAATTAATAGAATCCAAATCAACCATACCACTTGTGGGATAGATTTGCTCCTAATTGGATGGGCCCTTACATTATCAAACAAAAATTTAGTTTTAGAGCTTACAAGCTTGCCAATATCAAAAGAATAGAACCCTAGCCCCTCAATATCATCCATCTCCATGCTTTTTATACCTAACATTATCAAATAAGGATCTTAAATTCTTGTACATTCTTATTCAAAAATGACAAAAACAAAACAAATACAAAATCAAAATACACAAAAACAACAACAAATACATTCAACTGTAATGTTCAAACCATTCTTCTAGTTCTCATTTCAAGCACTTAACATAAGTGCCTCAAGGATTCTCTATTCAATTAGCTCCTTTCTTATTTATCTTTTCTTCTCTTCTTCCACCTTTCTCCACTTCTTTTTTCTCATTCTCTCACTAAGACCCATATCAATGTTGTATGGTCATGCACAAGGAGCTACATACCTTCAACCAGTCTTATTTCTTCTCCTTTCTTTTTCTCATTCTTTTCTCCTTCCCTAACTTTCTTTTCTTCTTCCATATTTTTTTTCCACAAGTCCCATGGCAATGTTGTATGATTACGTGTAAGCAACTACATACCTTTGACCGGTCCTTTCTTTTCTTTTCCATTCTTCTTTCCTTCCACTATCCCTTTTTCCAACCTCTTCTTTCTATTCTCCTTCCTCTTATTCACATTATTTTATCTTTTCCTCCTATTCTATCGTAAGATTTTACATTTCTTCCACATCATCTTTTTTCATTTCACTTATTTAATATTCATGCGTAAGTAACATTCAGATCATAGTGTGCATATTTAGTCACCTTTTGGATATGTGGATACGTGTTGATCAATCTAAATTGGCATAATTAATCAATGACATGATCATCGCATATGTTTTTTCATATCTATATGCATTATGTTTGTAGCATTGTAATGTGTCTAAATATACTATGTTGTTCGTTGTCAAGTTGTCTTGTCCATCATGTTGCATATAAGTATATTTGATCTTTTGGACATTAGTCCATAAGCATATACTAGTTTCTGCAATTATCATGATGTCTCATTCCATCCTATTCTTAGGTTGGTTGGTAATAGAAGTATTTTATATTATTCAGCCATTGTTAGTTGATCCAATTAACCTTTATCGAATGTCATTGAGTTCTAAAGTGATTTTAGGCTTCCTTGATTGACTTGAGTTATTTCTTGGACCAATCACATATCAAACATTAAACAAATTTTGAGCTTAGGGAAGACAAAACCTTGTGTAATATTGCCACAAAGTGAATGTTTTTTTGCTCATATTATTATTTACATGATCGAAGCCTAAGGATCCAAAAAAGATAAGTTACAAAAAAATAAAATGAAAAAAGAACAAAACAAAAAACAAAAAAAGAGCATTAAAAACTCAAAAGCAAAAGAACAAAAAAAAACTACCAACAAATTGTCCTTGGTTTCCTCAAGTATTTTAGATGCCTTCACCAGGGCTATAGACACTTGGTTGGTAGTGGAGCAACATTGATAGATTGTGGAGATAACCTCCATCAAGGCTATAGACATTTGTCTGGCAGTAGAGTATACCTTTCAAGTGGCAACATGTCTATCATATTAAAAACATTTTTATAGACCACTGCATGCTTGTGGATGAGCTAGCTTATATTGGCTAAGCTTACAATTGGTTAGTCCAACCTCACTCAAAATAGAAAAATGAACATCATTGCACACACTCTGGTCCATGATAAGCTTAATATTATTCGAGATGGTTAAGATTTCTATATGATATCGATTGAAAAATTAATGAGTTTGATTATTCAAACTTAGGTGTTTGAATTTTCAAAAATTCTTCTAACATCCAAAATCCCTAGGAAGTAGAAAAAAACAACATCATGGCTAGTTTCACCTATCAATAGCGTTATATTCAAATCATTACTCCAATGTTCAATCGTCATGGTCTTATATCCATTATTCATAGTCATTAAGTTAATGACAAAACCATTATTTTCACAGGTCTAACTATGTTCCATATTAGACTTACATTCATCATATACATTACATGTTTGCCTATCTTATGTTAACATGTTTGTATGACAACCAACTTGTCATTAATTAATTAAACCATTCATGATTGTGAAATTCAAATTCATACATCCAAAAATTTGATTAATCAAACATATATGAAGTTAAACTATGCATTTACGCAACCATACATTTCCATTCATAACATCAACCATATCAAAATGAATGCCACATATCATATCACATATATCTAATCGCATGCACCAATGCATCATTACATTAAATCAATCTCATAAAAATACATCACATAGCAATAACACAATAAAGGTACATCATATTGTAAATTCTCATCATGTATATATCAAAAATTATGAGTACATCATCAAAATTATTGTAGGCTACATCATATATGCATCTATATATGTTGCATTGTACATCATGATACTCACCTCATACAAAAATAAAGCTCTACAAAAATGGTAGCCCATCTACCACACCAAAAAAATCACCCTTGCTTATCACTAAGAGTCTCCCCACTCCCCTTCTATCCTCTAGTTCCCTCACCACCCTACGTCGATGCTAATCCCCCTACCTAATATGTTGCTAGATTCGTGAAATGCGACATTGTTAGAGTCATTGATGTGCTCCTATGTTTGTGACAAGATCTAAAACTTGAGCAAGATGGAAGAGTTAAAATCTAAATAATCAATGCATCCTCACAAACCATCACTCTATCCTTCTCCTGCATATAGGCTCCCCTATGCTCATCCTAGGCATGTTGTAGCTCTGCGACCTTTGCCTATAAAGCTACCATATCACCTTGAGCTCTCAATCACTCTACCTCCTCTTAGAGTCTATCCCTCTCTATAAACACATCTCGCTCTCTCTAAGATCCTCCCTCTCTACTTGGATCCTATCCTACTCTACAATCAATGTGTCTAATCGCTCCTAGAGCCTATCTCTCTCTATTATCACTCCATCCCTCTCTACAATAGTTGAGTCTCTCTCGCTCTGCAACCTCTCTTTCTCCACAATCAATGTATCCACTCACCCCTGAAACCTTTCTCACTCTACTAAAGTAGAGTCTCTCTCACCCTACAGTCCCATCCTCTGTAGTGCCCAGACAACCTCCTAATCTTCCATTCGTGCATCTACCTATTGAACCCTATCCCTCAACATCTTAGCCTCATGTATGGTATCCATCACATCCCCCACTATATGCTATTATCAAAATTAGGTACCCCAAAATCTGGTGTTGACCCCTCCATTATCACCCCTAATGGGCCTAATCACACTTATATATGATGACATACTCATTGCCTAAGCGGCTCATCATCATCATCATCATCATCATCATAATCATCATCATTTGCCCCACCAACTACCTCGCTTGCCTTACCAACTACCTCTCCTACATTGCCAGTTGTTGTTGCACCCTCCTCTCTACCCACATCATCCCTTGACACTCTCCTTGGCTGCCATCCTTATGTCACCCACCATGCATCAAACTCTATGATAGTCCATGCATCATCAATATTAGGTATCACTATATTTGCATCCCTCTCTACATACAAAGTATCCACACGTGGTTGAGGCTTACGATCCCCTTTGGCCCTCCAAATTATCATTGGTGGATCAAGCAAATCCTATCACAAACCAAATTTCCTCAACACCCGAGTATGTTGGAAGAAATCCACTTATGTACCCCTACGATTGATAACCCATCTCAATCACCTCACTCAACACAACCCTATCACATCCTCTATCCATGTTGGTGCTCATCTCCATGGTCTCCAATCGATATCCTCAGGCCTCAAACTCTCAAATTTACCCCAATAGTATAGGGTATCTCCCTCATGAGGCCTTCTCACCTACCTCTCCTTGTTAGTGTGTCATCTCAATGCATATGACACATCCTCCACCGTCAACCTATGAGCCTCATAAGGCAATCCTAACAACCTCACCACTACTATATGCTCCCATACCCACAACTAAATCAACAGATAACAACTAAGCCCTGTCCTCTTAGTCATCCTCATATCATGTAGCTCTTTGTAGGTCTGAGCTAGTAGCATAGATTACCATGCATATCTAATTGACCTCTTCAATAGATCACAAACAATACCCAATAGGTTTCATGGGAAGCTCACTCTTAAAGAATATGACAACACATAGCTAGAGATAAGTATCATCGCTAGTGCATGCCTTAGTGACAATACCTGCATATGATAGTACAAATCATATAATACATCACCACTATGCATGTTTACTACTCATCATCCAAGTCTAAAGTCCCTATGCATCATTGTCCCCTTATGTTGACTACTTATAGCTATGATAGTACAACCCTCTATTTGTAGTCGATATATCCTGTATATATCCTCCAAAGTAATAGCCATTTTCCCTATTGAGAAATGAAAGGTGTTCCTATAGAGATCTTAGTGCTCACATAATGTTGATAGGTATAAATGATCACAATGTATGGTTACCATCTACATGGTCCCATAAAACCCTACTACCCTCAACCAATCTAGGCCATTCGCACTCCACACCTCTTTAATATCATCAATGAGCGACCTAAAACAGTGCCTCGACTACAACATCTTGACCTGCCATCATTCTCCCTTGTCATACATCATTCTTCCATAAAAAAAATCATAGGGATTCGTATGGTTATCATAACCGTATAGACCCATACAGTCAAGCAAGAGAGGGTAGTTTCAAATACCCATTTGCTCAAAAAAGACATTGTTCAATAATTTTTTTGAAAAACATTAAAAAAATACACTAACGCATAATGCACACACTCACATCGCAAAACGTGTCAAAAACAACAAAAATGTAAGCAAGCAAACAAAAAATCAAATCTGCATACACATCGCTCACCTACAACATACACATCATTTCTTTCTAACTTATCCTATATTTATATGGTTTTATTTCACTAAAAATTGGGTCGTAGGGTTCATTTTATTTCAAAAATACAAATAAATCAAATATAAAGGTAAAAATCAACTAACCAACAATACACTCCCTCCACCACTAGGTCCAACACTGTCGTCGACCATCTTGAGCATTCACGTATCCACCTAGATAGGGTTCCACATCAAATTCTTTCCCTCACCTATCCCTCTTCTCTCAATTCTTCCAAATCATGCAATAAAAGTAACCCTTTTACCATGCAATTACTTTTTTATAATTGCAAACGCCTCGACCGTACAGATCTGTACAGTTGGTTTTGATAGTACCCATCCATACGGTCCCCACAATTTCTCAAATTTCTCCAATTTTTGCAGTTTTTCTCAATTTTTTTCAAAAATCATCATTTTCATCATTCTTGTCCATCATGCGATTGTGCAATGGTCTTTTTGTCAAGCACTTTGTTGTTGAGTTCCATTTCTTCACTCATCAACTCACTGCTTGAAGGGTAGATATTACCCATTAATGATACCTTGTGCATGATAATATTCAAACACTCAACCCTAAAATTACGTTTGTCCAAAAATATTTTCCTGAGACTATCACAAGCCCTCCTTTGCTGGGGCAAACAAAAGCAAAATTTCTCTTCTCAATCAAACTCTAATCCAATCAAATTTGGTATGCTCCATGGCTGTGATTGTACGATTACTCATGAATTCCCATTCATCGAGGTGGTAAAAGATAAGACCACTTGCGATCAAAGCATAATGAGAATACCTACGAATGGCTGGAAGAATTACCAAATCAAATCAAGCTCAACAATCTATCAAAGGCAAAGTTTCAAAGATATTCATCCCTTCCACAATTGGGGCATCTCACATTGTTCATGACTCGAGATAATCTTGTATCTTCTTCCTCAACAATTGTTGCAACACACCAAAAGCCATGATCAATCATCAAGCAATCATGGGTCAACCATAACCACCCATCATCAATTCATCCTTTTTACAATCAACCACTAATCCGGTGTCATGAGTTTTTGCACTGCATCGTGTTTTCACACAACATAGTACAAAAGGGGTAAATGTAGACACCTAAAAATGTCACATTAACCCTTGTGCAGTGCTAACGACTGATTAATTTGCAAAACCCCTCAAAATTTGTATAATTTGCATAAAAACACTATTCATCCCCTTTAACCCCTTTTTTCCTCTAAGCCCCCTCCTACACTTATCCCATGGTCACCATGCGACCACCCCTTTAGCCTAGCCTAGGCCACCTCACCCTAGTCTACCCTTTGACTAGCCTAGCCTCCACCTCACCCTAGCCTACTCTACACCCTACTTTCCATTTAATGCCATGAAGACTTTCTTGCCCATGTGCATTGAAGGCATTGATAACTCTCCATCCACATGCTATAAATGGGGTGGAGACTTTCCTCCACCCATGCATTTATGACGCATGATGCACCCATGCCCATTTAATGCATGTTGGTGGATGAGGACTTTCCTCCACCCAAAGCCATTTATGAGGCATGGTGCACCATGCCACCTCATTGGATACCTCAACCCTCCCAAACCTTGGCCAACTCTATAAATAGGTCATTTCTCTCATTTCAAAAGGATCACACATTTACATACCAAAACTTTGTAGAAATCACCCTAGATTCCATTGCACTTAAACCCTCCTTTGCAACCAACCACCATGGATGCTTTTGTATACCCTTTGTGCTCCCTTGCTATGTTGTAAAATTACTTGTAGGTGCAGATTCAGAAGGCCACCAAACTCAAGTAGGAGCTTTCATAGGACCGATAGAACCCCCTCATCGAAAAAAGTTTTTTCTAGCTAACACAAAGTCGACCGTAGGGATAGGTACGGTCAGACTAGATCGTACCTAGGGGTACGATTCCCTCCAGGGACTTGTTCCAAATAGCTACTAACCAACAAAACACAAATTTCATTATTTTTCACTCTTATGCAATAGATTAGATTTACTTTTTGTTTAATCTTTCATCAACAAGGGTCTGATTGTGACAGGCCCACATGTACTACTAATTCTCTGATTTGGTAGGTTTAGAGGACCTATCCAGCTAATAGTGGTATGCATGCAATAAAACCACTATCTCTAAGGTGCTCATAGAAAGCCTTGGTGTCATTACCAATTCACTGAAAAGAGGGTTTCCTCCTTGAAAGATCCTAAATTGTATTCCATGGGGCAAATTGTGTAAAAGAACTCGTTTTGTAACACCCTTTTTATCATCAATGAAATGACATGTTTTTTATGAACACAGGTTGTAGTAATCAATCATAGTTGCAAGGTTAAGGAGGGTTTTCATAAGTGATGATAAAGTCTTTCTTTTAATCAAATTATTTCTTTGTAGAAGACTTTTATCTAGTGCCTTTAATTTGTTGAGGTAAATGACCATTTGCAAAATAAACATTTTACAAGACTTTAAGAGGTAAGGTGTCCTCTCTTATTGGATTCAAAGACAATACCTTGTATATGGTTAGGACATGGCAAATGGAGTCAACATAGTCTATTTGAAATGTGCAAAATGGATCCTAAACATTAGAAAAAGGTTGGCCAAGTGGTCACATGGTAAGTTTTCTTTGTGTGTTGTTATTGCTAAAAATTATTGTATCTTTAGATAAACCACTAATATATGTATTAACTATAGAAAGCCTTGGCCTTCCCAAGATGAATGGGTAACCACCCAAGATTATTTTGGGATGAAGTCCCATGAAGTCAATGGGATATTTCTAGGAGTTTATGAATATGAAAATATCGTCAATAATTTGTTCTACGTTAATAATTGACCTATCAACCTGTAGATACCTAAAACGCGTCATGTCGAGGTGACTACTCATATGGGACATGTTAGAAGATCATATGGATGACCTTGGACAAATACCAAGGTATAGCAGTGGTTTTAACCACTCATTTAGGCATTTTAGTCTAACTAGTGTTGGCCACGACTGAGACCCGCGGTTAACAGAGCTGACCGTGCCTCAGAGCCACGGTTAGCAGTCAAAATCAGTTGGACTTTGGCCGACCAAAATTTGGTTATAACGGCCAATTGGTTGCAAATCCAAGTGGTTTGGGGGTGAAAAGATCCAGAAGCTTCCCTCCAACTGCTCCAGTTGTCCATTCTTGATCTTGGCTTCCTCAAGAAGCTAAGACATAGCCTTCCTAAAGGTTATAAGAGCCCCATCCAAAATGGGAAATAAGAGAGATGCATAGGAGAATTTGAACGACGAAGCCCTATCGAATTCAGTACACACCTACTTGCATTGAGAGATTGAAATGGCAATTGAAGTCATGGAGGTCTTAGGAGGCTAGAAGAATCAAGAAATGAGATTACGAGAAATCTATCAACAATCAGAGCAATTCAACCACCAAATTTGTTAGAGGACACAGAGGCGACCCTTGAACCATTAATTCATTAGGGAAATCGGAGATCTAGGCCATATTTGGAGGGCAAGTGCATTTTCGACTTCATCGTGGCTGTCAACTGCGGCTAACAGTGCTCACCACGTGATAGACCCGCGGTCAGGTTCAATCTCCATAATTTCTTGGTCTTTAGCCGTAGGTGTTATTTCATTTGCATTAGAATAGATAAATCAGGTGTATATTTGCTTTATTAGAGACTTTTGTCTGGTAGAATTAAGATTTTAGGTATCTTTCTTCTCATTTGGCATTTGTAGTAAGTAGGACAAGAATGCTTACATTTCATGTTTTCATGTTTTCATATTTTCATGCTTTTGATTTCATAATTAGGGCATTAGATAGATAATTATGTCTTTCCTTTACATATTTCATGGCAATATTTCATGTTTAACATATGTTTACCATATTTCTTGCACTTTATTGATTTCAAGCTTTCATGGCATCTTTTTGTATAACTTCCTTTTAAAGCCTCATCAAGAGAAGCCTCCTTTATTACAAATATGCCTCTTGTTGTTTATTGTATGCAGGACTAACAAGGTGTTGACATGCAAGGCAACAATGCCTCTAATCATGGAGAAGAAGGTCATCGATACCTTGGAGAAGTTCGTGTGCATTTAGGAAGCCTAAAAATTACACCTACCCTTGCATGGGGATTGTTCTATGATTGTAATAATTGTATCACATTGGGTGTCCCTAAGAGGGACGGATTTGAGTTTTGAGAATAGAACATATTGAGTCTCTAACAATTCTCTTTATGCTTCTATGAGATTGAGTTGAGAAAGTGATTGAGTTTTGAGTATAGAACATATTGAGTCTCTAACAATTCTCTTTATGTTTCTATGAGATTGATTTGAATTAAGAAAGTGATTGAGCATTGAAAAAAGAACATATTGAGTCTCTAACAATTCTCTTTATGTTTCTATGAGATTGGACAAGTTGAGCAGATTTGTGCTAGACCAAATGGACTGTGTTTAGTGCAGATTTGAGTGAGCTTATTGAGTAGACTTGTGCTAGATCGACTGGACTATGTTTAGTGCAAGATATTGAGTAGAGTTGTGCTAGACCGACTTGACTATGTTTAGTACAGAATTGAGATAGAGCTTTGGAGGTGACAGAGCAGAGAGGACAGAGTCTCTAGTGGATAGATATCCATCAGCTAGGGTAGTGAGGACAAGTCTTCTGAGTGGGGACAAGAGTCTTCATTGGAGAGAGATCCACAAGCCAGTGTAGTGGAGGTAGTAGTCTTCTAGAGGATCACCAGCCAGAGCAGAGGAGAAGGAGTTCTCCTGTGGATAGAGATCCACGAACTAGATTTAGGGGATCAACATCTCCTTTGGACAGAGGTCCATAAACATTGTAATAGGAAAAGAATTCCCAAGAGATTGATTGAGAAAATTTTAGTGAAATATTTTCTCCATGGAGTAGCCCACATTGGGTGAACCACGTAAATTGTGGTGTCTCTATTGTGTGTGATGATTGGTGCATTGCTTTGGTTATTGCTATTGATATTGCCATTGATTATATTGATTAATACTATTTGGGAAAGAAAAGCAAAAAGTGGTCTTATACTGTTCACCCCCCTCTCAGTATAAGCTTGTGTTCTTCAATTGGTATCATAGCCGGTTCCTTCAGAAATATTTTAACAACTTGAAGGAAGATCTTACAAGAACACAAATGGCAAAGAAAGTCAAGAGTAGAAGCATGAGACACAAGAAGAAAAGAACACCTATGGTCATGAAATAAAAGGAAGATGAGTTTAATATTATTGTGTTGGGAGGACAAATGGAAATAGATCCAAGAGATGAATCAAGTAATGGAGAAATATCCAGACTAATAAAGTTTTGTACCAGATTTGGGAAGACAGGTCATCATGCAGCTGATTGTTCACAAGAAGGTGAAGAATGTTTTGTCTGTGGTCAACTCGGTCATGATGCAAGTTATTGCAATGGGTTTGATAGCAGTGAAGACAAAGATGATTCTCTCAGATCTAAAGTTCTAAAGAATGAGTCAGAAAAAGGTAACAGGAATAGTCGAAGCAGGTATCAAGAAGAAACTCCACTTTGGACAATAGAAGAAATTGAAGAAGAGAAAGATTCAGAAAAAGAAAATGAGGAAGCCGCTCTTAAGGAACTTGTTTAATTGAAAAGAGAAAATTTAGAATTGAAGGCTCAAATACAAGAAGATTAGAAATATAAGACAAAGCTTCTACAAGATCTTTTTGACTTGAGAGATAAGAAT
The DNA here is from genome assembly GCA_028583015.1 of Wollemia nobilis. Lineage (NCBI taxonomy): Eukaryota > Viridiplantae > Streptophyta > Pinopsida > Araucariales > Araucariaceae > Wollemia > Wollemia nobilis. The sequence goes on from JAQPPZ010002875.1 coordinate 55,791, forward strand.
GAAAAGGCAAGAAGAATTGAAGAAGGTATGATTGAAAAGTCAGAGGTAAAAAGGATAGAATGTGAAAGACATATGGTTACTCTTGAAGAATTAAAAAGAGATAACTAAGGATTAAGAGTTCAAGCTCAAGAATATGAGAAAGCAAAAGCAAAGTTTCTACAGGAACTCACCAACTTCAAAACCAAGGTTGAAGAGGCAAGAAGGATTGAAGAAGGTATGGCTAAAAAATTAAAGGTAAAATATCTAGAGTGTGAAATATTAGAACATGAGATAGTTTCAGTAAGGATGGAAGTAAAAGGTTCTAAGGACAAGCTACACAAGTTTGAAGAAAATTCAAAGACTTTGGACAAGATTATCAATGCACAAAGGTCATCAATCACCATAACAGGACTTAGTTCTAAAGAAGAACAAGGGAAACAGGAAGCAGAAAAAGGAGAGTCAAGCTCAAGCACCAAAAAAGAAGAAGCATCAAAAGAATTAAATAAAAGAGAAAGTGAGACTTCCAAGGATAAGTTGGACGATAGAAAGTTCAACAAGGAAAGGAACAATGTACAAGTAAGGAACATATGGAACATAAATCAGGTAGAAGAGACTAAGAGACCAATGGGGTCTAGGCAAGGTTTCTTCAATGGAAGATGTTTTTCATGTCACAGGTTTGGGCACATGGCTTCACAATGCAAGACACAGGAAAGACAGGTATATGGTAACATACAACCTTTTCATGGGTATTGCTACTCATATAATCAGTTTGGTCACAAGGCAGTGAATTGTAGGGTTCATAACAGAAGAGGATATGGCTTCACTAGGAGAAATTCTAAGACATTTGCACCTCCAAGGAATAATAACATTAAGTGTTATAAGTGCAATAATGATGGTCACATAGCAAAGTGATGTAGAGCAAACATTCCAAAAATAGGTATGAACAGGAACATGAACATGAACAGGAACAGGAACATGGATGAGAATAGGAATAGAAATAGGAACAAGAACCTAGATGTAAACAAGAACAGGAATAGGAACATGAATGATGACAGGAACAGGGATGATGACTTGGATAAAAATAGTCTGAGGATTCTAGAAACTCAGAAAAGAAAGGAAAAGAATAAAGGTAAAGAACAATGCTTTTGGGGAGTAGAAATACTCCCACCCCAGAATTAACCACCTCATGAGGAGGTGGGGAGGGGCTAAGCTAAGAGGCTCATTCTTAGCCCCGAGCCCCAAAGGTGACCCTTTTCCATTGATGTCAAATGGGGAGAGATTTGTGTAATGGGGAGAGATTTGATATTTGAGAGAGCATTGATCCAGGGGGAGCAATGTCCCAGGGGGAGCAGAATAAAAAGAAAGGTCAGATTTTGGTAAGAAGAGTATGGGTTGCCATCAATGACAAAGGGGGAGATTGTTGGAAATTTTGAGTCCCTAAGTCAAATTTGTCATTGATGTCACCAGATGAAGTCATCATTAATACCAAATATTTCAGCAGGAAACAAAGGGGATACAATGGTTATTTGATATCCAGGAAGAAGGCCAAAGATCAAGTGAAACAGTGTAAAAGACAGAAGTTAAAAAGGAGTTATAATATTTATTTTATAAATTATTTAAATTCAGTAAGAATTTAAATTTTATAAATAAGTATTAAAGGTACTTTATCAAAGGTATAATATTATAATAATGGTTATTATAAAATTTAATGTGCCATGGTGAAAACCCAAATAAAATATTTATAATTCTTATTATAATGTTTTATAAGGCAAAAGTGGGTTTTATAAAGTCTAAAGATATTTTAATAAACCCAAAGGTTGGGTTTAAGACCAAAGGCATTCGAAGCCTTTATGATCTCCACCGACATCATAGAAGACAACAAGGAAAGCACCGACGTTTTCAAAGTAGTGGAAGAAGCATATAAATACTATGCCTAAAGTTTAAATTTATTATCCTTGCTCTAAAGTAAAAAATATTGGCCTACGAAAGTAAGAGCTCGTGAGTGTATGCGAAAAATGTGACAGCAAAGTGTTGAAGGGAGGAAGCTTCGATTTTTGAAGTTGCATAAGACAACGTGGTCTAGTGGCATTTTGGAAAGCACAAAAGCGTTGGCTTGCAAGGGAGTTCATGTTCAAATCACGACGGGTGCATCGTGAGGTGTGTTGAGTGAAGCGCCTACAACGCATGTTATTTTGCCAAGGCGGAAGGAGAGAGTGGAGATTAAGAAGCACATGGTGCTTCGTTAATCTCAACGAGCGCTTGGCTCGTGCAGTGACTTTGGTCGCGGTTAAGGCGCTCATAGGGGGCAACGTCGAGGGTTCGATTCCCTCCAAAGGCAAAGGTAATATTTTGATTTTAATTTTAATTAAATGCCTAAGTTGGAGGTATAAGGTTATTTAGTGGTTGAGTTTGGAAAGGTTGCTTTGTAATAAAGTTGTGGTAGTTGAGAATTACCTTTAGGAGTTATAAGGAGAATTCTGTTTTTATTTTTAAAAGTCTTAAATTGCTATTGTGGAATATTAGAATATTAAGACTTTGTGGGTAGTATGTTATTTTGAATTAAGGGTTTTTGTGATTATTGTGAGGATATTGATTACTAATCAAGTTGGAGTGATAAGGTGTAATTTTGATATTATTTTTGTGATATGTTTTGTTGAAGAAAATTATCCTCTAACCCTTATTGAGATTGGCAAAGAAGTATTTGTGAGTGTGGCAAATTTGTGAGACCAACTACTTGTCAAACAAAAGGTATGGGAAAATTCCTTCTTGGTTGAGTTGATTGATTGTTGTATTGAAAATTAAGTTTGGAGTGAAAAGGATTTTATTAGGGTTTCCTTTTCGAAAGTGGTTGAGTTATTGCTTCAAGGTTTTCTGATTTGAGAGTTGAGATTAAAACCTTGTTTTATTAGCATTGTTGTTGAGATCATTGGTTGAGTGAAGTGTTTGAGTTAATGCTTCAAGGTTTTTTGAAATTGAGAGTTGTGATTAAATCCTTGTTTGATGAGCATGGTTGTTGAAGTGAGTTGTTATGCAAAGAACTTGAACTAGGGATTGAAAAGATCATGAGTATCATTGTTATGTGAGATTTTTTGTTGAGCATTGTTGGAAACATTTTGAGTTGGATGATACATGCTTGGACTAGGGTTTGTGAGCAAGAGTTGTTTCTTGAAGTGATTGGTTGAGTAGATTTCATTGAGCCTAGTCAAGTGGATGTATGAAGTGATTGTTCAAGTACCATAAAACAAGCTATTCTATATTATGATTTTAGTTGAGATTGAGTTTTGAGAATAGAACATATTGAGTCTCTAACATTCTCTTTATGCTTCTATGAGATTGATTTGAGCAAGTGATTGAGTTTTGAGAATAGAACATATTGAGTCTCTAACAATTCTCTTTATGCTTCTATGAGATTGAGTTGAGAAAGTGATTGAGTTTTGAGTATAGAACATATTGAGTCTCTAACAATTCTCTTTATGTTTCTATGAGATTGATTTGAATTAAAAAAGTGATTGAGCATTGAGTAAAGAACATATTGAGTCTCTAACAATTATCTTTATGTTTCTATGAGATTGGACAAGTTGAGCAGATTTGTGCTAGACCGAATGGACTGTGTTTAGTGCAGATTTGAGTGAGCTTATTGAGCAGACTTGTGCTAGACCGATTGGACTGTGTTTAGTACAAGAGATTGAGTAGAGTTGTGCTAGACCGACTGGACTATGTTTAGTATAGAATTGAGATAGAGCTTTAGAGGTGACAGAGCAGAGAGGACAGAGTCTCCAGTGGATAGATATCCATCAGCCAGGGTAGTGAGGACAGGTCTTCTGAGTGGCGACAAGAGTCTTCAATGGAGAGAGATCCACAAGCCAGTGTAGTGGAGGTAGTAGTCTTCTAGAGGATCACCAACCAGAGCAGAGGAGAAGGAGTTCTCCTGTGGATAGAGATCCATGAACCAGATTTAGGGGATCAACATCTCCTTTGGACAGAGGTCCATAAACATTGTAATAGGGAAAGAATTCCCAAGAGATTGATTGAGAAAATTTTAGTGAAATATTTTCTCCGTGGAGTAGCCCACATTGGGTGAACCACGTAAATTGTGGTGTCTCTATTGTGTGTGATGATTGGTTCATTGCTTTGGTTATTGCTATTGATATTGATATTGCCATTGATTATATTGATTAATACTATTTGGGAAAGAAAAGCAAAAAATGGTCTTATACTGTTCACCCCCCTCTCAGTATAAGCTTGTGTTCTTCAATTGGTATCAGAGCCGATTCCTTCAGAAATATTTTAACAACTTGAAGGAAGATCTTACAAGTGTTAGCATATTTCAATATTTTATTTGATTTATTATGATCCTAACAATCTTATATTGTTGGACATATTTTAGGCTCATTGTTATTTGTTATAACAACGCCTATTTTGGTCCTGGGTGGTTCCGTAACCTCCGGACTATTATTGGCTCCGAATGTATTATTTATATTTGGTCATATGAATGAGAATCTGTTCCAATGATCACATGGTATCAGAGCAAGGTTTCGCCACTCTCATTTTTCGAAATGATCTTGTAGTAGCGGAGCTCTTGGATTTGGTAGCGAAGCTTTGGAGGAGGAGATTTTTTTAATCTTTCTTTGGTTTTGGAGATTTTTTTTTTTAATTCTTCATTATATCTATCGAAGTTTTTTTTTGGAGAATTTTTTATTCTTCAATCATTGGGATCTGTGCCCGAGGAATCTCAAAATTTTTTGAGATCGATAGAGGGTCGAAATCGAAGTTCAACTATTCGGATCGAATGAAAGGTCGGATCGAACGAAAGGTCGAAGGTCGAAATCGACCAAGGCAAAGGGCGGATCGACCAAGAGTCAAATATTGAAAGGCAAAGGGCGGATCGACCATCCGATCAAAAGTGCAAAGGCACGAGTGGCGGCCAACTCAATGCGGGAGAAGAGCCCGCGCCCTCTCGGGGGAGCATCTCCCCGAGAGGAGATACTCCTTATCGGAGTATAAGGTGTTTTATACACCTTAATCCCTCTCCATTCCACACATTTGGGATAAATATTTTTTTATTTGAAACATTTAAATGAACTGTCACCTGCGTAGAACCCATCACTGGTGTCAAACGACGTCAAACCTGAGAAGGACTTCCTATTTTTCATTATCTGTGGCATCGACGAATTCTGATTCTGAGATTTTTCTTGGATAAAGGAGGCAAATCCGAGCAGATTTGCTGGATTGAAATGTTGGTTTCGTCCTCATATTTCTTCCAGTAAATGAATTCTTCTGTCGGAGGGTGTCAAATGCACAGTGGGTTGCAGTGTTTTTGATACGTAGCTGAGGTTTTTGGTTGGCGAATTGATTGCAATCAACAACAGATAGCCTTACACACCTGAAGCGAGCAGTTTTGGGAGTTGTTGATTGAAAAACATCAATTTTTTTGTTCGCCACCCCACCGCCGCCCGAGTGCCACCCAGACGTAGCCCGAGAGCCGCCACACGAGCCAGCCGAGGTGGGAGTGCTACCGCATGTTTTTTTGGCTCGTGGTTGCTCGATAAGAGGGTGGGCACCCCGATCCTCTATCGGATCAGCCCACTGGCTCACCTGGTTGTGAGCCGAGTGGTAAGGGCTCTGGGAGCCCTGAGGTCACGGGGTCAAAACCCGTCGACCCCCCCAAGCAAGGTAATTTTTTTTTTTTTAAGTTTCTTTTATTTTTTTTCTACTAAGGTTAATGATTAATTTTTTAAATTACTTTTTAATCATAGTTTAAAGTTATTTTTTTTAAATGATTTTACTATGATAAGTAATTTATTTATTTTATTAACCTTAGATAAGAAATTAAATTTTTTAAAAGATGCTTTAGTGAATTTTTTTTTGGGGGAAACCATTTTTTCAAAAATCAAGGGGGGAAAATGAGTAATTTTTTCAGCATTTGAAAAAGCAAAATTGGCATTATTGTAAAGGTGCATTTTCGGCAGTGCCCAACACCTAGAGGTTTATTTTTGTGGGTACTTTTATGTTGTATGTTGCATTTTCCATTTTTTTTGCACTACTTCATTAAAAGTTAAAAACAAATTCACTCCCTAAGTCCCCGGAATAAATAAAACCCATCCGTGCAATTTATTGCACTACAACGTTCGGTATTTGTGATACCTCTGGCCAGCACTTACAGGTAATGCTGTCGTGATTGTGCTACTGTATCCGTCGCCTAATATAGCTGCCACAACGACGTCTGAGCTTGTTCTCTATTAATCGTCGGGGAGATATAAGTTTACCATTTTGCTATTTTTTTTACTCCATCCACTACCCCAATCGTTCTTGTGTTTAGACGTAAACCCTGATGAATGTTCTGATTTTCGAAGTGTTTAGGGGAAGTTACGCCCCACGCATGAGGATTGACGACTTTCTATGGTAGGTGTCATCAACAAGATGATTCCCTTTCAGTATCGCCTAAGTACCACATATCGTATAATCATTGAAATTACTTACAGTCTCCCTCACGTAAGGGCGGGTAATTTCTCTATTTTTTCAAAATACCTATAGTCTCCCTCACGTAAGGGCGGGTATTTTGTATGGTATAACGGCCTGACATTAAGGTATATAGAAAGGGGGACCATTTGGTGATATAAGGAACCTTCACAATGTCTGCAAAATTAATGACTGATGCTCATCAGTTGTTGAAAGGTCCTAACTATACACCTTGGAAAAATAAGATGAAGGCAATCCTCGAAATGGATGGCTTATGGGATGTTGTATCTGGTACAACAACAAGACCTTCATTTGCTTCAGGAGCTACAACTCCATCTGCTGATCAGAAAGACTTTGACAAGATAGACAACAAGGCAAAAGTGCTCATCTTGCTTGTTGTGTCTGATGGAGTTCAACCCCACATTGTTGACTATAAACATAGTAAAGAGGCATGGGATGCCCTTAAAACTATATATGAGGGAAAGAATGATTCCACCATTCTATTTCTTCAATCTTAGTTACACAGTATAAGCATGAAACAGGGAGAGACAATTGAACTCTTTCTTTGCAGAGTGTCTGAATTGAAAGCAAAGTTGAATTCTTTGGGAGAACCAGTTGATGACAAGCTCCTTACCTCCATTGTATTGAGAGCTTTACCTGATTCTTATAGGGTGTTGATCACTTCCCTTTAGGTGTCACAACAAAAAGTTACCTTTGTTGAGTTGGTCAATATGCTTCAAGAGGAGGAGGCACGCCAACTTCAGAGAGATGATTCTTCTAACACAACCCTCTATTCCAACAAGAAGGGTTCGAAGAAGAAAGGTAATTTTTAGAAAGGAGGGAACTCTAAAAAATATTCAAAAGGGAAACAACCTCAACAAACTAAGAGGTATTGCAAAATCTATGACAAAGAGGGTCATGATACAAACAGATGTTGGCACAAGAATAAGCAACCAAAATAGAAAGGCCAGAACAAACCACAAAACAAGAACAAGCAACCCAAGGTGAATGTTGTTGTTGAGGAATCTGACTCGGATTTTGAGTGGGCACACAAGGTGCTCATGACTACCACAACCTCCAAGCAGATGGATCTTGTATGGTATGTCGATTCTAGTGCTAGTAAGCACATGACTGGCGAAAAATCATGGTTTGAGTCCTTTGAGGCCAAAGAGGGCAAACCTGTCACTATTGTCGATGATAAAACCTATAAGGTTTAGGGAGAAGGTATAGTTTCAGTCACTCTTCCTGATGGCAAGTGTCAAATTGACAAAGTTCTCTATGTTCCAGGATTGGCAAACAATTTTTTGTCAGTCACACAAATTCTGGACAAGGATATGGTTGTCAACTTTAGTGTTGAGGGAGGCAAGAAGTGTTGTTCTATTACCAGGAGGGGTAAGAACATTGCAACCACTTCATATAAGCATGGCTTATTTGCCTTAGATGCTATCTCTACTCCACATGTCGCCATGACAGTCTCTACAAAGGAGGCAACATCCCTATGGCACAAGAGATATGGGCATCTTAGTTATGGCTACTCACTTGAGCTAAGTAAGTATGAGATGGTAAAGGGTCTTCCTTCCCTTTCTTCCATCTTGCCAGTGTGCTCTGACTGCTTGGCAGGAAAGCAACATAGAATACCTTTTGAGAAAATCCCTACAAGAGCAAAGAAACCTCTGGAGTTGATTCACACCGATCTATGCGGTCCTTTCACACCCATTAGTAGTGGGGGGAAGAGGTATTTTCAGTTGTTTGTGGATGATTACTCACGTAAGATGTGGGTGTTCTTTCTTCATCTAAAATCTGAAGCATTTGGTTTCTTCCAACAATTCAAGAAATATGTTGAGAAGGAGTCAGGGACTTCTATCAAGACCCTCCGCTCAAATCGAGGGGGGGAGTTTACCTCTAAATAATTTTTAGTATTCTTGACTGCAAATGGGATCAAGAGTAACATCTTCATTCTACCATCATATAATATGTACAATAAACAATTATTTAGTAATTTAAGTTTTTATAATTTATATGTGGTTTCTATTCGAGGCCATTTCCATCAAAATATCAAAACATGATATTAGCTTACCTTTTGATCAAATATATTCTTCATCTTCCTCAAACTATTATGTTTACTTTATTGACCATTTGATATGATTTCTATTAAGAGATAATATCTCCCTCTACTCAAATTTGAATTTCACTAAGAGATCTACACTATGATTGGCTAAATTATATGTTATGCTATTTCCTTCGCTATAGATATGTCGCTATTTCCAAGATACTATCTCCAATAATTCATAATGGACATAAAAATAATGCTATTATTGATCAAATCCTCATTTTTCTTGTGCTTGATAGCACTAATAATATTTTTTGAATACCTATCAATTGAAATATTTTTCCATCCTTATTTAGTGGTTATCTTAGTCCTTGTAAAAAGTGACCTAGCCTTTTCATAGTTTTTAGTTGAAGTTCTATATGATTATGAGTGTGTGAAAAACGTTATCTTCATAATAATGAAAAATGACACCTTTACCAACCTTCCTCATATTTCCTTTGAAATCACCAACATCAAAATTAATTTCAATGACTAAATTTTGGACGTTTCTATTTTATCAAAGGTCAATGTAGATCCTTTGTGTCAACTCCATTGTCACAAATGACTAGATTATATCTATATTCAAATCTTGTAACTAGGTAGCAAACATCTCTTTTGCCACATTTGAGACTTCCCATGATGAGCATCATACCTATAAATATTTTGCAAGAGATTCAATAGTTTGATTCTAAAATTGGGCATGATCTTGGTATTTATTTTTATTTTATTTTTTACTTGAAAGCCATAGATTACACAAATAATGGCAATACCAATCCTTTGTAGAATGAATAATACTTTAGCATTAAAAAAATAAATCCAGCATTTCATTAATTATCTAAATGTTGATGGAGCTAGCCAATATATTTTTATTTTTCTAAAAAAGTAGTTCAAGTGGTCTAAGCAAAGGGACAATGAAGAAGTAAATGATATGATGTTTTTGGATCCATCCTTACATAAGGCACACCTAAAAGGTCTATGATATCCTTCTCTTTCTATACTCTTGATTTTAAGAATTTTGTTCTAGACTACTAATCAAAGGAATGTTGAGGCCTTAGGGACGGGTTCAAGTGACCAAGAACTCTCCTATGAAAAATATTTTGAAAGAGGAAATTCTAATTACTTTAAATCCTTATATCCCAATTTAACGTAATATGCACCATCTTTTGATAGATCCTAAACCAACCCATCTTTCTATACAAAAATGGGTAAATCTAATTCTTGAAGTATAACTTGAAGGTTATTGACTATTTTATCGAGATCCTCTTCTTAAACTAGGTTGTTAATACAAATCCATGATCTAGAATTATTTCCCACATCAATATAATTCTTGACCTTTTGAACCTCTACAAAATAAACATTCCAATCGAATTGTTGCCATTTTGAATTAGAATTAAGAGGATAAGGATTGAAAATATTATAAAATCATAAATTTATAGAATCCTCCTCATTGATTAACCACCTAAAATGTTCTTGATAAATTACAAAAAAAATTATATAAAGTTTCATATTACTAAGCACCTAGGTAGGGTTTGTTTTGAAAACAATTTTATTGTATTAATAGGACCTATATTATTTTTAAGTAATATTTTTACCCAATTTTTTCCTTAATATTTGAATCATCTCCAACTAAACGTTGCCCTAATGTCAAACTTATAAATCTACAATTTTTCTAACTAATTTCCTTAATATTCTTTCCTTTACAAATCTCATCCTACTTATAGAGGGGAAACCTAAATTTTTTGTGACATCCTTTCCTAAGAAAATACCTTTAAATTTTGTTCAAGTTAGATGCTATAGCATCTAGGAATTTTGAATGTAACATTATCTAGATGATTACAACTTAGTAATTATAAGTTGTAGCCTTCTAGTTATCATTCCATAGTTGTATTTATAATTTTCCAAACATATCTTATTTTATATAAAATTGAGTCCTAATGCCTCTTCTTGTTTACTTTATTAAAAGGATTACCTAGATAGGTTGATGGTATTTTTCTATATTTAAATGCTAATTTGTCGATAATAACCTATTGTAAATTGATATTAATGTTAATGAGAAATATTATGGACCTTGTAGTATAAACCAGTTTTCCAAGAGACTTCTTATAGCATGATAATATTGATTGAAATTTAATGGCCTCATTGATTGAAGGGTGACTCAAAAAAAGTATCATTAACAATTTAGAGGTGAGATATAGAGAATATTTTTTCAATCCAAGTAGCTTTGGTTTATCCTTATTTTCCCTTTCAAAGAGCTCTCCCCATTCAATTATCAAGAATAATAAAAATATGAGAAGATAATTGGTCATCTTAATAGAATCCACAATATGATTCATTTTATCTATTAGGAAGGATAGATTGTTATAAAAATTAAATTAAATTTCATTCAAAATAAGCAAAGCAAAATATAAAAATTAAATCAAATTAAATTTAAAAAAAAAAAATTAAATAAAATTTTATTTTATTTAAGATATATAAATTGTATAAATAAAATTAATTTTTTTTGCAAAAATAAAAAATAAAAATTCGCCTATTACTTTCCTATATGGGGTTGCCTTTAGCTTGTTGATTTTTAATTTTTACTTTTGCACCCTAAAATAACCTCTTGATTTTTATTTTTTACTTTTCATCTTGAAATAAAATAAAATATTGGAGGGATATTCTACAAGAATTATAGATCTAAATTTAATTTATTACTTATCAACCTCTTGGAAAAGGTAGGCGGTCTCCTCCCCTTGACCTTTTTAAATCTTATAAAAGTCTAGGTTTGTGTCCTAGCTAGACTATTATTTTCAATATGTTTCAATATTATTTGTCCTAATAGATTTAAAAAATGGTGTTAAGTGAGGAGTTTTCCATTGGAATCCAAGGTTCTAGTCCTAAATATGATGCACTTTGTAGAGCCATAGAGAAACCTAAAGGTAGGGGTCAAACTTATGGCAATGCATGGATCAAGAGTCAAGTGTAATTATATTATGGATCCAACCCCACCCTCATATCTTTAATAAGATCTTCCTCATTTTTAACTTCAAGATTTTTTTTATATTGAACATCGTTTACAAATATTTACAAATATCAATGCTCGTTCGAGCAAACACAAGAGGAATCGACCTCACAACCACATGGATGATAATAACCTAGGCAACTGCCATTACACCAAATGCCATTCGACAACTTCAAGATTTGAAAATGTTTGTAAAAATTAATTTTTAGTGTTTTAAATAAATCAATTCTCACAAAGAAGGTTTAGTTCTATGCTTGATGGGTATAAAGACCAAGTATGTATGAGTAGTGGATGATGATCCTTGAATGCATTGTCTTGATCTCATTATAAATTAAAACATGTAGCAACCAATTAGAAAGTATATAAAAAATGACACCTAAACTTTATCTTTATTTTTCATATAAAGGAAAAATCTTTTGTAACCCTTCACTATTGAAAGGTGTGCATTATCTTGGTCTCGTTATAAATTAAAATATATAGCAACCAATTAGAAAGTTTATAAAAAGTGACACCTAAACTTTATATTTATTTGTCATATAAAAGAAAAATCTTTTGTAACCCTTCACTATGAAGGGTGTTATATAACATTACCTTTCAAGTAAAAAGACGAGAAATCCTTCAATTTTGATTCTTGTTGTTGATGTCTACCCTTAATTTGGAGTTATTTTACAAGTGGTGACTATGGTATTTATGTCTTCACTATGTGACCAAATTTGATATCTTAAGGCAAGAATTGGTATTTTAACCTGGCTTATTTGAGGTACAAGCTTGCACATTTACTTTATAATGCCTAGTTGCGCCCCAGGTTGGGATTGTGAGCTAAGTCCTAGGGAAGGATTGCCTACGGTTGCCATCAAGCATTATTGGTTGTGCTTGACTCAGTGGTGTGAAATGTATTAGATGACCTTGTGTCACATCATTGAAATTGGGTTGTTGGTTAAATATAATGAAATACACCGTTTCTTCCAAATGTGTCTTGGTTTATGGTTTAATGTGTGGATGCTCTTGTGGTTAGAGTATATTTCCTTTCATTGCAAGTTTTGTGTGTTGCTTTTGCTTAACCTAATGAAAATACAAATATATATATATATATATATATATATATATATATATATATATATATATATCATGTTGTGTTGTCTTGTGCGAGAGAACATTATAAGATGTAACCCATGGTTCTTGATGAATCTAATCCAAGGAGATAAATTCAAAGAGAATATACAATACCACACGATTCTAAACATGATCATTTAATATATGATATAAATATTGTCTATATATATTTAAAATTTTATATATTTTAAATAGTAAATAATAATATTAAATATATTACTTTATAAAACTTTTATTACATAAAAGTTAAATAAATAAAACAATGAATTGTAAAGAGGAAGATTTTATCATGGTTTAGCATAAATAAATAAATAAATAAATATAAATATATATATATATATATATATATATATATATATATATATATATATATATATATATATATATAATTTTGTGGTGTTTAATGTGTCTCTTTAATGTTAAAGTCAAAAGCTCCAGCAAAAATTGGATGACAAGAGCGTTTACACTTAACCCAAGTCACAAGCTGCAACAAGAATTTGACATTACAAGAGCGTTTTCTAGTCTAGTCCGATTTTTATTAAACAGCTAAGCCTAGCCAATAGGGTAAAAAAACAAAAGGAGGGTCACTTGAGATACGGTTCTTATTGTAAGAAGGAGATTTTTATAATACGTCCGGGATTACACACAATAATTTATCACGACTTTATCAGCGGTGAATTTCACGAGCATGTACATGTCTGAATTGTTCAAATATAATTCAGGTTTCACTATTCTTATTTTTTTTTATCACTTTGCTGTTATGGTAATTATTTTAATGTTGCCTGACTTTATTGAAATTTGTTTTCTATATTTTGCAGTGCAGTGATGTTAATCTGGCAGAGAAAAAACTGCAAGAAATGAAGATAAAATACGAAAAACGAGTCGTGAAAGACGGGGGAGTTTACGTTGATCAATTATTCTTCCACGATCCCGATGGTTACATGATCCAGATCTGCAACTGCCAAAACATGGCTGTCATTCCCGTGAGAGTGTTTCGAAACTCGCAGGTTACCCTCGCGGGTCAGCGGGGCCTGCGAGTAGGGCCGAGTACCGGGCCATTATTCGCCGACTCGTACGGATAGACGCAGGGGATAGGCAAGGGCCGGCAGGTGAGGGAGGGGAAAGATCGAGGCAGGGGAGAGACATAGAGATAGTTTTTAATTAAATATTTTTAAAATATCAACTATATCATTATAAAGGTTCGAGGTGTAGACCAATTGGTTCTTGGTTCTTCTAAACCCCATAAGAGGGGCGGTGGTCCAAGGTTTAACCTTGTTCCTTTTCTGGTTACAGGGGCGAACTGTGCGAAGATCTGTGTAGCGGCTTCTGGGGCAGACATTCTGTGGCGGCCATAAAAGCTAAGACAACCTGTCCAGATTCGTGGTGGAATAAAAAAAATAAAAATCATTATTAAAATAACGTAGGTTACAACCCACGTGGTAGGTGAGTGTAGGGCAATCCTTTAAGAAGGATCTTGGTTCTAATCTCCATCTTACCAAAGGCACATACAGTATCCAAAATCCAGTTGATAATGCTGATGCGGTTAGGGCCGGATGATTTTGACGGTGTAAAACCTCCTGATTGTGGTTTCTCAAACTGACCCCTATAGTGGTTTCTTATACTCACCCCTTATAGTGGTTTCTTATACCAAAACATCCAGCAAAAAGTTTTCCACCCTATAATGGTTTCTCAGACCAAAGCTGCTGGCAAAGCATTTTTGGCTAAATTCAAAAAAAAAAAATTGTAGGTTATATATCAATTTGTACAAGCGAAACTTTATGGGCATGGGCAAGGAGGTACCTCGTTCTTAGATTTTCATATTTTATGGGTGTAGGAAGGTTCAAAGTTTTTAATTTTATTAAAAATTAAGTTTTTTTTGTAAGTGTGATAAACTTTTAAGATGGATAAATAGGATTGAAAAGTCTCTCCTCCCAACCATAATTCCAAGTAAAGTGGGGACTCTTATATAAAATCGAGGTAAGAAAAAGGTAAGAACTCTCGTATAAAATCGAGGTAGGAAAAAGGTAAAACAAAAGGTAGAGGTCGAGACCCTCGGGATTGAGGTAAGGAAAAGGCAGGACGAGAGGTAGAGGTCGAAACTCTCGTACGGGATCGAGGTAAGGGAAAGGCAGGATGAGAGGTAGAGGTCGAGACTCTCGTACAAGATCGAGGTAGGGGAAAGGCAGGATGAGACTCGTATTGGATTGAGGGATCGAAGTAGGGGAAAGGCAAGACAAGACTCGTATTAGATCGAGGCAAGGAAAAGGCAGGATAGAAGATTATTATTCGGAGAAAGCAAAACTTTGCACTCATTATTATTGATTATGTGTTTGTTTTATACGTATTTTTGGAATTGTTCCATACAGTGCGGGAGAGGTATTGGATACAAATGGAAGAGGTATTGGATTCAAGTGGTGTCAAGTAGTGTGGGAGAGGTATTGGACACAAATGGCACATGTATTGGATTTAAGTGGCATCAAGGTAGTAGTGTGGGAGAGGTATTGAACACAAATGGCACATGTATTGGATTTAAGTGGCATTGAGGCGTGGTAAAAATAATGTTTAATTTTGATGTTTATAAGATTATTTATAATATATAATTTTATTTTTTTAATATAATGAAAAATTAAGTGAATGAATATTAATATTAAATCGTTAAGATGTAAAATTTAAAACTTCTATCTTTTGTTATGTTATTGGATAAGATTAAAATTATTATTTTTTTTTACAAACCATTCTCTAAACATATAAGTGAAAAAACTATAATCTATTTATTTTTCATGTTGCACCTTAAAAAGCTTGTCCTCGTATTGGATTTTAAAATGCATTGAAAACATGAGATTATTATTTTTATTCGATGACAAACTATAAATTACAATTATCATGTTTATAAAATTAAAAATTAAAAATAAATAATTTTTTCATAAGTTATATTGGATTCAAATCTATAAAAAAAAAATGGATTGTGATTTTATAATTGTTATTTTGCTTGTTAAAATTATAAATATATGAAAATAAATAAACATAAATATTATATAATAATATTTATTATAAAATTATCTTATCAATTTATAAATAAAGCATATTTTATGATTGATTACGATTATTTATATTGTGATTTTATATATATTGTCACATAAATAAGTAATTTTAGTACAAGTAGTTATAACTACTTTTTTGATGTAAGTGAGACTTTTCATTTTCTCCATCTAATTTGAGTCATGTAATACTTCTTGTCATGTCTCACTTATATTGAGCACAATTGGTCTCTATTTAAGGCCATACACGCCAAAAGTGTAATAGGTTGAGCCAAGACCACTTTAATGACCTTGTTTTTATGCAATATAATCTTAGGCTTTGTAAAACACACGTGGAGGGTAGTGAATCTTACTAGACGATTCGATTGGATAAGCTAGATCCACTTTATGATTGGAATACTGAGAGTTTTATGGATCCTAGAGTTTACTATAGAGAACCTTGAGGTAATTGAGGAGGAAGCAAAACATTTCAGAGGATTGGAAGAGATATACCATGATGACAATACACTTGAGCATCTTCCAATGCACCTACTAATTCAGAGTCAAGGTCAACCACTTTATATCTTCCCATTCTAGCTATTCCCTCTATTTTTTTTCTAGATCCTTGACCTGCAAATTCTGCTTATCTAAAAAAAACTCATTGCCTTCATGATTATACAACTGATTCAATTTAGATTCTATATCAACTATCTTTGTCTTTGCTTCCTAATATTTACCTTTGGCCCATGCAATTTTAGTGGATTTGATTCTTCTTATATTTTAATAAAACTAAAACATAGTTTTCTCTTTTATGGTTAGGTCAATATGTCTCCACTCATCTTTTACTATATTTATAAATTCCTCTTCTTCTAACCAAATAACATTGAACTTGAAAGGTCCTACAAGTTTTTCTTGATATTTTTCTAACTGAAAGAAAAGAGGATGATCATTGATTCCCTTTCCTTTAGGGATGTCCTACTCTAACGACCCCAACTATGAATTTTTGTTTACCAAATAATATTTCCTTCTCAGTTTATTTTGTGTAATTTTAAAGTAGCATTCTCTTCATACTGTAAACTCTTGAGATTGACTTGTCTCATGACCTAAGTCCTTTGATACCTAACCATACCTATTATCATCTTTACCTTTTTCAAGGCTCTTAGGGCATATCATTCAAATGATGTGCTTGTATTATAGTAATTTGGAGGACTTGGAGGGGAAGAGAACCTACTAAGGTTTTTTAAGCCCTGTTTGCTTCCTTGGCCTGAAATATCATTGTCTAAAGAGGATAATAACTTACTATGCTTTACACCCTTCTCCTCTGCTTATTCTAAACCCTTGACAAAAATAGGTTGTAGAGTCCCCCTTGGATTTTAAACCCTTTCTCCTTCCTCCTTTTGATCATAATATTTCTCCTCCTTGCCTTCCCAAAATGAAGAAACAACATGACCCTCTTGCAAAGTCTTATCAGAACTATGGTCAGACAAGACCTCCATATAGGGACTTAGTCTAGGACAAGATGATATAATAAGTTTATCATTATCAAAATTCAATCCTCCATTCCTAGAAAAGGGTAAGACTAGGTTTCAGCTTTGATGGATGCTTGATAAAATACCTCTAAGCATTTGTCAATCATAGGTATGGCCTCCATTCCCTCATATGAAACTTCCCTATTGTAGTCGCTTGGAGCCAACTCTTTATCCTCCATTTGGATATTAATGATATGAAACCTTTCTTTAAGCGATTCAAGAGTCTTGAGTGGGTACTCTTATATCTATGCTTTGGCTATCGCTACCTCCTTTGAATTTCTTAGAACATAAAAACCTCCAACTTTCTTCTATACAATCCCTTGCCCTCTACTCCCTTCCATTTCACAATTTATCTTGAGATTACCATAATGATGACAGTCATTGCATCAAAACAACACCTTGATGTAGATAAGATTTTGTAAATATGTCTATTTTCTTGACATGAACTCCATGTTTTTTGGCAACTCTAAGCTAAGATCAAGCTCCACTAAGATACAAACTACCCTTTTTTTGATACTATGTAAGTTTTTGTATCTACTCCAGGGAAAACTACCAAGAAGTTCCCAATCTCACAAAGGATTCTTTCATTCTAGAATTCAATGGGTAAAGAGGTTAGCTTGACCCAAATAGACTGGGTATTAGTCCTCTCAAAGCATATATTGAACCCAAGAGTTCAAAATTTTAGATGTTAAGTTGTGAAGTGTGTTTATGTGTCATGTAATCAAGTAGGAGTTATAAGTGAAAGGTATCATGTGTACAAGTGTGAGTTATGAGTGAAAGGTGTCATGTGTGCAAGTGTGAGTTATGAGTGAAAGGTATCATGTGTGCAAGTGTGAGTTATGAGTGAAATGTGTCATATGAGAAAGTGAAGAGTCATGTGTGATGTGTCAATATTAGAAGTAGGAAGTTATGTTATCATTTGAGACTTTATCATTATGTAAGAGAGGCATATGAAAGGTTGTATCTCTCATGAATTAGAGGAGAGTAAAAGTCAGAGAGCATTGAAGAGTCTTATAAAAAGTTATATATTGACGATAAAGCTCTATGCTATAAAATGCAAATATAAAAGAGTATTTTATTATGTAATAAAGCTCTTTTATTATGGGAGTATTGATGTTATTATGAAATGAGATCATGTGAATGCAATCTTAAGAAAGACCTATGATATCTTAGGATATATTTGCCAATAATGAATGCACAAAAAAGATAATATATAGACACCTAATTTTGTGCGTCTCAGTTTATCATAGCCTTCCAATCAACAAAGCAAAATCACCTTTCTCTTACCCAATTTTAGGGTGTGTAATGTTTCCAAAAGCAATGGCCACTTTGAGAATATTTGTAAAAAAAAAACACTTTCACTAAAATGGATTAGAAAAAAACTTTCAAATGAGTATAAATATGCCTATATTCCAGTAACAATCAATATCCAAAACAACTTGAAAATCTAACTTATAATTACTAGTGTTGCAAATCTAAATTAACCCAAAAAAATAAAAATAACAAAATAATAAAAATCATTATAACTTAAATTAAATTTATAAGTAAAAATTAAATTAAATTAAATTAAATAAATAAAATATCATTTATAATAAACAAATCAAAAATTAAAAATTAAAAAAAATAATAAATAAAAATTATATTATATTCATTAAAAAAATAAAAAATAAAAATTCGCCTATTACTTTCCTAGACGTTGAATTTGCATAATTTATTGCCCACCTTTTAATTCGGGCTTCGCGTATCACTTTCACATTCCAGTAATAAACCGTCAAATGGTTGGATGGATTAGTATTGGCAGTGAACCATATTCAAATTTTGGGGAGTTTGTTCTGTACACCTTGATGAGTGTGCGCAGATCAAGATGGTTCCAATCTTAAGTCACTTTTGAAATACATGTGGTCGTCTTGTCACGGAGTTGGTAGATGGTTCCAATCTTAAGCCACCTTCGAAATGCATGCGGTTGTCTTGACACTGAGTTGGTAGATGGTTCCAATCTTAAGCCACCTTCGAAATGCGGTTGTCTTGACACTGAGTTGATAATAACTAGGTGATATAAAAATTATAAAAACAATCATCCTAGACTCTTTATCTTTCCTTGGCCTGCTCTCTATCCATAGTGTCCCGCTGCTCCCATGGCATTCTAGCTCTACGGCTAACGCACCGACGGGGTCCTTAGCTTAGTTTGGGTTGCATGAGCCCACATCACACCTCAGTCTCTATCTCTCTCCAGCCCTCGAGCATACAACATACCAGAAGCTTGATATCCTCAAGCTCTCCACAAACCGCTCATGAGTCACTCTCTTTTTAGTAAGCCAAATCAACTGCTACATTGCTTGGAAGTTCACTGTGCCCAACTGAATGATTTTTAATTTCATGTTCACTGTAGTATTTTCAATTATTATTAGCATTTCTCAAACTTTTTATATTAATATGGGCTTGATTGTCTGATCGAGGAAGTCTAACGCCTTCTCCAAGACCGAACAGGCCCTGAAATGGCCCTGTATATTGGTCTCGTCTTATAAGGATTTATTGATTTATTAGCAGTAAGCAGGAGCTACCACATTGCAGACTAGCTGATCTCACAGTACCTTCATTTTCAGAACAAAAGTTAAACGTTCTCTCTCCATTAAGTCTCTGTTTATAGTTAGTGTTTGGACTTCACTTTTTTTGTCTTATTTTTTTTTAAAGAGTGTTTGTTGTACCTACACCTGTGATTGTTTTTTCTTTTGCTTGTTATTAGCTTTACCATGGTTTCATTTTTTTGTCTCGTTATTTTTAGCAAAGTAGTAGTCTAACGATGGCCTCCCTCTCATGCAGAGACAAATATACTCTCTCATACCAGATCAACAAGAGACAAATAAATTTATTGAAAGCAACTTATGTAATTTGAACCTTTCACTTGTCAACTACTTTAATGTAACCAAAGGGGAAAAAATCTATTGCATAAAAAAATAGCTTATTTGCATGACAAAGTGAAAGAATAACTAGTTAATTTTTGTCTGCTTATATAAAAGATTTTTTTTTTTTTAAGCAAAAAAACTCCTTGCGGGGGGCCTTGGTCTAAGAGACCAAGAACAGGGGTTCTACACCGTCAAAGTCACTAGGGGTTGCACTCATCCCTGCCCCGCACCAACATTATAAATTGGATTTTGGGTACCCAATTCAGCTTTTTGGTAGGGTGGAGATTCAAACCTCGGACCTCCCTTGGAGGATTGCCTTCTCGTCTCCAACTCACCTACATCACCTGGGTTATATAAAAGAATATTAAATTGTACGTGAATACACTTAAAATAACTCATTCGTCTTTTTGCACAATTATATATATATATATATATATATATATATATATATATATATATATATATATATATATATATATATATATATATATATACTAATAAATTAAAAAGTGTTTTGGTCTGTGGGTCTGGGTGGATTGATAAGTTGGGGCGCTTACCAAGAGGAGACCTAGGTTCCATTCCCACGGGCTTGTCCATGCACAGACAGTAACCCAGATCCGATTTCTCTGAGTGGTGCGCCAGATTGATGACGACGGTGCAACCCCCGTGCGTCCGGCGGTCCCCATCTCACGCCGGGTTACCATGTACCGAGACGGTGGAAGTCCTGGGAGCCTTTGTAGTAGTTTGAACCCTACCAGCTATGCTATAGTTAGTAAAAATCGTGATTGTAACCATTGCTTCTATATATCAAAAAAATAAATTAAAAAGTGTTTTTACTGTGGAATTTATCTTTTCTACATATATTATCTTTTCTACATTTTATAGATTAAATTATATATAAAGGCATTGTGAATAGTTCATATGCCATTTGCACAGCTATCTCTTAAAAGGAAAAGTTTTAATTTTTAATTTTTTTTTATATTAATTTATTAATTAAATATTTTTTTGTTTTTTTATTAAAGATTTGGTTTATAAGGTTTGAGAGGAATTTTAGGGTGAAGATTTTATTCTCTTTTAAAAATTTCAAAGTGTTTATTAAATAAATGCATTAAATAGACTATCACATAGGCCCATACCTAGTCATAAAGCATTGTGGACGCTCCAAATCCTTATAAGTGCCACAAGTGCCTTTATTTATAACATAGAACTTATACCTTATACATTTTTTAGGTGAGAAAGGCACTTTTATTCTTCCCATAGTAAAGGAGAAGGGTACTTTTACCCCTTTCTCACACATTTATATTGGTTTTTTTTTGCAGTTCCACATACTTTTGATGCAGTAATAGAAAAGAATAAGTGTTCTAATGTTATATGGGTAGAGATCATAGATAAACAATAAGTTCTCCATAGAGTCCTACTAATTAGTTTCAAGTATAAATGTTAAATATTTTTCACAAGAACGATATTTAAAAGGTTTTTTTTTATGTCTTTTTCATCATTTAATTAAGGGAAAACATTATTTAAGAATGTGTTCTAACCATTAGAGATTAGAAAATTATCTTGTAATGAATAACTTGGTTCACCTTAAGAAGCTTAGATAATATAACACAAATTTTATGGATCAATTAATTATGAACTTTTTGGTTGACAATATGTTGAGAAAACCTAAATATTTTGGAGGAGAAGTTGTACCTTATCTCTTCTTGATCTAGTATGAATGTGGTTTCAACAATTACTCATCAGGTTAATAGGTGGTGGTATCTCATATCTAACATTCATATCATAGGTTATTTTGGAATATGTACTTTCATACTTTTTACCTTGAAATAAAATAAAACATTGGAGGCGTCTTCTTCAAGAATTAAAGATTTAAATTTAATTTGTTGCTTATCAATCTATTATCACTCATTGATTATAGAAGGAGAACCTCAACCTCTTGGAAAATGTAGGTGGTCTCCTCCGTTTGACCTTTTCAAACCTTATAAAAGTCTAGGTTTGTGTCCTAGCTAGACTATTATTTTTAATATGTTTCAATATTATTTGTCCTAATAGGTTTATAAAAAGTGGTGTTAAGTGAGGAGTTTCCCATTGCAATCCAAGGTTCTAGTCTTAAATATGAAGCATTTTGTAGGGCCTAGGGGTCAAAATTATGGTAATCATGGATAGAGTCAAGTATAATCATATAATGGATCCAATCCCACCCTCATGTATTTTATAAGATCTTCCTTATTTTTAACTTCAAGTTTTGAAAATGTTTATTGAGATAATTTTTAGTGTTTCAAATAAATCATTTCTCACAAAGAAGGTTTAGTTCCATGTCTTGATGGGTATAAAGACCAAGTATGTTTGAGTAGTGGGTGATGATCCTTTTATGCATTATCTTGGCCTCAGTATAAATAAAATTTTGTAGCAAATAATTAGAAAGTATATAAAAAGTGACACCTAAACTTTATCTTTATTTTTCATATAAAGGAAAATACTTTTGTAACCCTTCACTATTGAAGGGTTTTATATAACACTACCTTTCAAGTAAAAACAAGAGAAGCCCTTCATTTTTAATTCTTGTTGTTGATGGCTACCCTTAATTTGGATTTATTTTACAAGTGGTGACTATGGTATTTATGTCTTAATTATGTGACCAAATTTGATATCTTAAGGCAAGAATTGGTATTTTAACCTGAATTATTTAAGGTACAAGCTTGCACATCATTACTCTATAATTGACATTGGTAGCAAATACATGGATAAATGGACTAAATTATTCAAATATTTCAATGAGAATGATATTATTGATATTGTGTGTATATTTAGGATTTCATACATTTTTATGTGATGAATAATGATATTGGAGATGTTACTTTATGAATTTCTTGTTCATATTTGCACCTACATTCACACAACTTTCTTGTGGTATTGGAAGCAAGCACTTAGCCTTGAGGTTCCAATGTTACGAGTGAGAATATGATGAGAATGACAAGGAGAACAAAAAGAATGTAATAAATTGAAGTATGTTGGTCAACATGGATGTTTTTTCCCCTTCTATGACTAAGTGTTGTGAGATAGGCAATGGTTATTATTCTAGTGGGCAACTTCGTTGGGTTCAGGGTCTACATGCCTAGTTGAGTCTAGGGTTGGGATTATGAGCTAAGTCCTATGGAGGTATTACCTACTATTACCATCAAGTAATCATTTATCAGTTGTGCTTGACTCAGTGGTGTGAAATGTATTAGATGATCTTGTGTCACATCATTGAAATTAGGTTTTTGACCTTGTGAAATATAATGAAATACATTGTTTCTTCCAAATGTGTCTTGCTTTGATGTGTGGATGCTCTTGTGATTCGAGTAGGATTTCCTTTCATTTCAAGTGTTATTTGTTGTTTTTGATTAAGCTAATGAAAATACAAAAAAAAATATTATCGTGTTGTGTTGTGTTGTCTTATGCAAAGAACATTATAGGATGTAACCCATGGCTCTTAATGAGTCTAATCCAAAGAGGTAGATTCAAAGAAAATACACAATGCCACATGACTCTAAACCTAATATATGATATTAATATTATATATATATTTATATAATATTAAAAATATTAATTTATAAACTTCTTAAATAAAACAATGAATTGCAAAAACAAATTGTAAATCGAAATCGAACAACACCGATACAAAAGATAAAGTAACAAAAACACAGTAATAACACAAGATTGCACAAGATGAATAAGCTTTTTATTAACATGGGCGGATCTCAAAATAATACAATCAATGTGCCCCAATATGGGGTTTTACAATGCTTTTGTGATACAAATTTACAAATACTAGGGTTCTCCGAAACCCTAGGTCAATACATTGTTGGTGTCTTCACGTTCGTCTTTGATCCAAACAAGGTTGTGAGTGGGCTTGTGTATCCTTGGCGGGCCACCCTAGCTTCAACAACTTCCAAAAATATGATCATGTACCTGTAAAAAAAAACAACAAAAAGATATTAGAAGCACTTGTGAGGGATCCATAGTGTGAGGCCCTCATATAGATAAAAACAACTAAAACCCTAGATGCTACAAAATGTAACTAAAAACAAAATTGCAATAATGTAAAATAAATGCACAGAATATCGTTACCTTGTCAACACTCTAATTTCTATCTATGCTTCTATGGATGATGGTTGCAAGGACGCTCGAACGACACCCGAGGGTGTTAGGACTACAGATCTGTTGTGTAAAACACCCAAAGGCATTTTGTGAGGACTATGGATGTACCAGAAAGTTCCTACCAAATACATGTTTCATGATGTTATTATATGTTTATATTGAACATCTCTTTTAAAATATTATGCTTTATCTTACTTGGACATAGTACTGTTGATGATCTATGTTTTGCAGGTATAGGTCTTCAAAAAGAAAAAATAGAAGTGATGGTGGTATAAATTCTTACCATGGTGGGGTATTCGCTTTTGCAAGGGTAAAATAGCCTTGGCAGCGAAACACCCACCAATGGCTCATGGGTACATGGAAGCCCAAGTAGCTGCGTGCAAATTATTTTAATATATATATATATATATATATATATATATATATATATATATATATATATATATATATATATTAAAATGGATAAATGCTCACCAAGCCCTTCAATGGTAAGGAAAGTGCCACAAGCATGGGAGCTATTCTTGTCAGGCAACGATAGCATTTGATATCATTAAATTGCTTATATGGAAAAAATTATTGGAGGAATAAACACGTGTGATAGTTTATTTGAATGTCTGCTTATTTTATTTATTTGAATGTTTATTTGTTTATTTGATTGATTATATAATTAATAATAATGATTTTTTTTTTTATAAGATGGATGAAGGGGTTTTGAAAGGTGCCCCAAACCTTTTACAAGAGTGGATCAACCAACCAGCTGGAAACAAGGAATAAAGATATCAACATAGCAAACCAAAAAGGATCCACAAAACAGACAAACAACAAAGCTACATAATAGTCGAGCAGGACAAACAACAAATTTTCCCAGGGGATCCCTACTATCGCAGATCAGAGCCATTTGAAAACACAAATTATCTCCTCGAGATTTCATTGTCTATTTGATTTAATCCATCTGGGAAATCCTCCTGCCAAATTGTGCATCTTTCCTGCAAAAGTCCCAAGTTTGCTAAAAAATATGTCGATCTATTTCCCTCCCTATAAACATGCTTAATCTCAACCGCTTCGAGGGTTAAAATCTATCTTTGGGTTTCAACAAGTTCATTTGTGATCATCCAAGAAGGGACCTGAACACCTTTGAGCATATTAATGATATTGAGGGAATCCCCTTCAATAATTACCTTCCTGCCATTCAAAATTTCTAGTTGACAAACCCCTTGAAAGAGAGCTCGTGCCTCCACAAAATGACTGGTCTGACGATCTAAATTTTTAGTGAAAGCCAACAAAATCCTCCCATCAGAGTCTCTAACCAATCCCCCGCACTGGTTGGTCCTGGATTCCCTTTAGAAGCTCCATCAAAATTTAGCTTCAACCAGCCAGGAGGAGGAGGTTCCCAAATAGTAGTATGTCTAGCAGGAGCTTCAGGGTGATGTTTGGGAGAATAATCTCTAAATCCAAGAGCCGACTCCACCGCCAACTCCCCAATGGAAGTGACCTTATCTAAAGAAATTGCATCCACATTCTCAACAATGGCAGCAACAACACGAAGTGCCACGAACTCAGCAGGATGGGAGATATTTTTAAAGGCTCTAGAATTCCTCTCCTTCCAAATACGCCACCAAACATGAGGTAAACCAAAGGACCAAAAAGCTCGAAGATGCGAAGACAGAAAGGGAGACCTCCATTGAACGATCAAGTCAGACAACAACTTCGAGAAAACCCAAACCACACTAACGGTCCTCAAGAACTAGGAGAAGATAGATTGAGAGAAGGGATAATCAGACAATAGGTGCATAGGTGATTCTTCA
Organism: Wollemia nobilis; assembly: GCA_028583015.1. Lineage (NCBI taxonomy): Eukaryota > Viridiplantae > Streptophyta > Pinopsida > Araucariales > Araucariaceae > Wollemia > Wollemia nobilis. The sequence goes on from JAQPPZ010002875.1 coordinate 81,829, forward strand.
ACACTACCACATAGGTAGCATCTATTCGAGATAACCAATCCCTTTTTTTACAAATTATCCAATGTGAGGCACTTCCCTTGAGCCACCAACCAAAATAAAACATTAACTTTGGGGGTAAGACCCTTCAACCAGATATTACTAATGAGAAACCAAGGATCAAAGGGAACATCTAACATTAGGTAGGTTGACTTAACAGAAAAGCAACCATCCTTCTCAACCCCCCACACCAATCTATCTAGCCTATCCTAGTTAGGAATAACCATCCACTTTAGGATGTCCATCAGATATTTTAATGCAATTTCTTCTTCCTACAAAATCCCTAGAAAAACAAATGGTTTCCAACATTTTCTATCATTAACAGAGACAATGAAGTCACATACCTTCAACCCAAAATCTTGGCTTGTGATTGGTTCCACCAGACTCAGGTGAGGATATGATTCTAATGGTCTATCAGCTGCCCATGTGTCTTTCCAAAAATCAATGCTCTACCCATTACCTAACACCCATATTCCACCCTTTATGATATCAGAGCGGTTGTTAACAATGTTGCACTAGAATGTTGAGCCAAGGGTAGGACTTGGATCTATGAGAAAATTACCAATGTTACCTAAATATTTGGCTACCAATATTTTAACCCAATTAACATTATCTTTTTGAACCAATCTCTAACCCTATTTAGCTATTAGTGCTCTATTTAACATTTTCATTCTTCTTAAGCCCAGACCTCCCAACTCTTTCCTACTACACACCTGATCCCATGCCACAAGCGAGAACTTCTTCTTCTCCTCAAAACCAGACCAGAGAAAGGATCACTAAATTTGTTCAATTTTTTAAAGAATCTTTCCTAGAATCTGAAAGAGAGAAAGGAAGTACACTAGTATGCTCTGTAGAGTAGACTTAACTAGCATAATTTTACCTTCTTGGCTCAAAAGTACCCCTTTCCATCCCACCAATTTTCTTTGAACTCTTTCTACAACTAGTTCCCATAGAGAAGTCTTAATCCCCCCTTTGAACATTGGTAATCCTAGATAAACTAAAGGAAGGGAGTCAATCTCACATCCCAAGATCTCAACAATTTTCCTCTACCTATCGAGAGGAGTATTCAGGAAGAACACCTTACTTTTCCTCAAACTCACTTTCTACCTAACCACTCTTTCATAGTCCTGGAGGATCTCTTTGATAGCTCTAGCCTGAGGGATTGAAGCTAAAAAGGATAATAACGTATCATCAACAAATTGGTGGTGTGAGATTGGGTCAATGGTAACTGTAGGTTTGATTCCCACTACTATGGGATTCACCTTCAGAGCTCTTCCCAAAGACTCAACCAATAAAATAAATAGATACAAAGACATAGGATCCCCCTGACGAATGCCTCTACAACTGCTAAAGTAACCAATCGATGATCCATTAACTAAGATTGAGAATTTTTTTGATGATATACAAGCTCTGACCAATCTAATCCAGCAAGGCTTGAAACCAAATTTCCCTAAAACTCTAAGCAAAAAGCTCCATGAGACCCGATCGTATGCTTTATGCATATCAAGTTTGAGGAAAGTTCTTGGCCTTCTACTTTTATCTACAGAATGAATCAACTCATGCACTGCAATAACACCATCCAAAATTTGTCTGCTTGCTACAAATCCACTTTGAGGATGGTCAATAATTATTGGAAGGTATACTTTGAGCCTGTTCGCCATAGTTTTAGTGAGAATTTTAAAAAGTGTATTACAGAGGCTAATGGGCCTAAAATCAAAGAAATATTTAGCACCCACTGACTTCGGGATAAGAACTATAAATGTTGAGTTTACATCAGCTAAAATTAAATTAGACTCCTAAATTTCCCTCATAGCTAAATAGATGTCACCACCTACGATGTGCCAGAACCTTTGAAAGAAAATAGGAGGAAAGTCGTCCGGCCTCGGAGCTTTCAGACCACCCATAGAGAAGACAACGGCCCTAATTTCCTCATCCTGAAAGGGAGCACAAAGGTCTTCATTCATATCATCTGAAACTAGGGTGGGGATGTGGTGCAACAACCTCTCTTCAGCTTGAAGATCCCTATCATCCCTAGAGTAGAGGAGGGTTTTGAAAAACTTGACCGCTTCTTCCCTAATTTCTATAATATCCTTCGAGATAACACCATATGATTTCATAATTTCTCTAACTCTATTATTGCTCCTATGCCTTAAGGTGGATGTGTGAAAGAATTTTGTGTTCCTATCACCTTCATGGAGCCAGAGGGATCTTGATTTTTGATACCATAAAATTTCTTCATCCGCTAGCACATTATGGAAATCTGCTAATAATTTTCTTTCCCTATGTTTATCCCCTTCAGTCACCTCTCCTGACTCCAAATTTAATTCAACTTCCTTTAACTGTTCAACCAACTCTTTTTTCCTCTAGAACACATTCCCAAAAATGTACTTGTTCCAAACCTTAAGATTAGCTTTAACAAATCTGAGCTTTGAAGCCACTTGAGAAATAAGAGGGCCCAAAAAACCTTGAGACCACCATTCCAGAATTTTGGATTCTAAGCCCTGATGTTGCAACCACATTGCCTCAAACCTGAAGGGTCTGGGAAAAAACTAGAGTTTGGGACTTTTTCAAATACCAGAGGATTATGATCGGACCCCACTTTGGGGAGAGAGCAAAGGGATGCATCTCCGAACACTGGAAGACCTTCCTTGGAGACTAACACCCTATCCAACCTAATCTGAATATTCTGATTGCCTAGACGCCTGTTACTCCAAGTGTATTTAGACCCCTTCAAATCCACATCCATCAACTCTTGATTATTAATAAATGCAGCAAAATCCTCCATACTTTTAGAACCAAAATCACTACCACCCTTTTTATCCAAAGGGTATAAGGGGGTATTGAAGTCCCCAATGAGAATCCAAGCTTCCCCCTTGAAAAATTCTCTCATAGAGCTCAAAGACTCCCACAGAATATTCCTATTAGGGGTTGTATTAGGGGCATAAATATTAGACATAATCCATCTCTACCCAGAGTCCTTACTACAAAATAGAATATTAATCACTCTATCAAAAATAAATAGAATGGATCCATCTAGTTTCTCAGGGTCCCATAGACAAAGAAGACCCCTAGAAGCTCCATTGGCAGAATTTGCTGCAAAACCTACCTCCTTCCAAACTAATTTTTTAATTACCTCTACATTAGAACTATCCATCTTAGTTTCTTGAATAAATATAACATCAGGTCTTACCTCTCTCCTGAGTGTTGCCAAAATTTATTGCTTGGAGGGCCCATTTAGGCCTTTGATATTCCAAGATAACAACTTCATCTTCGATATTTGGAGCCATTATTCCCACTCAAAGAACCGAGGGAGCTACAAAATGTGTCAAGTTTTAGTTGTTTACCTTTTCTATCCTTCTCTTTCTCAAACTTCAATTGGGATTGGAGTTCATCAACAATTTTTGACTCTACCTCATGGATCCTCAACACTTTGTTAGAGGGTTTCCCTACCTTACGATTACCTCCGACATCCATCTGACCTTTTTGGATACTTCTAGTTTTGGGTCTGGAATTGGATATGCTTGAAGAGCCCATCCCTAGGAATGGTGACCATTTCAACTTGAGTAGGGTTGGTGACTCCTGACTAGGAGCCTCACAAGGCTTCTAGGGGGAGCAAAGTTCTTCTATGACTAGCTCCTCAGAGAGTAAGCTTTGATAGGAGTTATGAAGGAACTTCGAAGGGATTAAAGTCTTCATCACCAAGTCTTCTAGGAGAACCTGGTCCACACTTTTACCACTATATGGGTTCATATTTTGGACCACCACTTTTCCAAACTCATTAACATCCACCACAGGGACTTGGTCCATTATCCTTTCCTCTAGTTCAGGCTCATTCGAAATCAATTCATGTTGGACTGGCTTAGAAGGGGCTCCCTATTCTTGGCTTAAACTAACTGGCCTTTTGGTCTCATTCTTCCTTTGGGTACCCCCACCTAGGGCCTTACGAGAGCATGACCCAGATGAGTGACCATACCTCTTATAGGTAGAACATCTCATGGGTCTGTTCTCATAAATAATCGATTGAATCCAAGGACCCTATCTAGACACAAGCTCAATCTGGCTAGGTAAATCAGCCTTCGGGTCCGCCATGATGCACATTCTAGTAAAAATCATCCTGGTCTTGGATCTAGTAGCTGAGTCAATCAAGACCAGGTCCCCAATAGCTTTAGCTATGCCTCACAAAATATCTTCATGCCAAATATGAAAAGGTAAATCTAGGAGTCACACCCAGAGGGGGACCAAGTTCACCTTTTGCATCTTGGGGTTGAAGTTTGGACCCCATTTTCATAGAAAGAGACCCCTCTTTCCAAAGAACCAGGGGCCTTCACCTAAAATGTGCTTTGCATCCTCCTCACAATTCAGTTTGATGAGGAAGAAGGCATTAGATATTGCAACAATATCAAGCGACCCTAGTGGCTTCCATTTGAGAATTTCCCAATATCGGATAGAGTTAATATCTGGTCTACCACCTTGGAACTTGTCGACCAGGTTCCATGACCCTTCCTCCATAGTCACATCCAAGAGTTCATCCAACACCACCAACTTATTACAGACTGGAGAAAGGTCGAAGAGGGGTTTTGAGAGATGAGATCACAAGCCTTTAGCGGTAACCGTAGCAAAGGAGGACACCCTAAGGTTAGAGGGGTGACCAAGCCTTGGGGACCCACTCACGGGTACCCTAGAGGACACCCCACTACGATCGAGCACACCTTTTTCCCTTTCCTTCCTGACCAACCCCTCGAGGGTTGCACCTTCCTACTATCCACCCGACCCTCTAGCTCCCTATAGAGCACCAATGCATCCATCTTCCTACCAACCACTAGGTCTTTCAGATTCTTACTAACCATCAATGCTTTCTTCCATTGCTACCCTAACACTACTGCACTTGCCTTCACTACCCTAGCACTATTGTAGCACTATTAAAATATTTTACTATTTTTCTTTCTACCTTTGTTGCCCTAGCACTATTGCACTTGCCTTCACTACCCTAGCACTATTGCACTACTTCACTGTCCTAGCACTGCTACGACATTGTTAAAATATTTTTACTTTTTTTCCCTAGCACTGTTGCACTCACCTTCGTTGCCCTAGCACTGTTGTGGCATTGTTAAAATATTTTTACTTCCATTGCTGCCCTAACATTGTTGCACTTCTAATAATAAAAAAATTATTAATTAAATAAAATAAATGAATAAAAAAAAAAGTTTTATACGGGATAGCTTATTCATGTTTGAATGGTTGTTTATTTATAGTTTATTGATATTCTAGTTTTAAAATTTATTTATAAAATTATTATTAATAAAATTAGATGGGGTGGGGGGTTGTTTTTAATATAAATATACACACGTATGTTTTTTGAAATTCATTGAGGAAAGCTTTGAATAGAGTTTATATTGAAACTCCACTCGCCGCTAAGTAAACAATTATAGAAAAAAATGTTTACCGCCACCTGGAGAAAGCTAAACCATGGTGAGATGGCCAACTGCATGTACCCTTTTTCCATCTACGTGTATTGCTCCATTTCCTTATAAATTAGAGAAATTAGGAAGCCTGAGGGGAGGATATCCTTGGGGGGAAACTGAGAGAGGAGAACGAAATCAAAGAGGTTTTTCGTATTATTATCTGTGGTATCTGCCCAAATCAGGCTAGTTATTTTTTAAATTGAATTATTTGATTCTATGAAGGCTCTGTTGAATATTCTATGTTTTAGTTGATAATGTTGTGTATAAATGGAAAAAAAACTTGGCAGTTAAGTAGATAGGCTTTGGTTGTTTTGTTTCAATTTTCCATTGTTGGTACTAGATGAGATAGTTTCTGTAGATTCAACGTTCGAACCCAGTTATTGAAGTTAGACTAAGTTGCTTTACCTTTTGATAACCATACTTGAATTTATGTTCTTCAACTTATGTCCTTTAAACACAATTGCTGTTTTCTTAGACTTTTCTTTGACATGTACTGAAGCTAATTGCTTGTTGGAAATTTTCGTTCATGCTCTTAAAAATATGGATGAGTGGCTATGAGTGAATACCCAACTATTGCATACTTGATTTGTGATAAGTGTGCCTAGTACATGTTGTAATTCTGGTCACCTTAATCACATACCTGTATGGCGTATTCGGAACCCTTAATGCTCGTTGAAATGTCGAAGCGTTAATATATTTTTTTTCTTCATTAAAGTTAAAGTACTATACATTATACATTAGATACTATTTAAAAGAAAATTTAAAATTTTGTCAGCTGTTTGCGAATTATAGAATGCAATAAGTGGAATCTAATAATTTAAAATTTTGTCAGCTGTTTGCGAATTATAGAATGCAATAAGTGGAATCTAATATGTATTCTAAGGGTTCTTTATGTTTGTTTCAAATCATGCAAAGAAATGTCGTCGTTCCTTGGAAAATAATTAGCATGATGGTTGTTACTAAATTGAAGTGTGTTGGTAAACTTGGATGTTTTTTTTCTTTTACAACTAAGTGTTGTGAGAGAGGCAATAGGCATTGTTCTAGTGGACAAGTTTGTTGGATTCGAGGTCTACATGCCTAATTGAGTCCTGGGTTGGGATTGTGAGCTAAATTTTAGGGAGGGATTGCTGCTTGATTGCCATCCAGCATTATTGGTTGTGCCCAACTCAATGAAATGTATTGGATGACCTTGTGTCACATCATTAACATCATTAACATTGGGTTGATGACCTTGGTGAAATATAATGAAATACATTGTTTCTTTCAAATGTGTTGGATGACCTTGTGTCACATCATTGAAATTGGGTTGTTGACCTGGTGAAATATAATGAAATACATTGTATCTTCCAAATGTGTTGGGTTGTTGACCTTGTGTCACATCATTGAAATTGGGTTGTTGACCTTGTGAAATATAATGAAATACATTGTTTCTTTCGAATGTGTTGGGTTGTTGATCTTTTCAAATATAATGAAATACATTGTTTCTTCCAAATCTGTTAGGGTTGTTGACCTTGTAAAATATAATGAAATACATTGTTTCTTACAAATGTGTTGGGTTGTTCACCTTTTCAAATATAATGAAATACATTGTTTCTTCAAAGTCAAATATAATGAAATACATTGTTTCTTTCAAATGTGTTGGTTTCAAATGTGTTGGGTTGTTGACCTTTTCAAATATAATGAAATACATTGTTTATTCAAGGTCAAATATAATGTGGTGGGTTGTTCACCTTTTCAAATATAATGAAATACATTGTTTCTTCAAGGTCAAATATAATGAAATACATTGTTTCTTCATGTTGGGTTGTTCACCTTTTCAAATATAATGAAATACATTGTTTCTTCAAGGTTAAATATAATGAAATACATTGTTACTTCATGTTGGGTTGTTCACCTTTTCAAATATAATGAAATACATTGTTTCTTCAAGGTCAAATTTAATGAAATACATTGAAGACACATTGTTTCTTCAAGGTCAAATATAATGAAATACATTGTTTCTCCCAACACAATGTGTTGGGTTGTTGACTTTTTCAAATATAATGAAATACATTGTTTCTTCCAAATGTGTTGGGTTGTTGACCTTTTCAAATATAATGAAATACATTGTTTCTTCCAAATGTGTTGGGTTGTTGACCTTTTCAAATATAATGAAATACATTGTTTCTTCCAAAATGTGAAATACATAATGAAATACATTGTTTCTTCCAAATGTGTTGGGTTGTTGACCCTTTCAAATATAATGAAATACATTGTTTCTTCCAAAATGTGAAATACATTGTTTCTTCAAGTTCAAATATAATGAAATACATTGTTTCTTCCAAAATGTGTCTTGTTTTGATGTGCGGTTGCATGGTTAGAGTAGGTTTTCTTTTCTTGCAAATGTTGTGTGTTGTTTTTGCTAAACCTAATGAAAAAATAAAAAAACAAATACTATTGTGTTGTGTAATGAAAAAAAAAAAATTAAAACAAAATAAATTAAAAAAATATATACAATACCACACGATTCTAAACCTAATCTATAATATAATATAATATAATATATATATATATATATATATATATATATATATATATATATATAAGAAACTCCTACAACCAATTTACAAGAGCAGTCTCAGACTCCTTCCAACCATCAGTCTTCTCCCAACCATCTTTTTCCAACCATGACCCTTCCTATAAAGATATTATTTTATAAACTTCTCTTACATAAAAACAAAACAATGAATTACAAAGACAAATATAAAACGAGAAGGATTTTACGATGATTTAGCATAATTTTTTTGAGCATATAGTCAATGGTGTCTTCAATAGATTATATAAAATGAGAAGGATTTTATCATGATTTACCATTATTTTTTGAGCATATAGTTAATGGTGTCTTCAATAGATTAAAAGAAAAGAATGACGTAAATAGTGTTTATGTTTATAATTGTTTACTCTATATATTTGGCAGTGTTAGGTTTGCAATACATATACTAATGTGCCAGCTCACATCCAGTTAATGGTGTCTTCAATAGATTAAAAGAAAAGAATGACGTAAATAGTGTTTATGTTTATAATTGTTTACTCTATATATTTGGCAGTGTTAGGTTTGCAATACATATACTAATGTGCCAGCTCACATCCAGTTAATGGTGTCTTCAATAGATTAAAAGAAAAGAATGACGTAAATAGTGTTTATGTTTATAATTGTTTACTCTATATATTTGGCAGTGTTAGGTTTGCAATACATATACTAATGTGCCAGCTCACATCCAAAAGGCACTTAATTTCTTGGTATAAAAATATAATTTTGTCACATGGAGATTTAAGCTCTTTTAAAAACTAAAATATAAGTTTAATATATATATATATATATATATATATATATATAATTTAGTGGCGTTCAATGTTCTGCCGTCTCTTTAATGTTGTAACGGTCCCTCTTTAATAGAGATTCCAAAGTCACAAGCTGCAACAACAATTTGACATTACAAGAGAGTTTTCTACTCTAGTCCGATTTTTATTAAACAGCTAACCATAGCCAATAGGCTACTCTAGTCCGATTTTTATTAAACAGCTAGCCCTAGCCAATAGGGTAAAAAAGCAAAAGGAAGGTCACTTGAGATACGGTTCTTACTGTAAAAAGGAGAAATTTGTAATACGTCCGGGATTACATACAATAATTTATCACGACTTTCTCAGCGGTGAATTTCACGAGCATGTACCTGTCTGAATTGTTCAAATAAAAACATAGTTTAAAAGGCTAACTTGGTTATAATTCTTTGCACGAGGAGCCTACGCAGTTCTGAATTTCAGCTAATCCTGAATTTACTTTGACCAGCTATTCTTCCACGATCCTGATGATTACATGATCGAGATCTGCGACTGCGAAAACTCGCCTGTCATTCCCCGTGAGAGTGTTTCCAAACACGCAGGTTACCCGCGAGTACCCAGCGGGGCCTGCGAGTCGGGCCGGGTACCCGGCCATTATTCGCCGAGTACTACTTAAATATTTTAAAATATCAACAATATCATTATTTTATTAAAATATTTAAAATAATGTACAAGTGAGAGTCTTACAACTTCTTGGGCATGGGCAGCAAGAGGTACCTCTTTCTTCCATTGTCCGGAAGGCTCAAGGCTGCCTTGTTTGTCTTGAATGTGTATTAAATTTTAATTTTATTAAAAATTATATTTAAAGTCAGTTTTTTAAATGTGATAAATCTTTACGATAGATAAATAGAATTGATAGGGTCAAGACTTTCCTATTGGATCGAGTTAGGGGAACCCCGTATGGGAAAGGCAGGACTCCCTACCCCGTAGGGGAAAGGCAGGCCGAGACTCGTATTGCATCGAGGTAGGGGAACCCCGTAGGGGAAAGGCAGGACGAGACTCGTATTGGATCGAGGTAGGGGAACCCCGTAGGGGAAAGGCAGGACGAGACTGGTATTGGATCGAGGCAAAGAAAAGGCAGGACGAGACTCGTATTGGATCGAGGCAAAGAAAAGGCAGGACAAGGGATTAATGTATAAAATATATTTAACTATATTAATCGGAGAAAACCAAACTTTGCACTCATTATTTTCAATGAAAGATTTTAATTTCGTCTGCTACACCCAAATATAGTCTATGGGACCTCAAATATGGAAGTACAACTGCAACTGCTTAAATCATATCATATGATCTTGGATCTATGAGACCTCAAATATGGAAGTACAACTGCTTAAATCATATCATATGATCTTCAAAGATCATATGATATGATCTTTAATAGCTTTGAGAAGGTTGTTCCTTCTCCCGCTGATTTGGGTTAGCAATTTTTCAACTTTTTTTATTTTACTGTCTTCAAATAACTCTGTCATAAACCCGTTTTCAAGTGTTTCTTTGTATTTGTCATTGATGATGTGTTTGTTTTCGCTATTTTTGGGATTGCTTTATACAAAGTGGGAGAGGTATTAAATACAAATGGCAGAGGTATTGGATGCCTAGAGGTATTGGTATTGGATTTAAGTGGCATCAAGGTAGTGGTAAAATGGATGCCTAGAGGTATTGGTATTGGATTTAAGTGGCATCAAGGTAGTGGTAAAAGTAATGTAAGTGAGTGTGGTTTACTGGCAAGGATGCCACTTGCATTATCGGTGATGTGACCCTGGGTTCAATCCCTAGGATGGATGTGTATAAGAAGTATTACTTAAAAAGAGTAATTTAAGTTAATTTTGATGTTTACATGGTATATAATTTTTTTTTTTTTTTTTTTTAATATAATGAAAAAGCAAGTGAGCGAGTATTGATATTAAATCGTCCAACTAAATGATTCCATGAAGAAACTATAATCTATTTATTTTTCATGTTGCACAACAACAAAACCTAATAAGAAGCTTGTCCTCATATTAGGAAGTATGTTCCGGAGTGTCCAAAGCGAGCGATGGAAGACCGAGGGCAGGCGCATCTACACCCGAAATAGCCGGTCACTAGAGTGAGTTAGTGAGTCAATCATAGCAAGCTTCCAGACATGGTGGTTTCGTGCGGAGACAGATAATCGAATTCGGAAAGCGGAAAGCGAGGCCGGTACTATGGAGCGAGACAGAGGAACAAGAGAAAGCAGTCGCTCGCTCATGGCACAAAGTTTCGGGTTGAGTTCTTTTTAGTATAGTAAAGCGCTATCACTGCACTTCCTCTCCCGAGTTATTACATCTGTAATATGAAGTCTAAGGCCCTCGCCCAGTATAGTCGGGGTGAGACGTATAGATGTGGGAGAAATAAGCCGCCTTGGTGTGCCTTTCCCATTCGCTCAAAAGTCGTGCAAGGATGATTATAGAGGGAATAATTTGTCAAACGAATCGCACTCCTTCATATACATCGGGGGTCCATTGATGAAAAGGGACTAAAGAAAGTTTGAATCCAATTCCTACAGTTATGGATATAAGCGCAATCCAAATTCCTGGTGAGTTATACATTTGTGTATTTATAAGACCATTGACTATTTCTTGAAGCTCAATCTCCCCTCCGGATAGACCATATAGCCAAGAAAGACCATAAACCAGAATAGAAGAACTTGCTCCGCCCATAAGTAAATATTTCATAGTAGCTTCATTAGACCGTACATCTTTCTTGGTATATCCAGATAATAGATAAGAACATAAACTCAAGCATTCTAAAGCTACGAAGATAGTTACTAAATCATTAGCACTACATAAAAACATTCCTCCCAGAGTAGCTGTTAATATGAATAACATAAACTCTGTTATAGCCATTTCTGTACATTGAATGTATTCCACGGATAGAGGAATACATAGAGTTGAACATAGTAAAATTAGAATTTTAAATATTTTGTTGAAATTGTTCATTTGGAAATTACCCAAAAAGCTGATCATAGGTTCTTCTCCCCATCGAAATAGCAAGATTGCTATGCTCAGTACTAAACTTGTTAATAGTTTCAATATTCCCCATACGCAATCCTTTGTATAAACGTTGGGGAGGACGAACACTAAGATGGAATAGACCTGCTAATATACCCAATATACCTGCTGCAATATGATGAGAAGCTATTCCTCCCGGAACAAAAGGATCAAAACCTTCAGCCTCCCACACTGGATTTACAGAGTTGTATTTTTCCAATTAGCCCATAAGGATCAGACATCCATATTCCAAGACCATACAAACCCTTTACATGAAATGCTCTCAATCCAAAGCAAGCTGCTCCTGAGAGGAATAAATGAATTCCAAATATCTTGGGCAAATCTAAAGAAGGTTTTCACGTACGTTCATCAACGAATATGTCTAGATCCCAATATACCCAATGCCAGATAGCTGCTAAAAAGCACAAGCCTGAAAACACAATATGTGCTCCAGCCACACCTTCATAACTCCAAATACCTGGATTAGTTACAGTTTCTCCGGTGATGCTTCATCCACCCCATGAATCATTTATTCCTAAACGAGTCATAAAAGATATAACGAATATACCTTGTCTCCACATTGGATCAAGAACAGTATCAGATGGATCGAAAACTACTAATTCATAAAGAGCCATTGAACCAACCCAACCAGCAACTAGAGCGTTATGCAATATATGCATAGCGATTAATCGGACAGGATCATTCAATACAACGGTATGAAAGCGATACCAAGGCAAACCCATGAAAATACCCCTTTATCAAAAAAAGTAGACACTATGTAGCTTTCTCGCATTAGAAAATATCATGCTATAGAACTAAACCTTTATCTCAAAGGTGAATATCTATCCCTTTATCAAAAAAAAGTAGACACTATGTAGCTTTCTCGCATTAGAAAATATCATGCTATAGAACTAAACCTTTATCTCAAAGGTGAATATCTATTCGAGGGCATTAATGGAACAGTTCCAAAATAATTCTATTCATAATAGTTGTCCTCGTATTAGATTGAAAATCTCATTGAAAACATGAGATTATTTGTTTTATCGATGACAAACTATAAATTACAATTATCATTATAAAAGTAAAATGGATTGATTTTATAATTTTTATTTTGCTTGATAAAATTATAAATATATGAAAATAAAATAAACATAAATATAGTAAGATTTATTATAAAATTATCTTTTCAATTTATAAATAAAGCATATTTTATAATTGTATTTTATTTTTATAATTGTATTTTATAATTGATTACAATTATTTATATTGTTATTTTATATAAATAGATAATTTTAGTACAAGTAGTTATAAAGACTTTTTTTTATGGAAGTGAGACTTTTAATTTTCTCTATCTAATTTGAGTCATGTAATGCAACTTGTCATGACTCACCTATATTGAGCACAATTGGTCTTTATTTGAGGCCATATACAACAAAAGTGTAATAGGTAGAGCCAAGACCACTTTAATGACCTTGTCTTTGTGCAATATATTTTTAGGCTTTGTAAAACATTATTTGAGGCCATATACAACAAAAGTGTAATAGGTAGAGCCAAGACCACTTTAATGACCTTGTCTTTGTGCAATATATTTTTAGGCTTTGTCTTTGTGCAATATATTTTTAAGCTTTGTAAAACACACGTGGAAGGTAGTGAATCTTACTAGACAATTTGATTGGATAAGATAGATCCACTTTCTAATTGGATTATCGAGATTTTGATGGATCCTAGAGTTTACTATAGAGAACCTTCAGGTAATTGAGGAGGAAGCAAAAAATTTAAGAGGATTGAAAAAGATATACTATGATGACACTACACTTGAGTATCTTCCAATACACCTACTAATCCAGAGTCAAGGTCAACCACTTCATATATTTCTATTCTACCTATTTTTGTAGACGCAAGAGAGAGAGGCAAGGGACAACAGGGAGAGGGAGAGATAGGGGAGGCAAGGGAGAATTTATAAATAAATTTTAATTAAATATTTTTAAAATATCAACAAAATCTTCCAACTAATAGGCATGTGCAATATAAGGTACCTCTTTCTTTGGATCTTCCGTTTGTGTCGTGTGTGGGAAGGATCAAAGGTGACCTTGTTTGTCTTTCAGGTGTCTTAGATGTACATTTTATTAAAAACTATATTTAAGGTGATAAGTTTTTTTTAAAAGAGTGATAAACCTTTGTGACGGATGAATAGGGTTGAACAATCTCCTTCTAACTATGATCTTAACTAAGGGTCGAGACTCTCGTATGGGATCGAGGGAGGGGAAAGGCAAGACGAGACTCGTACAGGAGGGGAAAGGCAAGACGAGACTCGTATAGGAGGGGCAAGGCAAGACGATACTCGTACAGGAGGGGAAAGGCAAGACGAGACTCGTACAGGAGGGGAAATGCAGGACTAGGTTTTACATGTATATTCTAATTATTAGAGAAAGCGAAACTCTACACTCACTATCATTGATAATGTGTTTGTTTTCCATGCTCACTATTTTCTCCATACAACGTGGGAGAGGTATTAGATACAAATGGCAAGAGGTATTGGATTCAAGTGGCAGTAAAAGTAATGTAATCAAGTGGCAGTAAAAGTAATGTAAGTTAATTTTTATGTTTACAAGATTTTTTATAATGTAAGTTAATTTTAATGTCTACAAGATTTTTTATGATACATAATTTGTTTTTAAATATAATGAAAAAACAAATGAATGAATACTAATATTGGCCAACCACATAGAATTTAAAAATTTTGTCTTTTGTTATGCCATGAACAAGACTAAAATGATTTATTTTTTTCACAAACCATTATCTAAACATATAAGTGAAGAAACTATAATCTATTTATTTTTCATGTTGCACCACAAAACCTAATAAGAAGCTTGTCCTCGTATTGGATTGAAAAGCGCATTGAAAACATGAGATTATTTGTTTTATCGATGACAAACTATAAATTGCAATTATCATGTTTATAATATTTTAAAAAAGAAAAATTAAATAAGTTTTTCATAAGTCATATTAGATTCAATTCTATAAAAATAGATTCAATTCTATAAAAATTATAAATACATGAAAATAAAATAAACAAAAATATTATACAATAATATTTATTATAAAATTATCTTCTCAATTTATATATAAAATATATTATATGATTGACTACAATTATTTATATTGTGATAAAATCACATAAATAGGTAATTTTAGTACAAGTAATTATAAAGACTTTGACGTAAGTGAGACTTTTCATTTTCTCCATCTAATTTGAGTCATGTAATGCTCTTTGTCATGCCTCATCAATATTGAGCACAATAAGTCTCTATTTGAGGCCATACACACCAAAAGTGTAATAGGTTGAGCCAAGATCACTTTAATGACCTTGTCTTTGTGCAAGATAATTTCAGGATTTGTAAAACACACGTGGAAGGTAGTGAATCTTACTAGAAAATTCGATTGGATAAGCTAGATCAACTTTTTGATTGGATTATTGAGAGTTTTATGAATCCTAGAGTTCACTATAGAGAACCTTTAGGCAATTGAGGAGGAAGTAAAACAAGTAAAACATTTAAGAGGATTGGAAGAGATATACCATGATGACACTACACTTGAGCATCTTCCAATGCACCTACTAATTCAGAGCCAAGGTCAACCATTTTATATCTTCCCATTGTACCTGTTCCCTCTTATTTTTTTCTAGCTCCTTGACTTGCAAATTCTCCTTATCTAAAAAATCTCATTGCCTTCATGACTATACAACTGATTCAATTTAGATTCTATATCAACTATCTTTGTCTTTGCTTTCTGATATTTACCTTTGGCCCATGCATTTGTAGTGGATTTGATTCTCCTTAGATTTTTAGAAAACTAAAACATAGTTGTCTCTTTTATGCTTAGGTCAATATGTCTCCACTCATCTTCTAACCAAATAAAATTGAACTTGAAAGGTCTTAAATTTTCTCTTGATATTTTTCTAACTGAAAGAAAATAGGATGATCATTGATTCCCTTTCCCCTAGGGATGTCCTACTCTAACAACCCCAACTATGAATTTTTGTTTGCCAAATAAAATTTCCTTCTTAGTTTTGTTTTGTGTAATTTTAAAGTAGCATTTCCTTCATACTGTAAACTCTTGAGATTGACTTGTCTCATGACCTAAGTCCCTTGATACCTGACCATACCTATCTTCTTTACCTTTTTTAAGGCTCTTAGGGCATATCAGTCAAATGATGTGCTTGTATTATATTAATTTGGAGGACTTGGAGGGGAAGAGAACCTACTAGGGTTTTTTAAGCCCTGGCTTGCTTCCTTGGCCTGAAATATCATTGTCTAAAGAGGATAATAAATAACTATTTTTTACACCCTTCTCCTCTACTCTACTTATTCTACCTCCTTGATAAAAAGAGGTTGTAGAGTCCTCATTGGATTTAAAACCCTTCCCCTTCCTCCTTTTGATCATAATATTCCTCCTCTCAAAATGAAGAAACACCACCCTCTTACAAAGTCTTATCAGAACTATGGTCTAACAAGACCTCCATATAGGGACTTAGTCTAGGACAAGATGATATAGCAAGTTTATCATTATCAAAATTCAATCTCCCATTCCCATAAAAGGGTAAGACTAAGTTTGAGCTTTGATGGATGCTTGATAAAATACCTCCAAGCACTTTTTCAATCATAGGTATGGCCTTCGTTCCCTCATATGAAAATTCCCTAATGTAGTCGCTTGAATCCAACTCTTTATCCTCCATTTGGACATTGATGATATGAAACCTTTCTTTAAGTGATTCAAGAGTTTTGAGTGGGTACTCATATATCTTTGCTTTGACTATCACTACCTCCTTTAAATTTATTAGAATAGAAGAACCTCCAACTTACTTCTATACAAGAACCTCCAACTTACTTCTATACAATCCCTTGCCCTCTAATCTCTTCCATTTCACAATTTACCTTGAGATTATCATAATTATGACAATTACTACATCAAAACAACACCCCAATGTAGATAATATTTTGTAAATATGTCTAATTTCTTGACATGAAATCCATGTTTTTTGACAACTCTAAACTAAGATCAAGCTCCACTAAGACATAAACTACCATTTTTTGGATACTATTTAAGTTTTTTTTTGTATCTACTCCTGGGAAAACTACCAAGAAGTTATCAATCTCACACAAGGTTCTTTCATTCTAGAATTCAAGGGGCAAAGAGGGTAGATTGACCCAAATAGGCTGGGTATTAGTCCTCTCAAAGCATATATTGAACCCAAGAATCCAAAATATTAGATTTAAAACATTGATCCCCAACTCCATCTTCCATTTTTATGATTATAGCATCTCCCAAGAGTCCAAAATATTAGATTTAAAACATTGAGCCCCAACTCCATCTTCCATTTTTATGATTATAGCATATTCTACCTTTTGGAAGACAAAAACCATCCAACCCTTCATCATCACATGATATGTAGGAGTATATCCCAAAACCTCCAACCAGGTAGCCTTGATCTATTCTCATAGAGTTTTTAGTTTGATGGATCCACCCATAAATCTACCTACCAAAGCCTTGTTATTTAGTGACAAAAATTGCTCTACCATCAAATCCTCACCTACAACCATTCTACCATCAAATCCTCACATACAACCATTCGAACTAGCTCCTTCCATAAATTTATATAGCATTTTTCTTTCTTTTTACCTTTTTTTGCTTAGTTTGTTTATCTCCCAATCTAGCTAGACTACTACCCTTTGGTGTTTCCTTTGTTTCATTTGGTGACACTTCCCCTTCATCATAACCCCCTTATATGACCTTGGGTTAGGGTTTGAAGTTGATTGGGCCTTCTAGCATGTATTTAAGTCAAGACATTTACTTACCTTGTCCCACTTATGCCAAATGTCAAAAGGTTCTTCCTCGGGAAAAAAACTGAGGCCTTCATATATTCTTCATGCTTTTCACTATAGTCCACTATATCCTATTCATACATCATTGACTCACTTGTCCTACCATTGTCAGTGATCAATGAGTCAAGTATACGTTGGTTGAGAGTTCCTTTCAGATTATATTTTGAAATTTTTGTCCTACCCTCTCCTTCTTGACCTTATTGATCAAAACTCAACAATGAGAGCCTCATTAGTTCAAAGTGCAAACAATTGCTATTTTTTTAATATTGATCGGCCTCTACTATGCTTTTGGTCTTTGGATTTCAAGTTGATATGGCCACCCTAGTCCAAGGGATTTCTCTCCTTATATCCAAAACCAACATTAGTAGGTAGGGTTATGCATAAGGGTAGGCTCGAAAATGTATATAGAAAAATAAAGTGAATCTATTTCGAAACCAAGGCAAATATGGTTTCCTCATGTAGAGGACATGGCAAATTGCCTTTTTTATCTTGTCAAATTCATCAAAAATTTTTGATAAACGTACCATAAGATATAAATAATCATTAAACATGCTCGGATTCCCATGCATGATGTCTACAAACTCACAAGGATGACCCAAGTGAGTCAGTATACTTCATTCCAGGGATTACCCAGGTGAGTTCGTAGACTTCACTCAAGGGACGACCCTCGAATGAAGTTTATGGACTCACTTGGGTCATCCCTCATAGAAATCATGTGTGGCATCATCAGCGTGTTCATCGCTCCTTGAATTAAGTCTATGAACTCACTTGAGTCATCCCTCATTGAGGGACGACTCGGGTGAGTTTGTCAACATCATGTGAGGGATGACTTGGGTGAGTCCGTTGACATCATGCAAGGGATGACCGGGTGATTTCATCGATATCATGCGAGAGACGACCTACGAGGGACGACTGACATATGAGAGATGACCATGTAGGTCCATAGACATCATATGAGAGACAACCATGAAATGAGAGTAGACACCGTTCGAGGGATGATAACTTGGTTGTGTGCCATGTGTCGTTCACATTACCACATGTCAGCATATCGTTATGACTCCACATGCAAGCGCCTATATAAAATGTTTGAAACCCAGTCTTCATTTTATGCATAGCACAAAAAACTCCAAAAACCTTCAAAAATCGTTTGAAACCCTTCCAAGCCTCCAGAGTCCCAACAATGGCCGCAAATTCTTCCAGTCAAGGTAGAATTTCATTCAAAAACTTGGTTTACCCACTCATCTCATAAATTATCAATGATCCCAACAATAATTCAACATGGATGAGGGAATCCGAGCTACCAGAGCTAGCATAGATGTCCCAATTTTACATGAACATTCATTTGTTGACTACAATTGTTCAGTCCTATGAAAATCAGGGGTCGGTTGTTACAATGATGACTGACAATAAAACCCTTACCTTCTCGATGAAACCGTATAATGTGCATCGATTAACAGCCCTTCCCCATCAAAATTGTGAACGCATCTCATCAAAGTTTTCTTTGATTGATGAAGAAAAATCTATCTGGAGACTTACTATAATCTCTCATCCACTGCATTACAAGGTATGTCTTTCAAATTGTGAGTTTTAATTTCTATTTTATCCAAACAAACTAGAATTTATGAAGTTGTGTTTAGGGGTAAATTTAAGTTTTGTTAATGTGTAGGTAGTTGAAAAGGTAAAATGGTTGTGTTCTACCAACCTCTGCTCATAGGGCTACATGTTATATGCTCAATTGGGCCATTTCAAAAGATTAACTCAGTCGTTGTAATCAACTAGCGTGATGTAAAATATCCAACAATATTTTTAAATTTTCTAGATGTTTGTATTCTATGCTCGTTGTCCATACTAATTCCCCGCCCTAATATCTAATCAAATTGTTAAAAAAAAACAAACAGTCTACATATTTTGTAGTGCCTCCATGCTTACACGACCACGACTCTTAAAAGATGAATTTTCTTAGTTAAACAAAAAAAACTACTGGTAGTGTAGAGGATTGTTAGAGGTAGCTTGTCATCTTGCCCATACTACCTAATTCTAGTTTAGGCCTTTTATGTGAGCACCAACATACAATGTCAGTTAAGACTATTAATTTCTTTCACTATTGGACTGATTGAAGTGTAGCTTTATTTTCAAAATTTTGTTGCTTGAAGCCTGAATTATACATCCTTGAAAGAAGCCCCCTTTCGTGTTATTTGTGAAGTATTTTACTATTTTAAAACTTGCAAATAACTATTTACATGTCATAATATAACATCATTGAATATTTTAGTCATGTAAAAATAGATACCCTCTGATTTATTTGTAGGCATTCAAAACATATATATTATGTGTGCCAATAAAGCCTAAAAATTAGACTATTATTTTCTTTCACTATTGGATTGATTGAAGTGTAGCTTTGTTCTCAAAATTTTGCTGCTTGAAGCTTGAATTATACATCCTTCAGAGAAGCCCCAAGGCATTCAAAACTATTTTAGTGTTATTTGTGAAGTATTTTACTGTTTCAAAACCTGCAAATAACTATTTTCATGTCATAATATAACATCATTGAAAATTTCAATCATGTACAAACAAAGACCCTCCAATTTTTATTTTTTTTAAGCAAAAAATCCCTTGTGGGGCCGCCTTGGTCTGAAAGACCACAAACAGGGAGTTCTACACCATCAAAGTAACCCGAGAGTCGCACCCAACCCTGCCCGCACCAACATTATCAATTGGATTTTGGGTACCCAATTCAGCTTTTTGGTAAGGTGGAGATTCGAACCTGAGACCTCCCTTGGAGGATTGCCCTCTCCTCTCCAACTCACCTACAA
Organism: Wollemia nobilis; assembly: GCA_028583015.1. Taxonomy (NCBI): domain Eukaryota; kingdom Viridiplantae; phylum Streptophyta; class Pinopsida; order Araucariales; family Araucariaceae; genus Wollemia; species Wollemia nobilis. The sequence continues at coordinate 102,405 of JAQPPZ010002875.1, forward strand.
CACCTGGGTCATCGATATATTTTTGGGCATTCTATATATATATTACGCATGCTCAATAAAAATTAGGCTATAATATGTGTAAAAGTTGAAGCGAAAGGATAACAAAGGATTTATTTTTAGTTGTGGACTTAAATGAAATGACAGGAAAATATTTACTCTCAGTTGGGGACTTAAATTTTAAGTCAAGAAGGGATTCCCGCTCATTCTGATGTCGTAAACAAAAAAAAAGCCTTTTGTGAATTAAATGATTAGTTCATTAATAAAATTATAATAATCTAAAGACTATTTTATGTGAGCAACTACATGTATTCCCTATTGTTTGGCCTATAGTATCATCGAGGAATGTTCATCAATGATAATGAAAATATTCGTGAGTTCGTCCCTCAATATTCGTGTGTATCATCACAAATATTGATGTACATCATGAGGTCATCCCTCGCATGATGTCGATGGACTCACCTAGGTCATCCCTCGCATGATGTCGACGGACTCATTAGGGTCGTCCCTTGCATGATGTCGACGGACTCATTGGGGTCATCCCTCGCATGATGTCGACGGACTCACCCGGGTCATCCCTCAATGAGGGACAACCCAAGTGAGTTTGTAGACTTCATTCGAGGGACGACGGACATACTGATGATGCCACAAACTCAATTCCCTCATGTATGGCAATCTATAACAAGCAGAAGTGCATATGATTGATCTTTTGTTGTCTTCAATTCCATAGTGTAGTATCTCATTGCACATTACTTTATTACTTTATTATATTACTGCACTATATATGTTGTCATTGCATGACTTGAATACTTCCCAAACTACATTAAATATCTTAAACATAGCATTTCAATTTAAGCATTCCATTTTGTTATAATGTTTTTGTAGTGGATGCAACTCCATCCAGAAGGGGCCTCAATTTTTAGTCTATTAACAACAACTTCCTTAAAGTGGTCATCGAGTTCTTCCAGTCATGTATTATTTTGCAGGGAAGAACATCAGACATACCTTTATGGGCTTTGGGGTATATTGTGCATTGTCTCGAAAAGAACAAATATGACTGGTCCTCGTATGTTTCCACCAAAATAAAAAATGAACTTCAAAATGCGTGCACAAATACTGCGACCACTTCTACCATTGTTGCTACTAGCAATTACTTGATTGGTTTTTATTATGAAGCATATTTTAATGTAAGCAATACCACCATGCCCACCTCCCTCCATACAAAATTGAAGTCAGTTACCTTAACCACCGAACAGATGAAGGTAATTTTTTACATAAAAATTTACAATAATTTTTTTTAGTGTTTATATTTTTAATTTTTAAATTCGCTTTAATGTAGAGAAGAGTGATGTCAGCTTTGAATAGAAGAGATGCTCTAAATAGGGGAATCAACCTAGAGGGTAGTGCAGATTCTGACACACTATCACCAGAACGTCCGCTAACAAGGTCTGTAAAATGCATTAGGTCTTCAAAATCTCCTTTTGTTCATCCAACTCCCTCTTCTATTTCACGTCCACATGCCATCGATGTTGAGGAAGATAGCCAGACCTTGACAGGTAAAGTTTCTTTTTCACTTGGGAGTGAGGAAGTAGCATATATATAAATTCTCTCTTTAATTAATTTTAGTTACCATTAATTTAAATTAATATTTTTTAAATGTTTTTAGGGCATCATCCTAGACATATTTCAGAACCAGTCCGACTCGAAAATGACACAACGATGTCTGGTATGGGCAATTACAATTGAGTATTAATTTCATAGTAAATTTTATTATAATTTTTTTTTACAATAAATATTATTTTTATTTTTTGTAGGTTCAAGTCATCATCACCGACAGCAAATGATGGCACATCCGCCGCCACCGCCTCTACATTCGCTACAACATGAGCACATACAAATTTTTGAACAAATGATTGAAACAGGGCAAGAGACCAGATCAGAGCACGATATACATATTACATAATTAAAAATTGAGTTTCCCAATATTTTTATTAAAATATTTTCTTCAAACATTTATTTTATTTTTTATTTTGGCCTTAGGTCGATCACAATGGCCTGCGCAACAATATATACCACCACCACCACCTCCACATAGATAACAGTTCATGAGACATCAACATATGTGTGGAAAATAGTTACATGTTGAAAGGAGTTCAACAGGCCCATCCCTTGGCCTTTCAAACTTTCCTAGTTTTACACTGGAAAATGTTTCAAAAGTTTTGCATGATTGTCCTGGGTTGCCTATTCCTCCCTTGGATCAGGACTTCCTTATGCAAGGTTTGTTTCCTGATAGTTTTAAAGCATCTGATATGCTTCAAACTCAAAGAAGAGCAACCATTGATAAAGCATTACAAACTAGTGGAAGAGAAACCACTGCTCACAGCTCCCCTCCCCCCGATCCAACTAGTCAAGATGCTCCTCTTACTGAGGATCAAATATTAGATTTTTTAGAATCATATTTATTAGCAAAAAATTTGGAAGCCATAGTGAAGGATATTGTGCTTTCAGATATTTTTGAACTGAAAGTTTGGGAGTATCGGGTAAAAGTTCTAGTCAAAGAAATTAATGCTCGATACAAAAATTTTACAAAAAGAGAAGAATTATTTTCTTTGGTTCAACAACACCCTAAAAATGTGGATGCTTTGTTATATGAAGCAACCTCAAGAATTGTAAAGGCCACTAATATTTATGGTGATGAAATTATAGATCACCTTTTGAATAGGCTCGAGAATCTGAATGTTGAAGCTCAAGCCTATTTCAATAAGTGGACAATTGATAGAAAAAATATTGAAATAATTGATAGAAAAAAAATTAAAGTGGCAAAGGTTGCCCAGGTAGTTGCAGAGGTAAGTCAACAATATTTTTCTAAATTAATTTATTTTTATAATATTTTGATCTTTATTAACTAACATTTTAAATATTCTTGTCAAAAATCAAGTGGAAAGCATGAAGGTCTTTTTGGTCATGATGAAGCAAAGTATACTAAATGTAATTGAATTCAAAGAATGATTCTATGAGACCATCAGATAGAATAATACCCTCAAAAGAATCATCATCAAACATAATATGGATCCAAATATTTTGCTCGTGGAACAAGAGAATGAAATGCCTCCAAAAGATGATCCAGCTACAGAGGAGAGGGGATTGGTAGAAAGTTTGAAGATTGGTGAAGAGAACCTACGGAGAGCTGGCGTGTTAGGAGAAACATCATTAGAGGTGGCATCTGGGAAAGGTCATGAAGAAAAGTAGCCAGATCCTTCATCTGTGCAAATACTTGAAACATGCCCTTCAACCCAATAGTCTGAAAGTGGACGCACAGTTCACTTGCTTTGTAATGAAATTTTGTTCAAAATAAATAGACTTTTTGTAACTCTGATGTTTGAATGAATATTTTTGACTCCCTATGAGCCTTTGTTCGTAGTTTTACCATGGTTCAATCTTGATTTTGTGCAATGGCATCTTATGATTTTGTGCTTTGGGAAAATTTGAAGTCTACCAATAATTTATCTTTCCCCTAAATCACCATAGATATAAATTGCTTTATCTCTATTTAGATCATCCTTATTACAAATAACTGACATGTTTATCATGTGAAAATTATCCAAATGCAAGGCACAAAATGGTACCATTTTTCTTGACATTTGCTATTACAAATAACAAAATGATGTCTAACATATGTTCAAAAAACCTAAACATAAGAACTAAATTAAAAAAACTAAACATACATCTTGATTTGGCTCCTTATTATGTTGATTTTAAATAAATGTCACATTGGGTATGAAAAACTAGTAAATGATGGGAAAAAACTAGTACAAAGTTTCTATTAATACATTTCTAAATACAATTAGAACTTTATTTAAATCAGCTAACAAAACCAAGTTTAGGAATAAAAATTACAGTGTTTATATACAACCTTCAAACATTTGATTTTGAATGATGTTTGTAATTGATACAAAACTCAAAATTTTGAATTAAGATTATGAAAGAGTGCAATTTAGAAATAACAATAACAAATCAAAACATAGATATATGAGCAGAATAACAAAATGATTTTATTACTCAAAATACATCATGTAAGGGATGACCTAAGTGAGTCCGTAGACCTCATGCAAGGGATGACCTAAGTGAGTCCATAGACCTCATGCAAGGGATGACCTGAGTAAGTCTGTAGGCACCATGCGAGAGACGACCTGGTAATGTGGTAGACATCATGCGAGGGATGACCTAAGTGAGTCCATAGACCTCATGCAAGGGATGACCTACAAGGGATGACCTGAGTAAGTCTATAGGCACCATGCGAGAGATGACCTGGTAATGTGGTAGACATCATGCGAGGGATGACCTAAGTGAGTCCGTAGACCTCATGCAAGGGATGACCTGAGAAGTCAGGAAGAGAGATGAAAAAAAAGAAAACGTAATGTGGTAGACATCATGGAGGGATGACCTAAGTGAGTCCATAGACCTCATGCAAGGGACAACCTACAAGGGATGACCTGAGTAAGTCTGTAGGCACCATGCGAGAGATGACCTAGTAATGTGGTAGACATCATGTGAGGGATGACCTAAGTGAGTCCGTAGACCTCATGCAAGGGATGACATGAGTAAGCGCACCATGCTAGTAATTTGGTAGACATCATGCAAGGGATGACCTAAGTGAGTCCATAAACATCATGCAAGGGATGACCTTGGTAAGTTTATAGACCTCATGCGAGGGATGACCTCATCATGCAAGGGATGACCTGGTTAAGTCCATAGACCTCATGTGAGGGATGACCTAGGTAATTTTATAGACATCATGCGAGGGATGACCTATGTGAGTTCATAGACCTCATGCGAGGGATGACCTTCTTGAGTCCATAGACCTCATGCAAGGGATGACCTAGGTAAGTCGGTAGACATCATGCGAGGGATGACCTATGTGAGTCCATAGACCTCATGCGAGGGATGACCTTCATGAGTCCGTAGACCTCATGCGAGGGATAACCTAGGTTAGTCGGTAGACATCATGCGAGGGATGACCTGCGTGAGTCCATAGACCTCATGTAAGGGATGCCCTACATGAGTCCATAGACCTCATGCAAGGGATGACCTGGGTAGGTTTTTAGGTATCATTATCAATAATAAAATACTCATACAACAAAGCAAACATATAATTTTGAACAAAATATTTGACATTATATCCCTCCAAGGAAAAATTCATATACAACAAAGCAATCCTATGTTACAAAGCAAATACAGCAAAGCAAGCCTATAATTTTGAACAAAATATTTGACATTATATCCATCCAAGGAAAATATTTGACATTATATGAAAAACTCATCAATTCAATGAAAAATTCATAATCTTAAACAATTAACATCTATGACATTATTTTCCAAACTCATCAATCCAAAAAAAAATTCATAATCCTATTTTGCAACATTTGGATAATATAAAAATCATGCAATGTAATTATGTATGTGACATGTTGCCAAAAGATGTAAATATTACATTGGAGGAAGTTGAAAAACACATTAATCCAACAAAAAATTCATAATTGAAAAATACATTAATCCAAACAAAACTTCATAATCATGATTCCCCACATCAAGATTATATAAATATCATGCAATTTGTATAAATTCCATCTATCCAATAAAATCCATTATCCTAGGGACATATGTTGCAAAAAGGTTGCAAATATTATATTGGAGGAAGTTGAAACGAACAATTCCCATCTTCTGCAACATCATTTGTAGACATAGTTGATCTTTGTGTCTCAATAATCAGATCATTGTTCTCATTTTCCTTATCATCATCAATATTCATGATACCTCTTCTGCTTGTTATAGATTGCCAATATGTTAGAGCTCTATCATAAGGAAAATTATGCACCTCATAAGATGAGACATATATTCTCAAGTAGTTTTCTAAATTTTTATCCAGTCGGTTACGAACTTTAGATTTCACAAAAGATAATGCACTAAAAACCCTTTCATCTTCCACTGATCCCAAAACCATTGTTTGACACAATTCATATAAGTGGAAATATTTGCTCATCGTTTCCTGTAAAACACTACTAGGGTACAACTTTTTCCACAAATGTATAATAGAACCTGGTTCGCTAGAATTAGTCAAATGTGGAATTTGATCAAGCATTGTATTTCCAAAATATGAGGATTGTTTGGTCAAAATATCTTTATTCAAAATACCATTGATCTCAGTACCGTTGACTTCCACACTTTTAGCAAAATGATTGATAAGTGTACCCATATATTTTATAAACAAGGTTTTTTTGCTATTATTATCTATTCCTGAATCCCAAAACGTAGGGTTAACCACACCCATTGCTTCTAGCAACTCATCTCTTTGAAAACGACTTCTAATTTCTTTTGTCAATGATTCTGCTATTTTTCTCAACTTAATCCTTGTATTCTATAAAACTTCTTCAAATATGTTGTATGTGATTGGCATCTGTTCAAAATCTTCACTAACTATATCCAATCGCTTATCAAAATAATATAAAGGTATCTCTTTTCCATGAACATTAATACAGAGATGATCGTGAATGTTGAACTGCAACAAACTATTTTGTTCATTGACATTTGTTAGAGTTCTCCAATCATCAAACAAAGGATCCATAAAATTCTCACTTGATAAGTATAACGTATCGATACACACACAAATTTATTTTCTAATTATGATGAAATCAACTATATAAATGGATCTTTGTTGTGCAAGTTTTATCAATGTATTCATTTCATGCAACATTGGAAGAATACCACATAAAGTGAGTAGTGTTTCCAGGTCTCTCATACGATATAACAAATCTTTCGCTTTATCAACTGCCCTCTGATTTTCATACATAAAGCCTACTATGGATTTATATTGTTTGAAAACTCTTGCTGTGGGTTGAAACAATGAAATCCACCTGGTATCTACATCTTGCAATAATTTTTTACTTTTTGTAAGTCCTAGTGCGAATTGTTGAAACTCTGCAAACCTTTTTGGACTGCACAAAAAATATGAATGTACTTCCCAGACGAGTTCTTCAACTCTTGCAACATTTTGAAATGTGCTCACAATTTTGTATGCAAGATTCATTCTATGAGCCATGCAGTGAATCGGGATCAAATATGGGGTAACAGATGTTTGAAGTCGAACACAAAGACCATTTTTGTTACCTTGCATTACAACAACACCATCAACTCCAACACATATTAATTTACTAGCTATTGTTGCATCATCCATTCCAACAATATCCTTTAAGCTAGTAACAACAACATTGTAAATATTTTCAGCATTACAGTTTTCCACCATCTTATGTATTGCTAGCAAATGAGGTTGCCTTACATGATTTTGAAAGGTGTAAACATGCATGCAAATCCAAGATGTATTGTCAACTATGAGTTACCTCATCAATAGAAAGTGAAATGAATTTAGAATTTTTAACATTCTCTTTCAAGTCCTCCTTCTCAACTAAAGATAGACATTTTACCATTTCCCAACCACTTCGATCTGACCAATGAGCATTAGGGAGGTTGTGTACATCAGCTAGTCGAAAGAGATGCTTATAATCAATAAAGTCTGACATAGCTCTACCTTTTTTAAGAATAGTAAATACGATAGCAAACTGCAAGCTTTTTGAAGCTAACGTGGTTTTATGAATTTTTTGAAACTATGCTGGAATCGTTCCACCATTCTCAGATAGTATTTGTTTTTGTTTCATCGCTTTTTCATAGTCTAGTGCATATCTCACATGTGCGCATTCTGATGCATTCTTCCACCTGTGGGTTCTCTTAAATTTTCCATCAACTTGTTTTACTTTAACATAAAATTTTCCATAATGTTTTTCTATTGTATCTATCTTAGGTTGCATTCTCTTATCTTTTCCTAATTTCCAACTGCAAATAACGCATCTAGCTTCTTTTGGTTCTGCATTACTATCTTCTTGCAACATTGGTTCAATAAATGGATACTTTGATGACCATTCAAACTAAAATGACCTTCCAATAATCCAGCTTGTTGAGCTTCTACGTCTACGTTTCTTAGACTTAACCGAAGATTCCCCTGTAGTGTACATTTCATTGGAAAGATCATTTTCATTTTGACTTTGTATGCTAGTTTCAGGATTCTATTCAAGTTGTTGCATGTCATTATTAATTAAATTTTCCTGATGTATTTCATCCTGGGGATTATCTTCTAGTGGAGACATATCAAGATCAATTGGGTACTCTACATTCAAGTATGTTCTATATCATTTTCTGAAATTACTTATTAAAATTACTATTAAGTAGGAAAACAAGTATGTACCTTGTAACTGCTTAAGTTGTTGCATGTCATTGTTGATGAAATTTTTGTGATGTATTTCATCCTGGGGAATATCTTCTAGTAGAGGCATATCAAGATCAATTGGGTATTCTGCATTCAAAGATATTTTATATCATATTTTGAAATTATTTATTAAAATTACTAATTAAGTAGGTAAAACAGGTATGTACCTTGTAACTGTGTAGGTTTCGGTGCCTCAATGGATTTTGATGCCTCCTTGGATTTTGAGATATTGCTAAAATATTTTAGGATACTCTTTTTTTAAAATATTTTTCTCCCTTGTTTCCATTGCAAGTTGGAGCCATTGTACCTATGAAGGGAAATGTTAGGAAAAGAATAGATGAGTAGGAAGTCTACAGGTAAGGAAGCAAAGATGATAATGCAATCAAAAAATCTGGGATGATTAGGGTGTAGTAAATAGAGATGACCTAGAAGAGTCTGTAGGCATCATACAAGAGATGACAGAGAGTCTGCAGGCATGAAATTGGGATGAGTCTACAGGTATCAATGAAGAGTCATAAAGGTAGAGTCTATAGGCATCAAAGAATAGATGAGCAGGAAGTCTATATGTAGGCAAGGAAGCAAAGATGATAATGCAGTCAATAAAGTTGGGATGATCAGGGTGTAATATAATAGAGATGACCTGGAAGAGTCTGTGTGAGTTGGTAGACCTCATGCAAGGGACCGAAGATATGACCTAGATAAATTTGTACACCTCATGCAAGGGATGACCTGGATGAGTCTATAGACCTCATAAGAGGGATGACCTGCATGAGTCCGTAGACATCATGCGAGGGACGACATGCATGAGTTTGTAGATATCATGCAAGGGATGACCTGCAAGGAATGACTTGAAAAATGTGAGGGATAACCTACAACATGCGAGGGATAACCTATAAGGGACGACCTACAAGGGATGACCTAGGTGAGTCTATAGACCTCATGCGAGGGATGACATGTAAGGGATGACCCGGGAAATTTTGTATATCTCAAGCGAGGGATGACTTACGTGAGTCCGTAGACATCATGCAAGGGATGACCTGCATGAGTCCGTAGACATCATGCGAGGGATGACTTGCAAGGGATGACCTGGGTAAGTTTGTAGACCTCATGCGAGGGACGACCTGCAAGGGATGACCTAGGTAAGTCTGTAGACCTCATGCGAGGGATGACCTGTGTGAGTCCGTAGACATCATGCGAGGGATGACCTATAAGGGATGACCTGGGTAAGTCTGTAGACATCATGCGAGGGATGACTTGTGTGAGTCTGTAGACATCATGCAAGGGATGACTTATGCGATTTCGTAGACATCATGCGAGGGATGACCTGTAAGGAACAACATTCAAGGGATGACATGGGTAAGTCTGTAGACCTCATGCGAGGGACGACTTGCAAGGGATTACCTGGGTAAGTCTATAGACCTCATGTGAGGGATGACCTACAAGGGACGACCTGTGTGAGTCCGTAGATATCATGCGAGGGATGACCTACAAGGGACGACCTGGGTAAGTCTATAGACCTCATGCAAGGGATGACTTGCAAGGGATGACCTAGGTAAGTCTGTAGACATCATGAGAGGGACGACCTGCAAGGGATGAACTACATGAGTTCGTAGACATCATGCGAGGGACGACATGTATGAGTTCGTAGACCTCATGCAAGGGATGACCTGGGTGGGTTGGTAGACCTCATGTGAGGGACGACCTAGGAGAGCATATAGTCATCCAAGATGGGATGAGTAGGGAGTCTGTATGCATGGAAGCAATGATGATAAAAGTAAAACAAGGCATCGAAAGAAATTTTGTACCTATAGTATTTTCTTTGTAGTCTTGTATTTTGTCCTTCGTCTGTTGCCAATCACTCTTTTTTTGGCTTCTCTAGTTCTGTTCTTTTTTTGGCTCGAATTTTGGCTTCTCCTTTTTTGTTGAATGTATAACAAGTAATAGTATGTTTTGGTATATATAGTGGGCGAATTTGTCTAGGTTAATAAAATTATATATAATTTTAAGGTGAATCAGTCCAAAATCTAGGCGGGAGGGTTGGCGATTTAAAATTTTAAAAGTTAAAATATTATAATTTTCGAGCGAACCGACCCAAAAAAATATTTTTTTCAAAAAATTTGGGCGAATGAGCCGATGTCTAGGGTCCTGAAATTTTACCAATTTGCATTTTAAAAAATGCTATTATTCACTTATTAATGATTTTTCGTTGTTGTGCATAACCCTGCTAGTAAGTCTCCCACCATCATCCATGATTCCCTCAAAAATATAATTTAAAATTATTAACAAGTGTGTTATTATATTATGAATTTGATATTTTAATCTTGTAATAAATAAATAGTTTTCAAAAAATATATTTATTGTTTAAATTATTTTTAAAATTTTAAATATCTTAATTTATAAGAAATATATAATTTGATAATGTCAAATCGAATGAGTTGAGGTCAACTAGTTAAATTCCTCAACTTTCAAGAGAGAGACTCAAGTTTGGTTGTTGCTAAGTGATAGATGCATAATTTTAAAGTTGTTGTAATGCAATTAGGCGGTCATGATTTAGAATTTGTGGGACCCATTTCAATTTCAAATAAGGTCATAAATTGTAAATTAGTTAATAACTATTAGCATTGTTTGCTTGGAGGTTCTAAAGGCAGCAGAACAATGCGAAAGGCTTAAAAATATTATTATAAGAATAAGATAAAAAAATGCTTTTAATGGTTTTGAAAAAGTACTGAATTGATAAACTAAAACTTTATTTTTTAAACTTCATTTTAATTGTATAACCACAATATTTGACTATGTAATTTTAGTAAAGTTACTATTAGTGATAACTTTGATGAGGTGCCTATTAGAAATAGAGTCTATTCCATCATTTGGGTTATGTAAATGTATCTTCCAAGGTACATACTTAGGACATTAGATTACTTTAGGGGGAAGTTATCTAGTTACTTCATGCAATGTAATAAATGCACAAGTGTCAATGTGCAAGTTGTATATGTGCAAGTTATCCCTTGCACAGCTAGGTAGAGTGTTGGCCAAGGAACCTATCTTCCTATATAAGAAAGGCCTCATTGTTAGATAGATATGAGAAGGGGGACATAGATAGATAGAGTTTCTTACAACATAGTCATAGGTAGTAGTGCAGTGTTGTGTATATCACCATATATTGGTGATGGGTGCAATGTAGTTCAGTAGCTTCATTAATGGAGTGTTCATTTCCTCCATAGCTACGTTGTATTCATTTATGTTATTTCTATTCAACATACTTCAGTCATCTTGCAGATTTACTTTCTTTTATATTATTCTGCATCTTGTGATTGCTATCTCCCATTGCTCATTACATCAAAAGCTAATAGTGGTATCAGAGCTACGGTAGATCTAGTCTATGTAGGTCAATAGGGAAACCACCATTATCATTGAGCCTGAGTGTTTTGTCAAACTGACACGTCGTTGGACCAACCACTATCAAAAGATCTCAGAAGAATCTAGGTGGTAGAATTAGGGAGAGTCACAAGTGAGGACTGAAAGAAATCTTAGTTCAAAAAATACTGAGATTGCATTTGACTAGAGTCTTTCCACAGAGTTACAAGAAAAACTCGTGAAGACTAGGACTCAACATTCAATCCACTAGATTGACAAATCATCTAGTGAAGATCATCCAAGATATCTAGAATTTGCTAACTATTACCTAAAGTTTCTTTTGTTGTAGAAAATTAATTCTCAGAGGATTGGGACTCCTCCTACAATAGAAATCTAGGAGACTCCAACTTCATTGCTCGAAGGTCGGCGTGCCTTCATAGTGCAGAGATTAGTTCCTTGTGCAAGAGAAGAATACTATGGAAGAAGACTTCTAGTGAAGAGTTATGGTGAAGTCAGGAGACTGAAGATCTCCATTGTTGAATCAAAGAACTTCATAAGTTGAAGAACAGGCCATAGAAGCCTTGACACAAAAAGGCCATAGAAGCCTTGAAGAAGAAGCCAAAGAAGTCTTGATACTAAAGAAGCCATAGAAGTCTTGATACTAAAAAGGCCATAGAAGCCTTGATACTAAAAAGGCCATAGAAGCCTTGATACTAAAAAGGCCATAGAAGCCTTAATACTAAAAAAGGCCACAGAAGCCTTGATACTGAAAAAGGCCACAGAAGCCTTGATCCTGAAGAAGAATTCGAAGAGAATATCTGATTCAGAAGTAGACTAAATATTTTAGTACTAATACTTTGTTGTAGGGAAAGAAGATTCAGTGAGTTGGGAAACTTCCTACAAGAAATTTAGGAAGGGTATCTTCTTCAGAATCAATTCAACACCTAAAGCAAAATCGAAGAGATCAAGAGAAGATCTCAGTGAAGAACTTCCAATATTGGAAGAAAGAAGAAGAAGAAGGACTAGGTGAGTCCTACTCGAATCCAGAAGTAGCAGAATCAAATATCCAGAAGAAGATCTCACCACCAACACTTCCAAGAGTAGAAGGTTGAAGAGAAGGTCTCAAGGAAGACCATCAGAAGCTGCAAGATCAAAGACCTTGGGAAGGTCTCATCGAGCATCCAAAAAAGGCTAGGAGAGCCTTACTGAAGAAATTCTCAAAGGAGAACTCATAGGAGAAATCCACTACCAAGGAGAAGCCCCTGATAGTGAAGGACTTGGGACAATTATCGCCATCCGACAACAAGCCCAAGAGAAGAAGAATTTGGCAAGGAGTGCCAAATCTAAGAAGAAGAATTTGGCAAGGAGTGCCAAATCCCAGAAGAAGATCCTGCTTGAAGTCAGAATTTGACAAGAAGACTTGAAGATAGAAGAAGCTCACCAAATATTGGAGATTTGAAGATTACCTCTCACAGCAAGAAGGCACCACTTCAGAGACAAAGACTTCTCCAAATATATAAGAAGGAGGAGAACACAAGAGGAGAACAAGCCACCAAATCCTAGGCTCATGAAAGAAAGTTTGAGACCATCATTTGGTGAAGAAGGAGTTATTCAGAATAGTCTACAAAGAGTTGCAAGATCCTACTCGAAGCAACAACTTGGTGATCCTAGACACCAAGATCTACATCCTCTACAGAAGTGGAAAAAGAGCTACAGAAACTTTCAAAAAGGTAAGCAAATTTTTGGTGCAAGTAGATTCATTAATTGGATTACTTATCAGATTTGTTAAAGCACCTAAATTTGGATTAAAGTTGCAATTGGATTACAGTCTTCAAAAGTGCAAAAAGAAAGGTTCTTTTTAAGGTTCATTTGCACATTGATTAGGAGTTTATTAGATTTTTGAATTACTTCTATCAACTACCTATCATCTACTTTGGAAAAATAAAAAGAAGACTAAGTCCTACAATATTGATTGTAGTGAAATTATAGAATAATTATTGAAGGTTCATTTCAGATTATTCTTGATTAGTTGTAGTAAATTTGATTAAGTGCATTTTCTTGAGAGTTGATTGGAGTGATAAGGTGAAATTGTTAGTGCATTAAAAGTGAAATATTATTAGATTCATTTGCACTATTCTATTGCTCTCAAAATATTAGCTTTTGTGTACTTGAGAAGGGCACAAAATCAGAAATTGTCAAAGTGTCTAAAGACACTATTAGTGCACAAAAATCTGCAACACATAGTGGCCAAGTGAAGCCACCAAATCAGGTTAGAATCCTCCAAAACTTGGAGAAGAATACAACTAACCAAAAATAGAAATAGAAGCTTCAAATATTGAGACTTGGTGAGTCTCAAATCCAAAGCATTACAGGGTTAATTGCATGTTACAAAGGGCAGAAAATTATAGCTACAAAGAAGCTTCTATCTACATCATTAAAGGCTTGGATTTATCATCAAAGTATCCAAGAAAAAAGGGTAAGGAGTCTAGCCAAAGAGACATCCTCAAAACCCTCATATTTGCATTCAAAAATCTGCTACAAAGACAGAATTTTAGACCTGCAAAAGAGTGCAAGAAAAGGTGCAATAAAGAAGGTTTTATATACATGTAAAGTTACATGGTATTGCACTTCTACAATACATTATACGTAGGAAGAGAGCAGATTTGAAGGTGCCTCAAAAGGCACAATATCTATAGGGTAAGCCAACCAAGGAAGGATGAACGTTTGCACTCCTCTTCCACAACAAAAGGAGCCACTCAAAGGGCTCACTCTCAACATATCTTGGATGGATGAACCTACAATATCAAAGCCCACACAAGGTTGTTATCAAGCTGCATTTACGTAGATAGAAAGGGAGCTCATCTACAAAGAGAAGGCATCAAATCTACTTCTACCAACATGGGATGGACAACATAGCAAGCGACTATCTACACTACAAAGAAGCACATAAATCAGCACATTGAAGGTATAGTAGACAAGGAGAAAAGGTGCTACATTCAAGGTCTTAAACTTGGTGAAGATCATCCACCAAAGGAAGCACCAATATCACTTTCAAAATCACCATTCAAAGCTCCATAGCGCCTCATCAAATCACCTACAAAAGAAAAGGTTGCTTGTTGTCCAAGAAATGAAGCAAGCTAAGAGGAGGCATACGAAAGGAGTTATAATATTCTCCTTGGAAGCATTATAGCATAGGTCTTCATGCAAAGCATTTGAATGCCACTTGGCATAAAATTTCTAAAGCACCATTCTATCTCTCAATGCTCAAGAAACCTTCACGTAGGAGTTACAAGGAATATTAAGGAAGGTGGTACCACTTGTTATCCTCCACAAGCCTCCACACGAGTGCTCATACATTATAGAGTGACAAAGAAGCATTAGACAAGGAATTTGGTACATTACAAAAGGAGCGAGTGCTCATACATAATAGGTGTGACACTTGTCACAAAATTCAAGACTTATCTTCCATAAAAAGGGTGGTCAAGGAGGTGAAAGGATAGTCAAAGCAAGGTAGCAATGATAGCAAGTGAGTCTGAAGTGACTCGATAGCATCTCGACCATATCATGATAGTAGCTCGATAGCTACACGATAGCGGATCGACAACAACTTGGAGAACAATCCGAGAGCAAACGGTGAAGCACATTACTCCTAGTCAAACGGGTCAAGGAAGCATTGAAGTGAGTGTTGAAGCAAATAGCAAGTGGAAGAATCTTCCATTACTCACAACACCCAAGAAGGATAGTCTACCATCGATTTCATAAAGGTACAATTTCCATCTAATTTGCTTTCCATAAAAAGGGAGTTATAAGGTTATATTATAAGGTTGAATTATTGAAAGAAATCAATCTTCATTTGAAAGCAAAACTTAGGGAAATTAAATATTAAAATTGTCTAATATTTGCAAAGCATAACCTAGGAGAAATAAGGAATACTACTTGGAATTAATCCATTTAAAGTTTGCAAATATTAATGTGTTCTAATTTTCCAAATTTGGGAGTCATAAGGGCTACAACTCCAAACTAGGTTATTGGAAATTAGAAACAATCCAAGGGATATAAAAAGAGGTTATTAAGATTTTTACTAAGGTTGGAAAATTATAATATTCTTGTCTCAAAAACTTCTCAAAAGGGATAAAATAAATCCAACATTAAAACCTCTTCAAAATTGAAAAGTGCTTAGTTCAATAGGAGTAATAAGGTGTTAAGAAGTTGATTTTTGATCTTTACAAAATTTGTACAAAATCAACCAAAATTGAACTATATCTTTACAAAAGCACTATATTATATTCCAAAATCTCTAGGGAGTCATAAGGCATTCTAAAAAACTTGATGATAATAATATCCTTCAAATATTATCAAGTTGGGAAGATATAAGCTTTCTACAAAAACCTAAAAATTAGGTATTCATACTCTCATTACTAGGGAGACATAAGGAAGTCCACAAAATCTAAGAATTGATATTAGGGTGATTCAAATGGCATCAAATAAATTCTTCCTAGCAGAATCTCAACTACTCAAGGGTCCAAATTATTTCTCTTGGAAAAATAAAGTGAAAGCAATCTTAGTATATGAAAAACTTTGGGATGTCGTCAAAGGGAAAACACAGAGACCTACCACAGGTGAAACTGAAATCCTAAAGTTTGAGGAAAATGATTCAAAGGCCTTAATGATAATTACTTTTGCTATCACTGATGAGATTCAACCATATATCAGTTCAGCCAAAACATCTTCAGATGCATGGACAAGCCTAGAGAAAATTTTTGAAGGAAAGAATAAGGTGACCATCCTTCATCTCCAAACTCAACTTCACTCATTAAATATGAATAGTGGAGAGAGTATAGAATTATTCCTAAGGAAGGTAGCAGATATCAAAGGGAAATTATTGACCTTAGGAGAAATAGTTAAGGATGAACTTCTCACTCAAGTAACCATGAGAGCACTTCCAGACAACTATAAACATTTGGTCACATCTTTACAGGTTTTAAGCAAAGATACTTCTTTTGATGACCTAGTCAATATACTTCAAGAATATGAAGTAGAAAATATTATGAAAGATGAGATGACTAACACTGCATTGGCATCAAAAGATAATCCACAGGGAAATATTGCTTCTTCAACAAGAGGACGAAAAACATGGTATTGTCAGATATGCAGAAAGAAAGGTCATAGTACCAACTATTGCAGATACAATCCCAAAAATTGAAAGCAAGGAAATCAGATGTATAATGGGAATCAATTTTGACAATATCAAAGGAACCCTCATCAACAGCAATTTTAGTGACCAACCAATTATCCTCAACTGGAATATCAGAAGAGAAATCAGAAGGGACACTTGGTTCAGAGGATAGAAGAAATTGAAGAACTGGAAGAACCCATAGACACCTATGAGGTGAAAGCTCTATCAACAAATGTTACATATTGCAGAGACACTAATTATTTGCTTGAACAAGTTACAAAGAATACAGAGGAAGAGTACCAAGATCAAGATGAAGAGGAAGATCCATATTGAAGACTAAAGTCTTCAATACCCAAATAATGTAATACAGGGGGTGTTAGAAATAGAGTCTATTCCATCATTTGGGTTATGTAAATGTATCTTCCAAGGTACATACTTAGGACATTAGATTACTTTAGGGGGAAGTTATCTAGTTACTTCATGCAATGTAATAAATGCACAAGTGTCAATGTGCAAGTTGTCCCTTGCACAACTAGGTAGAGTGTTGGCCAAGGAACCTATCTTCCTATATAAGAAAGGCCTCATTGTTAGATAGATATGAGAAGGGGGACATAGATAGATAGAGTTACTTACAACATAGTCGTAGGTAGTAGTGCAGTGTTGTGTATATCACCATATATTGGTGATGGGTGCAATGTAGTTCAGTAGCTTCATTAATGGAGTGTTCATTTCCTCCATAGCTACGTTGTATTCATTTATGTTATTTCTATTCAACATACTTCAGTCATCTTGCATATTTACTTTCTTTTATATTATTCTGCATCTTGTGATTGCTATCTCCCATTGCTCATTACATCAAAAGCTAACGAGTGCCATAATTAAAGATTTTATTAGATTGCTTGCAAGAGATGCAAGGTAATCAATGCACAACACTGAACTTGGAAGTCAGGATTAGGGAGTAGGTTGAAACCTTCTAATATATGTTATTAGTTTTGAAATGCTTGGAAACCTTATTATACCCATATCCCATCTACAAAATGTTATTAGTTTTGAAATGCTTGGAAACCTTATTATACCCATATCCCATCTGCAAAATGTTATTAGTTTTGAAATGTTGTTGTGACCTTAGGTTAAAAAATTATTTATTTATTTATTTTAATTTTTTCGATCTTTTTTCCTGATTTTTTGCGAGTTTTTCTTGGAGTTGCCAAAAACTCTCCAAAATTAGGATCCTGAGTTTTTTGCAAGTTGTGAGTTTCGAAACACAAAGAGAATCCTTCATGAGAGGATCAAAATCTTTGCACATAACTTTATCGAAATCCACATCTAATATAGACAAAAAGGAAAGCTACTCAAAAATCTCTTTGGTTCAAATCAACGCTACTCCAAACCGAAAGGATTTCTCTGATACCGGTTAGTCTATCTTATAAACCATTTCACAAAATTAGCATTAAGATTATGAGATTATGAGATATCCTTTTGAGCCCCTAAATTTTGCTCCACATTTTGAGGGAAATATTATACTTTTTCATACGAGGATATTTTTTTCATTTTCAAAGACCCATTACAGAGCATTTCCCACATGAAACACCACTTTAACTCAATTTAAATGATCACATTTTCCTAATTCAGATTTAATATTAATCGGGTGTGATAAAGGTTTAGAAATATCCATGGCAACACATATTTGAGTGTATACATCATGCCTTCTCTCCTTAGTAGTTGGTCCCTATTGGATGAATTTAGTTAGAGTATTACTAATATTCTTCATAACTTCTTTATTGATGAGTTGAAAAAGAAGTCCAAAAATCCCAATATATACCAACATCCTTTTAATAGTTTATGTGTACACATAAAATTTCTCACTCCAAGGTCTTAAATATAATGCATATTTACTCCTAAACCACGAGCCTTCATCTATTATTTTATCCCTTATTTATAAACTGAAGAAAATAATTAAGAAAAGTCCTTTTGGAATAAAATTCATGGAGTAATTTGAATTCAATCTCCACTTCCACTTGATCCAATTTTGAATCTCAAAAAAACCTAGCCAATATCCATGAAACTTACATATTAAACCTTAGGTTTTAAGAACCATTATATCATGCTCAATCATATTATTCTTGATAATCATTTCTGGTGTAGAATATTCTACCTATACTAGGTTTGCCATAGATTTTCTCTTCCTCTTATTGCTAGCTAGGCATCCATACTTCCAACTTGGCCATTCATACTTTCAATAAGGACTTTCACAAATGATTATCTTCCTATTTTACTTATGGTTTCTTCAAATGAATCCTTTAAATTCTCCTAAGATCTAGAACAAGAAGTGACACTTGTTCTTTGATCACACTATGATTTCTACTTTCTGCTTCCTTGCTCACACTTCCTTCTCACTCCTAATTCGTGCTTGTGCTCACACTCACTTTTGCCTGCACTCACTCTCAGCTCATGCACATGCTCACACTCACTTTTGGTTGCACTCACTCTTGGCTCGTGCTCATGCTCGCACTTACTTTTGGCTACACTCACTCTCGACTCATGCTCATGCTTGCACTTGCTTTTGGTTGCATCCACTCCTAGCTCGTGCTCGCATTTGCTTTTGGTTTCACCTAATATCATCTTGTGATTGCACTTGCTTTTGGATGCAACCACTCTCGATTCACACTCGTACTTGCTTTTGACTGCACTTATTCATCGCTATAATTTTCACTCACTTTTGGCTACACCCACTCTCAGCTTATGCTCGCACACTCGCACTTTCTTCCAACTGCACTCACTCCCTATTACAATCACACTCACTTGCAATGGCTGCACTCGCACTCTCAGCTTGTGTTCACACTCGCTTTTGGCTGCACTCACTCTCGACTCACACTCACACCACCTTTACACTTGATTATTGAACACACGAGTTTTTGGATTAAAGTGCATTATTGGGACATATTTAATTAAGTGACTTTTGGGAGATATAAGGCAGTAATTTATTTGATTTATGAATGAATGATTGGATAACTAAGGTATTAAATATTTGTATTGAGATTAATTTGAAGATTGAGGTTGAATTAAATTTTGGAAGAATTAATTGAAATTGTGAATTTGGAATTAAATATTTGTATTGAGATTAATTTGAAGATTGAGGTTGAATTAAATTTTGAAGAATTAATTGAAATTGTGAATTTGGAAAACGTAAGAAGAAATTTGAAATTTAAATATTTTTTAGAAGGAATAATTTAAATTTAAAATTTGGGAGTTATAAGAAGTGAGAAATAAAGTGAATTAATATTGATTAAGAGTGATTGAAAATTTGAAGGGAAAATATGAAATTGATTTAATTGAAGAAGAAGATTGTATTTTTGGAAATTAAAAGGAATTTTAACATCAAAAGAAATTTTAAAATTACAACTAAGAAAGGAAAGAAGAAAACAAGAATTCATTATGCATCATCAAAATATAGTCAACATAGGTCAACAGAACTAGTGGAATACCTACAATCTATCCAAAGAGAAGTCGAAAGTAGAGTTATTTTGGTACTTCAATAATTCATAAATAATTGTTTTAAAGATGTCAATAACTTTGATACAACAATGACTTTCAAGATGAGAGCATCAAGGAAAAAATCAAGAAATATATCTTTGGTATAAGTTCTATATTCAAAACCTATAAAAATCCATACAAAATATGGAAAAGGAAATTATACGTGTAAATTTTTTAATAGTTTGAACATAAAGTTGAAAATTATTGGCATCTTGTTCATTGTAAAAATTGTGGGAGCTATAATCATTCCCAAAAGAATTATTGGTACAAGTAAAATAGTGTCCATGAATGAGGAAGTGTAAAAGGTATATTAATGATGGCTCTAGAAGAACTTCTCGAACAAATCATTTCTAAAGCAACAACATAATTAATCAGAATCACAATAAATACGAGAGATAGATCAAACTCAGTACCAATAGCCATGCCAAATCCAAATATAGAATATGAAGTCGAAGAACAAATACAAGAGTTAGAGATTGAAGGTAAAAATCCTTCACACCAAATAATGTAATACGAGGGGGTGTTAGTGGTATTATATTATTTGGTACCTTGAGTACCATTATAAATATTTAGATTATGAGTGTGTTTAATTATTTATGTCAATAGTAGGTGTTAATTTGTGAAGTGTGTTTATGTGTCATGTAATCAAGTGTGAGTAATGCGTGAAAGGTGTCATGTGTACAAGTGTGAGTTATGAGCAACATGTGTCATATGAGAAAGTAAAGAGTCGTGTGTGATGTGTCAAGATTAGAAGTAAGAAGTTATATTATCATGAGAGACTTTGCCATTATGTAATAGAGATATATGAAAGATTGTATCTCTCATGATTAGAGGAGAGTAAAAGTCAAGAGTATTGAAGAGTCTTACAAAAGTTATAAAGTTATATATTGGTGACAAAGATCTATGCTATAAAATGCAAATGTAAAAGATTACTTTATTATGTAATAAAGCTCTTTTATTGTGAGAGTATTGATGTTATTATGAAATGAGATCGTGTGAATGTGATTATATGATCTTAAGAAAATAGACCTATGATATCTTAGGGCACATTTGCCAACAATGAAATCATTAAGAAAGGTAAAATATAGACATCTAATTTTGTGCGTCTCAGTCCACCATAGCCTTCCAATCAACAAAGCAAAATTCTACCCAATTTTAAGGTGTTTATTGCTTCCAAAATAAATGGCCGCTTTGAGGCATTAATATTTGTAAACAAACACTTTTATTAGAATGGATTTGAAAAGAACTTTTGAATGAGTATAAACATGCCTCTATTCCAGTAACAATCAATGCCTAGACCAACTTGAAAATCTAATCTATAGTTGCTAGTATTACAAGTCCAGATTAACCAAAATAAAAATAAAAATAACAAAACAGTAAAAATCATTATATCATGAATTAAATTTATAAGTAAAAATTAAATAAAATTAATTAATTAAAATTTCATTCAAAATAAACAAATCAAAAAATAAAAATAAAATAAAACTAATTACATTTTAAAAATTAAAAGTTAAATAAAATCTTAATTGGAACCAACATATATATTCAATAATAATAAAAGAGGTTATAATAAAAAGGGAGTTGAAAAGATCACAACTCGGGAAGCAAGACCACCCATACAAACAAAACCTGAACCAATCCCTAAAAAGGTGAATAAGCAACATAACTAAGCATAGAAAAATAAACTAGAGCAAAAAAACCTTAAACTATAAAATTGTAACTCTAGGCACCAAGAAGACTTAAAGATTGGAGACTCCATCATCTTGCGCCATTTCAATGCCAACTCCTCAAAGCTATTGGAACTGTTGGGTCAGGTGGGTGAATTTTTTTTTGCTAGACTATCTTCATCTTCTTTTCCTTGTCAAGGACTACAAGAACACCAAAACCACATTGAAGGGGAGGGATCTTTAGATTTTGCTTCCTTCGTAGGAACCACCAAATCCATCGATGATGACTCTACATCTAGTGTCATCTGCCACTAAGATACTCCAACACATTGTAGCTATTGGATGAATCAAGAACATAACTGTCAAACTAAACACCGATCATATGAAGGCATTTCTCTAGAGCAACATCTTCTTTTGTAGATCCCTTTCTCGAGTTGTAGGAGCACCTTGCACGAGCCAGGAGGGAATGTACTAGAAGACTGGCCGATTGGGCAGATTGTGAAGCAACCACTATTGCAACCCTTGGGGTATAAAGCTATTGAGACTGAGGAGTCTCATTGTTGGTAGTTTCCGTTGGGGGACCATATTTTTCCTTTTCATGTCATTTTCCTATCAGCTTTGAGACATGCATTGACTTGGACTGTGTACCTTTAAAAGCATTTGAACATGCATTTTTATGCCCTCCCACAGTTGTCCAACCATCCTCCTGAGGTTGAGGAGTGGGTACACTTGGTATGGGGGGCTCTTCTTATCCTTGTTATGCAACATCAAGGGATAATATTTGATCTTGTGTGCTGAGGATTGGCACCAAAAATATGTGTTGGGCAAATTAATGTAGAGGACCCACTAGGATAGCATAGTGTCACCAACTTGTATGTCAATAGTCTCCTTGAGATCTCGAGAAATATCAATCTCAAGCAAACATGTTTTTGAGGGCGTGCATGGAAATGCTTGTCCGCCTCCACCAAAATGACACACCCCAAAGGCCTTGCTAAGCGACTAAGAAAGGGCCATAGGGTAGAGGGAATCGTTGGAATTCCACCCACACAGGGACGTTGGTAGACCTTTCTTTAGAAACAGAAAAGTCATGGGTTCAAGGAGAAAAAACAAGCAAAGAGCTTCTCATTTACCAAGGACTATGCTAGTAAATCATCTTAGTGTGGGTTGTTTTCACAAAGCGAAACAAAAAACCCTTCGTAAGGTTTTGAATCATTGTTAATTTGACTTCATGAGAAATCCAAGTTGTGTTAGTCCATGTCCTAAGTGAAGACTCATTAGGGATGCATCCAAAGAAATACTCGACAAGGGTGAATGATTCTAACCAATGACATGCAAAATAAAATTCAAGCAATGAAAAAATTACATCAAGGTTACCTTGTGGACCATTCTCAACACAAACTTGTTCAATCATATTAAAAAAAACTATTATCGATGCAATCCACCAATACTATGCAATGCTCCGTAAGAATTGAGGACCATATTTAGATTCTTTCTCACATGGGATGTTGAAGCTAGCCTTTACATTCCTTAAATAAAATTGCATAAATAAAATATAT
Source organism: Wollemia nobilis (assembly GCA_028583015.1). Taxonomy (NCBI): domain Eukaryota; kingdom Viridiplantae; phylum Streptophyta; class Pinopsida; order Araucariales; family Araucariaceae; genus Wollemia; species Wollemia nobilis. The sequence continues at coordinate 126,003 of JAQPPZ010002875.1, forward strand.
AAATTGCCTGTACATTCCTTATTTTATTTAAGATATATAAGTTGCATAAATAAAATTAAAATTCATTACAAAAATAAAAAATAAAAAATTCGACGGGGCTGCCTTTAACTTGTTGATTTTGCATAATGTATTGCCCATCATTCAATTCGGGCTCCGTGTATCACTTTATCAGACCAGTAATATTGATTAGTAAGTTTTGGCCAAGAAAATATTTTGGATTAAATTTTGGAGACAAGTTTATTTAGATGAAGGTAGAAGACTATTCACTTCGACGAAAAGGTAAAAGAGTATTCACCTCGACGAGTGGATGCACCAGCCACCGACCGTTTCAATCCAGAGGCACCTATGATCTTCCTTACACCGAATCGCTAAAGAAATAAAATAAAAATTATAAAAAACAACTCCAAAAATGTAAACAAAAGTTTCACTAATTAATATTTCCCACACTTCATTTTTTCTTGGCCTACTCTCTATCCATAGAGTGTTTGTTGTATTACACGTGTCATTGTCTTTTGCTTGTCATTGGCTCTACCATGGTATTTTCACTCATGTTTTTCGTTTTTTTTTTTAAGTTTTTTTTTTTCGCCTTGTTAATAATCTATTGCATAGAGAAATAGCTTATTTGCATGATAAAGTGAAAGAAAAACTAGTTAATATTTGTCCGCTTATAGACAAGAATATTAAATTGTACCTAAATGCACTTAAAATAGCCCTTTCGTCTTTGCACACTTGTCCCCTAAATAAATAAAAAATATATATATTTTTTATTTTTATATATTCAATAACAAATTAAAAAGTGCTTCTGTGGAATTTATCTTTTCTACAGAGTGAAAAATATTAAATTATATATAAAGGCATTGTAGATAGTTCATGTCATTTGCACACTTAACTATTAAAGGGGAAAAATATTTTCTTAAGTTTTTTTATATTATTTATAAGTTAAATATTCTTTGTTTTTTATATTAAAGATTAGGTTTATGAATTTTGAGAGGAATCTTAGGGTGAAGGATTTTATTCTTCTTTTAAATTGTTTGTTGTTTATTAAATAAATCTATTAAATAGACCAATATCTAACTATAAAGCGTTGTGAATGTCGTAAATACTTCAAATCCTTACAAGTGCGACAAGTGCTATAGGTGCCTTTATTTACAACATATAACTTATACATTTTTAGGTTAGAAAGGCACTTTTATTCTTTCCATAGCAAAGGAGAAGGGTACTTTTACCCCTTCTCACACATCTATATTGGTTCTTTGCAATTCCACCTACTTTTGATGTTAATAATAGGGAAGAATAAGTTTTCTAATGTTATAGGTAGAGATCATATATATAAAATAAGTTCTTCATCGAGTTATATTATATTAGTCTCAAGTACACTTGTTAATTATTTTTCACAAAAACTAGATGGAGAAAGGATGTTTGAAAGGTTCTTTGTCTTCTTTATCATTTAAAAAAGGGATAACCTTATCTAAAAATGTGTTCGAACCATTAAATATTTGAAAATTATCTTGTATTGAATAAGTTGGTTCACCTTACAAATAAGAAGCTTAGGCAATATAACATATATTTTATGGATTGATTAACTATGAACATTTTGGTTGATAATATGATAAGAAAACCCAAGTCTTTTGGAAAAGAAAAAGTTGTACCTTATCTCGTCCTGATCTAGTAGGAATGTGGTTTCAACAATTACTCATCAAGTCAATAGGTATTGGTATCTCATATCTTACATTCATATTATAGATTATTTTAAAATATGTACTTTCATGCTTTTCACCTTGAAATAAAATAAAACATTGGAGGAGTCTTCTACAAGAATTATAGATTTGAATTTAATTTGTTGCTTATCAATCTATTATCACTCATTTATTATAAATGGAGAACCTCAACCTCTTGGAAAAGGTAGGTGGTCTCCTTCCCTTGACCTTTTCAAACCTTATAAAAGTCTAGGTTTATGTCCTAGCCAGACTATTATTTTCAATATGTTTCAATACTACTTGTCCTAGTAGGTTTAGAAAAAGTGGTGTTAAGTGAGGAGTTTCCCATTGCAATCCAAGGTTCTAGTCCTAAATATGAAGCATTTTGTAGGGCCTTAGAGAAACCTAAAGGTAGGGGTCAAACTTATGGCAATGCATGGATATAGTCAAGTGTAATCATATTATGGATCCAACTCCACTCTCATAAATTTTATAAGATCTTTCTCATTTTTAACTTCAAGATTTGAAAATGTTTATAGAGATAACAAAGAAGGTTTGGTTCCATGTCTTGATGGGTATAAAGACCAAGTATGTGTGAGTAGGGGGTGATGATCCTTTTATGCATTGTCTTGGCCTCATTATAAATTAAAATATATAGCAAACACTTAGAAAGTATATAAAAAGTGACACCTAAACTTTATATTTATTTTTCATATAAAGGAAAAAAGACTTTTCTAACCCTTCACTATTTTTTTTAAAGCGAAAAACCCCTTGCGGTGCCGCCTTGGTCTGAGAGACCACGAAAAAGGGGTTCTACATCGTCAAAGTCACCCGAGAGTCGCACCCGACCCTCCCTGCACCAACATTATCAATTGGATTTTGGATACCCAATTCAACTTTTTGGTAGGGTGGAGATTTGAACCTGGGACCTCCCTTGGAGGATTTCCCTCTCCTCTCCAAATCACCTACAACACCTGGGTACCCTTCACTATTAAAGGGTGTTATATAACACTACCTTTCAAGTAAAAAGGAGAGAAGTCCATTTTTTATTCTTGTTGTTGATGGCTACCCTTAATTTGGATTTATTTTACGAGTGGTGAATATGATATTTATGTCTTAATTATGTGACCTGATATCTTAAGGCAAAAATTTGTATTTTAACCTGGATTATTGAAGGTACAAGCTTGCACATGATTACTCTATAATTGATATTGGTAGCAAATACATGGATAAATGGACTAAATTATTCAAATATTTCAATGAGAATGATATTATTGATATTGTTTGTGTATATTTAGGGTTTCATACATTTTTCTGTGATGAATAATGATATTGGAGATATTACTTTATGAACTTCTTGTTCATATTTGCACCTATGTTCACCAAACTTTCTTGGAAGCGAGCACTTAGCCTTGAGGTTCCAATGTTGTGAGTGAGCTTATGATGAGAATGAAAAGGGGAACAAAGCAAATGAAGTAAATTGAAGTGTGTTGGTGAAATTGGATGATTTTTGCCCTTCTACGACTAAGTGTTGTGAGAGATACAATGGGCATTGTTCAAGTGGGCAAGTTGGTTGGGTTTGGGGCCTACATGCCTTGTTGAGTCATGAGTTGGGATTACCTGCTACTGCCATCAAGTAGTCATCAAGCATTATTGGTTGTGCCTAACTCAATGGTGTGAAATATACTGGATGACCTTGTGTCGCATCATTGAAATTGGGTTGTTGGTCTTGTGAATTATAATGAAATACACTATTTCTTCCAAATGTGACTTATTTTGATGTGCGGATGCTCTTGTGGTTGGAGTAGGTTTTCTTTTATTTCAAGTGTTATGTGTTGCTTCTACTTAACCTAATAAAAAATTAAAAAAATATTATTGTGTTGTGTTATTAGAAAGTGTAATCCATGGCTCTTGATGATTCTATTTTGAAGAGATCAATTCATAGGGAATACACAATACCACACGATTTTAAACCTAATCAATTTAATATGTGATATTAATATTATCTATATATTTAAAATTTTATATATCTATATATAAATAATAATATTGGAGATATTACTCTATAAACTTCTCTTGCATAAAAGTTAAATAAAACAATGAATTGCAAAGACAAATATAAAATGAGAAGGATTTTATCATGGTTTAGCATAATTTTTTGAGCATAGTTAATGGCGTATTCAATAGATTGAATGGTGTAAATAGTGTTTATGTTTATAATTATTTACTCTTTATATATTTGGCAGTGTTAGGTTTGCAATTCATATACTAATGTGCTAGTGTGATTTTAGACGCCTCCCACTCGTATCTAAAAGGCGTTTAATTTCTTTGGTAGCCCACGAATTTAAAAAATATATTTTTGCCCTAGTGGGGTTTTGGCTCTCTTTAAGGAATCAAATAAGTGTGTATATAGGAGAGAGAGACTTGTTGTGCATTGGTCAAAGGAGTTTCGATGGGAAAATCCTATCTACTGCATTAACACCACCTTGAGGTGGTGTTAGTTCACCCTTTTTAATGGTTGTCGCTCATGCAATCGGCTCCATTTATTTTGAGTCTACTGGAGATCTCAATGGTACCGGGGAAGCATCCGTGCAAGTTCATTCTAACAATGTATCACAAGGTAAAGACCCTGTCCCTGAAGTTGTTATTCCTGTGTATGAGTTTCATACGACTTATGAGTGGTTTGAGAGTCATACCCTGGTGGGTTATTTTTTGGGTCATATCCCATATGATACACTTATTCATTCATGGATCCAACAAGTATGGGGCCCATATGGAGTCAAAGTGGAGAATGTACAAAAACTTACCAAAGGGCATTTCCTTTTTTGCTTTTCAAACCCAGCTCAAGCATAGAAGGTTTTGTCTAGGGGTCCATGGACTGTCCGTAATTCTCTGTTGATTCTCCAACCCTACTCTCAGAATTTCCAATTCAGTGATCAAGTTGCACTAGAACTCATGGTGTGGGTTGAATTCATTGGTCTTCCTATTTGTATTTGGGGTTTTTTATAGACTTTAGCTGCCCCCTTAGGTAAGTTTGTTTACCTTGAGCCAAAAAAAAAATTCTTCACTCAACCCACTAGAAGGGTTTGTATCAAATTTGACCTTACCAAGGATTTGCAGGAGTTTATTGATATTAAAACCGTGAACCAATCTAGAAGGCAAAGAGTTACCTATATCAATTTACCCAATACCTGTTATCAGTATCAATCTGCAGCTCATAAAATTCGAGAGTGCCCTTTGATGGAATGGAAATATAAGGTAAATCCCTCGCCCACTCCTGCGGCTCCCGCTAATGGCTCGTGGGGAAACACTAAATAATGGACTATTGTCTCTAGCAGGAAATCTCGTGGTGCTAAGCAGCAGGAAGCTTCGATTTCCACTACGCAACCTACCCCTTCTCCTTCTCAATACATGCAAGATTTTACTAAAGTTGTTCATACTCCTGTTGATATGGCCCCTTCGATTGTTGGCATGCAACCCCCAGTTCCACAGGTGTCTCAACTTCTTTTTTCGGGTCCTTATTTGGCCTCAGTGGTGATGGCTCCAAATAATTCTTCAGTGGAGGACGGTCAGGCCTTGAAGGTCCACCGCTCTCGTAGCCCTATTCGGAATGACAAACATCAATAGCTAAACAGTGATGATTTTCATGCGGTATCCAACTATTTTGGCTCGCTTATAGGTTTGGGTGATGTAGAGTATGTCATGGAGATCATACATCCTGACAAATCCCAATGATTTTCTTCTCGTGGAATGTTCGAGGACTAACGGAACCAGTCATAAAATATTTGGTCCGAAATGAGATGTCAAATGTTTCTCGAATGCATGGAAGCCTCAATTTTTTATGTCTGCAAGAAGTTAATATTTTTGATTTCAATCTGTGGTGTGCATGTGACTTTTTATGGCCACAAAGTACCTCTTTTGCCACAAAGCATTCCTAGGGAAAATGAGGATTCATCACTATCCTTGGGTCTCGATTACAGAAGAATGTTGTGACTTGGGGTGTTGACCCATCTGTTTGGATTTTTCTCAAGATCTACAAAAAATTGTTTGGGGTGGTTAATGTGTATGCCTCGAATATCGCTTCTTACAGATGTGAGTTGTGGATATGGCTTGCCATGAATCTACCATTTATGACTTGGGTGCTCTGTGGAGATTTTAATATGGTGGAGGAAGCTTCTGACAAGGTCATACATGTCCCGATGCGATGGTGTTTAGGTGAAAGAGAAGCTTGGTTTTTTATGAAAAAGAAGCTTTACCTTTATGACCCTAATTCCTCCTTCTCACCTTCTGACTTCTTGTAGGCTCTTTGGTACACCTGGTCCAATTTTTAAGCTGCTTCTTCCAGGGTTTTGATAATATTGGACAAAGCCACATTTTTTTAGTGTGACAACTTTCAGTTCTCCCATATTTTATCTTCTTTGCCATATGTGCTGACTTTGCCTAGTACTACACTGTCTGATCATTCACCTATTTTATTCTCGATGGTAATGTTAAAACTTTCAACCTAGAGTACATTCTTCACAATTTTATCTGAATGTTTCTTTTTTGCATAGCTTTAGCATGAAAGCTCATATATGCCGCATTTGGAATTTGATTCCTAGACCTGATGGTATTTTTGAAAGGATTGAATGGTGGAATGTTGTCATTCAACAAACCACTAAGGTGTTGCGGACTTTGGGTGTTGAAGTTGCAAAATGATGAAAATAGGCTAAATCTGCCTTGCAAAGTGAGCTATCCAAAGCCTGTATCAGGCTTGAAGCCTCTCCTTTCAGCTCTGTTGCTCAATCCCAAGTTTCTTCTATTTGGCATGAGCTAAAAAAATCTTATTTGTATGAAGACAAGGGGGCTCAATTATGTGCTCAAATACATTGGCTCAAAGTGGGGGACAAAGTGACCAAAGATTTTTTTCAATGCCTCAGATATCCTGCTCAATATTCTCAGTTTCAAGACATTCAAGTTGGTGGGCAAATATTTACATATCTTCTAGATATTATCAAAGCCTTTGTTTCACATTATCAAGGTGTTTTTGCTTCTTAACCCCTTGATGATGCTAGAAGGAAAGCTCTTGATTATTGTACCGTTGTTGTCCCCAACAAGCTTTCTCCTGAGCAAATACTATTCTGTGACACTCCTCTTTCTTTGGAAGATCTAAAAAATGCCTTATCACTCATGGCCAATGATAAGGCACCTGGGCTTGATGGCTTCCCATGTGAATTATATAAAGAATTTTGGGATATGCTTGGTTTTGATCTCCACAAAGTTTATCTCGAAGCCCTACAATGTGGTTCACTAGGTTCCATTATTAACAAAGGCAATATTAAATTTATTCCTAATTCTGGAGAACTTGAGATCGTCACCAATTGGAGGTCGATCACCCTACTTAATGTGAGCTACAAGATTATTGCTAAAGCCCTTGCGCTTAAGCTTAAATCTCTCTTACCTTTGATTGTCAGACCTGAACAAACTGGATTTGTTAAGGGAAGATACATTCTTGATAATGTTCTTGATGTTTGGGAAGGTATGGAGTGGGCAAGAAATTCTGAACAAGATGCTTTATTCATTAATATTGACTTTGAGAAAGCCTATGATAAGATGGAGTGGTACTTCATAACTACCATGCTTCAAGCTCTAGATTTTGGGCCAGTGTTTGTGAGCACCATTCTTATGTTATTTCAAGATGCTTTAGTTGTTCTTACCTTGAATAATAGTCAATCTCAGTCAATTTCTCTTGGTCGCTCTGTAAGACAAGGGTGCCCTCTTGCTCCATCTCTTTTCATTCTTGTTGTAGAGGATTTTGGCTATTTGTTGGCCCATAAGATGGATCAAGGATTAATCAAGGGTATTGCTCTCCCCAATTCTGACCGTCAATTGGTCAATGGTCATTTTGCAGATGATTCTTTCGTAACGCTTTGAGAAGATGAGCAATCCCTTTCCTCGGCTATTAGTTGCTTAGAGATGTTTTGTTTAGCCTTTGTTTCTTCTATACAATGGAAAAAAACCTTATGTTTTTGTTAATCTCAATCTCAGCTGCCATGTTGGTTGTATCATTTCCAATGGACTTAGATTCAACCAGGTGAGGTGTTTAAATTTCTTGGAATTCCTTTTGTGTTTCATGGTTCCTATGCTCAATTGTGGCAGTATGTTATTGATAAAGTGGAAAAGAAGCTTTCTTACTAGACTAGTAAGAAACTTTCTCTAGCAGGAAAATTTCATATTTGTTCTAAGGTTTTAGCCACTACCCATGTCTATTATTCGTCTTGTTGGGTTCCATCCAAATATTGTTATAAAAATTTGGATAAGCTTTTGAGAGATTTCTTGTGGGCCAAAGACTCTGTCAAACAAGGTTTTCATCGGGTAGCCTAGAAAATTTGTTGTTTGCCCAAGGACTGTGGAGGCATGGGTTTGTTTAATTGTCACCGACAAGGTTTTGCCCTTTGTGCTAAATGGATCACCCGATATTTAATTGGGGATGAATCTTGGAAAGTGCTAGTCAGGCATTGCATTTATTTTGGTTTGCTTCAGGGGAAGAAAATTTGGAAAGGGGTGGGATTGCAATCCATTCTTACTACCCCTGTCCCTATTAAAGTTAAAGGTTCTTTTGTCATTCAGAGTATTTGGAAAGCCTAGGAGGCCTTCAAACCCTGGCTTAGTTGGAAAGGGAGTTTTCGCAAAGCAGGTGCCTCTTTGCCTTCCATGAATATTTGGTGGTCTCCTATTATCACTTGGTAGGGTTCTCCCCTAGCTTTGGTGTAGTGGGTCAGAGCGCAAAGGTTCTATAAGCGTGGTATTGCTTCCATTTTTTATTTCTTCTCCCGACATACTAGGTGTTGGATACCCTGGGAAAGTTTCCATCAAATTCACAATTTAAATCCTGGTGATAGAGAAACTTATGAGGTGTTTATTGATAGTATTCCATTTTCTATTTGGAGCAAACTACATAAGCATTTTCAAAAACCCTAGTGGTCAGATTGGTGTTGGCTTGGGGAGCTTCTTGTTTTGCAATATAAAGCTCATCTTGGTTACAAATGGCTCACCCCGCAAGTTCCAATGGTTGATAAGCTCACTCTGAGATGGGACTTAGTCTCTCTTCCCTCCCTCCGATGGAATAAGAGGTTTCAGATTGCTTGGGCTACTTATATTGAACCTAAACAAATTTTTTTTGCTTGGAGCCTCTTACACCAAGGGTTACCTGTTGGCAATAGGCTCAAGCATCTGGGTGTTCATAATCCCATTTGCTCGATTTGTGGACAGGCGAAAGATTTATTGCATATTTTTTGGTTTTGTGATCGGGCTCAGTCGGCTTGGGAGTGGCTTCTTGAAATTTTCAGACCTTTTATGCAGGAGGATTTTACTTGGGTGCATGCTATTTTGGGTGACCCTATTGCTTTTTCCTTCAACTTGGGTGTTGTTTGGAATATTTTTATAATTGGTACCTTGTTTTATCTATGGAAGTCCCGGAATAGAGTTGTTTTTTCTCAACAAGATGTCGGGTGTGTCTTCTCTGTTGCTAATAAATATGATATATTCTTTGATTGTTGGTTACAGATTCAAGTACAGGTTGAAAAAGTATAGGTGGAGTTGTAGTACTTACGTACCCTCATGGATCATTGGGGGAATGCACCCTACGTTATGAGTCATGTGCCTCTTCCTTCCCCTTCTAGGTGGCAGTGATTTCTCAGCTTCTTTCTTTCTGAATGCATATTTGACATTGTTTTGGTAGTTGTTATTTGATAATTTGTGGATTGTTTCTGACACTCTTGTATACTCCTAACCACAATGGTTAATAAATTGGTTTACGGGGTGTGCTAATCCCACCTACCCTTTTTGTATGATTAGACATTATTTTATTAATATAATAACCTTTTCATAAAAATAAATAAATAAATATGTATAATTTTGTGTTAGAGTTTTAAGTTAAAAAAAAAAACAGATTTAAACTACAAGAAGTAACAAGGTAGATGTCAAGGTAAATATATAAATATATATAATATTATGGTGTTCAGTGTTCTAACGGTCTTGTCGTGTCCTCTTTAATACATATACCAAAGTCACAAGCTGCAACAAGAATTTGATGACAAGACCGTTTACACTTAACCCAAGTCACAAGCTGCAACAAGAATTTGACATTACAAGAGGGTTTTCTAGTCTAGTCCGATTTTTATTAAACAGCTAATTCTACCCAATACGGTAAAAAAACAAAAAGGACGGTCACTTGAGATACGGTTCTTACTCTAAGAAGGAAATGTTTGTACTACGTCCGGGATTACACGCAATAATTTATCACGACTTTCTCAGCGGTGAATTTCACGAGCATATGTACATGTCTGAATTGTTCAAATAAAAATATAGTTTAAAAGTTTAACTTGGCTATATTTCTTTGCACGAGGAACCTACGCAGCTCTGAATTTCAGCTGATCCTGAATTTTCGTTGATCAACTATTTTTCCACGATCCTGATGATTACATGATCGAGATCTGCAACTGCGAAAACATGCCTCTCATTCCCATGAGAGTGTTTCGATACTCGCAGGCCAGCAGACAAAACGTTGGAGTTGCTTTTGATTTCTCTGAAACAGACAAAACGGCGATTGAGATGTAGAATTCAGAATAGAACAGATCGAAGACGATTATCACGATTCACACGCCCATCAGTCTTCTTCCGGTGAAACGTCGCACTCCACACAAAGTTTTTATTGGAGGGGTACAAAAATTTTTGGTAGGAAAAAGTTAGAAAGCGGGGTCACGTTTACCGTGTGTACAACTCTATCCTAAAACTTTAGGATATTTGCAGTCTGCAAACTCAAGATTTAACGGTGTAGAACCTCAAGGGTTAGGTGGATTGGTAAGTGCTAGTCGAGAAGAGTCTTGGGTTCAAATCTTGGGGGTGTCAGTTTGCAAAGGTAGTAGTCTGCTCCGAATCCTTTGAGTGCGTGTTCGACCGACGACGACGGTACGAATCATAAGCGACCGGCGTCGGTCCCATCTCACGCTGGGTCAGCAATTAGTTGGGTCAACAATTAACGAGAAGCCCATCTCACGCTGGGTCAACAATTAACTAGACGAATAGGTTTGGTGGTTGCAGTTCTCGTGGTTTGAACCCTGCGCTTGCAAGTTACTAAAAATAGTGGTTGTAGCCAACTCTCCTATGTAACAAAAACAAAAAAAAAATCAACGGTTTAGGAAGATATTAAATAAGTTTTTCATAAGTTATATTGGATCCAACTCTATACATATAAAATGGATTGTGATTTTATAATTTTTATTTTGCTTAATAAAATTATAAATATATGAAAATAAAATAAACATAATTATTATATAATAAGATTTATTATTAAGTTATCTTCTTAATTTATTTTTTTATTTGTGGAAAACATCCCAAAAGGGATGCCACTTTCGGGTAAGACCCAAGGAGGCAGGGGTATCCATTCCGCCAAAAACGCCCAGGACTCGGACCTGGCCTACCACCTTTGACATACTCAAGGAGCAAACAAACACACAAAACCAATTTAAAAATAAGTAAATAACAACAAAAATAATAAAATAAAATAAAAAACATGCTCCTTGAGTGTGTCAAAAACAAAAGCACAACCAAACACGCACAATAAGATAAAAGAAACCACAACACAAACCACATAGAAAAACACAAGAACCACATAACAAAACACAAACAAGACAAAAACAACAGAACACTACAAAGACATAACCCAAAAAAAACATGAAAAATAAACACAACCAAAACCTAAAAAATTAAAAAAATAAAATAAAAATAAAAATAAAAAACAACCAACAACAGACAATAAACAAAAACAAAAAACATAGAAAACACTCACACATAAAAACACGAAATAACACAAACAAAGAGAAACCCAAGAACAAGAACGAAAAAAACACAAGAACAATAACAAAAAACATAAAAAAAAAACAAAACAACAAAAACACAAGAACAACAAAAAACAACACAAAGAACACAAAAACAAAACAAAACAAAAGAACCCACCCACCTTAAAAAACTAAACAAAAAAAACAAAAAGAAAAAAGAAAAAAAATTGAACAAAACAATGACCTATCTAGACCAGAAGACTATTAAGGCAAGAATCAATAGAGGAAACAAAATAAAGAATAGAATGAGCTAGGGAACTAAAAAAAACTGAATGAACCAAAGAGAAGCAAAAAAAAAAAACAAGAAGAAACTAGGTACCTTCAGAACTGGAGCCATCCAAAGAAATGATAGAAAGAAGAGCTTCCCTAATTTGAGAAGCCCACCATATAGGAGGGTGGCCATAACAAGTAAGATCACCTTTGTCCAAAGCCCAATTAGCTAAAGCATCAACACTCTTGTTTTGATCTCTGACCACATGATTGTAATCAACTTTCAAAAATCCCATCTGGATTAACTGAATCTTCTCAATAATTCTTTTTATTCTCCAATCCACCTTATGATTCTTAGGAGTCTTCAAGAGATTAATCATAAGTTGAGAGTCAGACTCAACTAACACCTTTTCCCATCCAACCTTAGTAGCCTCCTGAAGGCCTCTGAGGATACCATACCCCTCAACAAGGTTATTGGAAAGAATACCCAAATTCTCAGCAAAAGTAAAAACCAGGGAGCCATCTGAAAGTCTACCAATTCCTCCCACACTGGCTTTTCCAGGGTTCCCTCTAGAGGCTCCATCAGTATTGACTTTTCCAAAATCCTTAGGAGGAGGTTGCCAATTTCTAGTCCTATCCATCTTACTAATACTCACATTCCCTTTAAGTTGGTTGCCCTTAGAAGATTTAATCTTCAATATTTGCATCACTTGATCCCATCTTTGGTGGGAGTTTTGGGGGTGATTAAGGAGTTGATGGACTGATTCAACTAAGTTGGCTATGGTCTTTTGCCAAATATAGTGAATATCCTTCCTATCTTGATTAAAAATTCGGTTGTTCCTTTCATTCCAAATATTCCAAAGAAGAATGGTAGAACCCATCCAAACTAATTGCCTAATAAAATGATCAACACCCTCTTGATTAGGCCAATCCCTCCAAAGCTGTTCAAAAGTAAAAAAATTGGACCACCTGTAAGCCAAGTAAAGTGGCCATTCTCCTCCATAGCTCAGAGGCTAAAGTACACTCAATAAAAATATGGTTGATATTTTCTACATTCTCTTCACACATTTCACATCTAAAAGGGCCATGAAAACCATGCTTCATAAGTTGCTCACCGATAAGCACCCTACGATGCAATAAAAGCCAATTAAAGAACCTCACCTTAGGCCAGAGCTTTTGAGCCCACAATCGAGAAAATATGTCAGAAGAATGGTTGGGATTATTATGGCATAAGGTCAAATAACCTTGAGCAACTGAATACTCACCCTTAGTAGTGTTGTTCCATCCAAAACAATATTTTTCATGGGACCAAGAGAGGGATCTCATATGAAGGATGCCTTGGATATCTTGTCTTTGCCTTTCTGGGATTTGAATAGGCCAGTCCTCAATAGGGATCCAATATCTACCAACCTTTGAATTACCAAGTATGGTACCGACATGTAATTAGCCACCTTTATCCAATTAGCTCGGTGAAGCTCCTCCATCCAAGGCCTCCAATCGGGAAACAAAGTTATCAAAGGCTTGTGACCATCCCAAGAATCTGTCCAAAAATTTGCATGTTGACCATTATGAATGATCCAAAATAATTTTTTCTTTATCAAATCCTCACCGGTCTTAAGAACTGCTAAAATGGGAGAACCTTTGGTAGGAAGTTGATAGCGAACAAGGTCTTCAGGACTTTTGTTCTCAGCATATTTAGCACGAAGATTATTGGCCCAAAGAGCATTGGGGTTATGCAACATCCTCCAATATAATTTAGCAGCTAAAGCTTTGTTGTTATTAATTGAAGACCGGAATCCTAACCCCCCTTCACTCTTAGGAAGACATAAAGTATCCCATTTCACCAAGGCCCATTTTCTTTTCTCCTTAGTACCACTCCAAAGGAAACGATGACTGATTTGATCCAATTCTCGAAGAACAACCTTTGGGATATTCAAAATGGAAGAAACATAAATAGGAATAGCTTGAAGGACTGATTTTACCAAGGTGATTCTACCCCCGGAAGAAAGCCACTTGTTGGTCCACTTTCCAATTTTCTTCTTGACTTTGTCCAACAACCAATTCCAATATTTATTTTTCTGCCTTTGAATATTTATGGGAATACCTAAATAAGTGATTGGAAGAGAGGTCTTCTTATATCTTAATTTATCCAAGACCATGGATTCCTGTCTAGCAGAGCAAGTGAAAGAAAATAACTTTAGATTTGTCTTCATTGATCAACTGCCCAGTAGCCTTAGAAAAATAGCTAATGATTTGCTTAATATTAGAAGCTTCCTTAACTGTAGCTTTACCTAAAAGAGTAGAGTCATCCACAAATTGAAGATGAGAGATAGGTCTAGCTCCATGAGCAATGGTAACTCCCTCAAGGGTTTTGTTTTCCCTCTTTTTGGTTATAGTCCTACCCAAGCATTCAACAAGAATGATGAATAAATAAGGGGATAGCGGGTCACCTTGCCTAATACCTCTGGAAGCTGGGAAAGACTGAGAAGGCCTGCCATTGATAAGAACTAAGTAGGAAACTGAAGAGATACATCCCATAATCCAATCCATCCAATCCTTAGAGAAACCAAATTGCCTCAAAACTTTGATAAGGAAGTGCCAATCCACTCTGTCATAAGCTTTGGATAAGTCTAACCGAATGAACATGGAAGGAGAATTTTGCATATCCATGGAATGGATGGCTTCCTGAGCAAGAACTATCTCATCTACTATTTGACGTCCTTCCACATAACCCCCTTGCTCTGGGGAAATAATCTTATGCAAAAGAGGCTTCAACCTTTCTGCCATGATTTTAGTAATGATTTTGAGAAGAACATTACATAAAGCAATAGGTCTAAAAGCTGAGATATGATCAACCTCTTGAGCTTTTGGAACAAGAGTAATATAAGTTTTATTGATAACCTTCAAAATTTCTTTGGCTTTCCTGGCTTCTTCCACCACCTCTAATAAATCAACATGAAGGATATCCCAGAACTCTTGGTAGAACTCAATGGGAAAACCATCGGGACCTGGGGTTTTCCCTTTTTGCATTTTAAAAACTACTTGTTGAAGCTCATTGATAGTAACGAGAGCGAGTCAAAATAGAGTTCTCCTCAGAAGTGATAAGAGAAGGGATTGCTTGAAGAACATTTTGTTGTGAAGTTGAGTCAAGAGGAGTAGCAGCAAAAATATTGGAAAAGTAATCAACAACAATAGAGTTCATGCCATCCCAAGTATAAACAACATCTCCAGAATCTGATTTTAAGGAAGAAATAAAGTTGTGAGATCTTCGAGCTAGAAGAGATTTGTGGAAGAAATTTGTGTTTCGATCTCCTTCTTTGAGCCATTGAATTCTAGATTTTTGCTTCCATAAGATTTCTTCTCTTTTTTCCCATTCCTCTAACCGAGTTGTGAGTTTAATTTCATCTGCACTTCTCTTCTCTGTGAGGCCATCTAAACGGATTTTCTTATTCAAATTTTCAAGATGAGCAATAACTTCATGTTTTTTTTTATGAACATCCCCAAACTCTTTCCAGTTCCAAGTCTTGATTTTGGATTTAATGTATTGCAGTCTTTTGGCAAAACAGAACATCTTAGTCCCATGCCTAGGTTTACCTTCCTTCCACCATTGTTGCACACGAGGTCTGAAGGAAATGTCTCTAAGCCACATTAATTGAAAATGAAAAGGAGAGAAACTCACATTGGTTTTCCACATTTCCACCATGACTGGCCAATGATCCGAACCAACATTATTAAGAGTCTTCACTTTAGGAATGTGACCATGGATTAAGAAATTTTCAGAGAGCAAAAACCTATCCAATCTCTCCATTATACAAGCTAAGCCTTGCCTTCTGTTAGACCAAGTCATAAGGCCATTATCTAGTTGGATATCCACAAGATGGAGGTTTGCAATATATTCGCTCATGAGGTCAGTGCTTTTGTCCAAATTTCTATTTCCCCCCTTTTCTCATCCAGAGAGAGGATGGTATTGAAATCTCCTCCGATCAAGATCCAAGCTTTAGGAAAATGAGAGATAATATGAGTAATATCCTTCCACTTGTCTTCTTTTTTCCTCCAAAGAAGTCGGAGCATAAATAGTAATGCAGAGCATAATCTGGTTGGAATGTCTACTTTGAATAGCTATAGCCAACAAACCCCAACTGCCAACCATATGGTGAATAACTACCTCTTTTGGGTCCCAAAGACAAGCAATGCCACCCGAAGTCCCTTGGGAACTGAGGGAAACCACTTTTCTAGCTGGCCAAATTTTACTGGCAATTAAGTCCATATCCTCCATTGACATCTTTGTTTCTTGAAGGAAAACAAGATGTGGATGATTTATCTGAATCATTCTTCTAATTTCATTTTGTTTTGAAAGACTCCCTTTGAGTCCTCTAATATTCCAAGTGATGATCTTCATTAATACCAGGGCTAAAAAAGTTGGGAAGGGCATTAATCTTACCTTCCTCTACAAGCTTTTCACCTTCTTTTACCATATGATATTGATTGGTCTTGCGACCTACTTTTTGATTAGAATCCATCTTCAATTTTTTTTTCCCTGTTTCTTGACTTATTCCAATTGAATCTGAGATGGCTTCTAACCTTGAAGAATGCTCATACACGCCAAAATTTTACTAGATGGTTCAATGGAGTCTATATTGGGACCTGCATTATTTGAAGTTTTGACATTTGAAATATTGTTTTTCTTGTGTAAATTTTCTCCTTTTTTTTTGTTGAAAACCTTTGATTTGTTGGTTTGTCTCTGAGTTCTTCCCTTCATATTTAAATTGTGTTTCTAAGATTTCAGTTTCCATTATTTCCTCTTCCTCACTTGGGACATCATTTGTGGAAAGGATTTCAAACATATTAGCAGATGACTTTGATTGATCCTTCATAACTGGTTTTTTCGAGTGTTCTTCTTCTTAGGTATTTGGAAACCTATTGAGTTTATATCTTCTTTCTTTTGATCAGGAATTTTATTTGGGCAAGCACCGGCCAAATGACCATATTCATGGCAAATTCTACAACGAAAAGGAATGTTCTCATAGTCCACTACTTGCTCCCAAGTGTCTTCCCCAAATTGTAATGTGATCTTTTTAGGTAGGGGTTTGTCAAAATCCATTAAAACACAAATCCGAGCATAAATAATATGTTCAAAATTTTGAGTACAATCAGCGATCATCATAAAAGTTCCTAAAGAGTTTCCAATTGAAGAAAAAATAGTAGGATTCCAAAATTCAATAGGGAGGCCAAAGAGTCTAACCCACACGGGAGCTATAGAAGGCATCTCTTCTTCGGATTTAAATTTAGTATGCCAGGGCTTCATGAAAAGCCCTGCCCTTCCAAAAAACCAAGGACCCCCTTGAAAAGTTTTCTCTCTATCTTCATTATTAGCAAATAAAACAAGAAAATAACCATTTGGATAAATAGAGATTTGTAACTCACCTTTAGTTTTCCAGCTTTTTGCAGCCCAGACTTTGAAAGCGAGATAGACTCGGATGAAAACCCACGAACCGACAAATTAGTCCTCTTTTTTCCAAATCTTCAATGCCAGTCTGAATGTTACCCATATCAAGCTTAACAATAGGAGTTCCATCAGCTGCTTTAAGACATCCTGACTCCGTTTTCCTGGGATCAATCTTAGGCATTCTTAGAGGTTTATGGGAAGCCCTAATATTGATATTAGCATTGGGCTGAGGCTGTCCACCATGAAGGGCATCCCTAAAATTCATTTTTGGGACTGAGTCTTCGAAATTCTTACCCTTGATAGGGGTTTTCATAGTAGAATTATTTTGTGGGTGCACCTTAGCACCAGATTCACTTGAGATATGAGCCATTTTTTGATCAACTGCTTGAAACTTGTTTCGTGATCTCTTTAATCCTTGCCCTAGACGTCGTGGAAAGGTATGGTTTTCACTTTTCTTTTGTGCAACAAATTGGAAGCCGTTGTCACTCAAGTTCATAGTATGATCTATTGAAAGATAAATTTCTAACCCATCTTGTATCCCCTGCAACATTTCCTGCTAAAATATTGAGCATAAACCACAAAAATATTGGCCGCTAGGGCCCAGAAGGCCCTAAAAACCAACCTCTGGAGCTGCTTGCACTCAACCCAGATGAAACCCTCGCATAGCCGCTTGCCAAATATCTCGTTCACACATAGGGATGCGCTAGGATCTGTGTTGCTCCAAATGATATGAAAATTGGTGGAGACGTTCTAGGGTTTTTCAGGCATCTACCCTCAAAATTTTAGCTCAATCCGAGTCCGGATGAGTGAGATATGGCCGAAACGAGTTCGGTAGTTTGGGCAGTCCTACGAAAAACGTCTCGTTATCTCCTCAATTTATAAATAAAGCATAATTTATGATTGATTACAAATATTTATATTGTTATTTTATACATATTGTTACATAAATAGGTAATTTTAGTACAAGTAGTTATAAAGACATTTTTGACATAAAGTGAGACTTTTTATTTTCTCCATCTAATTTGAGTCATGTAATGTTCCTTGTCATGCCTCACCTATATTGAGCACAATTGGTCTCTATTTGAGGCCATACACACCAAAAGTGTAATAGGTTGAGCCAAGACCACTTTAATGACCTTGTCTTTGTGCAATATAATCTTAGGCTTTGTAAAACACACGTGGAGGGTAGTGAATCTTACTAGACAATTCGATTGGATAAGCTAGATCCACTTTTTGATTGGATTACCGAGAGTTCTATGGATCCTAGAGTTTACTATAGAGAACCTTGAGGTAATTGAGGAGGAAGCAAAACATTTAAGAGGATTGGAAGAGATATACCATGATGACACTACACTTGAGCATCTTCCAATTCACCCACTAATTCAGAGCCAAGGTCAACCACTTTATATCTTCCCATTCTAGCTATTCCCTCTTCTTTTTTTCTAGCTCCTTGACCTGCAAATTCTCCTTATCTAAAAAACCTCATTGCCTTCATGACTATACAACTGATTCAATTTAGATTCTATATCAACTATCTTTGTCTTTGCTTCCTAATATTTACCTTTGGCCCATGCAATTGTAGTGGATTTGATTCTTCTCATATTTTTAGAAAACTAAAACATAGTTGTCTCTTTTATGGTTAGGTCAATATGTCTCCACTCATATTTTACTATATTTATAAATTCCTCATCTTCTAACCAAATAACATTGAACTTGAAAGGTCCTACAAGTTTCTCTTGATATTTTTCTAACTGAAAGAAAAGAGGATGATCATTGATTCCCTTTCCCCTAGGGATGTCCTACTCTAACGATCCCAACTATGGATTTTTGTTTGCCAAATAAGATTTCCTTCTCAACTTTTTTTGTGTAATTTTAAAGTAGCATTTCCTTCATACTGTAAACTCTTGAGATTGACTTGTCTCATGACCTAAGTCCCTTGATACCTGACCATACCTATTATCTTCTTTACCTTTTTCAAGGCTCTTAGGGCATATCAATCAAATGATGTGCTTGTATTATAGTGATTTGGAGGACTTGGAGGGGAAGAGAACCTACTAGGGTTGTTTAAGCCTTGCTTGCTTCCTTGGCCTAAAATATCATTGTCTAAAGAGGATAATAACTTACTATGTTTTACACCCTTCTCCTCTACTTATTCTAAGCCCTTGACAAAAAGAGGTTGTAGAGTCCCCCTTGGATTTAAAACCCTTCCCCCTTCCTCCTTTTGATCATAATATTTCTCCTCCCTACCTTCCCAAAATGAAGAAACAACACCACCCTCTTGCAAAGTCTTATCAGAACTATGGTCTGACAAGACCTCCATATAGGGACTTAGTCTAGGACAAGATGATATAGCAAGTTTATCATTATCAAAATTCAATCCCCCATTCCCAAAAAAAGGGTAAGACTAGGTTTGAGCTTTGATGGATGCCTGATAAAATACCTCCAAGCACTTTTTCAATCATAGGTATGGCCTCTATTCCCTCATATGAAACTTCCCTATTGTAGTCGCTTGGAGCCAACTCTTTCTCCTCCATTTGGACATTGATGATATGAAACCTTTCTTTAAGTGATTCAAGAGTCTTGAGTGGGTACTCTTATATCTTTGCTTTGGCTATCGCTACCTCCTTTGAATTTCTTAGAACAGAAGAACCTCCAACTTCCTTCTATACAATCCCTTGCCCTCTACTCTCTTCCATTTCACAATTTACCTTGAGATTATCATAATGATGACAATTACTACATCAAAACAACACCTCGATGTAGATAATATTTTGTAAATATGTCTAATTTCTTGACATGAACTCCATGTTTTTTGGCAACTCTAAACTAAGATCAAGCTCCACTAAGATACAAACTACCATTTTTTGGATACTATTTAAGTTTTTTGTATCTACTCCAGGGAAAACTACCAAGAAGTTCCCAATATCACACAAGATTCTTTCATTCTAGAATTCAAGGGGTAAAGAGGGTAGCTTGACCCAAATAGGCTGGGTATTAGTCCTCTCAAAGCATATATTGAACCCAAGAGTCCAAAATTTTAGATTTAAAACATTGAGCCCCAACTCCATCTTCCATTTTTATGATTATAGCATCTTCTACCTTTTGGAAGACAAAAACCATCCAACCTTTCATCATCACATGATATGTAGGAGTATATCCCAGAACCTCCAACCAGGTAACCTTGATCTATTCTCGTAGAGTTTTTAGTTTAATGGAGCCACCCATAAATCTACCTACCAAAGCCTTGTCCTTTAGTGACAAAAATTGCTCTAGCATCAAATCCTCACCTACAACCATTTGGACTAGCTCCTTCCATAAATTTATATAGCATTTTTTCTTTCTTTTCTCCTTTTTTGCTTAGTTTGTTTATCTCCCAATCTAGCTAGACTACTACCCTTTGGTGTTTCCTCTGGTTCATTTGGTGACACTTCCCCTTCACCATAACCCCCTTATATGACCTAGGGTTAGGGTTTGAAGTTGATTGGGCCTTCTAGCATGTATTTAAGTCAAGACATCCACTTACCTTGTCCCACTTATGCCAGATGTCAAAAGGTTCTTCCTCAAAGAAAAAAATTGAGGCCTTCATATATTCTTCAGGCTCTTCACTATAGTCCACTACATCCTATTCATACATCATTGACTCACTCGTCCTACCATTGTCAGTGATCAATGAGTCAAGTCTACACTAGTTGAGAGTTCTTATCAAATTATCTTTTGAAATTTTTGTCCTACCCTCTCCTTCTTGACCCTGTTGATCAAAACTCGACAATGAGAGCCTCATTGGTTCAAGTGCAAACAATTGCTATTTTTTTTAATCTTGATCGACCTCTACTATGCTTTTGGTCTTTGACCTTCAAGTTGATATGGCCACCCTAGTCCAAGGGATTCCTCTCCTCCTACTCTCCAACACCAACACTAGTAGGTCTCCCACCATCATCCATGATTCCCTCAAAAATATAATTTAAAATTATTAACAAGTGTGTTATAATATTATGAATTTGATATTTTAATCTTGTGATAAATTAATAATTTTCAAAAAAAAAATATATTTGTTGTTTAAATTATTTTTAAAATTTTAAATATGTTATTTTATAAGAAATATATAATTTGATAATGTCAAATGGAATTAGGTCAACTAGTTAAATTCCTCAACTTTCAAGGAGAGAGACTCAAGTTTGGTTCTTGCTAAGTGATAGATGCATAATTTTCAAGTTGTTGTAATGCCATTATGTGGTCATGATTTAGTATTTGTGGGACCCATTTCAATCTCAAATAAGGTCATAAATTGCAAATCACTTAATAACTATTGGCATTGTCTACTTGGAGGTTCTAAAGGCAGTAGAACAATGCAAAAGGCTTAAAAAATGTTATTATAAGAATGACACAAAAAAAATGTTTTTAGTGGTTTTGAAAAAGTACCTAATTGATAAACTAAAACCTTATTTTTTAAACTTCATTTTAATTATTTGACTATGTAATTTTACTAAAGTTACTGATAACTTTGATGAGGTACCATAATTAAAGATTTTATTAGATTCCTTGCGAGAGATGCAAGGCAATCAATGCACAACACTAAACTTGGGATTAGGTAATAGGTTGAAACCTTCTAATACATGTTATTAGTTTTGAAATGCTTGGAAACCTTATTATACCCATATTCCATCTGAGAAATGTTATTAATTTTGAAATGCTTGGAAACCTTATTATACCTATATCCCATATAAGAAATGTTATTATTTTTGAAATGTTGTTATATCCTTATGTTAAAAAATATATATTTATTTATTTTAATTTTTTCGATCTTTTTTTCTCAAGTTTTACCTGGAGTTGCCGAAAACTCTCCAAAATTAGGCTCCCGAGTTTTTTGTGAGTTGCGAGTTTCGAAACACATAGAGACTCCTTCATGAGAGGATAAAAATCTTTGCACATCACTTTACCGAAATCCATGTCTAAGGCGAAAAAAAAAAACTACTCAGAAATCTCTTTGGTTCAAATCAATGCTACTTTGGATTGAAAGGATTTCTCTGATATCGGTTAGTCTATCTTATAAACCGTTTTACAAAATTGACATTAAGATTATGACATTATGAGATATCCTTTTAAGACCCTAAATTTCGCTCCACATTTTGAGGGAAATATTATGCTTTTTCATAAGAGGATATTTGTTTCCTATACAAAGGCCCATTGTAAAGCATTTTCCACATGAAACACCACTTAAAATAAATTTAAATGAACTCATTATCCTTATTCAGATTTAATCTTAATCGTGTGCCATAAAGGTTTAGAAATATCCATGTAAACACATATTCGAGTGTATACATCATGCCTTTTTCTTAATAGTTGATCCCTAATCGATGAATTTAGCTAGAGTATTACAAATATTCTTCATAACCTCCTTATTGATGAGTTGACAAGGAAGTCCAAAAAGCCTAATCTACACTAAAAGCCTTTTAATAGTTTTTGAGTCCACATAAAAGTTCTCACTCCAAGGTTTTAAATATAATGCATCTTTACCCCTAAACCATAGACCTCCATCCATTATTTTATCCCTTATTTTTGAACTAGAGAAAATATAATAAAGAAAAGTTTTTTTGGAAGAAAATTCATGGAGTAATTTGAATTCAATCTCCACTTCCACTTGATCCAATTTTGAATCTCAAAAAAACTTGGCCAATATCCATGAAACTTACATATTAACCCTTTGGTTTTAAGAACCATTATATCATGCTCAATCATCTCATCCTTGATAATCATTTATGGTGTAGAATCTGCTACCTAGACTAGGTTTGCCATAGATTCACTCTTCCTCTTATTGCTAGCTAGGCATTCATACTTCCAACTTGACCATTCACACTTTCAGTAAGGACTTTTACAAATGATTATATTTCTATGTTACCTAGGTTTTATTCAAATGGATCCTTTAAATTCTCTTTAAGATATGGAATAAGAAGTGACACTTGTTCTTTGATCACACTATGCTTTCTACTTTCTACTTCCCTACTCACACTTCCTTCTCACTCTCGATCTGTGCTTGTGCTCGCACTTGCTTTTGGCTGCACTCACTCTTAACTCGTGCTCATGCTCACACTCAATTTTGGCTACACCCACTCTCGGCTTGTGCTCACACTTACTTTTGGCTACACTCACTCTTGACTTATGCTTGTGCTCATGCTCACTTTTTGTTGCACCCACTCTCGGCTCGTGCTCGCACTTGCTTTAGGTTGCACCCACTCTCGTCTTATGCTTGCACTTACTTTTGGTTGCACCCACTCTTAGCTCAAGCTCGAACTTGCTTTCGGCTACACTCATTCATCGCTACACTTGCACTCAATTTTGGTTGCACTCACACTCGCTTTCGGTTGCACCCACTCTTGACTTGCACTTGCACTCACTTTAGGTTGCATCCACTCTTGGATCATGCTCACACAATCGTACTTGCTTCCAACTACACTCACTCCCTATTACACTCACACTCACTTATAGTGGTTGCACTTGCACTCTCGACTTGTGCTCGCATTCGCTTTTGGCTGTACTCACTCCTAGCTTATGCCCACATCACATTTAGACTTGATTATTGAGCACATGAGTTTTTGGATTAAAGTGTCTTTCGGGAGATATAAGGTAGTAATTTATTTGATTTACGAATGAATGATTGGAGAACTAAGGAGTTGAATATTTGGGTTGAGATTAATTTGAATATTGAGGTTGAATTAAATTTTGGAAGAATTAATTGAAATTGTGAATTTGGAAATCATAAGAAGAAATTTGAAATTTAAATATTTTTTAGAAGTAATAGTTTGAAATTAAAATTTGGAAGTTATAAGAAGTGAGAAAGAAACTGAATTAATATTGATTAAGAGTGAAGAAAAATTTGAAGGGGAAATGTGAAATTGATTGAATTGAAGAAGAAGATTGTATTTTTGAAAATTAGAAGGAATTTTAACATCAAAATAAATTTAAAAATGACAACTAAGAAAGGAAAGAAGAAAACATTATACATCATCAAAATATAATCAACATTGGTCAACAAAACTAGTGGAATACCTACAATCTATCCAAAGAGATGTCGAAAATAGAGTTCTTTTGATACTTAAACAATTCATAAATTATTATTTTAAAGATGTCAATAACTTTGATACAACAATGAATTTCAAGATGAAAGCATAAAGAAAAAAATCAAGAAACAAATCTTTGGTATACATTCTATATTCAAAACCTTAAAAGTCCATAAAAAATATGGAATTTTTCTTTTTTTTTGTAATGAATTTTAATTTTGTTTATGCAATTTATCTATCTTAAATAAAATAAAACTTTATTTAACTTTTAATTTTTTAAAATTTGATTAAATTTTATTTTATTTTTATTTTTTGATTTATTTATTTTGAATGAAATTTTGTTTATTTAATTTAATTTAATTTTTACTTTTAAATTTAATTTACATTATGATGATTTTTATTATTTTATTATTTTTAATTTTTTTTTTTGGGTAATTTAGATTTGTAACAGTGGCAATTATAGGTTAAATTTTCAAGTCGATTGTTACTAGAATAAACACATATTTATATTTATTCGAAAGTTCTTTTTGAGTCCATTCTAATGAAAGTGTTTTTTTACAAATATTAATGCTTCAAAATGGCCATTGTTTTTGAAAGCAATAAACACCATAAAATTGGATAGAAGAAAGGTGATTTTGCTTTGTTGATTGGAAGGCTATGGTAGACTGAGACACACAAAATTAGGTGTCTATATATTACCTTTTTCAATGCATTCATTATTGGAAAATGTACCCTAAGATATCATAGGTCTATTTTTTAAGATCATATGATCTCATTCACATGATCTCATTTCATAATAACATCAATATTCCTACAATAAAAGAGTTTTATTACATAATAAAATAATATTTTATATTTGTATTTTATAGCATAGAGATTTGTTATCAATATATAGTTTTTTGTAGACTCTTTAATGCTCTCAACTTTTACTCTCCTCTAGTTCATGAGAGATACAACCTTTCATATGCCTCTCTTACATAATGATAAAGTTTCTTGTGATAACATAACTTCCTACTTATAATCTTGACATATCACAAATGACTCTTCACTTTATCATATGAAATATTTCACTCGTAACTCACACTTGCACACATGACACCTTTCACTCATAACTCACACTTGTACACATGACACCTTTCACTCATAACTCCTACTTGATTACATGACACATAAACACACTTCACAACTTGACACCTACTATTAACATAAATAATTAAACACACTCCTAATCTAAATATTTATAATGATACTGAAGGTACCAAATAATATAATACTACTAACACCCCCTCGTATAACATTATTTGGTGTGAAGGATTTTTCCTTCAATATATAACTCTTGTCTTTGTTATTTGGATTCAAATTTTATCTTTGGCTTTGGCATGGCTATTGGTACTGAGTTTGATCTATCTCTCACATTTGTTGTGATTCTGATTATTTATGTTGTTGCTTTTGAAATTATTTGTTTGATAAGTTCATCTAGATCCATCATTAATATGCCTTTTACACTTCCCCATTCATGAACACTATTTCCCTTGTACCAACAATTATTTTGGGAATGATTATTGCTCCCACAATTTTTACAATGAACAAGATCCCAACAATTTTCAACTTTATGTCCATATCTATTACAAAATTTACATTTGTAATTTCCTTTTCCATATTTTGTATGGACTTTTATAGGTTTTGAATATAGAACATATACCAAAGATGTGTTTTTTGATTTTTTTCTTGATGCTTTCATCTTGAAAGTAATTGTTGTATCAAAGTTATTGACATCTTTAAAAAAATCATTTATGAATTGTTTAAGTATCAAAAGAACTCTATTTTCGACTTCTCCTTGGATAGATTGTAGGTATTCCACTAGTTTTGTTTGCCAATGTTGATTTTCTTTTGATGATGTATAATGAATGCTTGTTTTCTTCTTTCCTTTCTTAGTTGTCATTTTTAAATTTCTTTTGATGTTAAAATTCCTTTTAATTTTCAAAAATACAATCTTCTTCTTCAATTCAATCAATTTTACATTTCCCCTTCAAATTTTTCTTCACTCTTAATCAATATTAATTCAGTTTATTTCTTAATTTTTTTTTAAATAAAGGGGTAAAAATTTATTGATAAAAAGTCTGGATTATAGAGTACAATTGAGCTTCCAACCAGGACTCAAATAAATAGCCAAACAGGCTAAAACCACTAGACTAGAATGACACCCAGAAAAAGACAACAAGAACAAACCACATTAAGTATGTACATCCTTGTGGATCAACTCCCACAGGCGTTGAGAGTCCCCAGACGGGAGACTCTCCCAATTATCGATACTCCAAGGATCCAGCAGCTCAGAAGCCCTTTTGGCCAGGTAATCAGCAACCACATTCCATTCCCTTGGAATGTGCACAAAGGATATAAATTCGAACTCTTCACTCATTTTGAGAATATGAATGACTACAGAGGCCAACTGCCAATTAACTTCCTCCACCCTTTTACTGTTTAAAATATTAACCACAATTTGAGAGTCAGACTCACAGATAATCCTATGCCAGCCAAGAGAAAACCCCCTCTGCAAGGCCTCAAGAATTGCAAGAGCTTCCATAAAATTGTTGGAGTGAACACCTTTATAAATGGAAAAGAAAAAACTAACACCACCAGTAGAATCTCTCCCAACACCGCCAATGCCAGCATGTCCAGGATTACCCCTAGACGATCCATCAATATTAATTTTTAAAACTCCTCTAGGGGTGGCCTCCACCTACCATCTCTCCTAACCTTCTTGTTGAGTTGAGGAACCCTACTAGGGCTAGAAGAGTTCACACCATCCCCAAAGAGACCAAGGGCTTGTTGTACCTTCTCCTCCCTAGAATCCAAAAGAGGGTCCACATCACATTTTCTATGGATGGTTTCCTGAACCATATACATGATCCTTTGCCAGATCTGTTGAACAACCAAATAACTGCCCTGAAATATGCGTCGGTTCTATTCGAGCCAAATTTTCCAGATGATGCAAGAAGGGCCCAAATTCCAAGCCACCCGAAGGAAGGGGGCCTTGGCCGGAGGTCTTACCTAGACTACTCCAAAACTCCACCAGGGACAGCACATGAAAACATGGATGGTTCCAAGCGCTCCACCAATGGTGCCAAATGTCTCTGGCAAAGGAGCATTGGAAAAATAAATGAGAAGAGTCATCCTCATTCTTACTACAAAGGACACAAAAAGAGGGACCCTGAAATCCCCTCTTCCTCACATTATCCCAAGTGAGGCATTTATTATGAGCTACCAACCAGAGAAAGAAGTTACATTTTGGCCAGGCAAATTTGTTCCACACCTTTTTCCACCAAGTGATAGGAAGACTCCCATACTTTTGCTTATCAAGAACCTGATAACCATAGGCTACCGAGTAGGTTCCCTTAGGATCAGGGTTCCAAGCTAGAATATCTTTACCCCTCAATGAAGAACAAGGCCTCCCCATAAGAATAAGAGCAAGCACCTCTCTGTCCTTGGCCAGTCCCCCTAGGGCCATTCTTGTGGATCTTTCCACTTGTACATCTCCATATTTCCAAAAGACTAGATTTTTTTAAAGTCCTCCACATGAGACCAGCCTGCTTCCAAGAAAAAAATGCTTAGGGAACGTAACCTAGGATATTGATTCAAGATAGGAGGGTGACCATCCCAAGAATCCTCCCAAAAAAGAGCATTTGATCCCTGATTGCAAATCCAGAACAAACCCTGCTTGATTAAATTAGCTCCTCTTTTTAGAGTGTCCCAGATAACTGAACCTTTCCCAACCAAGCTGACTCTAGGGATCTCAGCCTCAGAAATACCTCTCAAGTATTTACAAGATAATATTTTAGCCCAAATATGATCTTGAGAGGTACACCATCTCCAATAAAGTTTTGCAGCCAAAGCCTACCCAAAAAGAGTTGTATGTCGCAACCCAAGGCCTCCCTCTTGCATCGGCCTACATATAGAATCCCACCTAACCAAACTCCATTTAGATTGATCAAGTTTTCCAGACCATAAAAATTGTCTTGACAAAGCATCCATGTCCTTGATGAAGTGAGAGGGAGCTATTTGTACAAAACATCTATAAATGGGTAAAGCTTGAACAATAGATTTTAAAAGCAACACTCTACCTGCAGTGGATAGCCATATGAAAGTCCAGTGATTCACCTTCCTTCTAAACTTATCAAGCATAGACTTCCAAGAAGATCTAGGTAGAGGATGAGATGAAATTGGAATACCAAGATAAATGAAGGGGGAGTCCCAACCTGGAATCTTAGAATGCGAGCAATCCTGGCTTGAATAAGAGGAGGGGTATTGAAGAAGAAAATAGAAGACTTGTCCTCATTAATCAAACTGTCCAGAAGCACCAAGATATATGTCAAGAGACTATCTAATATTGTCAGCTTCCCTGATAGTGGCAACTCCCAACAAAGCAGTATCATCAACAAATTGAAGGTGGGAAAGAGGTGGCAAACTACTATCCCACTTCCACCCCTGAATGAGACCCTGCATGACTTGAGACTTGAGCAATACTTCCCAACCCTTTCGCCATAATGATAAACAAATAAGGAGATAAAGGATCTCCTTGCCTCAATCCCCTTGAGGCCTCAAACAGCTCTGATGGCTCATTATTAACAAGAACAGAGAATGAGGAAGAAGAAACACAGCTCATCACCCATCTAATCCATTCCTCCTCAAATCCAAAAGTAGCAAGAACTTTTTGAAGAAAGGACCATCTGACCCGATCATAGGCTTTGGCCATGTCCAACTTAATGAACATAGTTTTCTCCTTAGAAGTTTCCATCGAGTGAATAGCTTCTGTAGCAATAACAACCCCATCCAAGATTTGTCGACCAACAACAAACCCTCCTTGCTCCTCAGAGATGATTTTGCTCAACCATATCTTCAACCTCTCAGCAATAATTTTTGTGATGATCTTATACACAACATTGCAGAGAGCAATAGGCCTGAACATATCCAAGGAATTTGCTCCCTCTTTTTTGGGTATAAGCACCACAAAGGTAGCATTTAGGGCCCTTAGCATCTGTTTGTTCTTTTGGGACTCATGGACCACCTCCAAAAGATCAAATTTGATTAAATCCCAAAACTCCTGATAAAACTCAATCGAGAATCCATCTGGACCTGGGGATTTTCCTTTTTTCATCTTGAATACAACATTTTCCAACTCCTCAAGGGAAATTGGACCCATCAAGTGCTCATTCATCTCTCTAGAAACAATCGTTGGAATACAGTTTAGAATAAGCTTTTCATTCTCATCATCTGATAGGGAGTCCTCCTTGAAGAGAGAGGAAAAATACCTCTTAGTCTCTTTTGAAATATCCCTAAAAGAAGAGAGCAGGGCACCCTGAGAATTCACAAGAGAGGTAATCAAGTTACCATTACGACGAGCCTTAACTGAGTTATAAAATAAGGTTGTGTTCCTATCCCCTTCCTGAAGCCAATCTACTCGAGCTTTTTATTTCCAAAAAAATTCTTCCCTCAGTTCCCATTTAGCAAGGTCTTTCGCAGCCTCAGATTCCTCAACAAGAAGCTCCTTCGTGAATCCCTGATCTCTAATCTTCCTTGAAACTTCTTCCTTGAAGTTTCTTTCTCACTTATTATAACTTCCAAATTTTAATTTCAAATTATTACTTCTAAAAAATATTTAAATTTCAAATTTTTTCATATGATTTCCAAATTCACAATTTCAATTAATTCTTCCAAAATTTAATTCAACCTCAATATTCAAATTAATCTCAACCCAAATATTCAACTCCTTAGTTCTCCAATCATTCATTCATAAATCAAATAAATTACTGCCTTATATCTCCCGAAAGACACTTTAATCCAAAAACTCATGTGCTCAATAATCAAGTCTAAAGGTGATGTGGGCACAAGCTAGGAGTGAGTGCAGCCAAAAGCAAATGTGAGCACAAGTCGAGAGTGCGAGTACAACCATTGTAAGTGAGTGTGAGTGTAATAGGGAGTGAGTGCAGTTGGAAGCAAGTATGATTGTGTGAGCATGATCCAAGAGTGGATGCAACCTAAAGTGAGTGCAAGTGCAAGTCAAGAGTGGGTGCAGCCGAAAGCGAGTGTGAGTGCAACAAAAATTGAGTGCAAGTGTAGCGAGGAATGAGTGTAGCCGAAAGTAAGTGCGAGCTTGAGCTGAGAGTGGGTGCAACCAAAAGTAAATACAAGCACAATACGAGAGTGGGTGCAACCAAAAGCAAGTGTGAGCACGAGCCGAGAGTGGGTGCAACCAAAAGTAAGCATGAGCACAAGCATGAGTCAAGAGTGAGTGCAACCAAAAGTAAGTGTGAGCACAAGCCGATAGTGGGTGTAGCCAAAAGTGAGTGTGAGCATGAGCACGAGCTGAGTGTGAGCATGAGCACGAGCTAAGAGTGAGTGCAGCCAAAAGCAAGTGCGAGCACAAGCACAAATCAAGAGTGAGAAGGAAGTGTGAGTAGGGAAGTAGAAAGTAGAAAGCATAGTGTGATCAAAGAACAAGTATCACTTCTTATTCCATATCTTAAAGGGAATTTAAATGATTCATTTGAAGAAAACCTAGGTAACATAGAAAGATAATCATTTGTGAAAGTCCTTACTGAAATTGTGAATGGTCAAGTTGGAAGTATGAATGCCTAGCTAGCAATAATAGGAAGAGCGAATCTATGGCAAACCAAGTCTAGGTAGCATATTCTACACCATAAATGATTATCAAGAATAAGATGATTGAGCATGATATAATGGTTCTTAAAACCAAAGGGTTAATATGTAAGTTTCATGGATATTGGCCAAGTTTTTTTTAGATTCAAAATTGGATCAAGTGGAAGTGGAGATTGAATTCAAATTACTCCATGACTTTTCTTCCAAAAAAGACTTTTATTTATTATATTTTCTCTAGTTCAAAAATAAGGGATAAAATAATGGATGGAGGTCCGTGGTTTAGGGGTAAAGATGCATTATATTTAAAACCTTGGAGTGAGAACTTTTATGTGGACTCAAAAACTATTAAAAGGCTTTTAGTGTAGATTAGGTTTTTTGGACTTCCTTGTCAACTCATCAATAAGGAGGTTATGAAGAATATTTGTAATACTCTAGCTAAATTCATCGAGTAGGGATCAACTATTAAGAAAAATATATGATGTATACACTCGAATATGTGTTAACATGGATATTTCTAAACCTTTATGGCATGCAATTAAGATTAAAATCTGAATCAGGATAATGAGTTCATTTAAATTTATTTTAAGTGGTGTTTCATGTGGAAAATGCTCTACAATGGGCCTTTGTATAGGAAAAAAATATCCTCGTATGAAAAAGCATAATCTTTCCCTCAAAATGTGGAGAAAAATTTAGGGGCTTAAAAGGATATCTCATAATGTCATAATCTTAATGCCAATTTTGTGAAATGGTTTATAAGATAGACTAACCGATATCAGAGAAATCCTTTCGATCCAAAGTAGCATTGATTTGAACCAAAGAGATTTCTGAGTAGCTTTTTTTTTGTTCGTCTTAGACATGAATTTCGGTAAAGTGATGTGCAAAGATTTTTATCCTCTCACGAAGGAGTCTCTATGAGTTTCGAAACTCGCAACTCGCAAAAAACTCGGGAGCCTAATTTTGGAGAGTTTTCAGCAACTCGAGGTAAAACTTGAGAAAAAAAGATCGAAAAAATTAAAATAAATATATATATATTTTTTAACATAAGGTTATAACAACATTTCAAAACTAATAACATTTCTTATATGGGATATAGGCATAATAAGGTTTCCAAGAATTTCAAAATTAATAACATTTCTCGGATGGAAAATGGGTATAATCAAGTTTCCAAGCATTTAAAAACTAATAACATGTATTAGAAGGTTTCAACCTATTCCCTAATCCCAAGTTTAGTGTTGTGCATTGATTTCCTTGCATCTCTCACAAGGAATCTAATAAAATCTTTAATTATGGTACCTCATCAAAGTTATCACTAATAGTAACTTTACTAAAATTACATAGTCAAATATTGTGGTTATACAATTAAAATGAAGTTTAAAAAATAAGGTTTTAGTTTATCAATTAGGTACTTTTTCAAAACCACTAAAAGCATTTTTTTATGTCTTATTAAGCCTTATGCATTGTTCTACTGCCTTTAGAACCTCCTAGCATGTAATTCCAATAGTTATTAAGTGATTTGTGATTTATGACCTTATTTGAAATTGAAATGGGTCCCACAAATACTAAATCATGACCGCATAATGGTATTACAACTTGAAAATTATGCATTTATCACTTAGCAAAAACTAAATTTGAGTCTCTCCTTGAAAGTTGAGGAATTTAACTAGTTGACCTCATTCCATTTGACATTATCAAATTATATTTTCTTATAAAATAACATATTTAAAATTTTAAAAATAATTTAAACAATATATATATATATATATATATATATTGGAAAATTTTTTAATTTATCACAAGTTTAAAATATCAAATTCATAATATTATATAACACTTGTTAATAATTTTAAATTATATTTTTGAGGGAATCATGGATGATGGTGGGAGACCTACTAGTGTTGGTGTTGAGAGTAGGAGGAGAAAAATCATTTGGACTAGGGTGGCCATATCAACTTGAAGGTCAAAGACCAAAAGCATAGTAGAGGTCGATCAAGATTAAAAAAATAGCAATTGTTTGCACTTGAACAAATTGTTAGGAATGAAGCCTAATTATGAGGAGGCTAAATAGAGAAAGTTTCTGGATTTACTGCAGGACGGGCAGGGAAAGTTTCCAGATTTACAGTCTGTTAGTCTACCGGAGAAAGTTTTCGGATTTACAACAGGACAACCAGGAAAAGTTTTTTTGTTTTTATCCCAAAATTAGGTGTTGGGAACTCAGTGTTAATCTTGGAATGTATTAAGAAAAGCAGCTTTTTTTTTTATTTTTTTCTTCTATATAGTTGTGAGGAAAAATAGAGTATACAATGAAAATTACTGTGTTGATTCCTTGTAAATATAGAGAGGAAATTACAGCAGATGTTTGATTTAGGTTGTAACCCTCTATTGCTTGGATTGAGAAAGAAAGGACTGAAAATTCTCGGTGGATGTAACCCACATTGGGTGAACCACATTAAAATCATTGTCTCTTCTACTGTGTGTTTGTCTTATTTTGTTAATTTTGCTGTTAAAGTTTGAAACACTATAATTGTTTTTCTATATTTTATATAGTGATTTACTCTAACAAGTGGTATCAAAGCGTTTGTTTTGTTGGGCGCACTTAACAGAAGGAGAATTTTTGGATCAAGTGGGAGCAATGGTGAAAGAAGGGAGGTTTAGAGTTGAAAAATTCAATGGCCAGAACTTTCAATTTTGGAAGATACATATGGAGGATTACTTGTACCAGAAGGATCTTTACTTACCTCTTGAGGGGGAAATAGAGACCTTCAACTATGTCTGATGAGGAGTGGAGTCTCCTTGATAGAAAGGCATTGGGTACTGTGAGGCTGTGCTTGGGAGCCATCGTAGCCTTCAACATCTCCGATGAAAAGACTACCAAGGGAGTCATGGATAAGTTGGCCAAGATGTATGAGAAACCATCGACATCAAATAAGGTATTCTTAATGAAAAGGTTATTTAACATGAAAATGAGTGAAGGAGGATCTGTGCATAATCATTTAAATGAATTTAATACTGTCACTAATCAATTGCATTCAGTAGGATTGGATTTTTATGATGAGATTAGGGCCTTATTAATCTTATGCTCTCTTTCGAAAAGTTGGAACATTTTGGTAATGGAGGTAAGTAACTCTGCTTCGAGTTCAAATAAATTAGAATTTGATGATGTGGTTGGTGTGATACTCAGTGAGGACATGAGAAGAAAAACCATAGGAGAATCATATAGCACCGCCTTAACTGTTGAGAATAGAGGAAGAGGAAGAGAAAGAGGCAAGAGTTCAGATCGTGGCAAATCCAAATGCAGATCCAAATCACATGCAAAAGGAAAGCTACAGTGTTGACACTGTGGCAAAAATGGTCATCTCAAGAAGGACTGTTGGCAAAGAAAGGGTGATGGAAATGAAGGTAATGATAATAATGGTAACACTTCAGAAGCCAATATTACTGAACAAATTCTACAAGATGCTTTAATCTTATCTCTTGATAGAAATAGTGATTATTGGGTAATTGATAGTGGTGCTTCATTCCATGCTACCTCACATAAGAAATACTTCATAGATTATGTTTCTGGAGATTATGGATAGGTTCTATTGGGAAATGACCAACCATGTAAAATCGTGTGTATTGGAAAGATTTTGATTAAATCCCCAAATGGATGTCAATGGGCTCTTAAAGAGGTGAGACACATACCATATTTAAAGAGAAATCTTATATCGGCAAGTAAGATTGATGGTGAAGGATACACGGTTGCATTTGGAGAAAATGCTTGGAAAGTTACTAAAGGTTCATTGATAGTAGCTAGAGGTAAATTGGTGGGTACTCTTTATTTACTTACTAATTTTTCTCACTGCTCCATGAATTTAGTTTCTACAGGTGAGAGTGCATCTTTGTGGCACCAAATACTTGGCCATATGAGTGGAAAAGGTATGGAAATTTTACATTCAAGAAAGTTATTGCCTAAGTTAAAAGAGATTGATTTGGAATTCTGTGAGGATTGTGTTTATGGTAAAGCAAAGAGAGTTAGATTTCTCAAGGATGGCAAGGAAAGGAAGAAAGAGAAATTGGAGCTTATGCACTCAGATGTTTGGGGCCCGGACTCAGGTAACTTCTCTTGGAGATTCCTCTTACTATGTACTTTTTATTGATGATGCAATAAGGAAAACATGGATATATTGCATTAAGAATAAAAGTGATGTTTTTAATACCTTCAAGAATTGGAAAGCATTAGTTGAAAATGAAACTGGAAAAGGTTAAAGTGTCTAAATTCGGATAATGGTGGAGAATATTGCAGTAGAGAATTTGATGTGTTTTGTTCTAAAAATGGAATTAGAAGAATCAAGGTAGTTCCAAGAACACCTCAAGAAAATGGGGTTGCACAAAGAATGAATAGAACCATCATGGAGCGTGTTGGGAGCATGAGAATACATGCAGACTTACCATTATTTTTATGGGCTCATGTTGTTGATATTGTAGTATATCTGATTAATAGAGGATCGTCTAGTGCCTTGGATGGAGGAATTCCGAAGAGCTTTGGACAGGTAAACCAATAAATTATTCTTTCCTTAAGGTATTTGGATGTGAGGCTTTTATGCATATAGACAAAGATAACATAAATAAGTTAGATGCTAAGGCCCAAAATTTCTATTTTATTGGTTACGGTATTGATGGCTTGGGTTACAGATTATGGGATTGTGATAACCGAAAAGTCATTAGAAGTAGGGATGTCATATTTAATGAAAAAAACTTGTATAAATATCAGTTGCAAGGAAAGAAACAAAAAGAGGAAATTACTGAATACATAGACCTTGATGGACACATAGAAAAGGTAACTCCAAAAGTGGTAGAAGATCAAAATGTACAGCAGCAACAACAAGCATCTCAATCTCCAGAAAGTGTTGTTAGACGATCTACCAGGATAAGTAAAATTCCTCAACGTTTCTTTGATTATGTTTTGTATACTTATGCTGGTGAGCCAGAATGTTTTCAAGAAGCATTACAGATGGATACCAGGAATAAGTGGGAGCTTGCAATGAATGAAGAAATGGACTCTTTATTCCACAACCAAACTTGGGATTTGGTTGAGCTACCCAAAGGTAAAATATCTTTGACCAATAAATGGGTGTATAGGATTAAAGAGGAGAATGAAGGGCATAAGAGATACAAAGCAAGACTAGTGGTCAAGGGATTCGCTCAGAAAAAAGGTATTGATTTTGATGAGATTTTTTCTCCAATTGTAAAAATGACCTCTATTAGAGCTATTTTGAGTCTTATAGCTATAGAAAATTTGTATCTGGAGCAATTGGATGTGAAGACAAAATTTCTTCATGGTGATTTGGAGGAGGAAATTTATATGCACCAACCGGAAGGCTTTCAGGTGAAAGGTAAAGAGGATTGGGTATGTAAACTGAAAAAGAGCTTGTATGGGTTAAAACAAGCTCCTAGACAGTGGTATTTAAAATTTGATAAGTTCATGGCTAACCAAAGGTTTGAAAGATGTCAAAGTCATCACTGTGTATATTTTAAGCAAAATAGAAATGGTAACTATGTTATTTTGCTATTGTATGTGGACGACATGTTGGTTGCAGGAACAAATATGCAAGATATAAACATGCTCAAGAAGAAGTTGGCTAAATCCTTTGCCATGAAGGATTTGGGAGAAGCCAAACAAATCCTTGGTATGAGGATAACAAGAGACAAGGAGAGTCACACTCTAAAATTGTCATAAGCAGAATACATTGAAAAAGTGCTTAAGAGAATCAACATGAACAATGCAAATTTTGTTGCTACTCCATTGGCAAAGCATTTCAAACTCACCAAAGATTTTTGTCCCAAGACACAAAAGGAACAAGAGCATATGGCTAAGGTTCCCTATGCATCAGCAGCTGGAATCTTGATGTATGCAATGGTTTGTACAAGACCAGATATTGCCCACGGAGTGGGAGTAGTGAGTAGATTTATGAGTAATCCGAGAAAAGGACATTGGCAAGCGATAAAATGGATACTTAGGTACTTGAGAGGAACTTCAAATTATTATTTGAATTTTTGAGGCTCTAATATATCCTTGAAAGGTTTTGTAGATTCTAATATGGCAGATGATCTTGATGGTGGAAGGAGCACTACTGGCTACATATTTACTATAGGAGAGTGGTTAGTTGGATTTCTAAACTCCAACACGTAGTTTCCATTTCAACCACTGAATATGAATATGTTGCTACTGCAGAAGCAAGCAAAGAGATGGTTTGGTTGCAAAGACTAATGGAAGAACTAGGGAAGAATCAAGAGGATAATAGGTTATGGAGTGATAGCCAGAGTTCTATACACCTTGCGAAGAATTCGGAATTCCATTCAAAAACTAAACACATCAAACTCAGGTATCATTTCATTAGATCAGTAGTGAAAGATGGATCTTTGAAATTAGGGAAAGTTCACACATCACAAAATCTTGTTGACATGCTTACAAAAGTGGTGTCAAGAGAAAAGTTGAGCTTTTGCTCAACTTCGGTTGGCCTTAAGGAATAAGAGGCCATGATGAGAATTTTTCAGTCCTTGGTTGCAGTATGGTGCAATGGAATTAGTCTCCAAGTGGGAGATTGTTAGGAATGGAGCCTAATTATGAGGAGGCTAAATAGACAAAGTTTCTAGATTTACTGCAGGAAGGGCAGAGAAATTTTTTAGATTTACAGTCTGTTAGTCTACCATAGAAAGTTTCCAGATTTACAACAGGATAGCCAGGAAAAGTTTTTTTGTTTTTATCCCAAAATTAGGTGTTGGGAACTCAGTGTTAATCTTGGAATGTATTAAGAAAAGCAGTTTTTTTTTCTGTTTTTTTCTTCTATATAGTTGTGAGGAAAAACAGAGTATACAATAAAAATTACTATGTTGATTTCTTGTAAATATAGAGAGGAAATTACAGCAGATGTTTGTTGTAGGTTGTAACCCTCTATTGCTTGGATTGAGAAAGAAAGGACTGAAAATTCTCGGTGGATGTAACCCACATTGGGTGAACCACATTAAAATCATTGTCTCTTCTACTGTGTGTTTGTCTTATTTTGTTAATTCTGCTGTTAAAGTTTGAAACACTATAATTGTTTTTCTATATATTATACAGTGATTTACTCTAACACAAATGAGGCTCTCATTGTCGAGTTTTAATCAATAAGATCAAGAAAGAGAGGGTAGGACAAAAATTTCAAAAAATAATTTGATAGGAACTCTCAACCTGTGAAGACTTGACTCATTGATCACTGACAATGGTAGGACAAGTGAGTTCGTGATGTATGAATAAGATGTAGTGGACTATAGTGAAGAGCCTGAAGAATATATGAAGACCTCAATTTTTTTCTTTGAGAAAAAACCTTTTGACATATGGTATAAGTGAGACAAGGTAAGTGGATGTCTTGACTTAAATACATGCTGGGCAGCCTTTAAGTTGTTGATTTTGCATAATATATTGCCCACCTTTTAATTTGGGCTCCGCGTATCACTTTCTCATACAACTAATAAACCGTCAAATTGACCGAGGAAGTCTAACGCCTTCTCCAAGACTGAGCAGGCCCTGTATATTGGTGTCGTCTTTTTTTTTTGTCTCTATCTTATAAGGATTTATTGATTTATTAGCAGTAAGCAAGCAGGAGCTACCACATTGTAGACTAGCTGATCTCACAGTACCTTCATTTTCAGAACAAAAGTTCAACGTTCTCTCTCCCTTTAAGTTTCTGTTTATAGTAGTTGGTTTGGACTTCACTTTTCTTGCAAAGTGAAAGAAAAACTGGTTAATTTTTGTGTGCTTATACATAAGAATATTAAATTGTACGTAAATGCACTTAAAATAGCCCATTCGTCTTTTTGCATACTTGTCCCTTAAATTATATATATAGATAATATATTAAAAAGTGCTTCTAGAGTGAAATATATATATATATATATATATATATATATATATATATTTCAGAGTGCTTCTAGAGTGAAATTTATATATATATATATATAAATTAAAAAGTGCTTCTAGTGTGGAATTTATCTTTTCTGCATACTTTACCTTTTCTACATTTTATAGTCTAAGATATTAAATTATATATAAAGGCATTGTGAATAGTTCATATGTCATTTGCACACCTTTCTCTTAAAGGGAACAATAGTTTTTATTTAATATATATATAAATATAAATATATATATATATATATATATATATATATATATATATATATATATATATATATATTTATATTTATATTTATATTTATATGAAAGATTAGGTTTATAAATTTTCAGAGGAATTTTAGGATATTTTAGTTGCCTTAGGTTATTACGTAGGTTTATACCTAGCCGTAATTCTTAGGTTATCATATAGGTTCATACCTAGCTAAAAAGAGTTGTGAATGTTGCAAATATTTCAAATTTTTATAAGTGTCGCAAGTGCAACAAGTGCCTTTGTTTACAACATAGAACTTATACATTTTCTAGGTAAGAAAGACATTTTTATTCTTCCCATAGCAAAGGAGAATGGTACTTTTACCCTCCTTTTCACACATCTATATTGGTTCTTTGCAGTTCCACCTACTTTTGATGCGAATAATAGAGAAGAATAAGTGTTCTAATGCTATATGGGTAGAGATCATAGATATAAAATAAGTTCTCCACCAGTCTTACTATATTAGTCTTAAGTCTACATATTAAAATATTTTTCACAAGAACTAGATGGAGAAGGGATGTTCGAAAGGTTCTTTGTCTTCTTAATCATTTAAGAAAGGGAAAACCTTATCTAAAAATGTGTTCTAACCATTAGAGATTTAGAAATTATCTTGTATTGAATAAGTTGGTTCACCTTACAAATTAGAAGCTTAGGCAATATAACACAGATTTTATGGATTGATTAACTTTGAACTTTTTGGTTGACAATATGATGATAAAACCTATTACTTTTGGAGAAGAAGAAGTTGTACCTTATCTCTTCCTAATCTAGTAGAGATGTAGTTTCAATAGTTTTCATCAAGTCAATAGGTGGTGGTATCTCATATCTTACATTCATATCATAGGTTATTTTGGAATGTGTACTTTCATACTTTTCACCTTGAAATAAAATAAAACATTGGAGGAGTCTTCTATAAGAATTACATATTTGAATTTAATTTGTTGCTTATCAATATATTATCACTCATTTATTATAGATGGAGAACCTCAACCTCTTGGAAAAGGTAGGTGGTCTCCTCCACTTGAACTTTTTAAACCTTATAAAAGTCTATTTGCGTCCTAGCTAGACTATTATTTTCAATATGTTTCAATATTATTTGTCCTAATAGGTTTAGAAAAAGTGGTGTTAAGTGAGGAGTTTTCCATTGCAAAAGGTTCTAGTCCTAAATATGACGTATTTTGTTAGGCCTTAGATAAACCTAAAGGTAGGGATCAAACTTATGGCAATGCATGAATAGAGTCAAGTGTAATCATATTATTGATCCAACCCACCCTCATGTCTTTTATAAGATCTTCCTCATTTTTAACTTCAATATTTGAAAATGTTTATAGAGATAATTTCTAGTGTTTTCGATAAATTATTTCTCACAAAGAAGGTTTAGTTCCATGTCTTGATGGGTATAAAGACCAAGTATGTCCGACTAGTGGGTGATGATCCTTTTATGCATTGTCTTGGTCTCATTGTAAATTAAAATATATAGCAAATAATTAGAAAGTATATACAAAGTGACACCTAAACTTTATCTTTATTTTCATATAAATAAAAACACTTTTCTAACCCTTCACTATTGAAGGGTGTTATATAACACTACCTTTCAAGTAAAAAGAAGAGAAGCCCTTATTTTTTATTCTTGTTGTTGATGGCTACCCTTAATTTGGATTTATTTTACGAGTGGTGACTATGATATATATGTCTTAATTATGTAACCAACTTTGCTATCTTATAGGAAGAATTTGTATTTTAACTTGGATTATTTAAGGTACAAGCTTGCACTTCATTACTCTATAATTGAGATTGGTACCAAATACATGGATAAATAGACTAAATTATTCAAATATTTCAATGAGAGTGATATTATTGATATTGTGTGTGTATATTAGGATTTCATACATTTTTATGTGATGAATAATGATATTGGAGATGTTACTTTATGAATTTATTGTTCATATTTGCACCTACTTTTACACAACTTTCTTGTGGTCTTGGGAGTGAGCACTTAGTCTTGAGGTTCCAATGTTATGAGTGAGAATATGATGAGAATGAAAGGGGAACAAAGATAATGTAGTAAATCGAAGTGTGTTGGTGAACTTGGATGTTTTTCTTATGGTCTTGGGAGTGAGCACTTAGTCTTGAGGTTCCAATGTTATGAGTGAGAATATGATGAGAATGAAAGGGGAACAAAGAGAATGTAGTAAATTGAAGTGTGTTGGTGAACTTGGATGTTTTTTGCCCTTCTATGACTAAGTGTTGTGAGAGAGGTAATGGACATTGTTCTAGTGGGCAAGCTCGTTGGGTTCGGGGTCTACATACCTATTTGAGTCTTGAGTTGGCATAGTGAGCTAAGTCCTAGGGAGGGATTACCTACTATTACCATCAAGTAGTCATCAAACATTATTGGTTGTGCTTGACTCAATGGTATGAAATGTATTGGATGGTTTTGTGTCACATCATTGAATTTGGGTTGTTGACCTTGTGAAATATAATAAAATACATTGTTTCTTCCAAATGTGCCTTGCTTTTATGTGTGGATGCTCTTGTAGTTGGAGTAGGTTTCCTTTCATTGCAAGTATTGCGTGTTGCTTTTGCTTAACCTAATGAAAAATATAAAAAACTATTATCCTGTTGTGTTGTCTTATGCAGAAAACATTACAAGATGTAACCCATGGTTTTTAATAAATCTAATTTAAAAAAATAAATTAAAAAAATATATAATACCACACAATTCTAAACCTAATCTATAATATTAATATTGTATATAATTACATATATTTTTATATAATATTAAAGATACTACTTTATAAACTTCTCCTATAAAAGTTCAATAAAACAATGAAGTGTAAATATGAGAAGGATTTTACGATGATTTAGCTTAAGTTTTGACTATCAATGGTGTCTTCAATAGATTATATAGAATGAGAAGGCTTTTATCTAATTTAGCATAATTTTTTTGAGCATATAGTTAATGGTATTTTCAGTACAAGAATGGTGTAAATAGTGTTTATGTTTATAATTGTTTATTCTTTATATATTTAGCAGTGTTAGGTTTGCAATACATATACTAATGTGCGAGCTCACATCCAAAAGGCACTTAATTTCTTGGTAGAAAAGATATAGGTTTAAACGAGGACGGGTGTATATAATTTTGTGTACAATAAAATAAATATTGATGACGGCTAGAGCTATTAGGGTCTCCCTCACTCGGGGCTGTGTTTACCAAGGCTAGGTAGGGTTATAGTGGTAGCTCCATGATTTGAGGCCACCGGACCTTATTCCGTGTTGTGTTTACCAAGGGAGATCCAGGTAGAGTTATAGTGGTAGCTCCATGATTTGACTCTAAGACAATTTGATTTGAGGTAAAGTTATAGTGGTAGCTCGATCATTTGAGCCTACTACCAGAGACAATTTAACTTAACCCGTGAAAAACAATTACTAATTCCCCTATATCAAAAAAAATATTTACATAATTTTGTGGTGTTCAATGTTCTAACATGTCTCTTTAATGTTGTAACGGTCTTGTCGTACCCTCTTTAATTGACATACCAAAGTCACAAGCTGCACCAAGAATTTGATGACAGGAGCGCTTACCCAAGTCACAAGCTGCAACATCAATTTGACATTACAAGAGCGTTTTCTAGTCTAATCCGCTTTTTATTAAACAGCTAATTCTACCCAATAGGGTAAAAAAATTGTTTTGCAACTTAAAAAACAAAAGGAAGATCACTTGAGATACGGTTCTTACTGTAAGAAGCAGATTTTTATAATACGTCCAGGATTACATGGAACAATTTATCACGACTTTCTCAGCGGTGAATTTCACAAGCATGAACCTCTCTGAGTTGTTCAAATAAAAAAAATAGTCTAAAAGGCTAACTTGGCTATACTTCTTTGCACGAGGAGCCTACGCAGCTGTGAATTTCACGAGCAAGTTCGTACCTGAGTTGTTCAAATAAAAATATAGCTTAAAAGGCTACCTTGGCTATACTTCTTTCCACAAGGAGCCTACGCTTTGCATTGTTATGGAGAATGGAGAGATTCCGAGTCCTTTGCCTTTGTTTTCTTTCAATCACATTTCATTAGTCTGCAAATCTGTGAAGTCGTCTACTGAATTTTACGAGAGAGTTCTTGGGTTTCAGCTAGTGAAGAGGCCTTCAAGCTTAGACTTTGAGGGAGCCTGGTAAGACATTGTTTTAGTTTTAAATAACTATAACAAATTGGAATATATTATGAAACAAGTAGTTTATAGAATTTATTTGAAGCAATGGTTGTTTTGGTTTAAAACTCCTTTCACTTAATGTTGTGCAGGTTATTTAATAACTATGGTGTGGGAATACATCTCTTGAAGAGCGAGTCTGTTGACAATCTCCCCCAAAAGTCTGAGATCAATCCTAGGGATAACCATGTCTCCTTTCAGGTTTCATTATTCTTCCTTTTTTTTTTTTTATCATTTTGTTGTTATGGTAATTATTGAATTTTGTTGCCTGGCTTTATTGAATTTTGTTTTATATATTTTGCAGTGTAGTGATGTTAATCTGGCAGAGAAAAAGCTGCAAGAAATGAAGATTAAATACGAAAAAAGAGTTATGAAAGAGGGGGGAATTTTCGTTGATCAACTATTTTTCCACGATCCTGATGATTACATGATCGAGATCTGCAACTGCGAAAACATGCCTGTCATTCCCATGAGAGAGACTCCTTGCATGAGACGATCAAAATGTAAGACGGACAAAAAGGAAAGCTACTCAGAAATATCTTTGATTCGAATCAACGCTACTCCGGACCAAAAGGATTTCTCTGATATCGGTTAGTCTATCTTATAAACCCATTTTACAAAATTGGCATTAAGATTATGAGAT
This sequence comes from Wollemia nobilis, assembly GCA_028583015.1. Classification (NCBI taxonomy): domain Eukaryota; kingdom Viridiplantae; phylum Streptophyta; class Pinopsida; order Araucariales; family Araucariaceae; genus Wollemia; species Wollemia nobilis. The sequence goes on from JAQPPZ010002875.1 coordinate 169,982, forward strand.
TGTATTTTGGTTTTAGTAAATTAGGGTGTGATTGTAACAAAATAAAGAAAGGTTTGGTTCGCTTGTAACATACAGAGCTAGAGGGGGGAGGTATGATAGAAGAAGAGCGACAGTCATCCGAACCAGAAGAGCTGCTTTTCCTAGACATGATGATTTTCTGCCTGTGAAGTTATGCTGAGATAGATACCTCTAATATAAGTCTCAATCAAATCTCTTTGTGTCTGTAAGATTGATTTGATTAAATGTAATGTGTGGATCTGTCACGAAGTAAATAATTGTTTATCACTATCTATTGCTAGGCTTAAGTAACTTGTGTATAATAGACCTCCAAAAAAAATCATAAACAAATTTTAAAATACTTTTTACATTTATTATGAGAATTGAATCCAGGTCACACCATCGATAATGCAAGTAACGTCCTTATCAGTAAACTACACTAAATCAAATTAAAATTAAAAGTTAATATAACTGACCATGAAAATGGTGATCCTTAAAAAACTAAGAGGACAATGGTAGTAATAAAATAAACGTTAAACATTATTTAGATTAACAGTTAATCTAGTAGAAGTTGAGTGGATTTTAAGATTAAGATATTAAAACTTTTAATAAGAAATCTTAGATTCAATTGTGATATATACAAATAAATATTTAAATAATCATATTACGTTATAAAAGTTAAAAATTATTTTAATTATAAGTTAAAATTACCCTTTCAAAAAGAAATTCAACACTTGAATTTTATTATTATAAGAAAATTTAACCAGAAACTATTTACAATCGTATCCATACAATGACTATTTGAAATTTTAATCCAACTTTTTTTTCCAAAATTTAAAATTTTAATTGATTAAAAAATTTAAAAATATATTTAAAAAAATTAAAGTAAATATGTGGCCCTCTTCGATTGTTAGGGCCATTAAATCTAGGGACTAGATGATTGGGATTATTGTGTCTCGTGTGGAATGATATAATAGGACAATTCCAAGAGCACCAAATTTGACTCAATAGGATGCCTTAAGGATTTTCTACAAGACCAACTCCTTTTAAGGTGTGATCTTTAGCACTCTTCCTAGTCTAACTAGCTTCAAGAGGAAAAGGAGAGAGAAAACAAAGAGAGTGGAAAGGAAAAGATCCTAACCTAATAGTGGGGAATGCGTCAAGATCATAAGATTCATTTTCATAACAACAAGATGCATGAAAATATGAATTGTCATGAAAAGCACTCAAGGAACACTTTCTCTTCTTGACATGTCATAGATTGCACATATCTAGATAGAAAAAGCCCATTAGTCATGGTCTCTTATGCACACACGAGTGCACGCATACGCGCACACACACACATATATAAATGAATTTGCAAGTTATAGATCATGCTAGAAGCAAGCGTTTGAAAATATATCCATAAAATGACTAGGATTTAGGTGTTGCAATACGAAGAAAATGAAAGGAAGTTATACAACTCATTGATATTTGGAGTCCTGAAAGTCAAAATATAGTAAAATTTTTGAAAGGCATAAAGAAGGGTAAAGTGATTAAAGATCAAAAGTTTTGAAAGAGAAGAAAGAAGAAAATTTTTGACAGCCCATGAAGCACCCAAAAGTTTCAAAAATCAATTCTTTTGAAATATGCTAATGAAGAGAAGAGAGAAAAAGTGTTCCACATTTTTTTTATTAAAATATCAACTACCCATGCTATGTTTCAAAAATCTCCAACATAAATAATTCACGACCCAAAAAGAAGTCTAGAAACCAAAGGAGATCTGAAAAAGTCACGTCATTCATTTGATAAAAAATAAATCCTACAACATCACATGGATAAGAATGTAATAGCCTAAAAAGTACTCATGCTTTGATAATTTAGGCCTTAAGTACACATTATACTAAGGTGTATAGTCTCCTGATATGTATAGATATTTTCTTGTAAAGAATACAACACATATCCCAAAGATGGCATTTAAGCTCATAAAGATAACAATGATGGAAAAGCCTCAAATCTACCTACTAATGTGAAGGAAAGAGGTTGATACATTAAAGGAAACAACATGGGGTCACAACAGAAGCAACCTCAAACCTAACATATTAATTATAGAGATTCTCTCACCCAAACATTGGGAATATTTAGAAAGAGTAGATGGCAATAAAAAAGTAGATACACATCCAAAGGTCCAAAATATTCAAAATTAATGATCCCAAATCTAGAGACCTTGAAGAAACTAATGACTTGAAAGACGATGTGACCTAAAACATAAAATAGTAGTCATTTTGAAGCTCCTAAAGAAGTTTTGGAGGGAAAATCTCCCCATTTGTATCTATATATTATAATTTTTTTAGCATTGTAAAGGATCAAAGGTTTGCATAATTTTCCTTTCATTTTCTCTATATAGTAGCACCTGAACCCTAGTCATTTTATGGATGTGTTTTCAAACCCTCATTTTTGGCATGATCTATAACATGCAAATTCATATATATATATATATACATGAAGGGTAATTATCCATGTTACCCCAAGTTGTTGATGAACTAGTCATCATCATCATTAAGTATCTCTCTTCTGTAAGTGGTTGCCCATATGGTTCTACCAAGGAGAGTACGTGGTCCTACATCCACAAATGCATCAACAGTACCATATTTGAAGTTTCTAAAAGAATGCAATATTCCATCATATATAAATAAAGGATACTATGTCATTAAACCTTCACATTAATATATAGTTCAAATCATATAAAGATTTTTACCCAAATAGGGGTGTTACATACTACCCCTCTTGGACTAAACACAATCCTCTATGCTTTCCTACAAAAAGTAGCATACATGATTTATTCAAAAATATATGGAAATTGTTGTCTCGTAACTTCAATATTTTCCTATGTAGCACAATTCTCAGAATACTTGGCCCATTGGATCTTACATTGATCTAGGGTTCATTTCCTCAACTTCTTGGAATGGAATCCCAAAATCTTAACTAATCGTACCTCAATGGCTATGAAGTCTATCATATGCAAATTAGAAACATTCCATACATGAGTAGGATCACCAACATACTTCCTAAGTAGGGATATGTGGTAAGTATCATGGATCTTTAACAATTTGGGTGGCAAAGCGAACTTATAGGCTACTAGGATGAGCTTACCAATGATCTTAAAGGGCCCAATGTAGTAAGGATCCAACTTAGTTGAAATGATGGTACTTTTCATGGGTTTTACTCTCAAGAATACTCTATCTCCCATAGATAATTCTCTTGGTGATCTGTTCATATCAGCATAGTTCTTTTGGTGATTGATTGCTACCTTGAGCCTAATCCAAATTATCTTTAGCTTCTCCTCCATATCTTAGACAAGATTCAATCTAATCATCACCCAATCCTCTATATTGTACCATGATAGAGGTGTTTTGCATATTCTACCATATAAGGCTTCAAATGGGGACATCCCTAATGATGCTTGGTACACATTATTGTATGAAAATTTAACAAAATACAACAATTCTTCCCACTTGGACTTTTGGTCCATGTAATACATATGTAACATGTCTTCCAAAATCTTGTTGACCCTCTTAGTCTGATCATCTATTCCAGGATGATATGTTGAACCAATATTTAGCTCAGTACCTATTGCATGATGAAAAGCTTACCAAAATTTAGATGTGAACCTAGAGTCCCTATTTGATATGATCATCTCAAAAAATCCACATAACCTAAAAATTATTTGGAAAATATATTTACCACTACCGATGCATCATACTTTATGTTCCCTGGTATGAAGTGTGCAACCTTGATCAAATTATCAACCACTACCAAGATAGCATCATGCTGGAACCTGTTCTTTGGTAGATCCACAATAAAATCCATAGATATAACTTGTCATTTTTGTAGAGGTATCTTATGTGGGTACATTTTCCAACTAGGTGACGATGTTCTACCTTCACCTTTTGGCATTCTAAACATCTTGTAATAAATTTGGTGATATCCCACTTCATATCGAGCAAAAAAAAATAAAAATCATATTCTATCTCTTTTTTTACCCTCCCAAATGAATGGAGTAGGGAGAATTATGTGCCTCTTGCATAATATTTCTCCTTAAGTCACTTGATTTGGGTATAACTACCTAATATTTAAAGCATAAAAGCTCATATTTTAGGTTGAAACCCTTACCATATTTAGGATTTCTTTCTATTTTGGGCTACATTTCTATGAAAATGGGTCTTGTAGTTGCATTTCCTTTACCCACAAAATCAATATGGACTTAGGTTAGGGAAATTATGTCTTCTCCTACTTAAGGCATTATAAACCTTATTTTCTTTTCTTTTGATATACTCAATACCAAAGTCATATTCTTCTTAGAATTCTACCCATCTTCTTTATCTTACCTTTAGAATAGGTTTGGTGAAAATGTACTTCAAAATTTAATGGTTTGTTCTTAGCTTAAATGGCCCACTCAAAAGGTAATGCCTCCAAGCCTTTAGGGCATGCACTACTACTGTCAATTCCAAGTCATGAGTGGCATAATTTACCTCATGTGTTAGGATCCCATCCTAACGTTATTTTGTAATTCTCATTATTATGTAATGACCCACTTCCAACGTGGGGGATCCCATCTATAATGTTATTTTGTAATATTTTGTAATGTATGTGGCAAGTTAGGCTCCTAGCCAAGTGGGGCCATTTGATGTAACCATTATCAAGATTGTAACCGATGTTTGGTAGAAGATTCTAGCTCGAGTGGCATTTTGCATGTAAGCCAACTCTTGAGCTTAGGGTTAGGGTTGCATGTAGTCTTTCTTTAAAAAGCTATGAAGCCATGTACGAATGTATCTTTTTGCAAGTTAATGAAATATTGAAGGAGGTTGCCCCCTCGAAGAGGCCTATGATTCTGAGTTATTTGTGAGATTGTTTCAATTCTGCAATTACTTTATACATAGTATTATTCTATTATTACATGTATTTCAGTTATCTTTCAGTATTTTGTGTGTGAGATTTATTTCAATAGTAGGTTCCTTACAAGTGGTATCAGAGCGCTTTCTAGGGCCGAGTTCTACTACGACTACGACAATTATTGCTCAACCATTTTCGCTTGTTAGGTATAATTTTCCTATGTTTTTTCATTCTATTTTCCTTTATTCAAAAAGCCAAAAAAATCTACAAAAACAAAAAATACAATCTATTTTTTTCAGTAGTTGAGTAGGCTAGAAACCCTATGTTAAGGGTTTTAAAATATCATGAAGGAGCTATCATTATTGGCTAAGCTAGATAGCCCATAAAGCATCTAGTGAAGTGAGGGGTGATCAGGCTCCAATACCTAGGCCTCAGACAACACTCATGCATGAAATCGAGCTCCCACGCATCTTCGGGTGTATCGAGAGACCATTCTAGGTTGAACAAAATTTTATCCAGTAGGAAGCTTTTCGACCTTGTATCATCCATAGTCCATGGGACACAACATCCCGAATGATTACCCTCTCATACTATCAGAGAGGTAGATAGTGTGCTCAAGGGTATGTGTGGAATCCTCCTTGGGTAGTGGCCTAAAATATTGGTCCGAGCACTATTGTTCATCACTACAGTATAACAGAGGGCCTATGGGTGTTACATACTCCTCTACCTAGCATACCCTAGTTCTATTAAACACTTCAACCTACAAAAACACACATCTCCCTATTCTACTGAACCTGCATTCATAATCCCAAAAAGTGAGCATACGAGAAGGACTTCCCTATCACAGAAGAATGCACTTTGCATGCACCAATAGTTAGGACAGAGTCTACAAGTGTCTATAATAGTCTAAAATATTCTAGTACCATCCAGATTAGTGGTAGTAATATGTCAATGATAGTACATTAGTTGATAGTATATAAGTCAACAATAATAATATAATAATAATAAAATATAGGTGGTCAAGGTCAAAAATAGAACCATCAATGTTAGTAACTATAGTACAGGTGATAGGACAGTGACAAGGTGATCAATTGATAGATCAGAGATAGTTGATCCAATACCCAACTTGTGAACTATAGCTCCAAATAAAAAAATACACCAATAGACTCATAAAAAAAAGATTCTGCACCCCAAAAATAAAAAATCATGCAAATCGGAGCTATAATGAAGAAGTTGTAGTGGTTTTATCATTACTCTATTTTGAGTAATTTTTAAACCAAAAATAGGGAAAAATAGCACTAAAAAAGTCATAAAAGCCCTAGACAACTCCAAAAATCCTCAAATTTGTTTTGTTATCTTAGTTAGCCCCTTCTACACCTCTCACAAAATTTTTGAGTCTTAACTCCCTTTTTTCTCAAAATTCCTCAAATTTATCATTTTCCACTAGCCCTTTTTGGCCAAATATTCCACAAATACAAAATCTGAGTCTAGGGTGCCCAAAAATCTATGTTGTGGCATATAGCTCATTGTGACCATATTTTCAAGCTGATCATCTTGATATATAACACCCAAGCACTTTTTTGGACTCCTTACTAAAAATAGTAACTCCTAAAACCACACTTCTATTTTTAGTAATTCAGTAAAAAAGTTCAAGGCTATCTCAAATGGCAAGTGGCACTCATGGACATCAAAAAGAGGTAGAGCAAAACACCACTACAATTGGATACCCTACTAAGTGTTGTTACTAGCTTGCAAAACACAAGTGAACACTTGATGATAGAATTTCAAACTTTCAGAATTGAACAAGATACCTCCAGAATTCGCCTAGAAGAACAACTAGCAGAAGTTGAGTCCAAATTGCAAGGTGTTCCAAGCAAGTCTGAGTATCATACTGAACACTCACATTTTGATCGAGGTCAAGGAAAGGGAACAAATGACTCTCACCTTCACTTTGATCATGATACTACCTTCAAGATGCCAAAACTAGACTTTCCTAAGTTCAATGGGAAGGATGTGGATGGGTGGTTATGTCGTGTTGCTCAATTCTTTAGACTCCATGATGTCCCCATGTATCATCGAGTTCAAATGGCTTCTTTCAACTTGGAATCTGAAGCCTTACAGTGGTACCAATGGTTGCAGAAAACTCTCCCTGATCCTTCTTGGGTGGACTTTGAGTCTCAATTACTCACTCGCTTTGGCCCTAGTGAGTATGATGATTTTACAGGATAGTTGACAAAGTTGAGACAAACTTCGATAGTTCGAGATTACCAAATACAATTTGAGAGATTGGCCAACAAAACTATAGGAATGAATGAAGGGTTCTTTATGAGTTGTTTTGTTAGTGGGTTGAGGGAAGATCTCCAAGCCGAGGTCACGATGTTTAAACCACAATCCATGATGCAGGCTATCAAGTTGGCTCATTTGGTCGAGTCCAAATTTTTAGCTCAGAGGTGGATATCTAAATTTCCATAAGCTAAACCCTCTTTTCCTCCTAGATTCCAAAATCAAAATGAACAAAAACCTATTGCACCCATTATTGCACCCAAACGTCTAACCACTACCAAAATGGATGCATGATGCACCCAAGGGTTGTGCTACAATTGTGATGAAAAGTTTTCTCATGGGCATAGGTGCACCCAAAAGAAGTTGTTCCTCATCGATGTTGATGAGCCTGACACCAATGACCATAGTGATGATGACACCGAATCAGTAGAGGAACCACCCAAACCAGAGGAAGAAAACCAAGATGAACCATAGGCTAAAATTTTTGTTCATGCTCTTGCTGGCATTACTACTCCCCAAACCATGAAAGTTGTGGGTTATTTCAAGGGCCTGCATCTTACCATATTGATTGATTCTGGTAGTACACATAATTTTATTGATCCTCGCATTGCCAAGCAGGCAAATTGTTACGTACATACATGTAATTCCTTTGAGGTTATGGTAGAAAATGGTGGGACCTTACCTTGCAAAGGTAAATGTCATAATGTTAAGGTCAATATTGGGGACTATGAGCTCAAACAAGATATGTTTGCACTTCAACTAGGGGGATGTGATATCGTGTTGGGAGCTCAATGGTTGGGCACATTGGGAGTCATCTCATGGCACTTTGTTGAGCTTTGGATGCGATTTTCATAGAATGGATAGTCCTACACTCTCCATGGCTTAAAAGTAGGGCCTTCACAGATTATCAGTTCCAATCGGATGGAGAAGTTGTTAAAAAATCATCTCGAGGTGTCATAGCTCAGATTTTTGTGATCCAACCTCATCCTTTAGAGGAGGATTCTATTCCTGAAGATTTGCAACTTATTTTGACCAAGCACAACTCTATTTTTGTTGAGCCAACAGAATTACCACCTCGCCGCTCTCATGACCATGCTATTCCCTTGTTACCTGGCAATGCACCACCCAACATTAGACCGTATCGGTATCCTCATGCTCTTAAGTCAAAAATTGAGAAGTTAGTACAAGAATTGTTAAAAGTCGATGTCATTCGACCAAGCAACAGTCCTTACTCTTCTTCGGTTTTACTGGTACACAAGAAAGATGGGTCCTGGAGGTTGTGTATCGATTATCGAGAGCTCAATAAACTCACCATCAAGGATAAGTTTCCTATTCTAGTGGTGGATGAATTACTGGATGAACTTCATGGGACTATGTATTTTTCCAAACTTGACCTTCGCTCGGGGTACCATCAAATCGGCTCAAGGATGAGGATATTCCCAAGACTACTTTTCATACTCATGAAGGTCACTATGAGTTTTTGGTAATGCCATTCGGCTTGACTAATGCCCCTTCCACTTTCCAAAGCCTCATGAACAACATTTTTCATCCATTCCTTTGAAAGTTCATCCTAGTCTTCTTTGATGACATTCTGGTGTATAGTCGCTCATGGGAAGAGCATCTTATTCATGTGAATCAGACTCTCCAGTTGTTGGCACAACATCAACTCTATGCTAAGCATTCCAAGTGTTCTTTTGGGTTGATAGAAGTGGAATATTTGGGACACATTGTCACTAAGGAGGGCATCAAAGTTGACCCCAAGAAGATCCAAGTGGTTCAGGAATGGCCAAAACCTCACACTCTCAAAGGTCTTAGGGGATTTTTAGGGCTTACAGGTTATTACCATAAATTTATTCGTAACTATGGTAAAATTGTAGCTCCCCTCACTTCCATGTTAAAGAAGGACTCTTTTACTTGGATGAGACCCGCTGAACAGGCTTTCCTAGAATTGAAGCATGCTATGACCACTACGCCTATTTTGGCCATGCCAGATTTCTCCAAACCATTTGTCATTGAAAGTGATGCTTCAGGTCATGGTATTGGTGCAGTGTTGATGCAAGAAGGGAGACCCTTGGCCTTCACTAGTAAAGCTCTCTCCAACCATAATTTGGGAAAATCCACTTATGCCAAGGAGATGATGGCAATTCTGCATGCAGTAACCCATTGGTGATCGTATCTCATCGGGCATCATTTCTCCATTAAAATAGACCATTAGAGTCTCAAATACTTTTTGGAGCAATGGGTTGCCACCCATGAACAACAAAAATGGGTCTCTAAACTCATGGGCTATGATTATGATATCACCTATAAGAAGGGCAAGGAGAATGTTGTGGTCGATGCTCTCTCTCACCAATTTGAGGCTCTCAGTATGTTGTGTGCCATTTCATTATCGGTCCCCCAATAGATCGATTCCTTACGCTAGGAGGTACTTCAAGATTCTGAATTGTAGACTTTGGTTGCTTCCCTATACACTGAGCCTACTTCATGTCCAGGCTACACTTGGGATGGCCAGGATTTGCATTACCACCAATGCCTTGTTGTTCCCCACAAGTCCCCACTATGGGAACTTCTCATGATAGAACTGCATGCTGCCCCATCTACCGACCATTCAAGATTTCTCAAAACATATGAATGACTTAAGCGCACTTTTTTTGGAAGGGTATGAAAAAGGACATTCAAGATTTTATGGCAGCTTGTGATACCTATCAATGGATGAAAGGTGAAATGGTGCATTCTCCAGGCACTCTTCAACCCTTGCCCATTCCTGACCAGGTTTGGATGGATATTTCTATGGATTTTATTGAAGGATTACCTAAGTCTGGAGGCAAATCTATTATCTTCATGGTAGTGGATCATCTTTCAAAATATGCTCACTTTTGTTCCCTATCCCATCCTTACACAACATCCACCATTGCCCAAATTTTCCTTGATTCTATCTTTCACCTTCATGGTCTACCCTCCTCCATCATGTCCGATCGTGACCCAACCTTTACTAGTCACTTCTGGCAAGAATTGTTTAAGTTGTAGGGAACTCAACTCAAAATGAGTTCAGCTTATCATCCACAAATGGATGGCCAGATGAAGATTGTCAACAAATATTTGGAAACCTACCTTCATTGCTTTACCTCGGATCATCCTACGCACTGGGTGAAATGGCTTCCTTTGGCCGAGTGGTGGTACAACACTTCCTATCACACAACAACCAAGGTTACCCCTTTTGAGGTAGTTTATGGGTGCCCTCCACCCATGCCTTCCTCCTACATTCTAGGTAGCTCCAAGGTCCATGTAATCGACACTACTCTCAATCAGCATGTTGATGTCCTCCATCAACTGAAGATGAATTTGGATGCAGCCCAGAATTGGATGCACCAATAGGCTGACCAACACCATTTTGAGCATAGTTTTGATGTGGGTGATATGGTTTTCCTTCGCTTGCAATCATACAAATAGTTGTCCCTCCAGCTTCGTAGATGCTAAAAACTTGCTGTAAAATACTATGGGCCCTACCAGGTGTTACAATGGATTGGTGCCACAACCTACAAATTGGCCCTTCCACCTACATCCAAGCTCCATCCTATTTTTCATGTTTCCTCTCTCAAAAATGTGGTGGGCAATCAGGTACAAGTTCAATATACACTTCCAAAGTTAGATGAAGAAGGTTCTATCTTGCTTGAACCCGAATAATTGTTGGATCATCGAACTCGCACTCTTTGCAACCACACCATTACTAAAGTCCTTGTTCAGTGGCATGGACTCCAGCCAGAAGATGCTACATGGGAGTCTCTCCATCAACTCCAACACCAGTTTCCTCACCTTCAACTTTGAGGACAAAGATTTTTGAAGGGGAAGGACATGTTAGGATCCCATCCTAACATTATTTTGTAATTCTCATTATTATGTAATGACCCACTTCCAACGTGGGGGGATCCCATCTATAATGTTATTTTGTAATATTTTGTAATGTATGTGGCAAGTTAGGCTCCTAGCCAAGTGGGGCCATTTGATGTAACCATTATCAAGATTGTAACCGATGTTTGGTAGAAGATTCTAGCTCGAGTGGCATTTTGCATGTAAGCCAACTCTTGAGCTTAGGGTTAGGGTTGCATGAAGTCTTTCTTTAAAAAGCTATGAAGCCATGTACGAATGTATATTTTTGCAAGTTAATGAAATATTGAAGGAGGTTGCCCCCTCGAAGAGGCCTACGATTCTGAGTTATTTGTGAGATTGTTTCAATTCTGCAATTACTTTTTGCATAGTATTATTCTGTTATTGCATGTATTTCAGTTATCTTTCAGTATTTTGTGTGTGTGAGCTTTATTTCAATAGTAGGTTCCTTACATCATGCTTCTTGAGTTTTCTAGACTCATAGGCCACTATGGCTTCTTCTTGAGATAAAACTCCACCTAAACCTTCTAAATAAGCATCTTTACACACGATAAATTTTCCAAGAGGATATGGAATCTTAAGGATTGGTTTCATTGTTAGTTTATTTTTAGTGCATCAAATGTGGTCTCACACCTATCTATCCATTTGAACTCCTTCCCCTTCCTTTAAATATTTATTATTGAATAGGTTAATTTAGAGTAATCTCACACAAAATATCTATATAAGCCTATGAGTCCCATGAAACTCTTGACTTCAGTCACATTGGTGGGTGGAGCCCAATTTATAATAGCCTCAATATTCTTTGGGTCCACAATAATTCCCTCTGATGAGATAGTGTGCCCCAAATACTAAACTTGTAAAGTATAAAAATGACACTTGGAAAAATTACCATAGGGATTATTTTTGCTCTGGACTTGCAACACCATTCTAAGATGTTGGTCATGTTCCTCTTTAGAAGGAGAATAAATCAAAATATCATCCAAGAATACTAGGATAAACTAATCTAGATATTTTTTGAACATGCTATTCATCATATTCATTTAAAGTTTTTGGTGTTTTTGTCAACCAAATAGTAGCATTGTGAACTTGTAGTGCCCATATCTAGTCTTAAAGGCTATGTTCAGGGTATCATCTTCTTGAATCCTCAATTGGTGATACCTTGATCTTAGATCTATTTTTGAAAATATGGTAGCTCCTCTCAATTGATCAAATAGATCCTCTATTACCTATTTTTAATAGTCACCTTGTTCAACATTTGATAATCTATACTCAGCCTCAAGGATCCATCCTTCTTTTTCACAAATAAAACTGGAGAACCCCAAGGTGACACACCTTGTCTGATTAGACCTTCATCTAATAAGTATTATTGTTGCACCTTTAACTCCTACATATTGATTGGTTTTATTCTATAAGATATCCTGGAAATAGGTTCAACTCTAAGCATTAACTCAATAGTGAAATCAAATTTCCTTTTTGGAGTTAAACCTAGAAGGTCTTCAAGGAATACATCTCGAAACAAATGAAGAATCAGTTGCTTCTTAAAAATATCTTCATCCCCTTTCCCTCTAGTCTTACCATTGCTCTTCACTATGTAAAACATACTACCTCTTTTGATGGTTTTTTTTTAATTGCATAGCTGAAAGCAAGTGTGATTGAAAAGAAGCTTGACTACTTTGAAATTTTACCCTCCTTTTATCCTTATTAGTGAAATCCATCCACTGATCTTGGAAGTTGATTAAGGCTCCATGAGCCTTCAACCAATCCATCCCTAGGATGATGTCAAAAGTAGGATGGGATGCATACAAGTTCCATTTAGTGGACCCTTTAGGTAAAGTTATCTTAGTTGTAGGTAAGTATTGCTCCACTTAGTAGGTTTTCCTAGAACCATACTCAACTTTCTACCCTTGTGTCAACTATCCATATCTTTTTGGCATATCCCCAATGATACTAGTGGAAATAAAATTATTTCTATATCCACTATCTATTACAAATTTTACATTTTTACCAAATATATTATCATTTAGCAACATTGGTGTTGCTTGCCCTTCCAAGTCTTGATTTTTAGTAGCAACATCAATTCGATGTGATGGATCCTCTGCTCAATGACTATTTTTTGCTCTTTTTAAGCACTTCTTGGCATAGTGAGGACCCTCACAAATGTATAATCCTATACTATATTCAATTGCTCTTTTTTGTTTCTTTTTCCCTACCTCTTATTTTCGTGATGAATCATACTACTTTAGAAGGTTAGGATTAGTACTGTCCTTCTTATGGAATTTCTTCTTGCTTCCATTGTTCCTATTGTTGAACTTGGGATTATCCTTGATCCTCTTATTTTTATCCTTCTTCTGTTTCATGAATCCTTCACTCTTTCTTTTCCTTAGTTCTTACTTTTTAGACTATATTGTTATTGAATAATTGAAGAACATATTTTTGGTTTGAAGATTAGCTTCTTCTTACCTAGCCAATTCATAACCCCTTGCAAAGTTTTGGCTTCAACAGATTAATTATGATTCTTATTTTAGGGTCCAACCCTAGAATAAACTTATGAATATTAAGGCATTTATTGTTCTCATACCCAAGAACATACTTCAAAAGTTTCACATACTTTTAAAAATACACCTCTATTGAAAATATTCCTTGTTGAAGAGTAAAAATTTCTTCAAACTTCTCAACATAGAATTGCTCAGTAAGAAACCTCTCCTTAAATGCCTCTACAAACTTATCCTATTTAATATTTTTGTTTTCTTCTTACTTGAACTAAAGGTGTCCCACCATTCTAAGGTTGCATCCAGCAGATGAAGGGTAGCCCACATAGTCTGAGTCTCAAGAGAGTAATTCTTCATAGAAAATAAGGTCTCTATTTACTTCAACCAAGACTTGGCTCCATCCCCTCCTTATTCCCCCTAAATTTTGTTATCTTAACATTTTAAAGGTATTTTGCTAACTCAACCTCAATGTAGGCTCTTTCCTCCTGGCTTTCTCGAATAATATTTACTTCTTGTTGACTTATCTCATCTCTAGCACTGGCCCCTCTACTGACCAAAGTATCAATCATTTTATATTGTTAATCCAAACATTTTTGAAGCAACTTAACCATGGAGGAGAGATATTTTGTTCTCCCATTTGATTCCACTATCCCTTTGACATTTCGATCAAGGTTTACTCTTGTCTTAGGCCTCTCATTGGGGGTTGTTGTTTTTTGAGTTTTCTTACCAGGACCCCCAACCTACCTAGAATTTGGTATTGCACTTCCTCCTTATGCAACTAGTTTTGTTTTCTTTGATGAACTTCCTTTTTGAATAGGCACCATTTCCTATTCATAAAAAGGAGTTGGGTAAGCTACAATTCTCACAATTGTACTTACATCCTATTAGCTTCATACTACTTTATGAACTAACACACATTATCATTACTTAGTTGATAAAGTTTTAGGATCACTCTTTCCTTCATGCAAGATGTCAAACCCAGAGTGGGACATCAAGTCAAGGTTCAACCCAAACACACTCCATAGAAGCTTTTAGCCCTACAACCTAAAGCTTTGATACTAACTGTAACAACCCAAAACTAACAAACCAAAATTTTTGAAGAGCACTTGCAAAATAAGGGCTCTCAAGGGCAACATCCCCTTATATAATTATTTTAGTATATAAGGCTTTACCATATTTGAGTTCCAATTCATTGTAAATGATACTCAGTGGACAGAAGAGACCAACTCCCATAGCTTTTGGGGTTCATCTTACTAAACCTACATGTTTAGAAGGATGTCATAAGTGGTACCCCTACCTTTCCTACACCCTCCTCATTATAGGACCATATGACCATGGTGTGGATATTACCCTTTAAGGCCCATAACACTTAAATGGGGATGCCACTTCCCTAACTTGACTCTAGCTCCACCTAGGTAGGTTATTAAATGTAGAGCCTTAGTGCTTGGTTACCAATTCTCCATGGGCTAACTAAGGTTATTGTCACTTCAATGATGACTAACATTATCTCTTGATCCTACACAATAAATAAATCACCATTGTTGTCATCTGAATAGATTTTTCCACACACCTAATCCTACTTGTTCAATGTGCGACTACATACAAGTTATCTAGATATTGTATACATACAACTCCTTATAGGTTCTTGAGATCCTAGCTATTACATCCTTGCAACTCCTTCTAGGACTCACATCTATCTATCTATTGCGTTTATGCAACTCCTTATAGGATTGGGTTCCATGGTTTACAAGTGGAAAATTCTACCCATCCCAAGGATTGAAAAAATTATATGCCAAAGCTAAAAAAAGAACTAAACATATAAGAACAATACATATTTCATCTCAAATAAAAATGCATGAAATTAAATTTCTCTTAACCATAAATTAAACTAGGCATTTATCAAAGCTTAAATCTAAAATGCTTCCATCAAAATTTATGCAATCGCAAGATATTTTATATCTTTATCATAACATACATTTTCAAAATTTCAATAGAACACAATAATAACTATCTCCAAATATTACTTAAAAATCATAAAGTGCAACCCCATATTACCATTAAAATTAATCTTCCATTTACACAATAATCAATATTTGTTGTTTAGTCATTACAAAACTTAAATACCCACAATATCAAAACCTTCAAGCTCTATGAAGCCATAGCCAAAGTTTCTTGATCCATCCACAAGTCAACAAGCCTCTTTGTGATGGGAAAACCACCATGATGATATACTTAGGGATAAGAACAACTCTCTCATGCAATGCAACTTACAACATGCCATAACCAAAATGCAAGCAACCATGCATCATAACATAAGCAAACTACAAGAAGAGAACCCTACTTCTCTTACAATGATTTCTTTAACTATCACTAGTCTCAAGAATCAAAGTAGAAGCTTTCCTTTCATCACATAAAGCATTAAACAAAGAGAATCCCATACTTCTCTTAAGATAATTCTTTTACTATCCCAAGTCTCAAGAATCAATGCAAAATATTTTCTTTCAACGCATAAAATATTAAGCAAAGAGAATCCCATACTTCTTTTTAAATGATTTCTTTACTATCACAAGCCTAAGGAGTCAACAACTATAGTATTCTTTCATTAATTGGTATAAGAAAATATAGCAATTTTTCTTATACCACAATAGAAAAAGTATCTTCTCAGAATACAACTAAAAATAATACACTAACCAAGATACTTTAAAAATAATGCTCAAGTGCTTGATTTAAAAACCCCAAAAAACCAAGCACAAAAATAAAACCAAAGCTAACACCCTAAGAAACTTAACAAAGGTCAACACTCAATGTAAATGAAAACCAAAGTATATGTAGAGCATTGGCCAAAAATAAACTTCAGTCAAAGGTTAAACCCAAGAAGTTGAGTACATAACTCCAAATGAACCTTAGGCAAGTCTGAGAAAGGATAAAAAAAACACAAACTAGATAAAATGTGGTGAAGAACAATCAAATCACAACCCAAGGGCTCACATGAAACAAAACATACAAAACATGCACACAAGCCAAAGGTTAGCACTTGATTCCAAACAACATACAACCATGTGGGTGTAAAAGATAAATCACTTGCCATCCTTCAAATTTAAGGTGGGATGCACACTCTAAAACTATAATTCCTTCCTAGAGGCTTTTTGTCCTAGGGTAAATATTAGGTAGGAAGGAACATCATCCGTCTACCCTTCACTTCATTTAACTTAGGAAAGATAGATGCACACAATTATTTTAAGTCTGGAAGACTCTCAATTAAGACACCTTCTACAAAACCACACAAATCAAGGACAAAACTATAGTAATTAACAAGCTAAGCTCAGTGAGGAATACTTCATGATACAAGGAATAAGAAGGTCAAGCTAGGTATATAAAAAAAAACCAACAATAATCTTCACTACCCAAGCAAAAATGTAGACCACTAACCAACAAGCATCCATAAGAAAACCCATAGGTAATATGTGGCTCAACATGTGCTCATGACAAGCAAATAAAGAAGAAACAACACGCACCAAAAATAATCATGCTAAGCAATAACCATATCAACAAGATTAAATTAAAAGAAGGGCAAAACCACCTTGTCAAAGCTCCTTTCCTTTGTCTCTGTGCAAATATCAATCCAACCTATGTCTTACTATCCGAACCATCTTCATCTCCTTTCCTTGGATCGACCAAACAAAAAACCACCACTCTGCCTCTCCATCCACCATATTATGGAGCAAGGAGAATCAATGTGCCTTGGTGCATGAACATTCAAAAGAAATGCTCAAGCACATGTTCCTCCCAAGCGCCACCTTGATTATCAAACAAGTGCCATTACTTGCGTAGAAAGGGAGATAATAAATTAGGTTTAATAAAGTAAGAGCTAGTGGTTAATTAAAACCAAACATTAGAATTTAAACCTTAATTTTAATATTCAAGCCAACCTTAGATTTAATTCCATAACTCTAAGTTTAATAATAATTACTTCCTGAAACTAAAGTAAAATCCAGTCCAAATAATTTACATGCCACAACAAGCATAAAAATATTCTCACCATGTTCTACACCATTTTTTATCCTTGAGTAAGTGACTTGTTTTAAGATATACAAGTCTATCACTGGCCTACTTTAAGGAGGCTCATTGCAAGAAATTTTCCAGCCCAATGGTGCAAAACTTATGGAGTCAAGCAAACATGATAAGCATCTACATGAAGGGTAATTATCCATATTACCCTGATTTTCTAATGAACTACTCATCATCATCATTTCCCTAAGTATATCTCTCTTGTAGGTGGTTGCCCATATGGTTCCACCAAGGAGAGCACTTGGTCCTACATCCACAAATACATCAACAGTACCATATTCAAAGTTTCCAAAAGAATGCAACATTCCATCATATATAGATAAAGGAGACTATGTCATTAAACCTTCACATTAATACATAGTTCAAAGCATATAAAGTGTCTTGATATTACTCACTATCGTCATCTCTTGCTAATTAAAGGGCCACCCATGTGTGACAAGGAAGAAATACTTTCTTTTAAACTAAACTTGAAAGTTAAATAAATCTCATTCCAATCATTAAGATAAATAATGACTTAAGTATTCCTAAGAATTAACTTAACCATTATTTTTATTAATGCCACCAAGCTAATTAATGCTTTACTAATCTAAAGTATTAAAGCCATTATTTAATTAGCTTAATAATTCAAAAATAATATTATCAACTAATTATTCTAAAGTATTAATGTTGCCAAATAATACTTAATAAAGTTTGCACACCATGAACAAACATAGACTCTTGCCAACAATGTTTCACACCATTGTTTTATCCCTAAGTAGGCAGTCTCCTTTAAGATAGTCTAGTGTTATCACCAACCTATTAAGGATACTCATTGCACAAGCAACTTCCTAGCCCAATGGTGTGAACATGAAAACAAGCAAAATGCAATGCATCTACATGAACGTTATTTTGTTGCCCTAAGATGTTGATGTGCCAGAAATCATCATCATTTCCTAAAATATCTCTCATTTTAAGTGGTTCATCCATATGTTCCCACTAGAGAGAGAGAGCACCTAGTCTTGCACCCACAAGTTCATCAACAGTACCATATTTCAAGCTCAAAATAATGCAATCATTCCATCATATAGACATCATAAAATGAAGCTATGCAATTAAACATTCACACTAGTACATAGTTCATTGTCAATAAAGAGTTCTACCAATGATATTTTTTACAAATTCACTCGTACTAAGAAGAGAGTGATTTGATCATCTGGTGTGATTGAATTGCATTTTATATGGAGAGATATTTTCTAGCAAATTTGAGCAATTCTCTTGGAAAATGTGAGGGATTCACCTATTTTTAGAGGTCAAGTAATTTACTAGGAAACTCAAGTGGTTCACTTAGGGAATGGAGAGTAATTTACTTGCATTACTAGACTTGGGAAATTTTTTGAAGGTTTAGCCATTTTATTTTGAAGTAATTCACATAGTATTTTGATAGTCGAGGAGCTTCTATGGAGCTACAACTTGACTAAGCTCTGACATATGATTCACTAGATGAGAGCATGACAAATTTTCTTGTTCTCTAGTATGTATATGATACAAGGTGAGGTTTATTTAGGACCCCATAAGGATTTTATAGGCCCCAAGGAGTGTGCACACTATTTGCAACTGAGCATTATCTATTTGGTTAGGATGGACAACCCATTACAAGCCAATTTACCTTGAATTATGGTCAATGTGGGGTAAGGTCCTATGGTGAGTGTGTTTCTCACTTAAATGAATGGTTTGATCATTTTCTCGAGTGAATTACTCACTTGAGTGAGCAAATAATTTTTTTAATATCAATTTGTCCTTCATAAACCCAATGTGTCATTAATTTGAGGGGAGAGAAATTTTACCAAAGAATTGAGAAATTTTAGAAGAAAGAGAAAATGAAAAATGGGATAGTATAAAGAGAAAACACTTGCCACATTAATATCTGGTACTATGTACATATATGTTATTTTCATCGATATCCTTTGTTACACTAGGTGGAGGTTCTACCTATTCACTAAGATAGGCAACATCACTTCTTCCATGTACCATAATCTATAGGCAATTGGTCCTATTATTTTGATAATCTAGTAAGGGCCACTCCATAATATATCAAATATTTGATGAGTGTCTGGTTTTGCATGATCCTTGTTCCTTTTAAGCATAAGGTTGCCTTTATTATACTACACTTTGGTTACCCCTTTGTTGAACCATTTATTGATGTTTTTTTTGTTGATCAATCCTCTTGAAAGTGTTTTCTCTTTCCTCCTCTAGGGCTAACAATGTGTTTAATCTTTCTTGCATGGGCTTGATGTTGTTGTCTTCTGTATTAATACATTGTTACATTTGAAAGAAAGAGAATTTGAGGTTAATCAACAATACTACTTCCTTTCATATACCTTGTTATAGAAAGACTTTCCTATGAATGCTTTTAGTGTTACTATATTAGCCCATAGTACCTTACATAGCGTTTTATGCAAGTCCCTTTGGAACTCATGGTGTACAACATGAGTGGCCTAAAAATGGAGAAAGTGGAACTCTGAATAGAGGTCTAAGGTTTGAATCCCATTGGGGCTAGGGTTCTATACCATGCTTTGGTAACCAAAGTATGGTTGGATAACATATATTGGATAAACAACATCCTCCATGATCCTCATCTCATATGGCCTATGGCCTCACAAATACTAAAATAACTACTTTAGAATTTTAAATGATACTTTCAAGATCCTTGTGATGATCTTGTTGGTTGATTCAACCAATCCATTCTCTTAAGGATACTATTTGGACAAAATTTTAAATATTAATCCATATTCAATGACAAAATCAATTAATCCATATTCAATGACAAAATCAATCATTTTATCCTCTTTAAAATAGGTGGAGTTATCTAAGATAATGAAAATAGGGGTTTCAAACCTAGTGATGATATCTTAAAGCAATTGTCCCACTAGTTATTGATTGTACACTTTAAATGAGACCACTTCAACATACTTGGTGAAGTAGTTTGTGGTAATAAGAATCCACCCATAGCCTGCACTTCATAATGGGTTGATCTTGCCTATGAAATTAAACCCCATTATTGGAATGATTTGGTTACAATTATTGTTCTTAAAGGAATTGGAGTTTTCTTTTTTCCTATAACATGTAGCAATATTTACAATCCTTGACTCATTGATAGTAAAAAATGAATATAGCAACCCTAGCTAGTAATACCTAGCTCTTAGGAAATTGTGGACTTTTTTGGGTGTAGAGAAGTTCCCTCATTAATCATGATACTATTTGAGTAAGACTCCTTGCCTATCTTCCTCTATGTAGTGGAGTAGAATGCCATCATAGCCCTTTCTAAACAAAGCATTATCTGGCCATTGATAGTGCATAACTTTTTGTCTAAACTTGGCCCTTTCTTTGGTGGATAACCCTTAAGTGAATTGTCCTATAGTTATGTACCTACACATATTGCTCATCCATATGATTTCCTAGTTGTTATTTATTTCTCCAATTAGAGCAATCTTATCTTCAAACATTGTCCCTACTAATATTTTGCACAACACCCTACCCTTTATCAACTTAGTAGGCTTGATTTCAATATCAAAATTTTATATCCTATTGATCCATCCAACCCGCTTTTCTCTTGGTTCATTGTGTAACATAGTAGACCATACATCAATGTGCACTATACAAATGGTGGTCTTTCTTTGTAAGAGGTAATACTTGAATTTATTTAAGACCTTCATAAAGGCAAACACCTTTTTTAATTAAATTATAGCCCTCTATATAGCTATTAAGGGATTGACTCATGAAGGGTATAGGATGCTCTTCATCTTGGTCATTAATTTGAGTAAAGAGGGTTGCAATATGTTTATTTGTTTCAAACATATATATCCTAAAATCCTTGGAGAAATCTAGGTTAACTAGTATGGAGGCCTTAATTATGGTATGTTTGACCTCTTGGAAGGCTTTCTTCCTTTCTTTAGTCTAATCTAGGGAGGTGTCTTTATTTATAATATTCATTATAGACCTAACCATTTGAATGAAATTGGTAATGAATTTGGCTATAAATTGGATTTCCCGTAGGAATAACCTAATTCCCTTTATTGATGTAGGCAATATCAAGGTTTGAATAACTTTGATTTGATCATAAATTTGGTTAAATATCATTTTCATACTACATGACCTAATAATTTTATCTCTTAATCCATGAAGATAGATTTCTTGGGGTTTATAAATATATCAAACTCTTTATACCTCTAGAATATTGCCTCTAGATGCTCAATATGCTTATTTTTTCTTTTAGAGAAGAATGTCAAATCATGAAGGTATATAAGGATGATCCACCCTACCAGCCCTAAACAATCTATCCACATAGTTTTCTAGAAAGTTGCTTTATGTTTAATAACTCAAAAGGCATCTATTGATATGCAAATATCCCCCACTTGGTGGTGAGGGCCATTTTATGTTGGTCTTCCTCCTTAATCTAAATATGATTATATCTAGAGAAACTATTTAGAAGTGACAATATCTATGAGCGTGCCATATTTTGTAATATATTATTAAATGACATGTAGTGATCATTTAATGACACCCTATTTAGGTTTCTAAAATCGATGTATAGCCCTATATCTCCATTCTTCTTATGCATAAAGACTAGATAAGTGATTCATATAGAATGCTTTATGCAAAATATAATTTGGGCCTATAGGATCTTGAGTTGCTCCTTCTTTATTACTACTTGTATATTATTTTTACTAACCTCTGCTTTGTTATAAATATTTAGCATTAGGTTCCAACTCAATGATGTGCTCTATGACATTATGGTCATAGATCTTTAGATCTTTATATGACCAAGCAATTATGTCTTTGATTATGACAATATTTTTTGAAGAGACCCTATTATTTTTTAGTGTAGTACTTCATAAGCAATAGACTCTTTCATTTAGCTACCTTGATTTGGTGATATGTGGAAGATTCCACCTTAATACTAATTTTCCTTAAGATTTTGTCAGGGTTAAACAAGCTTTCTAGTGCAATTAGATATCTGGGTAATTGATTTAACTTCAGTTGTATCACTTTATCCTTGATATCATCTCCACATTCATTCTATTATTTAGTGTATCATACCTATTTGATCAAGAGTTCTATGATTTTTCATCATTATTGAAGATCTTCCAGTGATCAAAGTTAATTGGAATTATTGGCCCAAAAAATACCTCTAAATCCTTTGGTTTATCCCACATATCATTTGAATTCATAACACCATACCTACTAAGCCACTTTCTCTTGCATTCATCTCTCTAGGTTTAATTTTGTAGAATTTAAAACTTTCAAGCATATCTTAAACTTGATGCTTGTATCATTTTAGATATTTATTCATGATGGTGCACTAGGAATTGACCTGATTCACTATTCAATTAGAGTCACCATATATCTTTGATTCTCATTTTTTCTACATTTCTCAAACCCATGTAGAGTGATTTATGCTGGATTAGAAAGTTTTGCCTCTTAAATTTCCAATTGAAGAAAAAATAGGAGAATGATTAGAGTCACCTCTAGTCTCAACCCATGATTGTTTTCTACCTATTTTATTGTATACTATCTCTGAGATCATAAATCTATCCAACCTCCCTAACTCTATTATTTCTCCACATAGGAATTATTTTTATTGGTTCCAAATAAATTAAACCAGCTTCTTCAATCTTATGCTTGAAGTAATCTGCAAGTCTATCAAGTCTTGCAGATCCTAGCTTCCCTAACTCTATTATTTCTCCACATAGGCATTATTTTTATTGGTTCTAAATCAATTAAACCGGCTTCTTCAATATTATGCTTGAAGTAATCTGCAAGTCTATCAAGTCTTACAGATTCTCCCCAAACCTCACTTTTATTCATAGTAAAATTTAAGTCCCCACCATTGATAACTCTTTCATCCCTAACACACCTTTTGGAGAAAAATCATCCCAGAAGACTTGCCTATCTTTAGAAGGACCATAACAATTAATAACCGATAACCTCAAACCCAAGTATTTAAAAAATAATTTTGTCCACAAGCCTGAAAATATAAAGGAAGAATTAATTAAGGATATTGAGTTCTTCTAGCTAGTCAAAAGACCCCCTAAATTTCGAGTAGCATCTAGAGCCAAGAACTCCTAGTTCCTAAGAAATTTACTTAACCCTTCGATGACTTTTGTACTTGCCTCCATGGTTTCTTGTAGAGGGATAACATCCATATTATGACTTTCCACCAACCTGGATAAGGTAAGTCTTTTAGAGGGACTACCAAGACCTAAGATATTAAGGGATAACAAGATCATTTAAACATCTTAGAGGAATTTTATCCCGCTCTAAGGACCCTTTTGATAGATTTTTGTTTACCCTGCTGAATTTTCGTCAAAGCCTTCTCTTGTGCATAAAACAAAAATGATTTTCTACCTACTGAATTAGTGGAAGATTCCTTTATATGGTCCATACCTAACCCTAACCTTCCAAAAACTACATAAGTTCTCAACTTGGATTCCCTTTTCCTAGAATGTAACAAGTATCTGCAAGAGGAACTTGTATCTAAACCATCCCCTAAAATAGATACCTCCCTATAAGATTCACATGTTAGGTCACAAATACTTCCCCCAATAGTAGAAATATTTGGATCACAATCCCTATTCAATGTGTTTGAGGTTGTCAATCCATTGTCCAAAATCTTAGAAAATTTCTTGTTCCTAGGACTTCTCTTTGAACATTCATAAGGAAGTGTACAAAGTTCTTTATTACCTAATTACATATTATTCTCATGTATTGGACAATAATTATCATAAGGTTTAGATGTTTGACCAACAAACTTAATAGTATCGGGTTCTAATCCTTTCATAGTTTTCTTTATAACTTTGTCTCCTTCTCTAACAACTTGTGAACAATGAAATGGAGACAAAGCTAGGCCCAAAATTTCTTCCTCCTTCTCTAGAGTTTTGGTTCTAGGTTCAACAATATTATTTTTTCTTGTTTGTGCCAAATCAGGGAGCACTATTGAGATTTGAAAAATAGGTATCTCTTGATTTTTGTTAGCCGACTTGAAATCCCCACTAGTCATTTGTTTTCTCCTCCATATTTTCTATGCAAAATTTTGAGAACATTCCTTAGCAATATGTCCATAAACATGACAACAAACACATCTAAAAGGAATATTCAAATAATTCAAGATTTGAGTATGAACTGTATTCCCCACAACTATCTCGATACATTTCAGGAAGCCTTCACTGATATCCATCTCAATCAAAACCTAAGATACAAACCAAAAAACACTATATTTGAAAGAAATATCTATATCTAAGGTTTTACCTAATGAATCTCCAATCACTTTCAAAGCTCTTTCTGACCATAACTCCATTGGCAGATCTAGAAGTTTTACCCAGATTGGGATTCTCCTAGCAATTTCATTCCTAGGATCAAAGCAAGTCGTCCAAGCCTTCAAAGCTAAAAAATAAGACCCCCAATACCAATGACCTCCCAAAATATTTTGTGCATCTTCCTCAGATCAAAAAATGAAACCTATCCATCCTCTAGCAAGTAAGTGAAAAATTGGCCCATATCCTAATATTAGGAACCATACCTTCTGCAACCACTCATTTAGTGTATTATTAGCTATTTGGCATCCATGAAACTTTCCAATAAGGGTCTTCCCCAAAAACTTCAAAACTTGTTCCATCCTCAAGTCTTCCCCAAGTACCATTGTAATCTTCGACCTTCTCTTTTTAACCACTTTATGTGCCTTACGCACTTTAGTAACTAGATTTGTAGACTATGTTGATTGTAAGTTTGGACCCACTCCACTTAGGACCTCTAAATCAAGACTTTTACCAATAAAAACATAACCAAACAAAGGAAACTCTGTCAGATAAAGTGAGTTTGGATTGCTTGGAGCCTGTTCAATTTTTTCTTCCCCACAATGAAATGCTTGCTCATTCATTAGACCCGTCACTTGAGTAGAGTGTTCTGAGATACCTGAGAGTTAGCAATCAATAGGACAACTAACTTGATTTGAACCTTTTGACATAGACTCTCCTCTATCCACTAAAGTCTGATAACCTGCAGTATTATTCTAATCATTCAAAAAACCCAAGGACCCCTAGTTCTCAACTTCTAAATCTTGTCCAAAAATGGGATCTTTGGCCCTTTGAGTTGAAAATATGTGTTGCCCCTCAAAGGGGTCCTCAAAGAAGTCCAAATGTTCCTCTTCATTCTCCATAAAAAAACAAGAAACCAATTTCCCAAATTATACTACCATTTTAAAAATACCAAATAAAAAATATTTTTACTTCGTTGTCCTAACACTGCTATACTAGCCTTTGCTGCCCTAGAACTATTGTAGCACTGTTAAAATATTTTACTTTGTTGCACTAGCACTGCTATACTCACCTTCGTTGCCCTAGCACTAATGTGGCACTGTTAAAATATTTTTACTTCTCTACCCTAGCATTGCTACAATTGCCTTCGCTGCCCTAGCACTACTACAACACTATTAGAAAAAAAATTAGTTCACTACCCTAGCACTGTTGTGGCACTATTAAAATATTTTTACTTCGCTGCCCTAGCACTATTGTGACACTATTAAAATATTTTACTTCGCTGCCCTAGCACTTTTGCACTCACCTTTGCTTCCCTAGCATTGTTGTGGCACTGTAAAAATATTTTTACTTCATTGTCGTAGTACTGTTGCACTCACCTTCATTGCCCTAGCACTGTTGTGGTACTATTAATGTTTTTTTACTTTACTGCCCTTGCATTTCTACACTCGCCTTCACTTCCCTCTATGGGGAATCTTTGCATATCAAATGATATCATTCTATGTATTTTTCTTTTTAAGTGAAGTGATATTTTGTTTCCACTAAAATATATACACATAACATGCACAAGAAGCTACTCAATATCACCCAAAGAACTAAAAGGTATTCAAAACGAGTCTACTTGTAAATTTTGGTAGCTTAGAATAATTATTTTCCAGCTAATCCATGACACACTCGCTCTCTAGACTCCTTCCTATTCTCTTCTCTCTTCCCCTAGGTCTCCTAAAAACTACATGTTTTTATTTCAATGATTGCTAAAAAAGTAAAAGGATATTTTTCTTTTCAAGGGCAAACAAGAGATAATGGAAACATATGAATTATCTCAGATACAATTATATGCTTTTGTGAATTCTTGCCTAAATTGTCTTAACAAAATAGGGTAATCTAGGTTTAGTTACTTTTTTTTATAATCAAAATTGTTAAGAAATATATAACATAACATAGTAATAACAACCAGAATAGTGGAAATCAAACTACAAAAAGTAGAAGAACAAAACCAAAATTTGAAATTACCTAGTTTCAATGTTTGAACAAAAGTGTTGACTCTCTAAGTAATGCTATCTCCGCCCCTCAGCGTCCTCCACCGCAGCCACGCGGCTCGACAGCGCCAACGAAGGTGATATCTGATCAGTCACCAGGTTTTATCTATGATTTTGAGGAGAAGTCAACTTTGGTGCTCTCCAAGCCCTCCGACAGATCTGGGTTGTATTATTCAAGCACAGCTCTAATGGTTTTCATGTTGAATTTTTCCAGGGTGTTCCAAGTGAAGAGAGAGCAGACGTCGTGAGGATATGCACAAAACGGACATGTTGAAAAGGCTCGCGGATTGTTTGACAAAATGCCTCAACGAAATACTGTCTCATGGATTGCGATGATTGCAGGATATGCACAAAATGGGTTTTCTGAAAAAGCCCTAGAGACTTTTAAGCAGATGCAATTGTCAGGTGTCTCTAACTTTTGCCAGCATTCTTCCAGCATGTCCCAACATGGGAGCTCTAGAAGAGGGTATAAACATTCATCAAAAAGTAATTGAAAACAGATTTTCAGCAGATGTTTTGGCTGTGAATGCCCTTATAGGCATGTATGCAAAATGTGGAAGAATAGACAAGGCCCGGGAATTGTTTGACACAGTTTCATGGAATGCAATGATTGCAGGATATGCAATTCATGGCTACAGAAAGGATGCCCTTAAACTCTTTGATCTAATGAAACACTTGGGAACCAACCCTGACAACGTAATCTTTGTATGTGTTCTATTTGCATGCAGCCATGCAGGTCTAGTGGATGAGGTCTGTAAATACTTTAATAGCATGAGTGACTCTTATTGCATCATTCCTGGGATGAATCATTATGTATGCATTGTTGACCTTATTGGCCGTGCAGGCTATCTTGAGGAAGCTTTGAACTTTATTGTCAAAATACCCATAACACCTGAATTGGTTGTGTGGATGTGTCTGCTTGGTGCTTGTAGATCATATAGGAATAGGGGAATTTGTGGCAACAATTTTTTTTGTGTTGGAGCCTTTGCTGCATCTTATGTTCTTCTTTCAAATATTTATGCCGAAGTGGGCAGCTGGGATGATGTTCAAAGAATAAGGACATTGATGAAAGATAGAGGAATTAAGAAGATACCTGGATGTTGTTGGATTGAAGTTCACAAAATGGTGCATGTTTTTTTGAGTAGGAGACAGATCACACCCACAAATAAAGGAGATCTATGGAAAATTGAAGGAATTGTCGTGTGTGATGAAGGCAGCGGGGTATATTCCAAATACAATACCTGTGTTGCATGATGTGGAGGCGGAGGATAAAGAATTGCTTCTCTGCCAGCATAGCAAAAAATTGGCAATTGCGTTCGGGTTGTTAAAGACTCCCCTGGACCTACTATTAGAGTTGTGAAGAACTTTCTAGTATATGGTGACTGCCATACTGCAACCAAGTTTATCTCCAAGATTGTTGCAATGGACATTGTTGTAAGGGATGCAAACCGATTTCATCATTTCAGATATGGAGAATGTTCTTGTGGAGATTATTGGTGATGGAAAGTAACACAAGATCTAAATGCACAATGACATGGTGAATGCTTTCAGATGTATAGGAGACAAATACACACCCACAAACTGTTTGGATTAACCTTGGCACCTTGGGGATTTGATTCAGTAGACTAACTGCCGTACCTCGAGATTTGACTTAGTGGCCCCCTGTGAGGTGTTCAAATATGGAGATTGTTTCGTACATTTGGCCTCGAGGTTTTGGCGTAACCTTAGGATCAAATCCTTTGAGTTAAGTCTTGATGTAATAGCAACGCTATAACCTTAGGATCAAATCCTTTGAGTTAAGTCTTGATGTAATAGCAACGCTATAGGATATCATAGCCTCATCCTAAGATCAAATCCTTTGAGTTACATCGAGAGGGGTGTTAGAGTTATTATTATTTTTTATAGGTTGATGCAAATTTTGCACTAGCCATGGTTATAAAAAACCCTGAATAATTTAGATGGAACTAGACAATGTTTTGCATATTTAATGACAAAAAAAATTGTTATTCAAATTTGGATATTGGAGTTCCCTAGTAAGAGAAGTGAAAAGTCTGGTCTATAAGGTTTTTAAAGATCCATTTTATTATATAATTCATGTAAATTTGGTTTGCTGGTTAGGCACATAACATAATCGAGTCTTTTATAAAAAAAATCATAAATTTTATCAATGAAAAATAATTACAAAGAATATTTTGGTATTTTGGATGAAATAAGATAATATTTTGCACATTTAACCACTAAAAATTGTTGTCCAAATTTGGTTATTGGAATTCTTTAGTGATAGAAGTGAAAAGTCTGGTCTATAAGGCTTTCAAAGATCCATTGTAAATTTGGTTTGTTAGCTAGCACAACATAAATGAGTTTTTTATAAGAAAATCCGCACATATCATAAATGAGTCTCTTATAAAAAAATTCATAATATTTATAAATAAAAAATAATTAATTTTTTTAAAAGAACGTTTATAAATTACATCAACAACCAAGGGATTTGAACACAAGACTACTTAAGAAACAATCACCGTTTTTAACCATTCAAAATAATTAATTTTTTTTGAGTAATTGTTATATATTTCTAATAGTAAGGATTTAATATGATCATCCTTTTATTAAAGAACTAACATGTTATTTTATTGGCATTCAATTTTGTGTTGTATTTTTTATCATATTTTTTAATTTACTTTTTAATTGGTTATATGGAATTGAAAGGCATTGGCATTCAACTTGATGTTGTATTTTTTTATCGTGTTTATTTATATTCTAATTGGTTATATGAAATTGAAAGGGGACTAACTTTATTTTCTAATTGGTTATATGAAATTTAAAGGGGCCTAATTTTATGCTATATGGAATTGAAAGGCATTGGCATTCAACTTTATGTTGTATTCTTTATCGTGTTTATTTATTTTTTAATTGGTTATATGAAATTGAAAGGGGCCTAGGCTTTATGCTATATTCTTCATTGTGTTATTTAATTTTTTTTAAATTGGTTATACGCAATTGAAAGGGTTTTTAATTGTTTATATGAAATTAAAGGGGGTCTCAACCTTATGTTTTATTCTTTAACGTGTGTTTTTAATTTAATTTTTATTTTTTATTTTTTTTAATTGGTTATACGCAATTGAAAGGTTTTTAATTGGTTATATGAAATTGAAAGGGGTCTCAACCTTATGTATATTCTTTATCGTGTGTTTTTAATTTATTTTTTAATTGGTTATACAGAATTGAAACTTTATGTTATATTCTTCATTGTGTTATTTAATTTTTTTTTTTTTTGTTATACCAATTGAAAGGGGTCTCAACCTTATGTTATATTCTTTATCGTTTGTTTTTAATTTATTTTTTAATTGGTTATATGGAAATGAAAGGGGTGCCACATGTATTACATCATGACCATATAATGATATTAGATTTGTTTGGTTGTTATGTATATATTGCTTATATTCTTTATCGTTTGTTTTTAATTTATTTTTTAATTGGTTATACGGAAATGAAATGGGTGCCACGTGTATTACATCATGACCATATAATGATATTAGATTTGTTTGGTTGTTATGTATATATTGCTTAGTAATATTTGAACCTTGGTTTCCTCTTTGAAAGTCAAGGAATTTAACCAGTTGAGCTAGTGTTATTTGATATTTTTTTTTTGTTTGAAACAACTTACTAAAAATTGTATATATAGAAGTAAAGTACCTTTTTTCTTTATATACATTGTAATTTAATGAACAAGTACAAAAACATACATCATAAGATTTATAAATGATATTAATGAGAGAAGAATACATATAGAAGCAAAAATATAATTTATTATATTGTAATTGCATATACCTATGGTATTAAAAAACATGCATAATAATAAATAATATCAAAGAGTTGATTGGGAAAACATAAAAAATCCAATAAAATGAAAATATCTTTGACATAAATACAAGTTGGGTATTTTTTAATTAACCTGGCACTAATGTATTCAGAGTAATGTAATGTTTTGTTATTTTGATGGGAGTGGCCCCAATAAAATTCATATAGTTTATAAGGCAAAAGTAGTAGAGCATTGTGTAGAGCATTCAAGGATTTGCAGGGGTTTTGGAAGTGCATAGAACAAAAAGTTGAAATTTTTGGGTCTAATATCTCAAAATTTGAGGAATTTTGCAGTTGTGACAAGATGGACCCACTTGAAGAATGTTGTAATTGAGGCCCAAACTTATGCATAAATATTAAAAATATTGGGTGTTGAAGACATCAATTCAAGACCTAACCTGTTGTGATCATCTCATCGCAATGATCATTTTGATATATAGCTAGAGTAACTTTTTTAGCTACCCCAAAAAGGTCAATTTCTAGCCTAATGATCACCTCTTCGAGATGATCATCTTCATAAATAGCACCCAAAACACTTTGTGGATACTTTATTCCCCTAAAAATGGTAGTATAATAAAGATCATAGGACATTAACTTAGAAAAAGTGAGTGATGAGGTGAAGGAAATGCAAGAATAGAAGGTTCAATTTAATTAGTTTGACTAGAAATCCTTGAATAAAGGAATGCAAAAGCTTGAAGTAATTGATCAACTATAACAAAACATGTGCACCTCTAGGTAGTCACCTCTGACCTCTACACCACTATCAATGAACTACAAGGAGTGTAGTAGGGTGGATTCTAGAACAACTCTACTAAATCCATGGGAAATCCACAATATATTGGAAAGGACAACAAAACTTAGCCAATCCACCATATACCACAAAATTGAATTTTTCCAAGTTTGATAGCAGATATTCCTTTGGTTGGATATATCGTGTAAATAAATATGTTAATTTGTATCAAACCTTTGATACATTGGAAGTACTTGTAACCACCTTCAATCTAGAACAAAAGGTAATCAAGTGGTATCAACGGTTCCAAAAATCCAAGGTGAGAACACCTTTATGGGATGAATTCTAAATAAAATTATTTATTTCAAACCCAATGCATATGATAATTTTATAGGAGCTTTGACTAAGCTTAGGCAAACTCACTCGGTTTGAGAATACCAATAGGAATTTGAAATTTTGGTAACTATGATAGAATGGTTACTTGCTACACTTCTACAAGTTGCTTCATTAGAGGTTTCAAAGATAAAA
Source organism: Wollemia nobilis (assembly GCA_028583015.1). Lineage (NCBI taxonomy): Eukaryota > Viridiplantae > Streptophyta > Pinopsida > Araucariales > Araucariaceae > Wollemia > Wollemia nobilis. The sequence continues at coordinate 202,020 of JAQPPZ010002875.1, forward strand.
ACAAGGAATCCATCAGGTTAGCAAGGTTAGTTTAAAAAAATAATAACACAATATGCACATTTAAGTTACCCTAATTTATAAATTTTCTAAAGCTTCCAATATCCTCTAGTACATGAAAGTAAAAGCATTCCCATCAACAATTGAGGAAGGGATGAAATCTCATCAAGAGAAGGGCCTTTGCTGTAATTGTGATAAGAAAGATAGTCCATGTCATAAATTCACTAACAAAAATTATACCTATTGGATGTTAAGTCACCCACTACCACTCCTAAATCTAATGCAAAAAATGATAGTTATGATGGTGGATAATAAGAGGACTTTTATACTACCAAAGAACCCACTCTTGAGATATCCTTGTAGGCCTTAGCAAGTATGACTACACCTCAAACTATGAGGGCATGAGGGTACTTCCAAAAATATATTCTAACCATTTTCAATGACAGAGGTAGCACTCATAACTTTATTAATCCCATGGTGCCTAAATAAGTAGATTATTACTTGTACCCATGCAATAGCTTTGAAGTCATGATATCTAATGAAGGCACTCTTCCTTGCAAATAAAAATATCCCAATATTAAGATTATAGTTAAAATATGATATGCTTGTACTTCTATTAGGAGGATGTGACATAGTTTTAGGAGCTCAATGGTTGCATATATTAGCCCCTATCTTATGGGACTTTTTTAAAATATGGATGCAATTCATAGTAGATGGCCAAAAATACACCCTCATGGGGCTAATAGCTATTTCAATAAAGGAAATTAGTTTTCATCACATGGAAAAATTACTTAAAAATGGGTCTCATGGATTCATGACTCAATTTTTCATAGAATAGTTTATAGAAGATAATAAATTTGATCAATATTTAGAATTATAATACTCATTGATAAGTATTCTTTTTTTTTTCGAGTAACCATGCACACATGATCATGCCATCACAATAATTCTAGAAAATCCATTACCCAATGTACACCCTTTATAGATATTCCTATGCAAAAAATTCAAAAATTGAATTTAAGTTAGTAAAATACTATTGGAAGTAGTGGTAATTCGATAGACCATTCAATCCTTATTCTGGTATGAAAAAATGGTTCATGGAGATTGTGTGTGGATTTTTATGAATTTAACAAAACCAATATTAAGGATAAATTTCTAATTTCAATCATAGATGAGTTCCTATATTAACTACATGGTGCCCATTTTTCTCCAAGTTGGATTTGAGGTCAGAATACCAACAAATATGTATCCGTAATAAGGATTTTCCTAAGACAACATTTTGGACATAATTTGAACACTATGAATTTTTAGTCATGCCTTTTGGCTCAAAAAATGCTCTATCCACATTCTAAAGTCTAATGAATCAATTTTTTTGGCCCATCATCCAAAAATTCATTTTAGTGTTCTTTGATGACATCCTCATTTATGGCAAGACTTGGGAGGATCATTTGACTCACATTGGATCAAGCCTTGAATATACTTCTAGAAATTTAATATGTCAAGTGTTCCAAGTGCTTTCTATATCAAAGTGAGGTTGAGTATCTAGGACATATCATATCAAAAGAAGGGGTTAAGGTAGACCCTAAAAATTTTGAGGATGTGAAAAATTAGCCTAAACCAAAGACCTTTAAGAGTGTACAAGGATTTTTGGGTCTCATTGGGCATTATCATAAATTTTTAAAGACTATGGGAATATTATAATTCCTCTAAAAACCATGTTAGAAAAGGATTCATTTAGGAGGACTAAGGCAGTGGAATGGGCTTTTTAAATTTTTAAGTAGGCTTTGTGCACCGCTCTTGTACTTACTATGCTAGACTTCTCTCAATCCTTTAACATTGAATGAGATGTAGTAGGGAATAGAATTGGGTCATTACTCATGATACAAGGGAAACTATTAGCTTTCACCATTAAAGCCCTCATAGGCAAGCATTTGGGAAAGTCAACCTATGAAAATAAATTTATGGCAATCCTTCATGTAGTGATACATTAGTGACCATGTCTTGTGGCTCAATATTTTTATATCAAAATCAATAATCACAAACTCAAATAATTTTTTGAGTAATAGTATCCTCCTAAATAAAAAAATTGTATGACTAAAATTATTATAATATCCTCTACAAAAAATAAAAAGGCAATACCATAATCAATTCTCTATCATGCAAATTTGATGACCAAGAAAAATTATGTCTATTGTCCTTACCAAATATATATTGGTTGCATGAAGTCCAATGAGAGTGGTAATAAGATCCACACACAAAACAACTAATTCAAAAGCTATCCACAAACTCTGATGTAGAAATCAAACGTAAAGTTAGATATTCATTATGCACAACTGCTTAAATAGTACAACAATAGAACCAAGGTGATTACAGGGGTTACAACCTCCTATAACAATATTCTATATAGGGATAGCCACCTACAATAAACATGAATGCAAACAAAATAATAATATGCTAGAAGACAAGAAAATCCTCAATAGCATAACCATACATCCTAACCATTAACAAACCACTATCTAATGTGGGCATATTTTGCCTCATGCGAGTACAATGAAAGATAACATATATTAGGCTTATGGATAATCCTAAGGTATAATAATATCCTTAGTATTCCTTCCAACCATAGAAGCATTGGATCCCAATACTTTCAAAAAATCTCAAAAGTCATGAGCCATCTGTGGAACTTGACGAGTCATATTGAAAACTTTGTCTATAGCAAGCGAAATATAGAAGTCAGGTACCACATCTGATGATAGTCTCAATCTCCAAAGTAGAATTATAAAAAATAGGAGGAATTTTATGAGTAGTGAGAGTAGCAATGGTGGCCTCCCTAGGCCATCAATCTTATGGATCCCCGATACACCCAATTCAGGCATGGAAAACATGGCATTTTTGTGATGGCCATGGAAGAGAGTGATCCAACTTGAAAAAAATATGAGGGCATAAAAAATATCCTATGAATCGAATGACTGCAAAGCTAGGGTGAAAAGTCATCAAATCAACCAGTTGTGGAGGAGCAAATTGAATGGGAAGCTCCCACATAGGTTCTACCTCTTATTTTTTATAATATTTTGTGAGGGCAACAATAGGAAGAAGTGTTTTATCTTCAACTGTGGTAATTATTTGTGTATTTTCATCATCAATAATAGTATATTCCAAAGAAGGGACAATGGACTCCATGCCCATAGATCCTGGTTCAATTATAGGTACTACTACTTCATGAATTTCCATAAATTTTGAGTGTTCCTCAAAAATATTAATATATTCTTCCACTTCAAGACTACCATCATCTAAAGAAAATACGGTGGGATTTTCACCCAAATATCCAGGTTCAATTCTAGGTGCTACTTCCAGATTTTCTTCAAAAATTTCTTCTTCCACCAGACGAATTCTTCTTCAGCAAAATCCTATTCTTTTGTTACCATTTCTTTTGCTAGTCGGGCAACTTTAATCTGTTGGATATCAACAATGATCATTTTGAGTTGTTGCTTCAACTCTTCGAAATTCATCATGGTTTCCTAACCTTGATCAAGAATACCTAGGAAACAATTAGGAACAATTTGAGGGTTTCCTAATGCACAATTGCCTACAGTACAAAATTTTGCCTTCCAATTTACAAAAAGGGTAAAATTTAGTGCTTTACAAAGTTGCATCAATTTGTGCAATTACAAAGGATTTACCCTTCAATTTGAAGTGGTAAAACAAAAATTTAGCACTAAATTTAAAATTTGACCCTTAAAAATTGCAAAAATATAATATTTGGAGGCAAAAATTAAATTTTAAAAGCAAAAATCAAATTTCAAGTGCCAAAAATTTGAATTTGAATTTCAAATTTGGCTTCAACGATCTATTTTGGTGATAAAAATAATCTCTTACAGCAAAAAAATTTGAATTTTTTGACAATTAATGTGCTCAAGATTCAACTGTGTAGGTCAAAGTTTGCCAAGTCAAGAGGTTCAAGTCAACACAATCTACACAGTCAATCACCAAGTATACGATGAGAGACACCAACTTGCCTCTTGGATGCGCACAGGTGTGGCTAGTGTGACCACCTTAAGGTGGTCACCTCACTAAGTGTGTGGGGATATTTTAAAATCACATTTGGCCCATCATAGGATCAATATGGGACTAAAAATTTGTAAAAAAATTTAAAATAAAACAATCCTGCCATATTTCTTGCCAAAAACAAAACATCTGCTAACTCAGCATCAAGCCACCCAATGAGTCGCTGCTACGTGTTGACTATCAATTGGAATTCAATATTCACAACATAAGGTGATCCTCATGCCACGTGTCGTCTACTAATTGGGGGGAAGTTTTAGGGTTGGAATTTGAGTAGTGATTGGTTATTTTAAAGACTTTAGAAATCATTTGATTTTTTTCATTTGATTTTTTTCTTTCATTTCCCAAATTTTCTTCTCTGTCACCTGTAATTTTCTTCTTCTACGTACAATTATGTCTTTTGTCTGCTCGGATGCGAATGTTGGATATGATCATGTTGGTCTACAATTTTAGAGGCTTGGTCATCTTCACCTAAGATACCGAGGCTTCGATAGGTGTCGACTGCCTATGTTGTGACGGTGCATGTGAGGTTGAGGTGCCTTCAATTTGATGGGGTTGGAAAAGGAAAGAGAATGGAAGGAGAAGGAGGGAGGGAATGGAGGTGTGATGGGGGAGGGGTGGATAGGAGATGGGGCATAGTATAATGGGATGCGGGTATGAGGGGGCAAGGGTGTCCTACCTTTTTTTGATGTAGAGTGTAGATCAGCAAAGAGTTGATCAGTCAAGAAGCCCAATCAAAAAGTGGGTCGATTGACAAAAAGGAGATAGGATGGACTCCTAAAAGGAATTGTAAGCACACAACCTTCTAAAATGAACCTCCAAAACCTCCAAGGAATAAAAACTTTGGTTATTTCCACCACAAAAACTTGCACACCCTCTGTTTTATTTATTTCACTCTCGACAAGGAGTGTCAAGGTATTATTTTGACCAGAAATTGGCCAATAAACTATGTAACTAGGTGGTCAATAACCTTTGTAATTGGGTCCTTCTTTCAGCTACAATTGACTTATGAGATCCTTTCCACCAGGAGCTCTTTTCTAGAAAAAAACTTGTTCTACAAAAATTTTATTTCCTTCCTCAAGACAAGTCTGGTTATCCGCTATGTCACACAACCTAGGCTACCCTTTGAAAATTATTTCAGAGGTACCTGGTGCAAGGGAAAATGCAAACCCTCTAGCACCTCTTGAGCTTCACAACGGGATGCTACACAGTAGTCCAATCCAATCAATGCAATACCTAGCCAATGAACTTTAGCCCTAGTTAAAAATTGATCCAAACTATACACCTAGCAATTGAATTTGGCACCTTGCCTCCCTTCTTACTAAAATTTTTTTGTAGCTCTGATTACCAATGATGTAGAAATCAAAAGTGAAGCTAGATATTCATTATGTACAATTGCTTAAATAGTACAACAATAGAATCAAGGTGGTTACAAGGGTTACAACCTCCTATAACAATATGCTATGCAAGGATAACCACCTACAACAAACATGGATGCAAACAAAATAACAATATGCTAGAAGATAATAAAATCCTCAACAACATAACCATGCATCCTAACCACTAACAAACCAATATCTAATGTGGGTATACTATGCCTCACGTGAGTACAATGCAAGATAATATATCTTAGGCTTATGGATAAGCCTAAGGTACAATAATGTCCTCATCAAACTCCATCTCCACTTAGCATATTCATGAAATGGCCAATATTTTCCCCACAAGGGGTGTATTGTGCTTGCTAAAAAATTTTCCATGTGTGACAATATTTTATAGGAATTACATGTTTCACCTTCAATCGAATATGTGTCACCTTCAACCAAACATTTTAGATTATTTAGGGTTAGACAGTTTAGAAAAATATTTTTTGGCCAATCATGGAGCATTAGGGTTAGGTGGAATTATCTTTTTATATTGCATTGTAAGAAAGGTACATGCATAATGAAGAACTATATTGTATTGAGCTTTGCTCATATATGGGATTATTGAGGAATATTACATTATTTGGTACATGCTAATGTACCCCCATGGTACCTTCATGGTACAATTTTAAATATGTAATAGATCAGGGTTGAGTCAATAGTATATGATTTATATTTCTCTTTCATGTATGTGCTAATGTGCATGAAATGCAAAGTGTCATGTAAGTTAGAGTGCAAGTGTAGATTAAGAGAATGTGCACAAGTGTCATGTATGTAAGTGTGCAAATATGTAATGTAAGGATAAATATGTAATGTAAGGATATGCACAAGTGTCATGTATGTAAGTGTGCAAATATGTAATGTAAGGATAAATATGTAATGTAAGGATATGCACAAGTGTCTTGAATTAGGATTGCATGTAGAAGTTTAAGAGTCATGTAAATGTGTCATAGAATCGAGTGTGAATGCAAGAAGAAAGTGAAGAGTCTAGTATGCAAGTGGTGAGATGATAAGCCAAAGGTCATGGGACTTGTCATATGGAGAGTAATAGTCAAGTACATGAAGAGTCATCTTCTATGTCTATATTATGGAGATAAAGCTCCATGAAAAGATAATCAATTCCATATTTGATTATCTGATTGTAAAGGAGATCCAGTTTGAATAAAGCTTGTATACATATTTGAGCAATTAATATTGTAAATTTTCTTCATGCATAGTTTATGAATGATTTAGGCCATTTACATTCATATTTGATTATATAAGTGAATGTTATTTTCAGTATTATATAGGCCTTGATATACATATTAATTTGCTTATATATTATTCTACTCATTATATTATTATTTTGACCTTTAATATTATGGCTATTTTATATTGGGACTTATGATATTTTGTGGTAGTAAGGTTTAAAATCCAATAGTGGTATTAGAGCTACCACCTGACTCTGTCCATTTTGATAGAGTTATTTTATTAGCCACCATCATCAATATTTAACTTTATCCATTTTTATAAAGTTAATTTAGAGTCTATCCACTTTGAAGGTAGTATAAACTTGGACTCTATTTTTAAAGGCTTGATTGAGTAGATTTTGATAGGACAAGGAGTAGTCACCCTGATTTTGGATGCTAGAGTCTTTCCACTTGCTTGAAGAAAAACTAGTGAAGACTAGGACTCAACTATATTTATAAAGAGGGTCAAATTTAAAGAAAATTTGGACATTGATTGATTGGAAGCCAACTCAGAAGAAAGTTGGAGATTCAAGGACATTCAGAGTCACCCTAACATTGATATTGGGTTCTCTAGAATCATATTTTGTTCTTAGGTGTGACCTAATACATTGAAGATTCCAGATAGACAGATGATCAATATTGCTATAGATATTAAGAAGCATCATAGTTTCCTACAAGTATACAGAAGCATTTAAATCTTCCAAGGCTTGAGAAGTATTCAAGATTCCTATAGAGATTGAAGAGCATTCAAGTTTCCTATAGAGATAGATAAGTAGAGCAAAAAGCAAAAAGCACAGAGAAAGAGTTCAAAGAAGAAGAAGCAATATATATTTTCTATAGAATAGAGAACAAGTAATCATAGAGAGAATAAAAAGCAATACAAAGTTTCTATAGAGTAGATATCAAGAGGCCTACACCATAGAATAGGCTCAAGATTCCTACATAAGAGAATAGTCACAAATGGTCTATGTGAAAGCACACATAAGGTGTTTGTAGAATCATAAGGTGCTAAATAAAGCACACAATTAGAAGAAGCATATAGCACCAAAGTGCAGTCCACAACAAGCAAGAATAATTGTGTGGAGACATCATGCACATAGAGGAAGCAACCTAGATTAGTGAGACTATCCTAATCAACCAAGTATAGCAAGATAAAGCCTAAGCAACCTTGTAAAAAGATAAAGCCTAAGTGGCCTTGTAAAAAGATAAAGCTGAAGTGGCCTTGTAAAATCCTAAGCAACCTTATAAAGAGAATAGATCCCAAGAGGCCCTAGTAGTAGCTCTACTGGCCAACATTGAAGATAGTGACTCAATTTTGAAAGGAGATATAAGAGGCTAACATTGAAGATAACAACCCAAGCGGCCAAAACTGAAAGGAAACCTAAGAGACCAATGTTGAAAATAGCAGCCCAAGTGGCCAATGTTGAAAGGAGGTCTAAGAGGCCATTTTTGAGAAAGTGGCTCAAGCGAAATGAGAGGCCTGAGAGGCCAACCTTGAAAAATAAGTTTGAGCAATTTAAAGAGAGAACATGGTCTACAAAATCGAAGTAAAATCACATCCTGCACATAGAGAATATATTCAGTACTCAATCAAGGAAGAGAACAAAAATTTGAAGCGTAATAGTGTTCGGATAGCAGATGAGAAGCATTCTATCAAAAAAAGAAAAAAATCAAAGCATTACTAAAAGAGAGACTAATAGGGATTAATGTTGCCATATTTATATTTTTCAATGTATCATCCGTATATGATATTACCAATAAAGTTGTCATTTTTCAGTAGATAGATAATTGGATAAGGTTTCCAATTATTTCAACCTTATCCGATCATTGTATTTGGCTATTTATAGTTGATTTTGTAATACAATCTGACAATTTTTCTTCTGTCAAATATTTCGTGGGTGTTTGTCTTTATCAGTTGGTATTCAGAGCCAAGCACTGGGTTTGAAAAAATTCTCCTAGTGGATCTTGGAAACATTTTTGTATGGTCTGGTATAGTGTGGCCCTAGTCTTACTGAGTATGCCCTTATCTAAGTGTCTTCTCACAAGTTAAATATCATTTCGTACATAACATTTATGTTTAAGAATCTTGCAAAAAAGATCCACAATCTACATAAGGACATGTAGCTTCTATTTTATTCCTAGTTTGGGTCTAATTCTACATCTGGTCTCTCTAATGGCAATAGCCCATGACTTTTAAAGCACCCATAGCCAACGGTAGCATCGTTCCACATATTGTGCCACCACTATTGTGTAGCTTACCATCACATGAGGAGGGTGAAATTTAGCCAGATTTTGGTTGAGCCCATCCCATTCAAGGCTTATCACTTGATGTGATACATTGTGGCTTCTTTAGACACATTCAAGACCTCCACATAGTGTCTATAATGGTCCCCATCTAATACATGGCATTCCTCCAACATTGCATGTAGCTCGAACATACCCTCTTCATTGTCAAGGGAGAACCAATGACTTATAACCACTACCATGTGCATGATTGGTAACACATTGAACCCCCTACAACTAGGTTGTAGTAGTTCCCACTTGTCCATTAGCATCGTATGAATCATCCTATTCACCCTCTTGGCACTTGATAGAGCACGTGGGTGATTTTTGATTTTAAGAACTGAAAGCTCATTGTACTAAGATGGGAATATTTTTTTCCAGCTTGGATGGACTTAAACTCTATTGATCCTAGCTTAATTCACCTATGGACCCTCTTGATACACTTGGAGCTAAAAAATTAACACACACATGCCTATCTTGTCTATTTGGACAACTAGCATCCTATCATTCACTCACTCAAGATGTTCGGTCTATTTTGAAGCCTCTTGTGTACAGATCATGTCTTCCATGCAATTTTTCTACTTAATACAAGTCATGGCCTCTTCTCAGACTGTTTTTAAATCAAAATTATTGTTGGTTGTGTTGTGGACGTGGTTTGCAGCTATGTATCCTCCAATCAACATCAGGCCTCTAGCATGTTGCATCCAATTAGGGGCCTCCCACAACCCTCTCTTGCAATGTACTCTCTCCATCAACATTTGATAATTGGTCTACCATTAAATTCATCCAGATCACAAGGACCATGCATTACATTTGATTTACATCCACAAAGTACCTTCAAACACAATGAAGGTATAAAATTAATAAATAAATAAATAATTATTCTTTTGTCCTTTTGTGCAAGTAGGTGCCACCCATTATGGACCCTTTAGTGCCTTTAATATTTTACTTAAATCTTAAGCATTTTGAGGACCCAAATATTTGCACCATAAAGTACGTTTACAAAGTATTTTTCATTTTTGGAGGGGGCAACATTAATTATTTTTTAAATTATAATGGGGGTATCACTAAATCTAGAGGCACTTAATTTCGAGAGTATACTTGTATATATACTTGTTGGAAAGCTCATTTCAAGTACGATCTATTAGAAGTAGAAAAACACACTTTTATAAGTGTTTGACTTATGAAATTGTGCCTTGAAGATCACCTTTTAAAAAGGGAGTGCATTTTTTGTTGTGCCCGACACCTCTTACAAATTTGGTCACCAATTTTTTTCCACTAGCTCAACATTATATAAACATGGTAGCCAATGTGGCTTTAGCAAAAACATTGGCCGAAGTTACTACTTTGGTTACCTCTTTAGCCGACACCATTAATGACCTCAAAATGTAATCCTCCTCCTCCTCTAGTCATTCTCATGCAAAGTGTGAAGTCAAAATTTACGAAGTCTCTAAGGATCCCGATGTCCTCAATAGTTGGATCCTAGATATGGAGACCTTGTTGAAATTTAATCAAACATTGGATGATGATAAATTTACTTTCACCAAACTCAAAATTTTGGATATGGCTAAGGTTCTCATTACCAAATGCCAAGGAACTCAAAACCCCATGAAAATGTGGGATTCTTTGATCATGGCCTTGAAGACCACATTCTATTCATCCAATTATGATGATGACTTGCTCAACCAATTCATCTAGGATTATGTCCATCAGTTCAATTGACTACGTGTCTTGCTTTATGTACTCGATCTTGTAGCTTTCCTCATTGCTAATTTCAAAAGTAGACTTCTAGCACGTTTATATCGAGAGTGAGAAATACACTCCTTGCACTACTTTTGATGTTATTTTCAATCACGCATAGCTTGCAGAGGAGAAGTTCACAACACAGAACAAAGGAACTCAATACTCTTTAGAAGGTTACATGCCATTTCCTTGTCCACGTTAGTAGGCATTGAAGAGATCTCCCACTCTCTCCTTCTTATCCTACCTATGCTCCTGCTCAATCATTTTCTTCTAAGCATACCTTTCATGTTGTTTCTTCTTATTCTCACTCTAAATATTATGATCATTACAAAATGAATGGGGGTGATAGATCTGAATGTAGGTAATGATAAAAATATAACAAACAATTTTTTGTACAACCTACTAAGGAAGAAACCCTTGAGGAGGGAACTCAACAAAATTCCATTAGGACTTACATAGAAGATTGTACTTATCCTGAGTTAGAAGGTCAACTCAATAATATCATATTACTCAGCCATTGGTCTTTTGTAATATATCGTGATAACTTGTTTGCTACTTATGCTCATTTGACACATAGTTTCTTAGTGGATTATATCATCAATAATGGCTCACAAAAAAACTTGATTGTGTAGTCCATTATTAATAATTTGCACCTATCTACACATCCTCATCCTTGTCCATACTCACTTGGATGGAAGGATAGTGCTACTACTTCTATGATCACATACACTTGCACTTTATCTTTTGCTTTTGGTCCTAAGTATGTAGACACTATCACATGTGATGTCACTCCTATGGATTTTTGTGGTCTGTTGCTAGGTAAAACTTATCAATATGATAAAAGAGCTCAATATGATGCATATCACAATACCTATACTTTTCACCATAAGTAACAAACTTTTCTTATTCATAGTATTCAACCTACTTCACATCAAGCTTGTACTAATTTACATAAGGTATGAAATATTACCTTAATTTTTAGCACCCCACAATATGAGGAGACATAAACAAAAGCACTTTTGACCACTTAGCATGTTGCACCACTTGAGCACCTCATTCATCAAGCACCTGCTCCTATTATTGTACCTGCTCCTGATCTTGTTGCACCTCTATATATTCTTCCATCGGTTCCTATGGTTACTTTTGTTGCTCCTTCTCTTCCTCCTGCATCTCAAGTTCAGTTCCAAATTTGGTTAACATCGTTCAACCTCCTACCTCCTCCACCTTGCAGGGATTTCAGCTTTCGATGGTCAATCCTCTCATTCTTTAACAACCGCCATCCATGCACTAGCATCATATTCAACATGGAGGTCACCCTTGCCTCTACATGGGTACTCATTGTTATGAAGACTTACCAGGAACTCTTGGGTTCTTACAAAGCTTCCACATTCAACATGATCTCCTCCCCATTTTTATATGCATTGGAGTCCAATGCTTCTATGTTGGAGAGGACTAATAAGGATTAATGTTGCCATATTTATATTTTTCAATGTATTATCCACATATGATAATACAAATAAAGTTATCATTTTTCAAGAGATAGATAACTAGATAAGGTTTCTAATTATTTCAACCTTATCCAATCATTGTATTTGGCTATTTATAGTTGATTTTGTAATACAATTCGATAGTTCTTCTATCAAATATTTCATGGATGCTTGTCCTTATCAAATATAATCTTCTAGAGGAAATATGTCCAACCATTAACAAAGGAGGCTCACTTGGCCATTATCCATAATAGAGGAGAGATTTGACCATTGCTCATAGAGATTCAACTATTGCTTGCAGAGAATAATTTGGCCACTTCTCATAGGGATATGTCCTACCACTACTCACAAGGAGACATTCTACCACTGCACACAAGGATATTTTTGGACTCACCATCACACCTTAAGGATTTGACTTAGTGAACTAACCATCACCCTAGACCCTGGGACTAACCACCCTGTGAGGTGTTCAAATACAAATATTGCATTGGACACTAACACCTCAAGGTTTTAGTGTAATGGCAACTCTACAGTGGTATCAAAGCCTTATCCCAGTATCAAATCCCTCCAAGTCATATCGAAGAGGGGGTGTTGGACTAATCGTCGTACCTCAGGAATTTGACTTAGTTGACTAACTGCCACCCTATGCCTTGGGACTAACTGCCCTATGAGGTGTTCAAATATAGAGATTGTATCAGACACTAACACCTTGAGTTTTTGGTGTCACGGCAAATTTATAGATATATTCTACCACTGCTCACAAAGAGATGTCCTACCATTTCTCACAAGGATATGTGCTCACAAGAAGACGTTTGGTCACTGTGCATAGAAGGGAATCGTTTGGAGAGACACTTCTCACAAGATGTTCACTACTAGCAAAAGAGAATGCCATAAGTCGGTTGACACCTTCTTACTTTTATCCACAACAATGACTTAATCGTTGATCAACTAGGTAATATCATGAGACGTTATATTCTATTTTTGGCTCACATTAATATTTTGGAGGGAAATAATTTTGAATTAGTTCTTTTGAAAAGCAAGGTGGAGTAATAAGGGTTTGGCATTTTTAATTTCAGAATTTAATTTGAGTTTTGAAGATATGGAGAGATAAGGTATACAAAATAAATGTTTTTAAAGCTTTTTACATATTGATAGATTAAAGCTTGATTGGAGTTTAAAAGTTTTTAAAAAAAATAGTTTTTTGAAGTTTCTAAAGTTTTTAAGAGTGGAATTTTTTGATTAAAATTTATTTAAAGTTTTTTAAAGAGTAAAGATTTTTTAAGTTTGGAGTAATTTAAGGATTCAAAGTCTTTGAAGATTTTGAAGTTTTTAAAATTATTAAAAGGTTTTTTAAAATTAAAAATTTTAAAAATTTAATATTAGGGAGTTAAAAGAACTTCTACACCAATGGTTTAGAAAAAATTTTAATTTACAAATTTCATATTTTTGAGTTAATTCTTAACTTTGAAGATATAAGGTTTACTATTTCAAGAGAGTTAAATCATCAAGTTAAGTCACTATTTATCATGGTAGAAATTAATGAAAAATACATTCAATGAAGATATTGAAAAAATGGTGAACAAGCTAAAATTTTATTCTCAAAAATTTGATAGATGATCTTCATGAAAATAAGAAGATATTAGAATGGCTAAAAAATACACTTAAGAATTCAAAAATAGATCTTATCACTACAAAATCACAATCTAATAGTTTAACAAAAGCAAATTCTCTAACAGAATCTATAACTATTCAAAGTGCCATAGATTGCAAAAACATGCAATTCATTTATAAGGAAAATAAATGAACAATAGCATTAATAGTGCAACAAAATAATTAGAAGTACTGGTAAGGAAGCATAAATCAAAGAAAGGACATTACATTCAATTAAAGTGCAATTATTGCAATAGAATTGGACATAAAGAATCAAATTGTTGGAATCATTGTTTTAAAACTCGTGACTTAGATAAAAACTCGACAGCCTGATTTTGGAGAGTTACTCGACAACTCGGGAAAACTCAACAAAAAATAAAATCGAAAAAAAAAATTCAATAAACAGAAAAAAATTAAAGTCAATTTTGTATGAGATATTCATTACAAATAAAACTGATTTTTTTCAATAAACATAAAAAAAAAATTAAAACCAATTTTTTATTAGATATTCATTATAATGAGTACAATCACAATTTATGAAATAATAATTCAGTTCAAATTGTAAATACAACGTAAAAATGTAACATTTTGAAATGTAAAGCAATTTTTAAACTACTTTTTGTTTTCCCTTCTTTCTCTTGTAGTTGATGTTGATGGTTGGCCTTAGCTCTAAACTGGTGTATAAATTGGAGACTACTTAATTATAATATCATCATGATATATCTCCTCTAATCCTCTTAAATCTTTTGCTTCCTCCTCTAGTGCCTCAAGGTCCTCAATAGTAAACTTTAGAATCCATAGAACTCTTGACAATCCAATCAAAAAGTGGATCTAGCTCATCCAATCAAAGTGCCTCATAGGATTCCATACCCTCCACTTGTCTTGTACGAAGCCTAATATGGTATTGCACAAAGACAAGGTTCTTAAGGCAGTCTTCGATTAACCTGTTGCACTTCTTGGTGTGTATGGCCTCAGATAGAGATCAATTTCTTGGTGTGTATGGTCTCATATATAGACCAATTGACACATGGCAAGGTGTATTACATGCCTCAAATTAGATGGAAAAGTAAAGAATCTCACTTATGTCAAAAAGAACCTTATAACTTGTATAGAATTACCATATAAATAATTGTAAAAGTCTTTAGATATGATTAATCATAAAATATATTTTATTTATAAATAGATAAAATAATTTTATAATAAATCTTATTATATAGTATTTATGTTTGTTTTATTTTTATATGTTTATAACTTTATCAATCTTAATAAAAATTATATAATCAAATTTGAAAATATGATTTATGAAAAACTTATTTAAGTTTTTTTTTTAATCTTATGAACATAATAATTGTAATTTGTAGTTTGTTGTCAATAAAACAAATAATTTCATGTTTTTAATGCACTTTTCAATTTAATACGAGGACAAGCTTCTCATTAGGTTGTGTCTTGCAACATGAAAAATAAATGAATTATAGTTTCTTCACTTGCTATATTTAGATAATGATTTATAGAAAAATATCATTTTAATCTAGTCTATAATATGTGTAGCAAAAGATAAAATTTCTAAATTCTATAATCAATTAATAAAGCTATTGTGATTGAACAATTTAATATTAAGTATTCACTAAATTATCTTCCCATTAAATTTGAAATAAATAAAATTATATATCATAAAAAAATCTTGTAAAAATAAAAATTAGTTTACTTTACTTTTTACCACTACCTTTGATGCCACTTGTATCCAGTACCTCTCCTACGTCTTATGGAGTAACCCCTAGTGGAACATAAAAATACCTAACGTAGAAAACAACCACATTATCCATGGTAGTGATTGCAAAGTTTCACTTTCTCCACTTAATAAAAAGTAAATTTTATGCATCTAAGGCATCATCTTGTCTCCTGTGACATATGGGTCTGAGTGAAACCGAGCTCTTCCATTTCAAGCACATTGCAGATAAGGGTAAACTTTGCATCTGCAATATCATTGCTTATGTTGTTAGTATGTATTATAACTGCAATGGCAATGGCATACCCTAAGACAAAAAATTACAACCTGTTGGATTGCAAAGGAAGAGTTATTGATACTTTTATAGTTTCAGCTCATGGCAAGGGCACAATTGTTGTGATTAGAATAGTGTTATGTGCTTCACAAACACTACAATACTCCACATTATTGATTTTTATCTCAACATCCAGAGACTCAAGGGAGATGTTCTTCTTGGATTATTTCAACTCAGGTATTTAAGACACTTGGAGCTCGGTAATAGATTGAAGAGATTCACCTATTTAGACCTATCAAATATTAGGTTTGTCGACCAAATTTCTACAAAGCTAAAAAATCCTTTGCTTTACCTCTACTCTACCTCCCCTCCCATACCTTTCCCCTTTATCGTATGAGTCTTGATGATTACTCATTGAGTACTTGACAAATATTGGCTGGGTAACTTGTCGTAAATTGATGAGTTACTCAACCCAAGTTTTTTATTAAAAAAAATTATAGGCCCTACTAACCCACAAGTTTTGTGTGTACTCATGGGTAACTTGTGAGTTTTAAAACACTGGTTGGAATCTCTATCAATGTAAAATCTATGGAATAAAATCTCATTCTCCAGCATTTTGTTGGTACAAAGTAGAATATTGTAGAATATTTGAAAGGATGCTATTATTTAGATTAAACAACCTTTTTCAAAAACTTATTTCTGAAGAAACTCCTAACAATAGAACAAAGTGTTCAATTTTTGAAATGCAGGAAGGAAAAATATTTTATGATAAAATGTTTAGAAAACAAGGAAAAGAGAAATGGATCAAATATGGTCCAAATTTATCTTACAGAGTAATCAGGAATGAACCATATATATCAAAAATTAAAGAAGAAGATCAAGCATTTTATGAACAAGATAGAAAAGATATAAATATTGAAGATCCAAAGAATAAATATGAAGGAGAAAGAACAAAACTCAAAGAAGCTGAAGATGAATCTCAAGCAGAGGTTCATAAAAATGCAAGGTCGCTTGTAGATTAAAGATAAAGATGAATACCAAGATTGAAGATTAAAGTCTTCAATATCCTAATAATATAATACACAGGGATGTTGAGGAATATTGCATTATTTGGTACATGCTAATGTACCCCCATGGGAACTTCATGGTACAATTGTAAATATGTAATAAATTAGGGTTGGGTCTATATTTTAGGTGTATGATTTATATTTCCCCTTTCGTGGAAGAGTTAATGTATAGTATAGGAAAAAATGAATAAGTTTCATGTAAGAGTTTGTAGGAAATGCACAAGTGTCATTAAGTTAGAGTGTAGGTGTAGATTGAGATAATGTGTACAAATATCATGTATGTATGTGTGCAAATATGTAATGTGAGGATGTGCACATGTATCTTAGATTAGGAATGCATGCAAAAGTGTAAGAGTCATGTAGATGTGTCATAGATTCAAGTGTGCATGCAAGAAGAAAGTGAAGATTTTAGTATGCAAGTGGTAAGATGATAAGTCAAAGGTTATGGGACTTGCCATATGGAGTGTAATACTCAAGTTAATGAAGAGTCATCTTCTATGTCTATATTATGGAGATAAAGCTCCATGAAAAATAATCAATTCAATATTTGATTATCTGATTGTAAAGAAAATCTAGTTTGAATAAAGCTTGTATACGGATTTGAGCAATTAATATTGTAAGTTTTCTTCATGCATGTTTTATGAATGATTTAGGCCATTTCCATTCATATTTGGTTATATAAGTGAATGTTATTTTCAGTATTATATAGGCCTTGATATACATATTAATTTTCTCATGTATAATTCTACTCATTATATTATTATTATTATTATTATTATTTAAGCGAAAAAGCCCTTGTGGGGCTGCCTTGGCCTGAGAGACCACGAACAGGGGGTTCTACACCATCAAAGTCACCCGAGAGTCACGCCCAGCCCTGCCTGTACCAACATTATAAATTGGATTTTTGAGTACCCAATTCAAATTTTTGGTAGGGTGGAGATTCGAACCTGGGACCTCCCTTGGAGGTTTGCCCTCTCCTCTCCAACTCACCTACAACACCTGGGTATATTATTATTTTCACCTTTAAAATTATGACTATTTTATATTGGTACTTGTGATATTTTGTGGTAGTAAGGTTTAAAAATCCAAAAGAGGTTGCCCCCTCAAAGTGACCTATGATATAGTGTAAACACTTTAGTGTTATCAATAAAATTCTTGCTTATTATGTTTACTTTGTAGGAGTGTATTTCTTTTATGGGTTTTTATTATGGTTTCTATTAATTCTTGTAGGCTTACATCTTAAATGTTAGACTCTAATTAATGATGTTCAGGATCATCACCGGAAGTGGTAGATCTTGTAGTACAATAATACAAGCACATCATTCTTGATTTTTCTTAGCACTTGAAGCAAGGCTTACAACTAGGCAATCCTCCAAAAAACCTCCAAATTATCACTGTTTTTTATCTTTAAACAATGTAATTGACTATAAAAGTCTAGAATTTAATTCTATTTTTAGATATAAACATTGTGCTAATTTTATACCGTGCAAATTTGGTTATCATAACACCACATATATATGATTTTATCTCATAAAATACACCAAATATTATGATTAATCAAGATTTTTTGTTTGCCTTATCAAAATTTCTCTATTTATCAAGATCAATGGTATATCTTCATATGGTTCTTAAGACCACACTCAATAGATCTTAAAACTCAAGATAAATCTTTAACTTTATCTTCTAGATGGAATAATTGTCTTCCTTTAGCAACTAAGAACTGGGTAACAAAACCTTTGGGACTTTAAGAACCATGGTCAAACTGATAGGCAAATATTACATTATTAGAAAAAGCCTATTATTATAGTTCATGTTAGATAGGGAGGTTAGATCAATTGTAACTATTGGATGAAATTTTAATTATGGTTATAATGTATTTAAATATGCAAAGATTAATCTAATTTAGTGGTTAAAATCCTAATATTGGTATCAAAGCAATCAACGTACTCACCATATTTTTAATAAAATGTTGTCCTATGATGACTATGTTATTTGCATGCTTTAGCCTCTCAAATATTAATAAAAACTAGTCTCATAGCAGAAGTGGGAGCATTTACCATTGATAGTCATGAAGAAAAACCTATCAACATCTTGGATCACTACGTTGTCATCATCAATGATGCATTCGTAGTGGGAGATGGTCACCCTCAACCAAGAGGATGCACATGACCATAGGATTATCAATTGGATCCACGAAACATGTAACCGCTCCTCTATATTTTATTTCACCACCAAAGGAGTCATCAAAGAGGGAAATTTTGATAAAGGACATTAGAAGCAATGATGTGGACAAATTCTCTTTGAAGCATTGAAAGATTTACCTTCTACCTAAGACTACTTCTCCACCAATACTTGCTTGAACAACTTCCCAACTAATTTGGACCTTGCCCTTCAAAATTCTTTGCCAAATATTTGATGATGGCTCTTAATACGAAGAAGGTGAGTTCTACATCTTGAACAACTGGTACTTGTTTGAAAGGATTGAGAGCAATAAAAGGAAGTTTATGAGATCAAATTGTGTCCCAATCATCCCTCCCTCCAAATCACCCTTAGACGATAATTTCATATCCAAGGATGTTATGCTCGACCCTTCCATGAGGCTAATCACTTGAATCTGAATATCCTCTTAGCCAACAATACTACCAGTAGGGGGTCCAAAATCTTGAATGATAAGAACTATGGTAAATATCACTAACTTTGGGTGGGAAAGACAAGTACTTGGCCAAAAATGAAAACAACAATGTTATTTTTGTGGCCATTTTGGGAGGTATCGATGACTTCATCATGGCCTATGAGATAGTTGAGCTTAAGCTAAACACATACTAGCTCAATCATATATTCAATGTAAGGGTCAGTATTATGCTCTATGAGTGTTGTTGAATTTGGCTTACTATTTTAGCAATAAATAAATAACCATCATATAAAAAGAAAAAGGTGAAATGAGGTCCAACAAAACAAAATATCAGTAATGGACCCTAAACCTAGATTTGGATATATCTCTAAATTAGACAATAATGGAAAAACAATTCCTAGAAATATATAAAAAAAAAGTAACAATATTTTACACATGGCAATATTTTTTATGTTAAAAAAGAATTGTGGTTCTTAGTTGCTTTGAAGCTTTGGTGATCATTTAGAGGCACAATATAATCAAAGGCAAGGGTGCATAGCTGAATTGGCAATACGGTAAATGCATAGACTTCTAACATTGGAGGTCTTAATTTTAACTTTCTCCTTCTAATTTTTGCTTTCATATTGATTTCTTTAAGAGATTAAAATTTAACCTTCCCTTTTTCATGTATGAAACACTAAGTAGGAGAGTTGGAAATTTGAATGAAAGTATGAGTTTTTTAAAGGAGATTTCAAGGGGTAAAAACCTACCAAGACCACAATTATTTTATACTAACCTAGGAAGGACTTTTTTATATTTAATTTAGAAATTTCCTATAGTAATTGTAGGCAAATAAATGCAAAATTGACAATAGTGAATATTTTGCAAAATTAAGGGAGGCAGTAAATTTTTTTTTAAGGTGCATTTTTAGTGATGACCAACACCTTTAATTTTTTAAATATTTTCTTTAAAATTTTCATACTTTGTATACCAGTTAAACACATGCTTAAGCACACAAGCAATGTTTTCGATAAATTGAACCTATTGTTGCCATTGCACAATCTACCCCAATTGGGGATCAACTTGAAATTTTGAGTCTTATACAAAGGTGTTTACATCTATCCTTTTAAGCTTGCTCACATTGATTATCAATTACTTTTCAGAGTTTGGAAAACTAATCTATTTTTTAGGGTTTTCAAAATTTTGCCACTTTTGTTCCTATAATTAGTTGTAAGCTTAAAATGGCTATAAATTTTGCTAGAGAACTCTCTTTGATGTGATTTAAACCTTGATGGTAATATATTGAGAAAATATTTGCAATCATACCAAATTTACATACACAACATCAATATTTCAGGAGATATGGTAAAAATACCATTCAACGATATTAATTCCTCGTAACAATCTACAAATTTAAAAAGCCTACATCTTTCGATCCACAATAAATTTTCTAGTTATTTCAACTTTTATGGATACCCTTTTGGCCAAATTAGAAATATGGAAAGTTTCATACAATTCTACACTTTGGAATTTTACCTTTTTTAACACTATCGAATTGTTCTAAGCTTTTGATCAAAGCATTAATTTCATGGATTTAATAAGATATGGTTCATTCTCTATTAAATCAGGTTTAAAATTAGCTTTTGGATATGTATAAATATGTCCATATTTATTTTTTGCAATTACCTTTCTTATTGCTAGCTAAACTATCCATTTTAATGAGCTATGGCATCAAAGTTCATTTAAATCCATGGCCTTCCACACTGCCAAGAGATGACATCATTCATAAATGGAAAATTATTGCCAAAATTAGCCCAATGGCTACTCCTATGGCTACACACCTTGTTCTCCCATTGGAATTAATATTTTAAACATTAGGTAAATAAATTTTTCATTCCTATTCATCCATTTTGCTCCCATAGGAAGCAAGCACCCATATTCCCCGCTCCATTATTATTCGTCCATTGCTCCGACCAAGAGGAAGACAATGCTCATTTCCCCGCTCCATTCCTATTCATCCATCGCTTCAACCAATAGGAAGTCAATGCTCATTTTCCCTGCTCCACTCTGCTCTGTTGATCTCATTTCTCCAACTTAATCTTGACCACCCATTTTTGGCCAATAAAATGCCAGCGCTCATTTTCCCTGCTCTACTCCACTCCATTCTATAGACACCAAAACCTAGCCACTTGTCATCCATCCTAACTTTCCTGCCATTTCCACCATATATTTACATATATTTATATATATTTAATATTAATATTTTATATATTATATTTTATATATATTTAATAAATATATATTTATATAAGTGAATTAATCCCAGCCATCCGATTTCACTTAATCCTATCCATCCATTTACATCAATCCATGCCACACCCTAGATTTAATATCCACCCTTCGATATGCTTTTATCTCAGCCACACGATTAGTGTCATTGAAACCCTAAGCATGCCCTAGGTTGGATTATTAATAGGAGCCATTTTGATGGCTCAACCCCTAAGCAATCCTATCTAATTTCCTAACCTAAATTTTCATGAAGTTTTCACTACCGAGTTCCTTAGAGTATCCAAGTGCCCTTCTCCTTCCATCCTCGCTCACCATAGCCCCCGCATCCATCATCACCTCCCTCGCTCAGCCAGATCTACTTCTACAGACTTCCTCCTCAGCCATCGAACACCTTCGGGGCATCCTATCATTCTTGAGTACCTCACTTCTTCCCTATTTCCAAGTGCCTCTGGGTGCCTTTCACCATTATCGAGCACCCACAGGCATTTCCTATAGCCACCAAGCACCCATGGGTATTTTACGCTAGATATTCTGAAGTCTCCCTAGCCTCTGGGTGATGCTAGGGCATCACCACACCGATTCACTACAACAAACTTCATCAGATTAGAGAACAACAAATACGTAAGGTAAATCTATTATTTATTATTTTATTTATATGCATTTTTAGATTCTATTCATTTATTTACATTAAATAGTTAGGGTTTTGGTATTGATTATAGAGGGCCTCACATTGTGGAGCCCTCACAATTGCTACTAACTCATTTGTTATTTTATTGTGTGTAGATCTGGAAGTGTGACATTAACATTGGATAGCTGCTTAAGCTAGAGTGGCCCAACATCGGATAACTAAAAGCCCACTCACTTCTATTGGGAGCAAGGACGTATTTGAAGACACCACCAACATTGTTTTTCTAGGGTTTTAGAGAACCCTAGCCATTGTAAAATCTATATCAAAAGGATTCAAATATCCTCATTGTAACAATGGAGTTTTTAGGCTCCCCCATTAATATAAGATCATTCATTGTGCAATTATATGTTCTTTGAGTTCTACTTTCTATTTCATATTATTTGGTGTTGCATTTTTGTCTCTTCAAATGGTGATCATGGTGGGACCCCTAAGGGTTTCTTTTTATGATTTGCCTTACTAATTTATTTGTTATTTTTTATCATCTTGCAAGGTTTTTAGAAGCATAGATTTCATAGTTTTCGTTGGATCTAGGGTTTTTGGAAGTTTGTAGAAGGTTGCAGAAGGTGCACGAATGCTCGATGGTGCTCGAGGGCTATCCAAAAATGCCTAGGTGCATTTTAGAAATGCCTAAGGGTATTTTACAGAGAGTTGGAGTAGAAGCGTAGGCTATTTTGTAAGTCTACAATTAAAACCCTAGCTTTTCTATTTACGTATTTTGGGTAATCTTACATTTTTTTAGATTTTTAAGCTAAAAAGAACATCATTAATTAATCTGGAAAAACATTCATATTAGCTTGCATCTTAGGTTTCAGATTAATCATTTGCATCCATCCACACTTTCTATTTGAAGTTTTTGGTTTCTGTTGTATTCATGAATTAAAAATATTGCATTCTGATTTCATGTGAATTGAAAAATTGCATAATTAGTTTACATTATAGGGTTAGGGATTCCTATTTTTGTAGGTCTAAGTAGGAACATTATTCATATACCAAAAGTATCCCCATACTTGGGTGATTCCATACGGAGGAGTAGATGAACCCCTAAGTTGTCTAGAGTGGGTCTTAAGTGGTGTACTCTACATCCTTTGGAAAAATTGGTATTGTGAGTAGTGGCTTCTGATTTAGACTATCAAAAGTGGTTATCTTTCTAACATTGTATGAACACAATAGCAAATCAAAAATTTTAAAAAGAATCACACACTACATGATTCACATTTAACAGTAGTGGCTGGATTTCATCACCAGCCATTGCTTGAGATTTGGTGATGGTGGCTTTCATCTCCATCCACCAATCTCTACCCTTAGAAACCCTAGGTCACCCCCAAGCAAACTTGTTGGATTTCATCACCAACAAGAATCTCATTGTCCCATATTAGCCATAGTTTTTACCTTTCTTTGGATTAATTCAGATTAGCACATTTGAAACACACAAGATTAAAACCTAAGAAAATGAACTCACATTAAAAGGAGATAATCAATGAATGAGGTAAGACACACGTGTTAAACAAACTTAGCATTGATTGTTTATTTTTCTTGTGAAATTTAAATTTTGTGTTTCATTTTACTACATAATCTGTATTTTGGTTTATTTGCTTTATGGTCTTAACAAGAAAATAAAAGAAAGCATTAAATCAAGATAATTCAATGGAACCTTCATCCACCTTCCCCACCACTTCTGTGGTAGATTCCCTGAATGTGACACAGGTAGATTTATCTGTAGGTCCCTCACATTCCTTACCATCCATAACCTTTCATATGGCTATGCCCCAAGAAGAGTCAACCTCACCAACCATTGATCACCACATTACCCACATAGACATGGCATGAGTAGAAGCTCTCATGAAGTCTTCTAACTATGTCTTAGAGTCAGTCCCCAACTCACCTAGATAGGATCCTACTTTACAATAGGAACTTGTTTATTCCCAACCACCATCCAACTTTACCCAGGTGTACACCAACCCTCTTTTTGAGGCATCAATTGCACCTTCCTCCCATATGTCCATTCCCCAACCCTCATGTGCTCCTAGCACTTCATACACATCCACATACACCAACCCCTTGTATGAAGCACATGTAAATGTTGCTTCACAAGTTTTAGCCTCACAAGTTACCATACCAAGTGTAACTTGTCCCCCAGCCACATCTTCCATACCATCTACTTCCATACCCTCCACTTTTGATAGAGATATTAATGAGGCATGGGAACACTTGAACAAATTTCTTAGACAGCATCAAAATGCTCAACAACAAGTACAAGTGAACCCTAAGCCTTTACCAAACTCTACTCAGACTATCCTCATTAACCAGGGTCCATCATGGACACCATAGTCTTCTATGGTTTCTATCCCTATTCCTCCACCAAGTCATACCAATACCCATCCTATTCCCATTGGCCAACCTAGCCATAACCCTCATACATCAACCTCATTCCATAATTCTCCATATTTTCATCATCAATCTCCCATTCATCAATTTCCATCAAATTCACCTAGTCATCATTACCAATCTCATCATCATTTAGTCACTCCACAACATTTTTCCACCCCACCTCAAAATCATCAGGTAATTCAGGGCTTCCACATTCTTGAAGAAGACCCTCGAATTAAGGCCATGCAAAAATAGATAGATCAATTGATACAATATACTCCTAGTTTGACAAACCAGAAGCCAACCTTACGCCAATTGATCAATCAACCCATTCATCCTTCGGTACCATCACCACCATATCTGATAGATTTCATGATGCCTAAGTTTGACAAATTCAAGGGAACTGAGGATCCCAAAGAACATGTGAGCACGTTTGTACACGCCTATTTTAGAATTCAAAATGACAATGCTCTCATGCTCAGAAATTTTCCTCAAACATTAGGAGGAGATGCCATAGAGTGGTATAATCAATTACCCAGTCATAGTATTTATACTTTTGAGCAATTGATTGACCAATTATTTGAGCATTTTATCCTAAATGTTAGAAAGAAAGTCTCATTATCTGATGTCTATGCTTTAAGACAACATGATGATGAGTCTATCTATGATTTTGGAAACCATTGGAGGGTTGTCATCACTAAGTTGCCATTCACCCTACCAATGGATGAGCTAATCAAATTATTCACCAAGAGTTGTCTAAAACCTATCTCTTGGATGCTTCAACTACAAACTTATCATTCATTTGAAGAAGCTTTAGCTCAAGCTAGTGTCATCGAGGAAATCAAAATCCAAGAAGGCATACTTAAGCCTAAGAAGAAAGAATGGTAAAATAAGGGCCAATATAAAAGCAACTATTATGGCCAACCAAAATCAACACAAGCTACCCCAACCAATCAGCCCAATCAAGTTAATCAAGTGGTCATGAGCCAATCGGTAATGGCTCAACAACAATCAGTGCAACAATCACCACAACAAATTGCTTATCATGCGGTACCCTCGACAACTCAAGCCATGCAAAACATAGTGCCAACTATAGAAAACCATCCTCGATGATAGTCTATCTAACAAAATTGCCAATACACCCCTTTAGCCGAGTCATATGCTTCCCTTTTTCGAAGGTTGTATGACACAAACAAACTTGCTTTACTCAAAATTAGACCAGATGATCCCGCTAAACATAGTAAACACTATCGAGAACATCTATTTTGTCCTTATCATAGGCAAAATGGGCATGATATTAACAATTGCCATACATTTAAAGACATAGTGCAAGACCTTATTGACTTGGGGGCAATCAAGCTTGACAACCCCCTTGCTCAACAAAATCAAAACCTTGGTATTTTTCAAACACCACTTCCTCATCATGAGGAGGTGCAACCAAATATAGGAGGGGCTAACACCAAAACTCCTCCTAATCAAGTCAATCATGTCCAACAATACCAAGGGTTTGTAGGGGCCATCCATGTGGTCACTAGAGGTCAAAGAAATAATCAAAAAAATGCAAGGCAACAACCTCAAGCAAGTGTGTCACAACCTCCTACATCACCACCCATTCAAATTTCCCCTAATCCTTCATCACCCATCCATATCCCTAGCCAATCAAATCCTCCAAATCCACCCATCAATCATCCACCATGACCAATCATCTCATTGAGTAGCCGGTTAACCACAAGTCTAAAGATGGCTTCTACCAAATTATCAATTTATGAGTTAATTCAACAATCTCCCCCACATCGTGAGGCATTAATGGATATTCTCAAATCCATTGAACTACAATCTCAAGATTCTAATGCCTTCAACAACTTTGTAGGGAGCATCCAAACATGCATGGAGCCTTCCATCACATTCTATGACTTTGAGATTAAGCCAATCTCATCGGACTCAGTAGACCCTCCATTGCATATCATGGCTCTAATTGACAAGAAGCCTTTTAAAAGAGTCCTAATTGATACCGGTTCCTCTATCAATATCATCACCACATCCACTCTTCATCATTTGAACCTTCCTCCATCTCATATCACCAAGTCATCATTCACCCTAAAAGCATTCAATGATGCTTTATGTTCCATAGTTGGCATTATTGTTTTACCCATTGAAGTAGGGGTCAAAATATTGCACACCATGTTTCACATCTTGGAAGGATCCATGGCATACAATGTACTCCTTGGAAGACCTTGGATGAGGGAAATGAGATGTGTCCCTTCAATTCTACATCAATGTTTGAAATATGTTCATGAGGGACAAGTACATTGCATACCGATGGACGTCGAGTCATTTAAGTATTGCAATTTCATTTCAAATCCTTATGAGTCCATGCTTCCTTCCACCCACCTTTTCCTTTCACCATCAGCCAATCCATCTACCACTCCACCAATTTCCTCATCAAAATCTCCCATTCCTGAGGAGCTCCCTATCACCAATCCCCATCAAGCTTCCATGACCCCATCATCTTCATCATTGACTACATGCACATGTGGTCACAATCAATCCACATCATCAACATCATTGCCATCCACTTCATCATCATCATCCATTCAGCAACCTTCCCAATCCAATCCATCGCCATCACCTAATGTTTCACAAGTCGAGTTGATGGATTGTGAGACATCTCCATCTTCACCATTCCTCAAGCCATCATCCAACCATAGTCCTTCCATATCATCCCAAGTTGAGGTCCACCTCACTAATCTTGGTATTGGTGAATATGTGGTCCAAGACATCACCGTCATGCCACTCACCATTCCTAAGGCTAAGGATTTTGGTCACCCATGTGACCCACCTTTAGCCATAGGAGCAGTATATAACATGGGTTCAACTCCAAATAGCATAAATTTTGTATATGGGGGGATTGATTCTTCATCAAATCTAGCACCCCTAGAGGAACCCAAAGAACCAACACTTGCCAACATTCAAAACATGACGGGATTTCCATCTCACTATTTTCACATAGTTAATTGGCAAGGTCATGGCCTAGGATTGCATGAATAGGGAGTGCCTCAACCTATTGATGTTCCATATCAAGAGGTGCACGACCGTTCAGGTCTAGGTTACCACCCACTTTCCACCACCTCTTCTCTTGAACAAGCCTTCCAAAGGCTTAATCTAAATTTAGGAGAAGAAGCCCTCCATCCCGATGATTCTGACGATGAAATCCATGAAGAATTTGAACTTATGTCGATAATTTTGGATGAATCTGAAGAAGAATCGGAGCCCATTATTCCCCATACCGAACAAGATGAGTTTTATCTCAACATGTTCCCCATCCATGAGCCCATATTTCACTTGCTTCTTCCACAAGAGTGAGCCGCCCCTACCGGTGAACCACCACCTCCATTCCATTAAGCCATTTCATAAGCCAACTTGTAACATATGTACATAACACAAAAATAATGGTTTTCACCACTACCAAAAAAAATCAAAAATCAAACAAAAACATATTTTCTTTTTTTAGCATTGCATGTATATATCATCTAGTTAAATGCATTTATTTATGTTGCTTGTTACTATCCAGGTTTACCAAGCTCCTAGCACTAGTTCTTAGGTTCCATCCATTCCATACAACCTTATCCACCTTGCCCATAAGTCAACATGAATCCTATTGATTTATTCACCCCACTCCATAATCCATATGATCCAACTAAACCAATTCCAATTGACATAAGCCTTATAGATATGGACCAGATTTCCTCACCTCCATCCTTTCAAATTTGTCTTATCCAAGGAATTGTTAAGGGCTTCCACCAACTACATTCCTCCATCCCCTCCACCTTCACCTTCCCTCACCTTTGAATCCTAAGGTTTTCCAGTAGAAATAGATGAGGATAAGCCAGAATATTTTGATGACATCTTAGATGACATTCATCTTATCCCTATACCCCATAAACTTGAGGAAGGTTCCCATATGTCCATTGAAGATACCATCGATGTGGACCTTAGTTCAGACAAATACAATCCCAAATTTTCAAGCTTAGCAAAAGCTTATCTAACAATGAACAAGAGCAATTAATTGCTCTCCTCAATATAAATAATGCTATATTTACATTGCCTACAAGGATATTGAGAGATAAATGTAGGCCATTCAATCACCTACTACAAAAGGGGGTGCCATTTTCTTGGATAGATGAATGTCAAAAAGTTTTCAATGACATTAAGCAATACCTAGCTTCTCTACCAGTCTTAGCTCCTCCTCATCCGGGGGTCCCATTCTATATTTATATCTCAGCAATAGACTTTGCATTAGGGACAATGCTTGCACAAAAGAATGAAGAAAATTGAGAGCAAGTTGTCTATTACATTAGTCGAACATTGGTAAGCTATGAAACCAGATACGCTTATGTAGAAAAATTGTGCTTAGCAGTGGTTTTTGCCACTAAGAAACTTCGACATTACATGCTTAGTCACACAACATATGTCATAGCTAGAGAAAATCCTCTGCGTTATATGATGTCTCGCACTTACAATAACACCCGCACCACTAAATGGATAATGCTCCTTATTGAATTTGACTTGGAATTCATTAGCCAAAAATCCATTAAAGGTCAGGTAATAGTCGATCAACTTGTGGAAGCTCCACTACCTAGTGATCATCCTTTGATTATTGAGCTCCCAGATGATTCGATATTTGCTATCATCGAACAAGAAGAAGATGTCATTCTGAAGGAAGACATCGATATCACACTATTCTTTGATGGCTCTAAGTGCATGAAAGGTCAAGGTGTTGGAGTCATGTTTCATACACCCTAGGGGGTACCTATCCCCTTATCATTCAAACTTGACTTCCAATGCACAAACAACATTATAGAGTATGAAGCCTTAATCTTAGGTCTTCAATCAGCTATAGCTATGAGCATTAAGTGTATTAGGATATTTGGTGATTCTCAACTTGTTGTCAA
This sequence comes from Wollemia nobilis, assembly GCA_028583015.1. Taxonomy (NCBI): domain Eukaryota; kingdom Viridiplantae; phylum Streptophyta; class Pinopsida; order Araucariales; family Araucariaceae; genus Wollemia; species Wollemia nobilis. The sequence goes on from JAQPPZ010002875.1 coordinate 231,866, forward strand.
GCAAATCAATGGAGAATACCAATGCAAAGAACCTACCATTAAGCTTTATCATGAAGTAGCAATGAAATTGCTCTCTAAGTTTGATTGGTATGAAATCAATAGTTTGCCACGTTTGACTAATAGATTTGCAGATGCGATGGCCTCCCTTGGATCATTGATTCCAAAAGACTCCTTTGGAGAGGTACAACCCCTTATAATTTCAACGGTCTCTAAATCTGCAATTGTTCATGTTGAATCTAAAGATGAAAAGGATGTTTGCTTTATCCAGTTGGATCCATATGAGCCTTGGTCAAGCCAAATAGTAGCCTTTCTCAAGTTTGGAACACTCCCATCTGACATGTCTCGAACTGCCAAACGCACATTCAAGCAAAAGGTAGCTCGTTTTATTCTCTTGGGGGACGTGTTGTATAAACATGGTTATGATGGAGTCCTCCTTCATTGTCTCGAGTCTAGTGAGGCACAAAGAGCCATAGCTGAAGCCCATGATGGTACTTGTGGTGGTCATTTTAGTGGAATGGCCATTGCAAAGTGTATTTTACGCATGGGTTATTATTGGCCCACAATGGAACGTGATTGTTGCACTTATGTTAAACATTGCAAAAAGTGTCAAGAACATGCTAATTTAACTCATGTACCATCACAAGCTTTACAACCTATTCAAAGCCTTTGGCCCTTTTCACAATGGGGTCTAGATCTAATTGGTAAAATTTTGCCTCCTTCCTTGGGACAACATACATTCATCATCATAGCCACCGAATACTTCACAAAGTGGGTTGAGGCAATTCCTCTAACCAGTATGATAGGACCTAGAATTGTGGAGTTTATACTTCACCACATCATTTGTCATTTTGGTATTCCCTCAAAAATCATCTCCGATAATGGTAAGTCTTTCAAGAACAAGGATGTTCGAGCACTTTGCGAGAAATATAACATTCAACATAGTTTCTCGACTCCTTATTACCCACAAGCAAATGGACAAGTTGAAGCTTCCAACAAGACCTTAATTGCTATTCTCAAGAAACTTGTCAAAGAAAATCATAGATATTGGCATACACAAATTCCCTTGGCATTATGGGCTTATCGAACAAGCATCCGCACGCCTACAGGGGCAATGCCATTTTCATTGGTCTATGGAGCCAAAGCAATCATGCCTCTTGAGCTTGAGATCCCCTCCTTGCGAATTTCTTTGTAGGAATTCATAGATGACGACACTGCTAGACAAGCACGTCTTGACCAACTCACACTTCTTGATGAGAGGTGAGTCAATGCTTTAGAGCATTTATGAGTTTATCAAGATCACCTAAAGCATGCTTACAACGCCAAAGTTCATCTACATGAATTCCAAGTAGGATATCTTATCCTTAAAGAGAACCAACAAAACACCAATGCATTACCACATCTTCATGATAAATTTATGGCTAATTGGTTAGGTCCATACATTGTTACTCAAAGAGTGGGTAACGGTACTTATAGGCTTGCCAATCTAGAGGGAGAGGAAGAACCCGAACCACTTAATGTTATACACTTGAGAGCATTCTATGCATGATTTTATTTCTATATATGTATATATACATGGCTAATACACAAAAATATTTGCATACATTTCATTCATAACATTGCATTTCACTTTGCATATACACTTCCAAAAACAATGCATTCACCACATCTCATATTGCATTTAAAATTTCACAAACATTGCATTCACACATATTTCATTTGTCATACATTGCATTCACATCAAACATTTCATATTAGGGATCATTTATTAAGTTCAAGGTCTTAATTGGTCCAAAAAAGTCATGTTGCCTTAATTAGGGGCACCTTCACAATATCATCCACACAATTCCACCAAGTCAAATTTCCATTCACACAAACCACATTTCCATAAAATTCCTAGGTGTTTTCGGTCACTCATCCACTCCTAGTGTTTTAAGAAAACTCCAAAATACATGTCGAGTTCCTTTTAGGACCATCACACATATACACTAAGAAAATCTTGAGTTTTAGGAATTGACTCCAAAACATTCTTGAACCAAACATAATTTCACATATTTAAAAACATCTTGTGTCAAAGAGGGATAACACCATACTTGGTATGAACCTCGAAGTGAAAAGGGTCATCCTTGCTTGTCCCATCATGCAACATAGTCCATAAAAATAGTGGTTCTCACCACTATCACAATTCCAAAAATAAAAGAAAGGATAGGGAAAAATCCCTAACAAAAGCTCTAAATATTTTACATCACACACCACTGATCATTGGGTTGTAAGGATCATACTACATTTCTAGTCATACGGTTAGGTAGTCATCCCCAAAACTTAAGAGATCAAAAACACAAATCATGGACTATGGAGTTAGCCTCCACCGGAGCTATAGATGCTTGACTAGTAGTGGAGTATGCTCATGCATGGTGACACATCTCTTTTAAAGAGACCTCTGACCACACATACGGACAAGCTAGCTTCTTGGTCTCATCCGTTAGGATCTCATCCTAACCCTTAATGTAATAACTCCCCTTTTGTAATAATTCCTAGTGAACGTGGGTAGTACCCATGATTAATATTTTGTAATGTTCTAAGTTTTAGCTTAGGTAGTGCCTATGACAAATGGCACCCTTTTTATGTAACACATGGTAGATAGGTGGCATTGTGCATGTAATTCGTGTGGCATTGTGCATGTAATTCGAGTGGCATTGTGCATGTAATTCAAAGTGGCACTATGCATGTAATTCGGGTGGCATTATGCATGTAATCCAGGTGGCATTTTGCATGTAAGCCAACCTTGGAAGGAAACTCCTTAAATACCCGAAAAGGCACCAATGTAACCATCTTTTGCAAAATTAATGAAGTATTGAAGGAGGTTGCCCCTCGAAGAGGCCCGCGATTCAGTTCTATTGTGAGATTGTTCCTTATGCAAATTTCAGTTATATTAATGTGATGTTTATGTGAGTTATTTCCAAGCAATTGTGTGAGAGTGTGTTATTTGAGTTTATTTTATAGCAGATCTTAACAAGTGGTATCAGAGCGCTTTCCAGGGCCAAGTTCTCCGCAACCGCAACGATTCTTGCCATCCAATCCGCCTGTTAGGTATAAATTCCGTGTGTTTTTTCCATTCTGTTTTTCCTTATTAAAAAAAAATCCAAAAAAATACAGTGTTTTTTTTTTCCATACCAAAAACAAAAAAATATATTATTAGTTGAGTAGGTAGAAACCCTGTACCGGGGGTTTTAAAATATCGCGAAGGATCTGTCGTTATTGGCTAAGCTAGATAGCCCATAAAGCGTCTAGTGAAGTGAGGGGCGATCGTGCTCCAATACCCATGCCTCGTACGTAACTCGCGCACGGACTTGAGCTCCCACGTATCTTCGGGTATATCGGGAGACCATCTAGGATTAAACAAACTTTTAGCCATTAGGAAGCTCTTCGGCCTTGTATTACTCATAGTCTACGGGACACAAGATCCCGGACGATTACCCTCCCGTATTGTCAGAGAGGTAGGTAGTGTGCTCAAGGGTATGTGTGGAATCCTCCTTGAGTAGTGGCCTGAAATATTGGTCCGAGCACTATTGTTCGTCACTGTCGGTATATTAGAGGGCCTATGGGTGGTACATACTCCTATACTTAGCATTCCCTGGTTCTGTTAAAACTGCAACCTGTAAAAAATGCAAAAATAAAAATCAAAATAAGAATCCAAACACCCCCGTTCGTAAACCTGCATTTCAAAAGTGAGCATATGAGAAAGGAGTCCTCTACCAAAAAAATAACAAAAGGGACATGCATTCGGGATAAGCCATGAGGGTGACACTTAAGTTGAAAGTCTGGAGAGTAACAAAAAATTTACAAGGCAACACAAGTCACAGTCGAGAGGTCAAGACAATAAGGCAAAATTCACGCCTTCGTAGTCGAACAGAACCGTCATATCGCCACCCGCAAAATACAGAGAATCTTGAGTGTGAAACACGACCGCTTTAGATAGTGCTCCAAAGACCCAACTTTTGCTCAAGAGCTCGAATCGAATCAGAACACCGTTAGACTCAAAGAAACAGAGATAAAAAAAAAAGTCCTGGGTGCCAAAAAGTAGTGTTAAGAGATATAGCTCATTGTGACCACCTCCTCCTGCTGATCATTTTGATATATAGCACCCAAGCACTTTTTTGGGCACTTACTAAAAATAGTAAGTCAAAAAATTCAATTCTATTTTTAGTAACTGGTCACAAAAGGTCAAAAAATGGCCCAGGGTACCCGTGGACACCGGAAAGAACTAGAACACTTGGATTCCCTAACAAAAGCCATTGAGAACTTGAACTCGGCTTTTCACTCCATAAGGGAAGAAGTCCAAGGTCTTCGCCTAGAGCATGAGGCCACTAGCAATCGCTTAGAAGAAGCATTGACTGAAGTGGACAACAAACTGAGAAGAGAACCACCCAAATCAGAATACCAAGCTGAGAGTTCTACAAGGAATCGTGACCATGATACACCCTTCGGAATGCCCAAGTTGGACTTTCCCAAATTCAAGTGGGAAGGATGTTGATGGGTGGCTATGTCGGGTTGACCAATTCTTTCGACTTCATAATGTACCAAGGATTTCATCGAGTCCGGATGGCTTCCTTTAACTTGGAATCCGAGGCTCTACACTGGTTTCAATGGTTGCATCTTACCTACCCAAATCTCTCTTGGGAGGATTTTGAATCCCAAATACTCACTCGATTTGGTCCTAGTGAGTTTGAGGACTTCACAGAGCCTTATCCAAACTACAACAAATAGGGTCAGTTCGAGAGTACCAAGCTCAATTTGAAAAATTGGCCAATCGAACAAGAGGATTGAGTGAAGGGTTCTTCCGTAGTTGTTATATCGCTGGGTTGAAGATGGAACTCCAAGCGTAAGTCAAAATGTTGAAACCACGAACTATGATGGAAGCTATCGCTTGGCCCGTCCGGCCGAATCTAAACTCTCTCGCCCAAAGACGCCCATCAAAGTTTCTCGCAAAATAGACCTTCATTTCCTCCTAGAGCCCAAAACCCAGCTTGATAATAAACCCGCCGCACCAAAGCGCCTCACCACCGAAGAGATGGATGCACGTCGTGCCCAAGGATTATGCTATAATTGTGATGAAAAGTTTTTCAAAGGGCATAAGTGTGCACACAAAAAATTGTTCCCGATCGATGTTGAAGAACCCGATACCTCCGATGAGAGTGATAAGGATGAGGACCCTCCGTAAACACCTCCTCCACAAGAAGAAGTGAAACAGAACCCGAAACAAAGAATTACAATCCATGCCCTTGCAGGCATTACTACCCCTCAAACCATGAAGGTTACAGGATTTTTCAAGGGCCAACGTCTTTCCATCCTTTTGGACTCGGGAAGCACACACAACTTTATTGACCCTAGAGTTGCTCAGTGGGCAAATTGCTATATCCACACTTGTAACTCCTTTGAGGTCATGGTAGCCAATGGGGGAACCTTACCTTGTAAGGGAAAGTGTCGCAATGTTAAAATCCAGATAGGGGACTATGCACTCAAGCAGGACATGTTTGCCCTCCAGTTGGGTGGATGTGATATTGTTTTGGGATCTCAATGGTTGAGTACACTGGGCACTATCAGTTGGAACTTTGCTGAACTTTGGATGCAGCTTCTCCCGTAATGGCCAAACACACATCATCAAGGGCTCCCCAATAGGAACACCTCAAATTATCAGCTCAAACGGCATGGAGAAATTGCTAAAGAAATCATCACGTGGGGTCATTGCACAACTATTCTCCATCCAACCATCCACATCCCCAATGGGTGAAATTCCACCGGACATGCAACAGTTCTCCACAAACATGAGGCCATATTTTCGTAACCAATCACACTACCACCGCATCGCTCTCATGACCATGCCATTCCATTATTGCCGGATAGTACACCTCCCAATATCCGCCCGTACATATACCCCCATGCCATGAAGTCGAGATTGAGAAGATGATACAGAATTACTCAAGGCGGGTGTCATTCGGCCTAGTACTAGTCCCTACTCCGCACCCGCCCTACCGGTCCTCAAGAAGGATGGCTCTTGGCGATTGTGTATTGACTACCGAGAGCTCAACAAGATAACGGTCAAGGATAAATTTCCTATCCCCGTGGTTGATGAATTACTAGATGAATTACATGGGACCATGTACTTCACCAAGCTAGACCTTCGCTCCGGGTACCATCGGATCCGGCTTAGGGATGAAGATATTCCTAAAACTCGTTTCGCACTCATGAAGGTCATTATGAATTCTTGGTAATGCCATTTGGTCTCACAAATGCTCCTTCCACATTCCAAAGCCTGATGAACAACATCTTTCGCCCCTTCTTGCGGAAGTTCATCCTTGTGTTCTTCGATGACATCTTGATTTACAGACACACATGGGAAGAGCATCTCAATCATGTAGATCAAACTCTCCAACTACCGGCCGACCATAAATTGTTTGCAAAAAGGTCCAAGTGCTCCTTTGGTTTGACTGAAGTAGAATATCACACATTGTCTCAAAGGATGGTGTCAAGGTTGACCCTAAGAAGATTCAAGCAGTCCAAGAATGGCCAAAACCTCACACACTCAAGGGACTTCGAGGATTTTTAGGGCTTACAGGATATTACCGTAAATTTTTCTGCAATTATGGAAAGATAGCCGCCCCCTCACCTCCATGTTGAAGAAGGATTATTTTATGTGGACAAGGCCGACTGAGCAAGCATTCCTGGACCTCAAACATGCCATGACCACCACTCCGGTTTTAGCCATGCCAGACTTCTCAAAAAATTTGTCATTGAAAGTGACGCTTCTGGTCGTGGTATTGGGGCAGTATTGATGCAAGAAGGACGCCCTTTGGCTTTTACCAGCAAAGCCCTATCTGATCGCAATCTGGGAAAATCCACATATGCTAAGGAAATGTTGGCAATATTGCATGCAGTCCTACATTGGCGGCCTTACCTCATTGGGCGCCATTTCTCCATCAAAACTGACCACCAGAGCCTTAAATACTTTCTAGAACAACGAGTTGCCACTCCCGAGCAACAAAAGTGGGTATCAAAACTCATGGGCTATGATTATGACATCACGTACAAAAAAGGGAAGGAAAATCTTGTGGCGTATGCTCTCTCTCGCCAATTTGAGGCCCTTAGTATGTCGTGTGCCATCTCTCGCACCATTGCCCCAATGGATTGAGCCCTTACGTCAGAAAACACTTCAGGATGCAGATTTGAAAGACCCGGTTGCTTCACTTAGGGATGATCCGAAGTCTACACCAGGATATAGTTGGGATGGCCAAGATCTCACGTTACCATCAACGCCCGGTTCTTCCTCCTAAGTCCCCACTTCGAGAACTCCTCATGAAGGAATCACATGCTACTCCATCTGCTGGCCATTCAGGGTTCCTAAAAACTTATGAACGACTCAAGCGCACCTTCTTTTGGAAAGGCATGAAACAGGACATTCGCTCTTTTGTAGCGGATTGCGACACTTGTCAACGGATGAAAGGAGAAACAGTGCGCTCCCCAGGCACTCTTCAACCATTGCCGATACCATATCAGGTGTGGACTGACATCTCCATGGACTTCATAGAAGGGCTACCTAAATCTGGAGGCAAGTCTCGTTATTTTTGTGGTAGTGGACCGCCTTTCAAAGTATGCTCACTTTTGTGCCCTAACCCATCCTTACACAAAGATCCACTATTGCCCAAACTTTTCTTGACTCCATATTTCGCCTTCATGGCATGCCCGCCTCCATTGTATCTGATCGTGATCCCACCTTTACTAGCAATTTTTGGCAAGAGTTGTTTAAGTTGCAGGGGACTCAACTCAAAATGAGTTCAGCCTACCATCCGCAAACGGATGGTCAAACAGAGGTTGTTAATAATTGCTTGGAAACCTACCTTCGCCGCTTTGCCTCTGATCATCCTACTCATTGGGCAAAATGGCTTTCTTTGGCTGAATGGTGGTACAACACTTCCTATCATACCGCCACCAAACTCACACCATTTGAGGCAGTTTACGGCGCCCTCCACTCACGCCTTCCTCCTACATTTCGGGCAGCTCCAAGGTCCAGGCCGTCGACAATGCTCTGAGTCAACACACCGAGGTCCTCCGCCAACTCAAGCAAAATTTGAACATGGCCCGGAATCGGATGCGCCAACAAGCCGATCAAGCATCGTTCCGAGCGTAGTTTTGATGTGGGTGATATGGTCTTCCTTCGCTTGCAGCCCATACAAACAATCATCCCTACAACTCCGCAGTGTCAGAAGCTTGCTCCAAAATTCTATGGTCCTTATCAAGTTCTGCAACGGATTGGTCCAACAGCTTACAAATTGGCTCTTCCCCCCACTTCCAAGATCCACCCTGTTTTTCATGTTTCCCTTCTCAAGAAAGTTGTGGGCACAAAGGTACAGGTTCAATCAACACTCCCCGAATTGGATGAAGAAGGCTCCATCTTACTTGCACCGAACAGTCGCTGGATCGTCGAACTCGCACTCGCGCAACCGTACCATCACAGAGGTCCCGGTTCAAGGGCGTGGACTTCAACCCCGAGGATGCTACATGGGAGTCTCTCCATCAACTCCAAAGAACAGTTTTCTCATTTTCAGCTTTGAGGACAAAGCTCCTTTAAGGAGAAGGGCATGTTAGGATCTCATCCTAACCCTTAATGTAATAACTCCCCTTTTGTAATAATTCCTAGTGAACGTGGGTAGTACCCATGATTAATATTTTGTAATGTTCTAAGTTTTAGCTTAGGTAGTGCCTATGACAAATGGCACCCTTTTTATGTAACACATGGTAGATAGGTGGCATTGTGCATGTAATTCGTGTGGCATTGTGCATGTAATTCGAGTGGCATTGTGCATGTAATTCGAGTGGCATTGTGCATGTAATTCAAAGTGGCACTATGCATGTAATTCGGGTGGCATTATGCATGTAATCCAGGTGGCATTTTGCATGTAAGCCAACCTTGGAAGGAAACTCCTTAAATACCCGAAAAGGCACCAATGTAACCATCTTTTGCAAAATTAATGAAGTATTGAAGGAGGTTGCCCCCTCGAAGAGGCCTCGCGATTCAGTTCTATTGTGAGATTGTTCTTTATGCAAATTTTTGTTATATTAATGTGATGTTTATGTGAGTTATTTCCAAGCAATTGTGTGAGAGTGTGTTATTTGAGTTTATTTTATAGCAGGATCTTAACATCATCCATAAAAGGTTTACCCAATTTACTCAAGATGAGTTAATGAACTCACTTCCATAAACATTGGTTTTTTATTACCTCAATTTATTACCATGCTCTTGATTTGGTAAATGAATTCATTGCACACACATTTGGTCCTAGGGGGAATAGGTTTTTTTTAGTGAGTTTCTCTGATACCACTAGTATGTTTGAGTCTATGCAAAATAGGAATTTTTACATATTAACATCCATATATTCTTCCATATCAACATCCATATCTTCTTCCATATCAACATCCATATCTTATTCCATGTCAACATCCATGTCATTTCATGAGTCTTTCACCCCACATCCCACCAAGTTCGGTGCCCCCGATTAAGCAATAATGCTAGCCAAATGGACAAACAAGATTTAAATTATAAATGATCATTAGCACATTTACATCACATACCTTGCATTAATAATCCATACATTCTTCATTGCATTAATCATCTATACATTCTACTTGGCATTAATCAACCATAACATATCATATGGCATTATTCATCCATATAAACATGCATTCCACAACACGCATTCACACAAATACATATAACACAAAAGGTAAAATCCATGTATATGTATATGTATAAATATCGCATGAGTGCCAAAATGCTACATACAATAGAGCACCAAGGCTCATATACAAAAAGTGCATCTAAGCACTACTTATGTCCTCCAAGAGGACCCTTGTGACCTAGGAGGAGTCCTAGACCTAGAGCTATGCCTAGACTTGCTATGCCTAGCACCCTTGGAAACATATGAGGTTGGACAATCCGAAAGTGGAATATGATGTTCCATCAACCTATCCTCCAATACCTCGATATATCTATACCGAGAGTGAAGACATTTTATGTCAACATTTTTTTGGTGCTCTCTCTACTAGCTCTGTCTGGAGCCTCATGATCCTCACATCCTGCTCCACCACCTGTTGCTCCAACCATGCCCAATCCTCCTTGCTTCGATCTAGAGATCCATCCAAAAAATCCTTTGCATCTTCTCCATCTCCACCATCTCCCCCACTCTCAGGAGTCTTCTTAACCACACCCTTAGTCCTACTTCTACTATCTGATCGAAGGCATCGCTATCGCTTGGGGTCTCTTGGATCTTCTCATCCTAACATCATCACCATCCCCATAAGCCACTACTCGAGGAGGTTCCCATGTTGGCTATGTAGAAAACCATGCCTTATACTTTGCGCTAGTCCTTGCATCCTCTATATATGGGATATCTATCTCATTTTCATCCTCGTAGGCCAACCTCCATGGCATTGCACATGGTAGCCCTATATCCTTTCGATGCCTCCTATACTACACCAGTTGATTCGGGACCTCTTACCTCTAGCCAAACTATTAGAGTACTCATGAGAACTGAAAGTGCTCAACCTCACTTCGATATCGCCCAACCACCCATCGAGCCTATCATAATAATCGCAAGGTGCTCTCCATATTTGGTCCACATGCAAACCCACCATGACCTCCATATCACTTGGGTGGATATCAATCCAACCCACAGCTCCCAGTGCCTCCTTGGTCATTGTCCATCTCCTAGTTTAGGGTTACTACCTACCCAATTCTGCTACTAGTAAGCCCTTCAATTGAGCAACATTGAAGTGCTCCCATACCCAACACTACAGTAGCAAGTTGCATCCCAATCCTTTCCTCCCCTACCTCATCACCTCATAAAGCTCCTGGTATACCTACACCAACAATGTAGAAGCCCATGCATACACTTTTTGCCTAGTGAGCATATCGCTCACTACTCCTATCAGGTTCCAAGGGAACCTGCACCCAGTGTTGTTCGAGGCCATGATGTTGGCCAACATGAACATTACCAAGGCACAAAGGGCATCCAACTCCTTGTCTACGTACATGGACAAGTAAGATATACCTTCACTCTCCACCCTCACACCCTGCCAGCCATTGCTAAACATCTTCATCATCTCCATATTTTTACCATACCCAATATCAACTTAGATACCCTCCACCGGAACCTTGAGGATGTGATATACATCCTCCAAGGTCACGGTCACCTCCCCTGTGGGGAGATGAAAAATCCCCATATTTGTATCCCACCTCTCCACCAAGGCAGAGAGGTACCCATCATCAACCCTCACCATAAGAACTCGGGCTACCTCTGCTAGCCCCACATCCTCCAGAAACTCCCACTCATCATTTGATATTACCTTCTTCATTCTAGGAATGAGAGGCGAGAATTGGTATCGAGCCTCCAAAATCTTGAGCTGCAGCACAACACAAAAACACTTGTAATTTTTTTTCACATTAAAAAAAATCACAAAAACACAAAATTTTTACACAATACACAAACAAGGGTATTACCTAAACATATCACACTCTAGCATCAGTCCTAGCCTCCGCACCCATTTCCTACACCACCATAGCTTTCGCGCTCAAATAAATTCACCTCACTTCACTCCACTCTCCTAGATGCAGCTTCACAAACCCTCAAACATATAAATGAGCTTGGTTTCTCATCCTAGTAGCCTTTTATAGATGCTTCAGGCACCTTGAGATGCCCATGGTTGTTTCCTAACACACTAAAGCACCTATGGGTGTTTACAGAACACCCAAACACTGGCGGGCATTTTTGTAGGCCAAAAGTGCCAATGGGTGTTTGGCATCAAATTTGACAAAAGACCAAATTCTTACAAAATAGTGGCTTATCCCCACCAAATCACTCCATATTGCATCCAATAATCTAATCCATCATATTAATAAGTTTTGTGAATATTCCAATTGATTTGGATGCATAATTGTTGTTTGTGAACACAAGTTGCAAATTCACCTAACAAGTTACAAAAGCACTCCAAAATGGTTCAATTCTTCACAAAACTACCATAATCATCATTCTCATCACCAATACATCATACGTCATCATTAAAATAATTCCTTATCATCATTTGCATACTTTCCAAGTTCAAACAACTTGCAAGTGAGTCTTGTATCTAGTAGGTTTTTTCTATATACTTGGTAATTGCAACAATTTGCATCTATGCAATTCAGTAAGATGAAGAACCTACCATAAGGATATGGTCATTTTCATCATTCCATATCTCATTGTTCGAAATCACAATCATATTTGGTACTTCATATTTTGAGTGAAACTTTGCCAAGAACAATTTGCATAAAAGTTGTCATTGATGGCCTAATTCGTGGGGCTTAAAACATGGACAAAATCAAATTTCATCATTACACATTTCCTTCACAGTCATCATGGTGACTAGATTTAGCTAGGATGATTGGTTCCGATCATAAGAATTATTCGACAGTCACTAGTTGGCCCTCCTAAATTGATTATTTTTTTTTTATCTATGCATTTTTCATCTTTGCATATCAATGATGCCAGAAGGCATATTCTTCAACAGTATCGAATCACCCCAAATTTGGGGTAACCACATTTGGTTTTGACTTTCCCACAATGGAATACATCTTACATGATCATGAAATCTACACTTGGCAAAAATCCCTTCATTTGTTGGGGTAAAAACAGGCACATTTTCCATCTCACATCTCACAAAAATCCTTCATCTATTGGGGCAAAAACATACGCATCATTTCACATTTTTCACCAACCCCCTTCCTACCGTTGGACAAAAATGGTATCACATTTGCATCATTCATTCACACATATTTTTCAATTGGCTCATGAGATTCATCCGCAAACTCATTCGCCAATTGAGGGGGTAAGCTACGCAAAATTCAAATTCTTTCATTTTTTTTTCTTCAAGCTCGTGTTTCACATCCCAAGAGAAATTTGCTTCTGCACCTAGCCAAAATAGGTGTCTCATGTTTTTGTACTGCATTGTGTTTCATGCAACACAATACAAAAATGGGTATCTTTAGACACCAAAATCTAGCCACTTGTCGTCCATCCTAACTTTCCCACCATTTATTTATTTATTTATATATATATATATTATATATATATATATATATATATATATATATATATATATATTTTATATATATTTAATATTAATATTTTATATATTATATTTTATATATATTTAATAAATATATATATTTATATAAGTGAATTAATCCCAACCATCCAATTTCATTTAATCCTATCCATCCATTTACATCAATCCATGCCACACCCTAGATTTAATATCCACCCTCCAATATGCTTTTATCTCAACCACATGATTAGTGTTGTTGAAACCCTAATTATGCCCTAGGTTGGATTAGTAATAAGAGCCATTTTGATGGCTCAACTCTTGATAACCTGAATATGAATCTTTCTAGAGCCCTAAGCATTTTCGTGAAGTGTTCACCACCAATTTCCTTAGAGTATCCAAGTGCCCTTCCCTTCCATCCTCGCTCATCATATCCCCTGCATCCATCGCTTCCTCCCTCGTCCAGCCATATCTACTTCTGCAGATTCCCCCCTCAGTCGTCGAACATCTTCGGGCACTTCCTATCATTCTCGAGCACCTTTGGGCGCTTCCTTCCCTATCGCTAAATGCCTCTAGGAACCTTCCACCATTATTGAGTGCCCACATGCATTTCTTGTAGCCGCCAAGCACCCGTGGGTGTTTTACGCTAGATATTCTAAAGTCTCCCTAGCCTCCGGGCGATGCTAGGGCATCGTCGCGTCGATTCACTACAATAAACTTCATCAGATCAAAGAACAACAAATACGTAAGGTAAATCTATTGTTTATTATTTTATTACATGCATTTTTAGTTTTTTTCATGTTATTTATAGTAAATAGTTAGATTTTTGGTATTGATCATAGAGGGCCTCACATTGTGGAGCCCTCACAGTTGCTACTAACTCATTTGTTGTTTTAGTGTGTGCAGATCTGGAAGTGTGACATTAGTATTGGAGAGTTGCTTAATTTGGAGTGGCCCAACATCGAATAACTAAAAGCCCACTCACTTCTATTAGGAGCAAGGACGTGTTTGAAGACACCACCAATGTTATTTTGCTAGGGTTTCGGAGAACCCTAGCCATTGTAAAATTTGTATCAAAAGGATTCAAAGATCCTCATTGTAAAAATGGATTTTTTAGGCTCCCCCATTAATATAAGATCATTCATTGTGTAATTTTGTGTTCATTGAGTTCTACTTTATATTTATGTTATTTGGTGTTGCATTTTTGTCTCTTCATGTTCGATTCCCCACTACATTCTTAGCCATGGATTTTCTAAACCAATCAAATCCCTTCATGTCACACATGCATTTTCAAGAATCTATGATGGATATCTTAATATCAAATTTTATAAGGATGGGACCTTAGCATCGACATATAGTTTTGACAAGAACCTTAGTGAACCCTAAGTGAAAAGAAAGACATTTTATACCACAAGAGCCTAATCATGTACGCTGGACTTTCTCAAATGACCTAATACTTTGGAAATAAATTAGCATTATACCTTATTAAAAATTAAATCAAAATAGCCTAATTTGAACTTAATAATTCAACATGGAATTAATAGCACTATACTTTAAGACTTGAACATTAAACCTTAGTAAAAAAGGGGAAACCTCCATAAACATATCCTAACCCTTAGCATTGGACCCAATTTTTTTACATGGGATTAATAGCAAAAGGGAGGAGAAACCTTTTTCTACGACTATCGAACCTTAGACGAAGAGTTTAATAAATAATTAAAGCTTAAAATCATCAAATTAATAAAATTAAACGGCCAATAAAAGCACTCCTTTCTTTCAAAATGATTTATAGTCAAAAACCTGCATAAAGAGAAATATAAATAAAGGGGCTAAATAAATAAATCATATATAAATGGCTTAAAAAAATTAAACATATAACCATCAACATGGGCAGTAAAAGAAAATAATATTTTAAACAATTAAAATATCCATTAACTGACCATATTAAAATAATTTTTTTTCCAAATTGAAATAATTAATGATTTTTCTTCTTGATTAATAACCACAAAAAAATGAAAGAAGGCCAAGAGATCTAGAAATGATAATCAATTGACTACCTAGAATATGCCAACATTTCCAAATATTAATCAGTCTTAGAATACCTCAACTTTTCTAAATAATACCAACTTTCTTGAATTCTATTTCATCTGCCAATAACACAACAAACCAAACTATTGAAATCCAGACCAATAATGCTAATTCTCAATTAGATAACCTGCAAAAATTAGTCCAAAAGCTCAGTAGTGATATGATCCAGAAGCTCAGTAGTGATATGATCCAGTTATTGAAGCAGGTACCCTAGAATACACTTCCTAAAAATAATATTTAGAATAAGAATTTGAATGTTCAAGCCACTAATAACCAATGGTATACTCACCTAGACAATGGAGGAGTCCCAAATCTTACTAGCAATCAATTGGATGACAATCTAGGAGTTTCCATAAATTTGGTTGACCTTGCAAAAACTGACTATCCAAAGTTTTAAACTACTTTAGATGTTGACCAGAAATAGATAAAAATTCTGGATTCAATACCCATCAATGAGGATTGTAGGAATCAAGTTAATCAAAATTCAAGGACAACCTTAGTTCTAGAAACATATGAACCATTAGTAGTGGATGAGGATGAATCTGAAGAAGACATTGAAGAAGACGTAAAAGCTCACCAATTTTTCCAAAAGGATAATGATTATATTCTTCACAGTAAAGGAGAGGAATCACTGATTTCTTTTACACTTCCTAGAGAAACTTTCATCTCACTTGAGGTGCAAGACATTGAAAGCCTTGTCCTACCTAAATATCCTACAATCAACATGTTATTGCCACAGATAGAGAAAAATCTAGAACCAAATCATCTTGGATATGATATTATTGAAGACCTTAATAAAGCCAAGGAAAATAGTTTGTTGATTGAGATAGTTTAGTTGACTAACCACAAGAATTTTTTGCTTAAGAAAGAAGAAACTACAAAGGCTACTCATGCTCTAGTGGTTATAAACACAAAAAACACAAAAAAGGTAGAATCCCCACCTTCATTATTGATTTCTAGAAGTTCTAGTAAAAGTTTGCATAACTACCTTGTGGATTCAAGTGTTGTTGGTAATGAAATGTCATATGTTGTTAACAAGAAATTAGAGTTGAGTCCTAATCACCCAAATAATAAGGTTGTTACATTGTATAAGACATAGGTAAATATGGTTGGGATGTTGAATCAAGTCCATAAATAGTTGGTTGTTGAACCTAGGATACAAAAATACACTGATATTTAGGTTGTGTATATTCCAAAAGTATTTGGGATGTTGCTCAACTATGATTGGTCTAAAATATTGAATGGTCATATGGTAATTGAATTTTTAAAAATAGTTCCAAGGTTGAAGGAACTCATCACTGATCACAAGAATGACAATAATATTTTGTGCATTATACCAAAAATGGGTATTTACATTGTGGCAGTGGAAACTATAACTGAAGATAATTACTCAATAGTAGATACCCCACGAAGTAAACATAAAACCATTGAGGATCAATTAAGGACGATTAAGTTTGGCATATCAGAGTCTAATTATAGTAGTGGTAATGGAATTAAATCAAGTTAGTGGGGTGAGAGAGGTAAAATAAGAACTTTTAATTTTCTAGGTCTTGTGTTACTATGGGATAAGGCCCATGAAAGCCAGCATGCTTGTCATTACATGCATCTCCTAAATGATTATAATTGTGTATGGGACCCTGGGAAATTTTAATATGATTCCTATTATGTATATAGTTTTTGTTTTTGTTTCATTTTTCTTTTATTTCTTCGTTTATGTAAAATTATTTTTAAAGTTTGTTTGTTTTAGAATTTTTAGCATTTACTTTTTTTTATTATGCTTAGTTTTTTTTCTAAAATGTTTGGTTTTGCTTTGTTTGATTTTTTTTTGCTTTTACCTATTTTGTTTAATTAGTTAGACTTCTTTTTTGTAAGTTTTCTTTTGTTTTATTGTTTTAGTCCCCATATTTACTTTACCTATTTACACTTTTTCCTCCTAATTTTAACAAGTGTATTCAGATTACAATCAACTTTTGGTTCCTCTAAAGGAAATGTTTCTTATTAAATAAATATGGAGGACTTGTTTGAAATTAGATGAAACTAAAAAATGGTGAACCAGATGATTTAGTAGCTATTCTTGGATTATGGGCTAAAACAAAGGACACTGAAATAATGTAACATCTTGCTAAAGCTTCACATATATCAACTATATTTAAAAAACTTTTGGATCATAAAGAATGAAATCATCTTGGTTTGATAATCAGGTAAACATATATACACTCTATTTTTAGCCTTACAAATCTCTAACCCAAAAGCACATATAATATTTGCAATTTATCTAAATACTTCTTAATCAAGACGAAAAATAATAATATTGTAAATTAACTCAAATGCTTGGGTGACCTGGATAACCTTTATCAGGGCTATATATGCTTGAATCGTAGTACAAAAATGTCCAAAAGAGATCAAGGTCATCTCCATCGAAGCTATGGATGCTTGACTGGCTGTGGAGCAATGCAAAGGTAAATCTTTATGAGTGATACCCCTAATAGCCTAATTTCAAACCAAATGATGGAATTATGATAATATTAAAGAATAGATTTCCTTTTTTTCAAGCTGGGTTGTTGGGTTCTTTATCCAAAATGCTCAAGAGCATTTTCCAATAGAGTCACCATTTGTTGTTGCTATTGCACAACCTACTTCAATTGGGGATCCACTTGAAATTTTGAGTTTTATACAAAGGTTTTTACATCTATCCTTTTAAGCTTTCTCACATTGAATGCCAATTGCTTTTCAGAGTTTGGAAAACTAAGCTGGTTTGTAGGGTTTTCAAAATTTTGCCACTTTTGTTTCTATAATTAGTTGTAAGCTTGTTGCTAGTTTTGCCATATTTTGATAAATTTTATGTTGTTACAGTTTTTGAGACTAAATCATTGTAAAACTTCTCTTTCTCCATTTAAATGGTCAAGACGTTATTTTGTTGTGTTTTCACCAGCTGTCTCTTTAGTTTGAAAACTGTATTCTTTCACTTTCTGTGGTTCGTTTACCTTTTCTGCACTTTTTCAGTCGTATCGCATGCAAAATTGTTGATGTTTTAGCATGGGCGATGTTATGGGTTCTTTTCCTTACTTTTTCTCTGCAAATTTTGTTCTTTTCATATCTGTGCATATGGTGATGATTTCCAACACTTAGTCATTTTTAGAACATATTTTTCTGTTAAAATATGTTGTCGCTCCACCAATGGAGCGAACCTTCCAGTCGCTCCACTAGTGGAGCGAAAGACAAGAAAAGAGATTAGAAAAATAATAATGAACAAGTATAGCTAAGTGCAAAGGAAGTCAAAGCAGGGTCAAAGGGCCAAGCGCTCCACTAGTGGAGTGAATTCCCCTTTCGCTCCACCTATGGAGCGACTCTCCAAATAAAAAGCAGGTTGGAAAGCTAAGTGCGGAAGGTCAAAGTGGTCAACATTGCAGTCGCTCCACCAGTGGAGCGAAACTCCCTGTCGCTCCACCAGTGGAGCGACACTCCAAGAAGGCATGAAGAAAGCAAGTGTTTAGGCTCCAAGTGCCAAGAAAGGTCAAACTATTGGTCAAAATGCCAAGCGCTCCACCAGTGGAGCGAAAGACCCTATCGCTCCATTAGTGGAGCGAAAGGCCAGCAGGGTGCAGGAACAAGCAAATATGTCTAAGTGTGTGCACGGCAAGTCAAAACTTGGTCAAAGCAGCAAGCGCTCCACTAGTGGAGCGAATCTCCCAAGCGCTCCACCAGTGGAGCGAAAGTTAGAATAAATGCAAGGCAAAGTCAACCTTTCGGTCAAAGGCCCTGTCGCTCCACCAGTGGAGCGAAAGGCCTTGTCACTCCACCAATGGAGCGACACGTCGAAAGAGGCTCAAAATGACTAAGTGTCCAAAATAAAGGTCAGCAGTCAAAGTTCCAAGCGCTCCACTAGTGGAGCGAATCTTTCAGTCGCTCCACTTGTGGAGCGAAAGGCTCTATCGCTCCACCCAGGGAGCGACACCCAAAACAAGGGCAAAAGGGTTTCTAAGGCATGGAATGAACTATTGTCGCTCCAGTTATGGAGCGAAACTCATGACAGACCCCCAAACGCAGTGCAAACTGCCCAAAACCGCCATGAAGATGCCCGGAACTATCAGGGGCTGCTGTAAATCCACCATTGACTGATTAAACCGACCCGAAGCTGCGCTCTAAGCCATCCGATTGTGGTAGATTATCGAAACCTTCTGTCTTCAAGGCTAAGTTATCTCACTGGAATCTTCTACCTTCAATGTTGAGTTATCTGCAAGGCCGAATTAAATGTTGTAAGTCGGTTCTAGACCAAGTCTGCCTATCACCGTTGGGCGAGTGGTTGGGCATTAATGTTTTAGGAAGTAGAATTCCCTATAAAAGCTAGCCTTTTCTCTGTAACTAAGGATGGACAACCTCTGCTAGAAAAGCAACTTTGTATATTTGAAATCTGCTTTCGAAATACAGGCTTCTGGCTCGACTTTGAATTTTCTATCTGTGTATGACTTCTATTCTGTAATTTCTATTAAAGTTAGTCTCTCTATCATATAACTTAATTCTATTTTCTGGATTTCGCTGTTAATAGAGGATTAATCCCTGGAATACTTGCTGGAGTTTATGCAGTTCAAAGGATTAATGTTGGTTTCTGTTAAAGGTCTATTGTTTTGATTGTTGTTGGTTCAAGTGTTAGGCTATGTATCGTGCTTCCTGTCCATCACCCCGTATTTTAGGCTTTTAGCCTTTTCCCATTCCTTTCAGTCATTTCAATCTCTTTCAAGCATCTTCCTAACCCTTATCTCAAAACCCCATTTTTACTTTTAGAACCAGCCCTACTGGAGATTGTCACGGAGGACATTCCTTTCCTTCGGACATTCAATGCTTGGCATCGGGTCTAGGGCACTGTAGACTTAGAAAATCTATAACTAGGCCGATTCGATCGCCAACAATTTTTGGCACGCCCGGTGGGACGCAGACGTTCCACTGCAAAAATAATATTAAGAAGTGATGTTCATCTTATTGCTATCAAATCTGAACATCTGGTGACTCTGTTGAACTCGGATACCTCCAAGTCTCGAAGACCAGTCTAAAATATCATGCCTTCATGCATACGAGATGGAGAGCTAGAAATGCAGAAGAAGAAATCGAGTTCTACGAGCTTGACATTGATGCTCTGGGAGAACATCCTAGGGTGGTCAGGCCGAATATCCCGCTAGACGGGACATCTTCATAGGAAGCTGTCATTGCTACATGAACTCCAACTCCCGATAGCACAATGACTAGCTTGCCCCCCAATCCACCAAATTCCTTGGATCATCATTCGCAAGATACTTTGGCTCCACCGAACGTTCAACCAAGTGCTCCGAGTGTTTCGACTATTTTGGCTCAGCAAGTTCTACCGACTCCATCGCTCCATACAAATACTCCACCCCAGATGGCGCAGCAAGCTCCACCCAGGCTGTTCCCAACCTAGAATCATATGGGACCACTTGCCCTACAAGCTCAGCACCAAGTACCTACCGTAGCGCTGAAGGCTCTACCTACGTATGATGGTACGGGAAAGATGGTGCATGAGCATATCCAAGACATCATGGGACTAGCAATAATTCATCAGATCATCGAAGAAGACGTTATGGTGAAGTTGTTGGTGCTTTCGCTAAGAGGTAAGCTCCTCTACTAGTATCGGTCGCTCCCGATCGACACCATTACTTCATGGGATCAATTGGTAGAATAATTAATAAGGGGATTCAATGAACAAGCTGACCCCTTCTCTCTGTTGCACCAGTTCACCACTATCCAGAGGCACCCTCAAGAGGAGATAACTGACTTCAATGTCAGGTTCACCCAAACCTGGCAGAGAGTCACTCTCGACCTTCGGCCCACCCTAGAGCAGGCAACATTCTATTACCTGAGGGCTTTTCATTCAGATATTAGCATGAGCATCCGACATGCTAATATCAACATATTCCCTAGCTTGTACGAGCAAGTGCAAAAGGTGAAAGCTGACCTGATAGCTATCGGGAAGTTACCTCCCAAGGTGATGACTCCGATTTACCTAGACTTCCCATAAAATATGTACCCGAGCGCATCCGCTCTACCTACATCCCAGATGTATCCTAGCCAACCATGGAATCCAACCCCTAAGTATCAAGTGGTACCCACTCACAATTCCAAGCACCCACACCGCCATATCAAGTGCTTACCATCCCTCAACTCCTAGCTCCTACCCAATATCCGACATTACCTACACCGTTGGCTCCATTGCCATCATCCGCAAGTCAGGCAATCGCTAATCAGGTAGCTGTAAATGAAGCCCAAGCCAAGGAGTTGCAAGAGGTGAAGGTGTACATGAAGACAATGGTGAATCAGATGAGCATCATGAGAAGGAGGTAAGATGACCAAGGCTTCCAATAGAGAATATTCCCTCCTCCCCGATCATGAAAGAGCAAGCATCATCCACTCATCGGTAGCCCGAAAGAAATTCAGCTGTGATGAGCAGTGGAGAGGCCAACATTTTAGATCCAACATATTGGTGTACCACGTGCAATGATCCACATAGTGAAGAAACCTACATGGTGCACCTCAACTATGTTCAGACACTATCCGATGGTGCTTACGAGCAAGTCAATATGATCAGGGAAGCTGGTCATAATTTTATGATGTCTTCCATCAAGCAAGTCTCAATCCTCACCAGAGCTGGGAAGAAGCCTATTGAGGTAGATCCGGCTCAGATGGAGCCATTGAAAGTACCAACGCCACCCAAGCCATGGAGCCAAAAGACCCAACCTCCAGAAAAAGCTCCAAATCTAGCAGCGACCTCGGAGCAGTCCGACTTGCTGAAGGACTACCTGCCACCTCACGCTAGAGAAAAGGTGCTCCAGCCTAAAGCTCCGACTTCTCAACCACAGGCCGAGACACAAGACCAGGCTAGGGAGAAGCTCAAATACCCCTCACTGACCAAGCGCCAATGGGTAGATGCCACACAATAGTACCAAAAAATGTATGAATCTACAAAGGGAGTAGGAGAACCAAGCACTTCGACGTACAACATAGTCGAAGAAATGAAGAAGGCCCCGACCAAGGTAAGCCTTTATGATGCTCTCCAACTCTCGAGTCAAGTTGACCTTTTGCAGGAGTCTCTCAAGTCCACTAAGGATAAGGAGAGTAAGCCGACGCAGACGGTGTTTGCATCACCACTGATGACTTCGGCCATAGGTAAGAATCGGCCCTCGCCATTCTACCTTTCCCTTCGGATGGAAGGATGGATCATGCATAACTGCATGATCGACTCTGGTGTCATGACAACCATCATGCCCAAAGTAGTGTGTGAGATCATGGGCATGGAGTATACTCAGAGCAGTCCTGGAGTGTTGTAGCTAGATGGTACTCCCGTGAAGATGGTAGGAGTTATCAAAGATATTCCCATCCAACTCCACAAGATGTCATAGGTCATGATCATCCAAGAGATCATGGTGGTCGACTTAGAGCCATACTTTAGTATGTGCCTCTCACGAGAATTCATAGCTAAGTTGGGAGGCTATCTCTCCCTCGACTACTCACACTTGGAGATCCCATTCAAGGGGAACAAATTTAAGCTCTTCAATGAGAAGCCTACCACTTTTCATGTTGAAAAACTTGAAGATGAGGAGAAGGGCTCGGTCTCTGTCAACCTGATGATAGAAGAAATGCAAATGATGGACCTGATGGAAGAATCTCTCGGTGAGCTCCGAGTCGAAGATGAGTTCTCCATGATTGATTTTAATGTTATTATCGAGACCGATTTGGGGTGCTATTCATTGACAAAGCCTAAAAAGGTTGGAGTAGAAGCACCCACAGAAGAGTCCCCGACACCCGACCAGCTATGGAAGTTGTACTTTGATGGTGCACGATGCAAGAATGGTGCAGGAGCTGGCATCACGCTCATCTCCCCATCAGGAGAGCAGAAGACTTATTCGTATAGGCTCGCATGGAGTTGTACGAATAATGCAGTAGAGTATGAGGCTTTGTGCCTCGGACTCAAGAAGATCAAAAAGCTCGACATTAAGCAGTTGCAGATATTCGGGGATTCTGAATTAATCTGCAACCAAGTTACTAGTAAGTGCATCTCCAAGCAGCACTATTTGAAGGTGTACCACAACAAGGTGTGGGATTTTCTCGAATCCTTCACCACGCTAAACATCAAGTCAATTTCATGAGAGCAAAACAAGCTTGCGGATATCTTAGCCTCCATCGGTGCCCAGTTTTCACCGATAGATGATATGATGCATAAGCCGAAGATAGTAAGGCTGATCTACAGGCCTTCTATGCCTGATAAAAAACTCCACTGGCAGGTGTTCAACAATGATGAGCATCTTGTCAATTTTTTGGTGAATGAAGCATCCTCTATTGAAGAGCGAACTCTGAATGAAGAAGACCATGAGGGATTGATTCAGCTAAAAAATAACCACATCCTAAAGGGTCTGATCATGTTGGAGAGTCTTTTCGATCGGAACGATAGGTCTATCGGCCACAAGATCAAAGTGGACCAGAAAGAGTTCGTGGACCTAGAGTTAGAGCCAAGAAAAGTTATCAAGGTAGGGGTCGACTGCATAGTTGAAGAGCTTTAGTAGATCTGCACCCTCTGCAAGGAGTATCCCGACATCATCGCTTGGTGCTACCAAGATCTAAGGGGGTACGATAAGAACATCATCCAACACACCATCGAGCTGGAGGAAGGGATCAAACCCTTCAGGCAGAAGCAATGACCCATCAACCCAAAAATTGAAATGCTGATGAGGGTTGAGCTTCTAAAGATGCTTGAAGCAAAAATCATATACCCAATCAAGCACTCCTCCTGGGTGGCCAACCTGGTTCCCATGCGAAAGAAGAATGATGACATTCGCTTGTGTATCGATTTTTGAAATCTCAACCAAGCGTCGCTGAAGGACCACTACCCGCTACCGCAGATCGACCAAATCCTACATGTAGTGGCAGGAGCACAGAGGTTCTCCTTGTTGGATGGCTTTTTTGGCTACAACCATATTTGGGTCAAGGATGAAGACCAGCACAAGACTGCGTTCACCACCAAGTGGGGAACATTCGCCTACCAACGTATGCCCTTCGACCTTTCAAACATCGGAGCAACTTTTCAAAGGGTGATGGACCTCGCCTTCGGTGAACTTTTAAATCATGTCATCATGATCTACTTGGATGACATGATAGTCTTCTCCCACAAGAGGGAGGAACATGACCTACATTTATGATAAGTTTTTGAGAAATATCGGGAGTTTGGGGTCTCCATCAACCCCAAGAAATCAATATTTGTAGTGAAGGAAGGAAAGCTACTTGGGCACCTTATCTCTAAAAAGGGGTTAACTATTGATCCCACCCGAGCTGAAGCACTTCTCCACCTTCCACTACCAACAAATAAAAAAGCCTTACAATCCTTTTTTGGATAAATAAACTTCATCAGGAAGTTCATCGCCGACTTTGCCCAAGTAGTAAAGTCGATGACCGAGCTCCTGAAGAAGGATGTTGAATTCAAGTGGATCGATGAAAGAAGGTAGGCTTTCCAAGAAATCAAGGAGTGGATCACTCAAGCTCCAGTCCTCGTCAATCCTGACTATTCAAAATATTTTATCTTATACATAGTCGGAGAGCCAGAAAGCTACGCAATTGTTCTGACACAGAAAGGGGAAGACGGAGATGAGTGCCCGATAGCGTTCCTTAGCCAAATCATCCAACCACATGAAGAGAAGTTTAATTTTATTGAATGACAAGTGCATGCGATGATGAAGTCACTCTAGAAATTCTGACATTTCATCTCTCAGAGTAAGACGATAGTGTACGTGATACACCCTGACATCCAAAATTTCATCATCCAAGGGGAGCTTGGAAATAGGAGAGTTGGATGGGTCACTAAGATCCAAGAATTCAACATCGAAGTATGCCCCACCAAGTTGGTCCGAGGCAGAGCGCTCTATCAGGAGTTGGCTAAGAATGCCATAGTTGAAGCTGCGAAACCCGACTCGGACAACCCGATGCCCGAAAGCAACCTCGCCAACCTATCGATTGATAGTCCAGATTGGATAGATGACCTGGTCAGATACTTTGACACAGGCAGGTGTCCTTCTCACTTCAACGCTTCACAAAGAAGGAGATTTCGCTTGCAGGCTGGCAGGTATGTCCCGACTCCTAACGGACTGTTTTATCAGAACATCGACGGAGTTCTCCTGAGATGTATCAAAGAGTCGCAAAAGGTAAACATCTTGGAGGAGTTTCACTCCAGGTTTTCAGGAGGCCATTTCACGGGCAGACCAATGGCGCTGAAGATCATTAAAGTAGGCTACTATTGGCCCACTCTTTTCATCGATGCCTTCAAGGTCAGCCAACACTGTGACAATTGCCAATGCTACTCGAGCAGGATCCAGAATGCATCGCTTCCTCTCCACCCCATCCAAGTAGAAGCTCCATTCCAGAAATGGGGCCTAGACTTCATCGAGATCATCAATCCCAACTCCTCCACCAACCATAAATACATTTTGACCACCACAGACTACTTCACTCGGTGGTCGAAAGCAATTCCGACCAAGCAGGCTAACCAAGACGTGGTTATCTCCTTCCTTGAAGGGTTGATCACTCGCTTTAATGTACCTGAGGCCATCATGTCTGATAATGGCTCTCCTTTCACCGATGCGAGAATTTATGAATTCATAGTCAGGTATGGCATCTACTTGAAAACCTCATCTAACTATTACCCGTAGGGCAATGGATTGGCGGAGTCTACAAACAAAAACCTACTATGGATCTTGAAGAGGTCTCTGCAAAAGAATAAGCGAAGCTGGCACCTACTCTTAGACCAGTCACTTTGGGCCGACCGCATTTCCATCAAACGATCGATCAAGACATCGCCCTACTCACTAGTGTACGGGAAATACGTAGTCTTACCTACGCACATCGAGCTGCCCGTATTGTAATTACTTAAGTGGCTCGACAATGAAGGAGGTGAATTTGACCCGATGGATGCAAGGTTAGCCCAATTACTACAGTTGGAAGAGGAAAGAGAGAAAGCTTATGAAGCTTTCATGAAGCATGCCAAATCCACCAAGAGCTGGTTCAACAAAAAGACTTCCTATAGAACTTTTAACATTGGAGACCTGGTCTTGAAGTGGAATGAGAACAAGTCCAAGCCAGGGAACCACGAGAAGTTTGATGCCTTCTAGGAGGGCCCATTTTGAGTCTCTAGGGTTAATCAGATCAACTCTTTCATCCTACAAACTATGGAGGGTTTCACTCTCCCGATTTCGGTGAATGACTTTCTCTTGAAAGCTTATCACCCATCGAGCTTCGAAGAAGATCATTGATCCACTAGGTATTTCTTGTGTATATATGTTTTAACATGTATGCATAGTTGGTTGTCGCTCCAGCTTTGGAGCAAAGTTAGAAAAGTAAAATTTAGGGAGGCTCTCTTCGCTCCACTTGTGGAGCAAAAAAAGTACTTTCACTCCACTAGTGGAGCGAAAGCCCTGTCGCTCCACTAGTGGAGCGACAACCTCTTTCGCTCCACCAGTGGAGAAAAGTCCCATTCGCTCCACTATTGGAGTGAATGCGCCCCTCTCCTCGGTTATCTTTCAAAGAAGGTAAATAAAGTGGCTTTCACTCCACTAGTGGAGCGAAAGCCTTTCCCCCTTTTTTTCCTTAAAGAATGGTTTTTTCTAAAAAGCATCCAATAAAAGAAATGTGCCAAGTGTCGAGCAAGCATGAAATTAAAAGGGCGTTTCTAACCCTAGCACTATGCTATAAAGTGGGACCCCTCCCCCTCATCCAATCAAAGTATTTTCTACCTCAAAGCATCTAAAACATGCCCCTCTAGAAAATTCAAGTGAAGCGTTCCTCTCGAGATGCGCACGCCCCGAGGAAGTTTCTCCGGTATCACCATTTTTATCATTTCCAAGATGATCTTCACCCGCACGTGAGCCAATCAGAAGCGCACGATCATACCCACGATCTTCATTGGCATTAATTTCTAATGTGCGCATTTAGGGTGGCAAGTTTGAAGTTGGAGCTATAAGGTGAAGAGTTTACCAGGAGAATTTCCATCACTCAGTTGCATTGTTGTTTTACTGCTGCCCTAGCAACTAGTATTCTTTTCGAGTGTCCCTCTGAGTCAAATTCAAGTTGTATCAATTTGTTTAGCAGCCATGGGTAAGAAGAGTGAGGAGCCAAAGTAGAAGGTGCCCAAGGAGAAAGTGACGCCTTCGAAGGAGAGCAGTTCAAAGAAGTCGAAGAAGCCATAAAAATGGGAAAGGAAACCTGAGAAGTTGACGGTGCCAGAAGATGCTCTCTTCCATTTTTGGGATTGCATGATGACAGACAAGGACATGGAGCAGTTGCATCAAGATGTTAAGAAGGTGCATGAAGAGGGCTCAACTGGAAATCCACTTACCGTAGTCTACCATTCGCACTTATTCTTCTTCATGTGCACACCTGTACACCATTGCTCAAAGTTTGTACAGGTGGTGATGCATTTTTATGATGCTCAAACCAGAACAATATGCAATGCCAGAGGAGAGATGTTATTTTCCATCATGACTGACACTGTTCGAGTGGCCTTCACCTATGGAGAGAAGCCCTCGAAGGATTTCACCCTCAAAAAAATTAATACTTTTGAGCAGAGCGCCAGATATCAGCCTACGCCCAAAATGCACCAATTTATGAGGGAGCAGCTGGGGGAGGCGATGTCATCTGAGGAGTTTCCTCAGCTACCCAAGCGCTTGACCAAATTTGTGCATCAAGAAATCTATTCAATTATGGCTTGGGTGATGGGGCTTTCCACCGATGAGGTGGTCTATGACTGGCAAGTGTGCATGGCGCAATCGATCTTTGAAAATGAAATTTATTTCCCCATGAAGATGAAGCCCGACGTCATCCCAATTTTCTTTGACTGGGTAGAATTCCTATCATGGTAGTTGCATGGATCGTTGGCCTACCTACAGAGTAAAAGAGACAACCAGTTCAGGATGTGCTCTATCCTAGTGTGGTATTTCTTTTACCACCTTCATGATAAATTTCCATACATCTCGAAGAATCAGACCGACAGCCAGGGCAAGGCATTGCCGGTTTATCTCTAGACACAGAGCTTGTCCAGAGAGGAGTCGTATTATGTTTTTAATCAAGTTTTCTTGGGGCCAGCACTGGAGTTACTCTACGGCCACTGTGACCGACTTCCCGTGGAGATGCGAGATCAAGTGGTGGACGAGAACTAGGGGGATATTTTTCTCCTTACTCAGGGCACAATCATCAGAATCTATGGGTTTACAGAAAAGCCTTTTCTATTACCCTATTACGCCATGCCCTATTTGTTCACCCTAGAGGTCGCTCGACAACGTGATCATATCAATGAAGTATATGGGAAGGGCAAGGGGAAGAAGACCTATTGCCCCTTACCTTTCAAGTTTGAGGACATGAAAGTCATGCAATGCGGTCAACATGCTATGCTCACGGTGATGCTTTTTGACTACGGGTTGATCGAGCTTCCTCAACGCTGGAAGTATGACCCGCACGACATTTTCCAAGAGCACCTCAGAGTGAAGTCATTTCATAGCTCCCCCTACCACGACATGGTTGAACAGAGGAACAATCCTAAGGGACTCGAGTTGGAGTGGCATATTGATGAAATGGTGCCTTTGCCCCCTTGGCATGATTTTTACACCATGGAGAGTGAGTATGACCCAGTTGTCAACCCGGAGCAGAAGTTGCCTAGGAGAGTCCTTGCAAAAATGAAGGTAAAGTTGGAGCACTGGTCTGACCACAAAATCAAGGAGTGGTGGATCATGCGGGTTCATAACGACAAGACATCCTCGGACTATCCATGATCGTATGATGACCAGTTCTCCACGCTTTATGATGAGAACATAAATACCTATCGAGCATTTTCATTTGCTGACATTGTACCCCAAAGTGGGTGCAGCCCCGATGAGGTAGATGATATAAAAGCTCTGAGGCATGTAGAAGGTAAAGGCAAGGTGATCGTGGGTGACCCATTATCAGCTGGTGCACCACATAAGAAGAAGAGCGCCTTTTCAAAAGAAAGGCTGAAGAGGCACCCCTCTTGTAGCAAGTGGTGAAGAAGCCATGTACCAGCACCCAAAGACCCTCCAAGGTGAGCTCCCAAGTGGTGCCCGATGATGCAGAAGTTATTAACGTAGACACAGTGCGCACGTTGCCCACTAAGCGCCCATCATCTCCCAAAATTCCTATGGTGGCGTAGTCAGAGAGGCAAGAGGTAAAAGGCATAGAGTTTGTCGACGTAGATGCGCCAGAAGCACCAGAAGTAGAGGAGAAAGAAGAGTCACAGACGCAACATCCATCTTCCTTGGCTCCCTTGATCATGGAGCCCGAAGGTATGCACCCATATTTACCTCTTTCTCTTTCCTCCTCTATCACAGTTACTGATTGCTCAATGCCTAAAATTCCTATCATAGTTATTATTTTTGTAGCACCCGAGATTCCTATCGTAGTGTCTACTCCCTTAGTCTCTACTACCTTTTCCATTTCGTTATCCCACTCCATGGTCCCCAACATATCTATTTCTCCTATCCTTTCAATACCATCATCGGTAACTTTCGTTGGTGCCCCAAACGCCTTCAAAATATCTACAACTATTAGCTTACCTTTTTCTATCATGGAGGACTCTTTTGAAGATATTTTAGTCACTACAAAAATAAACCCATCCTCTATTTCTCTACCCTCTACCACCATGTCATCGACTACCCCCGATGTTTTGATGCCTATGCCAACTATTTTGGTAGTCCAGACCCAAGCTCCCTTAAGGGTTAGCGCAATCACTTCCCCTTCTATCTCTCGCATGCCATCTGATCCTGAGTCGCACCTTCCCCTTCTACCTTTCACACCAATATTTGGAGTGGGTATTCAAGAGCCACTGGAGTCCAAATTAGAAATGATGCACCAGCTTGCTATCGTTGAAAGTATCCGCAAGGCACACCATAATTTGATGCGCTGGATGAGAGACCATCGAAGAAGGAGGCGTAGGCTCTGGAAAGAACTGAGAAGAAGTCCATCCTCGACCCAGAAAAAATGGAGCTACACACCATCGAGAAGATACCGCTTGTCCAGAAGCCCTTGGCGGAGATGACTCCTATGGATTATGCTTTCTGCCATACTATAGAAGATGTCACCAAGTTGGATACAATGCAAAAGGTGGGTGACATACAAGTTGACATGGGCTCCATCTATGCTCACGATGAATATTATAAGGAGTGCTTCTTCAAGGAGTAAGCTAAGAACATTGAGCTGGAGGAGGCATTGGCGGTAGCAAGGAGGTAGATCGAGACGTTGCAGTCTGAAGTCGTGCCACTAAAGCAGAAAATCCTTTCACTAGAGGGAGAGAATGATGAGCTTTCCAGGCTGTGCGATAGCCATATGAGATCACGCGCCTAGGCCAATCAGGAGATCCAAGTGCTCACTATTCAAAATCATGAACTACAAGCTCAGTTGGCAGAGAAAATAGTGAAGCTTGTCACATTCTCCAAAGAGCGCCTTAAGGAAATGCATTTGCAATACCTAGCAGATTTCTCGGCAAGAGCTATGTGGGGAATTATAGTCTAGACATTCTTTAGGGAGGCTCAGGAGGCCCTTGCAGCTGGTGACCCGACTTTGGAGTCTGCCCAATCAGACGTTAATCATTGGCTAGATTTGGCCACACAGCTCCAAAAATTGAGGATGTGAAAGTTCACCTAACTCCTATGAGCCTTCTGGCTCGATCTTGGGCGACAACAAAGATGACTCTGCACTCTTTCTTCATGAAGGTAGACTTAGCCAAAAGATCTCGCCAGCTTTTTGACACCCTCAAGCAAGAAAGGGAGGTTT
Source organism: Wollemia nobilis (assembly GCA_028583015.1). Classification (NCBI taxonomy): domain Eukaryota; kingdom Viridiplantae; phylum Streptophyta; class Pinopsida; order Araucariales; family Araucariaceae; genus Wollemia; species Wollemia nobilis. Next base: position 262,910 of record JAQPPZ010002875.1, read on the forward strand.
CACTATGATACTTCAATACCCTTGCTAAAATTGGCATCCCTAGTTTCACAGACCCTGATGGACCCATTCCATCGATCGAGGAGTTAGAGCCCATATGGTCGACATTTGTTGATAGCCCTTCTGACATCGATACTTGGGAGGATCCAAGTTTAAATGCATAGGTGATTCTGTTCATGGCTAAGTATGCTCAGATCGAGTCTTGCTTGCAGGAGTTCGATCGGAGACTGGATTTCACTGATGTTGAGTGCATCGAGACCTATCATTGCCTAATAGAGGAGCTTCAGAAGCAGCCAACTTTCTCCCTTGAGCACTGGATTGACGCTTCTGCAATATACAAGCATGTGTTTAAGAAATCCTTGGACAGCTTCCTTCCTCGATCGCACGAGCAGCAGAAGGAAAAGGAGACCGAAAGTGAGCCAAATTCCAAGGTGTAAGATTCGAAGGAGCGTGAAGAAGAATCAGAGGAGCATGGAGAGGATTCAGAGATAGAGGAAGAAGAAGAGAAAGAAAAGCTCGAGGAAGCACCAAGAAGTAGCGAGGAGCAATCTAAAGAGCAGTCTGAAGATCCTAAGAGTGGAGAAGACTCTAAAACCCAAGGATAAGGCCTGGGATATTTGCATTGAGGCAGGCTCAATACCCCATGAGCCGCTAGAGATGTTGCCAATTTTACCACATTTTGATAAATTTCATGTTGTTACAGTTTTTGAGACTAAATCATTGTAAAACTTCTCTTTCTCCATTTAAATGGTCAAGATGTCATTATTTTGTTGTGTTTTCACTAGTTATCTCTTTAGTTTAAAAACTATATTCTTTCACTTTCTGTGGTTCGTTTACCTTTTCTACACTTTTCCAGTCATATCGCATGCAAAATTGTTGATGTTTTAGCATGGGTGATGTTATGGGTTCTTTTCCTTACTATTTTTTTGCAAAGTTCTTTTCATATATGCGCATATGGTAGTGATTTCCAACACTTAGGCATTTTTAGAACATATTTTTCTGTTAAAATATGTTGTCGCTCCACTAGTGGAGCGAAAGACCAGAAAAGAGATTAGAAAAATGATAATGAACAAAATAGCTAAGTGCAAAGGAAGTCAAAGCAAGATCAAAGGGCCAAGCGCTCCACTAGTGGAGTGAATTCCCCTTTCGCTCCACCTATGGAGTGACTCTCCAAACAAAAATGCAAGTTGGAAAGCTAAGTGCGAAAGGTCAAAGTGGTCAAAGTTTCAGTCGCTCCACCAGTGGAGAGAAACTCCCTATCACTCCACTAGTGGAGCGACACTCCAGGAAGGCATGAAGAAAGCAAGTGTTTAGGCTCCAAGTGCCAGGAAAGGTCAAACTATTGGTCAAAAGGCCAAGCGCTCCACCAATGGAGCGAAAGACCCTATCGCTCCATTAGTGGATTGAAAGGCCAAAAAGGTGCAAGAACAAGCAAATATATCTAAGTGTGTGCACGATAAGTCAAAACTTGGTCAAAGAAGCAAGTGCTCCACTAGTGGAGCGAATCTCCCAAGCGCTCCACCAATGGAGCGAAAGTTAGAATAAATGTAAGGCAAAGTCAACCTTTCGATCAAAGGCCCTATCGCTCCACCAATGGAGAAAGGTCTTATCACTCCACTAGTGGAGCGACACATCGAAAGAGGCTCAAAATAACTAAGTATCCAAAATAAAGGTCAACGTAGTCAAAGTTCCAAGTGCTCCACCAGTGGAGTGAATATTTTAGTCGCTCCACTTGTGGAGCGAAAGGCTCTATCGCTCCACCCAGGGAGCGACACCCAAAACAAGGGCAAAAGGGTTTCTAAGGCATGGAATGAACTGTTGTCGCTCCAGTTATGGAGCAAAACTCCTGATGGACCCCAAACGTAGTGCAAACTACCCAAAATCACCATGAAGGTACCCAAAACTATCAGGGGCTACTGTAAATCCACCATTGACTGATTAAACCGACTCGAAGCTGCACTCTAGGCCATTCGATTGTGGTAGATTGTCGAAACCTTCTATCTTCAAGACTAAGTTATCTCACTGAAATCTTCTACCTTCAATGCTGAGTTATCTACAGGGCCGAATTAAATGTTGTAAGTCGGTTCTAGATCGAGTCTGCCTGTCACCGTTGGGAGAGTGGTTGGGCATTAATGCTTTAGGAAGTAGAATTCTCTATAAAAGCTAGTCTTTTCTCTGTAACTAAGGATGGACAATCTCTACTAGAAAAGCAGTTGTATATTTGAAATCTACTTTCGAAATACAGACTTCTAGCTCCGACCTTTGAATGTTCTATCTGCGTATGACTTCTATCATGTAATTTCTATTAAATTAGCCTCTCTATCACATAGCCTAATTCTGTTTTTTGGATTTCGCTGTTAATAGAGGATTAATCCCTAGAATACTTGCTAGAGTTTATGTAGTTCAGAAAAATTAATGTTGGTTTCTGTTAAAAGTCTATTGTTTTGATTGTTGTTGGTTCAAGTGTTAGGCTATCTATCGTGCTTCCTGTCCATCACCCCGCATTTTAGGCTTTTGGCCTTTTCCCATTCCTTTCAGTCATTTAATCTCTTTCAAGCATCTTCCTAACCCTTATCTCAAAACCCCATTTTTACTTTTGGAACCAGCCCTACTAGAGATTGTCACAGAGGACATTCCTTTCCTTCGGATATTCAATGCTTGGCATCGGGTCTAGGGCGTTGTAGACTTAGAAAATCTATAACTAGGTCGATTCGATCGCCAACAAAGCTTAAAATGACCATAACTTTTTCTAGAGAGATTTTTTTGATGTGATTCAAATCTTGATGAAAATATCTTGAGATAATATTTGCAATGGTATAAAATTTACATACACAACATCAATAATTCAAGATATACAACAAAAATACCATTCAATAATATCAATTCCCCGTAATAGTCTCCAAATTTCAAAAGGCTATATCTTTTGATCCACAATAAATTTTCTAGTTATTTCAACTTTTTTGGATACTCATTTGGCCAAAATAGAAATGTGGAAAGTTTCATAAAATTCTAGACACTTTGAAATTTAATCTTTTTTTTACACTACGAAACTATTCTAAGCTCTTGATCAAAGCATTAATTTCATGGATTCAATAATACAAGGTTCATTCTCCATTAAGTCAGGTTTAAAATTAGCTTTTAGAAAAGTATAAATATACCCATGTTTGTTGTCTACAATTACCTTCCTTATTGCTAGATAAACTATCTATTTTAATGGGTTATGATGCTAAAGTTCATTTAAATTCAATCTTCCACACTGCCAAGAGATGACATCATTCATCAAAAGTAAATTACTGCTAAAATTAGCTAAATGGCTACTCCTATGACTATTCACCCTATTCCCCCATTGGCATTAAGATTTAAAACATTGGGTAAATAAATTTTTCATTCCTATTCATCCATTTCCTCCAATAGGAAGCCAATACCCATTTTCCCTGCTCAACTCTTATTCGTCCATTGCTCCGACCAATAGGAATCCAGTGCTAATTTTCCCCACTCCATTCCCATTCATCCATTTCTCTGACCAATAGGAAGCCAACGATCATTTTTCCTGCTCCACTCCGCTCCATTGATCTCATTTCTTTGACTCAATCTCGATCACCCATTTTCGACCAATAAAATATCAACGCTCATTTTACCTGCTCTACTTTGCTCTGTTCGATTCCCCTCTACGTTCTTAGCCATGGATTTTCTAAACCAATCAAATACCTCCACATCATGCATGCATTTTCAAGAAGAAGAACATCTTAATATCGAATTATATAAGGATGTGACCTTAGCATCAGTAGATAGTTTTGACAAGAACCTTAGAAGACCTTAAGCGAAAAGAAAGATATTTTATGCCACAAGAGCCTAATTGTGTATGTTGGACTTTTGTGGATGACCTAATACTTTGAAAATGAATTAGCATTAGACCTTATTGAAAATTAAAGAAAAATAACCTAAGATTTGAACTTAATAATTCAACATGGAATTAATAGCAATATACTTTAAGACTTGAACATTAAACCTTAGCAAAAAATGGGAAGCCTCCATCAACGTATCCTAACCCTTAGCATTGGACCAAAATTTTTTTACATGGGATTAATAGTGAAAGGGGGAAAGAAACCTTTATCTACAAATATTTAACCTTAGACCAAAATTTTAATAAAGAATTAAAGCTTAGAAGCATCAAATTAAGAAAATTAAATGGCCAATAAGAGCACTCCTTTCCTTTAAAACAATTTATAATCAAAAACTTGCATAAAGAAAAATATAATTAAATGGGATAAATAAATAAATCATATATTAACAGCTTAAAATATTTTAAACATATTACCATCAACATGGGCAATAAGAAAAAATAATATTTTAAACAATTAAAATGTCTATTCATCTACCATAGTAAAATATTTTTTTGCTAAATTAAATTTGAAATAATAAATGATTTTTCTTCTTGATTTACAGGTAACAACGAAAGCAGAAGACAAATGCTAAGAGATCCAAAAATATAGATGCATTGTACTTGGACCTAATTCAGAACCTGGTGAATGACAACTCAGACCACTTGGAACGTGATAATTCAGCAACCTAATCTTCCCAAGGATGCTACTGAAGCAATTAGAAGATCCAAGGCTAAAATTGAAGATCAAAATCAAGAAAATTTACATACTACCACATCATCCAAGTAGACATCTCGTCCATACAATTGTAAAACATTGAAAATTCAAGAATGTAAGGCTATAAATAGCCATTGAGACCCTATTCCAAAAGGTCAGATTCCACTTTTAGCAATAGTTCTTTTAGAATTTTATTTTCTTTGTAGATGATAGACATCTACACCCTTGACATTGTACATTGAAGATTTAGTCTTGCAATCACATGATGTTAGCAATTTTGAGGATGTAATGATTGAATAAATCTTAAGTAATGCAAAGTATTAGAGTTCTTGGTGTAATCTATGCATGTTGATGGTGGTTAAATTTGGGTCAATTCTAGTATTTTGTCTTTTTTCCTTCAAAGATAACACCACTTTGACCTCATATTGTGCAAATTTTGGTCAAATCATAGCTGGTTAAATTCAAATTTACTGCTTCAATAGATTCAAAATAAGCTCTCAAGAATGCAATGCTTTTTTCAATTTCTTTCTTTAACCCTTTCCTTTTAAATTTTCTTTGAAATTTGCTTAGAATAAGAGTATAATAGTTTAATTCAATCCTCTGAAAATGACTTTTCATTTGTTATATTTCATAATTTTCATAATATATATTGTTACGTGCTATAATTTATATTATTATGATGCAATGAATGATGTCTATTGATTACTTTGAGGTAGAAAGCCTAAAATATTATTTTTCTTTATTTTATTGAAACAATCCTTGATATTAAACGTTTATATTTTGATGTTTAGTTGAGTATTAAGCTTTATTTATGTTTCTAAAAGCTTAGACAATGAATTGATACTTGCCCTTGCAATAGTTATATGTAACCTTGAGTTATCCATTTGCCTTTCATTTTTATTCTTTTGGTTTAAAATTTGACAATAACATATCCTTTCACCCTAACCTTGGGGAAGAAATGTTATTTTTCAAGAGAGAACAATTATTGTTCTAACCATTGGTGTATCTTGATAATTGGTCTGATGTATCAGTCAACAAAAAATGGCACTAGAGGGAGAGGCATGAATTGTTGATTTATTGTTACTTTAGAGCATGAATTGTTAGATTCATTTCCACTTTAAGTTGTGGATTGCTATTTTTCTAAGTCCTCTAAGCCCTCAACTCTCAACAGGAAATTATGCTAGAAGGAGGGACTAAAATATTTGATTCACTGTTACTATAGGTTTAATCAGTTTAATAACCTCAGTCATAAGCTCTAATTCATTCTTATTACAGACCATTAAAGTATGAGCTTAATTCTTGATTTCTTGAAATTGTTTAATTCTCATTGTTATACTTTCTCATACATCATACTTCTTGACTGTTAAAATTGGAACCTAGGACTATTATCAGTAGGTCTAAGTCCTCTGAAGGTGATGCTAAATTTTAGTCATTCTCCTCATAAAAGACCTAAAAATAGTAAAGGTTATTCAAGCACTCTTCCTCTCATTAATACCTCATTTTAATGTACTATATCATTCACTGATATCTTTGACACTCCATTAAGTACATCAATGGTAGTGTTTGCACCCTAGTTAGGTGGTAGTAGTCCACTAAATTTTTTTGGACCAGCCCATGATATGCCTAAGAATGCATAAATTTACCTACCTAGGTATAGATATGATGGAGCTAGAATAGTTGAAGAACACATACAGGCTTATAAAGATGCTTTATATGATTACAAGTTGAACACAAAGACATGGCCTGTAGGATGTTTCCTTCCACTTTGGATGAACTAGGATATGATTGGTATATTAGTTTACTTGGAAATTCCATTACCTCCTGGGTTGAGCTAGAAATACATTCATCAACCAGTTCAGATTACCCATAGATCCTGTTATCACATACCATTAATTTGTCTCAGCTAATAGGGAACCCAATAAACCTTTAAGGCTATTGAATACCATATTTTATAAGCTTAATAACTAGTTGACTCCACCCTATACACTTAACATTGACACAACCATATAAATGTATTTTAAAGCTTTAGATCCTCTTACATCCATGCTTGTAAGGAGAGCATCTCATATAACCACTCTACTCATGGTATACAATGAAGCCTTAATTGTAGAACAATAGTTAATGCCTCAAGGTTTTGGAATTGGTCAGTTACATTTCTTAGTGTTGGAATATTTTCAACATTGCCTCCTTAGTCCTAAGTATTAAGTCCTAGTATTTAGTCTTAGTTTAATGTTTTGATTTACATATTTCTAGTTAATTTGATTAGCATACATTGAGGTTTTGGATTGGTTGGTCAATGTTTAACCATAGTCCAAGATTAGCATGTTGTTAGGATAAGAGCTATCTTTAAGTTAGTTTGTTGTAATAAGTTTAAGAGGATTTCTCTCAACCACCATGTCTATTTTTAGTTCTTTCAAGAACTATAAAACTATGTAATGCATTGTTGATCAATAGAACAATTTCACCATTGTTTCTCATTTGGTATCAGAGCAGGTTTGCTCAAATGGATCAAAACCTATGAAGAGTGGTGTGAAGAGATCTGAAACACACACTTTGTCAGAGAAACTCAAGTGGCCAGCACTCAGCAGATTTGCAAGGAAGAGCTTGAGTAAATCATTAATATCTCACGAATCCTGAGGTATTTTATTATGAAATTTTGAGGTTTGTTATGTAATTGTATCAAAAGGATGCAGTAAAAATTTCAGGTGATTTGGAGCTAATTTACGAATTTTATTAGCATTTTTAGTTTTTCAATAAAATGGTTGTATAAGGTGGAATACAGGGTATTTGCTTCTCAAATTTTTGGAGAAATATTATTTCGATAAAATCATAATTCAGACAAAATTTCAAATCATTGGGATCTGTATTGATTGATTTATGTGAATATTTATTTTTCCTTCAACAATCCTAGATCCGGAATTGTGATAAAAAGGGAAAAAGTAAATGATCACATATTTTTCACCTTTGTGATTTTTCTTCTGAAATTTAGAGGGTTTTCAGATTATTGTCTCAAGAATACAGAGTTTAATTTTCAGAAATTTTGGGGTTGTATGGATTGATTTATGCGAAGAACATTGAGGTTGTCTCAAAAACACTCTAAGATCTAGAAAAGGCAAAAGTAAATTGATCACATATTTCTCATTTGTGTGAATTTGGATCTGAAATTTAGTGGATTTTTAGATAAGTATATCAGAAGTCTACAGGAAAGGAGTGGCTGAGAACTTGGTGGAAGTTTGATGAATGGTGGATTGCAGAATGGCAACCATGTATGAAGATTTGGTTGTGCCTAAATTCGATGGAGATGATTATGCTTATTGGAGCATAAGAATGAAAACTTTATTGATGGCCAAAGACCTTTGGAGCATTGTAGAAGAAGGATATGAAGAACCTTCAAATTGGAGCAGCCTTCAGGAAGATGAAAGAAGAGAGAAGAAAGAGCAGCAATACCAAAATTTCTTAGCCCTTATGGATTTGAGAAGAGGAATGGAAAATAATGTTTTTCCTATTATAGCCAATTGTAGATCAGCTACAATGGCATGGCAAGTGTTGAAAGATACATATGGGTTTGATAAGGACACCCATAAATCCATGTGTGACAATCAAGAATATTGTTTAAGCAAGGAGGAGTCTTGCTTTCTTGAAGAAGTTTCTAAATCAGATCCTTTTGCAGGAGCTTTTGAAGACACATGTGAAGACATGTCTTATGAAGAAGGCATGCATGATGAATTCTTCCTTACGGAGGAAGATGATGGAGAACTTCTTCTTGATGAAAATAAAAGAAGAAGTGTGTATTCCTCAAAAGGCAGAGGAGGAAGACGAGGATTTGCAACAGATAGAAGGAAAAGTGATGAAGAATCTCTTCATGGACAAAAGGATGAGAAAAAGAGAGATCAGTCCTTATTCTTTGAAGATGTTTCTTTGCAGAAAGAAGCGGCTTATAAAGTCTATGAGGAAAATTTGAGAAGAAGAGGTATTTATGCTACAAAAGGAAGAGGAGGCACGAGAGGTTTTGCTTCTTGTAGAAGCTTTGTAAGTTATGCAGATGAAGAGGTTGTTTGTGAATACCTTGACAAATGCATTGTTGAGATTGAGGGGGAAATTGAATCTCCAAGTATTGCTCTCCCAGATTTGTCCTTCATGGGGGAGGCACCTCCAGTTATTGAAAAATATAATAGTCAATTATTTCTTTTAGGAGGAGAAAAAGATGAAAAGAAAAATTGTACTAATGAATTGTTTGCAGGAATGGAATGCTTTGAAATCATTCACATTGATAGCAAAAAGGATGCATGTCTCAATGATGAGACACTTGCTTAAAGATCTTGTTGTGAAGATCATTCAAAAGTGGAAGCAGAATTTGAAGTTGAAGGAAGAGAAACACTCACATTGGAGTGTTCCTTACTTGCAGATCACCTAGATGAGGTGATGTATGATGAAGAATGTCTCATGGAGGAGACATATGAAAAAGAGTGTCTTATGGAGAAGACACCACATCAGTCATTTGTTGCAGAATGCTTCATGCACAAAGCATCTAAAATTCTCATGGAGGAGAATAAAGCAGATAATGATGGAGAAACCCTCATCATGGAGTGTTGCATAGTTGAAGACCACTCACATAAAGCAAATGAAGAGTGTATTATGGAGAATGCACCTAAAATTCTCATGGATGAAAATGACCTCAACCAAGACTGTTGGTATGATGCTGGAAAAGCAATGTTCAAGGAAGACCATTGGCTTGAAGACCATTCACTTGGAATGCATTGTTGATCAATAGAACAATTTCACCATTGTTTCTCACTTAGGATAACCAAATGCATTGAACCAAATTCCAATGATTAATCAAGCCCTTTTACAACAGTTTCCAATGTTGAAAACCTTATCACACCCTAAATATAATCATCCATTCAATACCATTACTACTCCTACCCATCTTATTACTCCCACAAATCTTGATAAACAATTTACTACTTAGAATATACCAGCATGTCCAAATATTAATCAGTATTAGAATACCCTAATTTTTTAATAATACCCCAAATCAGACCATACCAGCTTTCTTGAATCCTATTTTATCTACCAATAACACAACAAACCAAACTACTACATCCCAGACCAATAATGCTAATTCTCAATTAGATAACCTACAAATATTAGTCCAAAATCTTAGTAGTGATATGATCTAGAAGCTTAGTAGTGATATGATCTAGTTACAGAAGAAAGTACCCTAGAATACACTTCCTAAAAATAATATTTATAATAGGAATTTCAGTATCCAAGCGACTAATAACCAATGGGATACTCACCTAGACAATGGAGGGGTACCAAATTTTAATAGCAATCAATCAGATGACAACCTAGGAGCTTCCATAAATCTGGTTGACCTTACTAAAATTTACCGTCCAAAGTTTTAAAATACTTTAGATGCTGACAAGAAAGAGAGATAAAAATCATGTCCCACCTTAAGATCCCGTAATCAACATGCCATTGCCATAGATAGAGAAAAATCTAGAACCAAATAATCTAGGATATGATATTATTGAAGACCTTAATAAAGCCAAGGAAAATAGTTTGTTGATTGAGATAGTTCAGTTGACTAACCACAAGAATTTGTTGCTTGAGAAAGAAGAAACTACAAAGGCTACTCATGCCCCGATGGCTATAAACATACAAAAGGTAGAATCCTCACCTTCATTGTTGATTACTAGAAGTTTTGGTAAAATTTTGCATAACCACCTTGTGGATTCAAGTGTTTTTTATAATGAAATTCCATATGTTGTTAATAATAAATTAGGTTGACTCCTACTCACCCAAATAATAAGGTTGTTACATTGGACAAGATAAAGGTAAACATGGTTGGGGTATTGAATCAAGTCTATAAATAGTTGGCTATTGAACCTAGGATACAAAAATACACTGATATTCAGGTTGTGGATATTGCAAAAGCATTTGGAATGTTGCTCGGCTATGATTGGTCTAAAATATTGAATGGTCATATGGTAATTAAATTTTCAAAAATAGGACCAAGGTTGAAGGAGCTCATCATTGATCACAAGAATGACAATAATATTTTGTGCATTAAACCAAAAATAGGAATTTACAATGTGGCAGTGGAAACTATAACTGAAGATAATTACTCAACAGTAGATACCCCACAAAGTAAATAGAATAGCATTAAGGATTAGTTAGGGACCCTTAATTTTAGCATATCAGAGTCTAAGTATGATAGTGGTGATGGAATTAAATCAAGATGGTGGGGTGAGAGATAAAATAAGATATTTTAGTTTTTTAGGTCTGGTGTTACTATGGGATAAGGCCCATGAAATTCAACATGCTTGTCATTACATGCATCTCCCAAATGATCATAACCATGTCTAGGACCCTAGGAAATTTAATACGACTCCTATTATGTGTATAGTTTTTGTTTTTGTTTTTGTTTTCTTTTATTTCTTCGTTTAGGTAAAATTTTGATTAGAGTTAGTTTGTTTTAGAATTTTTAGCTATTCTTGGATTATGGGCTAAAACAAAGGATATTAAAATAATGTAGCATATTGCTAAAGTTTCACATCTATCAACTATATTTAAATAATTTTTGGATCATAAATATTGAAATCATCTTGGTTTGATAATTATATAAACATATATACACTTTATTTTTAGCCTTATAGATCTCTAACCCAAAAGCACATATAATATTTGCAATTTATCTAAATAATTCTTAATAAAAAATAAAAAATAATAATAATGCATATTAACTCAAATGATTATGTGACCTGGATAACCTCTAATGGGCCTATAGATGTTTGGCTAACAGTAGAGCAATGTCTAAAAGAGATCAAGATCATCTCCATTAGAGCTATGGATTCTTGACTAGCTGTGGAACAATGCAAAGGTAAATTTTTATGAGTGATACCCCCAATAGCCTAATCTCAAACCAAATGATGGAATTCTGATCAAATTCAAGAATAGGAATGAATGCGCAAAGCACACACCTTAAAGCTAAGGAAAACAAACATCTATTTTTAGTTAAAATTGTTTAACCCCATCTTTCTTGAATGCTACTAAGTGATTTGCATATTTCTAGTTTAGGTTTCCTTGTTTTCAAGCTGGGTTGTTGGGTTCTTTATCCAAAATTCTCACGAGCATATTCCTACAGAGTCATCATTTGTTGTTGCCATTGCACAACCTACCCCAATTGGGGACCCACTTGAAATTTTGAGTTTTATACAAAAGTGTTTACATCTATTATTTTAAGCTTGCTCACATTGAATGTCAATTTTTTTTCAAAGTTTGGAAAACTAAGCTGCTTTTTAAGGTTTTTCGAATTATACCACTTTTGTTCCTATAATTAGTTGTAAGCTTCAAATGGCGATAACTTTTTCTAGAGAGATCTATTTGATGTGATTCAAAGCTTGATGAAAATATCTTGAGATAATATTTGCAATAGTACCAAATTCACATACACAACATCAATATTTCAAGAGATATGACAAAATTACCATTCAAAAATATTAATTCCCTATAACAATCTGTAATTTTCAAAAGGCTATATCTTTTGATCCACAATAAATTTTCAAATTATTTCAATTTTTCTAGATACCCATTTGTTCGAGTTCGAAATGTGGAAAGTTTCATAAAATTCTAGACACTTTGAAATTTTACCTTTTTTTTTACACTATGAAACTATTCTAAGCTCCTGATCAATGCATTAATTTAATGGATTCAATAAGATAAGGTTCATTCTCCATTAAATCAGGTTTAAAATCAAATTTTGGACAAGTATAAATATGCCCATGTTTGTTGTCTATAATTACCTTCCTTATCACTAGCTAAACTATCCATTTTAATGGGTTATGGTGCCAAAGTTCATTTAAATTCATAGTCTTCCACACTGCCAACAGATGATGTCTTTCATCAATGGTAAATTACCACAAAAATTAGCAAAATGACTACTCCTATGACTACGCACCCCATTCCCCATTGACATTAAGATTTAAAACATTAGGTAAATAAACTTTTCACTCCTATTTGTCCATTTTCCTCCAATAGGAAGTCAACGCCCATTTTCAGTGCTCCATTCTTATTCATCCATCACTCTGACTAATTGGAATCTAGTGCTCATTTTTCTCGCTCTATTCCTATTCATCAAACCTTTGTCTACAAATATCAAACCTTAGACCAAGAGTTTAATAAAGAATTAAAGCTTAGAAGCATCAAATTAATAAAATTAAATGGCCAATAAGAGCACTCCTTTCTTTTAAAACAATTTATAATCAATAGCTTGCATAAAGGGAAATCTAAATAAATAGGATAAATAAATAAATAATATATTAATGACTTAAAATATTTTAAACATATAACCACCAACATGAGCAATAAAAGAAAATAATATTTTAAACAATTAAAAAGTTTGTTCACTGACCATATTAAGATAATTTTTTTGCCAAATTAAATTTGAAATAATGAATGACTTTTCTTCTTGATTTACAAGCAACAACGAAAGCGGAAGATGAAGGCCGAGAGATCCAGAAATGAAGATGCATTGAACCTAACCTAATTTAGAACCTGGTGCACGACAACTTAGACCACCTAGAACGTGATGATTCAACTACTTAATTTTCATAGGGGTGCTATTGAAGCAGTTAAAAGATCCATGGCTAAAATTGAAGATCAAAATCAAGAAAATTTACAGACTGCCACATCATCCAAACAGACAACTCATCCATACAATTCTAAAACACTAAAAAATTCAAGATTGTTTAGCTATAAATAGCCATTGAGACCCCATTCCAAAAGTTCAGATTCCACTTTTAGCAATAGGTATTTTAGAATTTTCTTTTCTTTTTAGACGGTGGACATCTACACCCTTGACATAGTACCTTGGAGATTTAGTCTTGAAATCACATGATGTTAGCAATTATGAGGATGTAATGATTGAATAAATCTTAAGTAATGCAAATTATTAGAGTTCTTGGTGTAATTTGCACATGCTAATGGTGGTTACATTTGGGTGAATTCTAGTATTTTGTTTTTTTACTTCGAAGATAACACCGCTTTAACCTTAGATTGTGCAAAGGTTGGTCAAGTCAAAGCTGGTTAAAATTATATTTGGTGCTTCAATAGATTCAGAATAAGCTCTCAAGAATGCAATGGCTTGTTTTATTTCTTCCTTTAACCCTTTCCTTTCAATTTTTCTTTGAAACCTGCTTAGAATATGAGTAGAATAGTTGAAATCCATCCTCTAAAACTCATTTTTCATATGTTATATTTCATATGTTTCAGAATAGATATTGTTACATGCTATAATTTACATAATTATGATGCAATGAATAATGTCTATTGATTACTTTGAGGCAACAAGCCTAGAATCTTATTTTTCTTTATTTCATTGAAACAATCCTTGATATTAAACATTTATTTTTTGATATTTAGCTAAGTATTAAGCTAGATTTATGTTTCTACAAGTTTATACAATGAATTGACACTCATCCTTGCAACAGTTATATGTAACCCTGAGTTATCCATTTGCTTTCCCTTTTTATTCTTTTGGTTTAAGATTTGACAATAGCATACCCTATCACTCAAACCTTGGGGGAGTAATTTTTTCTTTCAAGAGACAACAATTATTGTTCTAACCGTTGGTGTATGTTGCAAATTGGGCTGATGTATCACTCAACATAACCACCTAGTTATTTTGAAGTAATAAATTCAAGCACTTGAGATGAAGCAACTCGAAGTTGAAGAGGCCCATTTTGAATGTAATTCTTTTTCATCCATAGATTCTAGTCTAAATGGGATGGAAATGAAGGCTAGCAAGAAGGACTACGAGTCCTTGCATAAGACACTCAACATTCGATCATTTTTTTTAGCCACGTACTCTACCACCAAACAAAAGAAACACAAATATAATGCTTATCATAGGTAACAACTTATTTATATGAAAAAGGTGAATATGCATAAGAGAAAGTAGAAGGTGATTGGCCTCACCACAACAAGTGATGTTCAAGCCAAGAATTATAATAGGCCATTAGGACCACCAACATAAGATGCATGACAGTACATGTTGAAGACCCTCCCCACAAAGACAATGAGGAGGAATATATTTATTAGATAGTTCAAGTTTAATACTTGTGAATATATGTGTGTGTTTGTATTCACAAGAGGATATTTAGTGAGACCCGTAATTTCTACTAAATTTGTGTGCATTAGGCTTTGAATAAGTAGTTACATAATGTGTGATCCAGATTTTTTAAGTCTAGAGTGCATGATCAGTAGTACCCAACATTGGTAAGTAATGTGCAAGTGCAAAGTTCACATTGAGAATTTTATTCCTAAGAGTAGTGAGATGGATGAGACAAAGGGAAAGATAAAGCCAAGAGCCAAGGTCTAGAGCTTAAGCTTGACTTTGAGTTCGAGCCAATAGAAGAAGAGATATTAGATAATGATTACCAAATAATGTAATAAGGGGGCATGATAGGAAAAATTACATTATTAGAAAAATCCTATTATTACACCTTACATTACATCAGGAGGTTAGATCAATGGTAATTACTATTCCAAATTCTAATTACAGTTATTGTAGTGAATTCTCACTACATTCAAACCTTACCTTGATAAAATCTTAAGAGGTGGTCTAAACAAAAGAGAAGTAGAAAAGAAGCGAGGAATGAAGTGTTGGATGAGTGCGATTAGAAATTTTGATCAAAAGTTTGAAAAGGTAGAAGACGGGGAACAATTTCAAAGAATGAATCTTCTCATATGATAAAAACTTCAATAAGAACTTGTGCCAACTTTTGATAGTTTCAACAAGAAGGGGAAGGCTAAAGTTTTGATGGCATACAACATCTAGCCCCAAAAATTTGGAAGTTGGCAAAAGTTCTAAAAGGTGCAAAAGGAACAAATGTCTAAAATATCGAAGGTTTTAGAAATTTCAAAGCAAATGAAAGAGGAAAATCTCTAATCACATCTCCCAAATATGGTAGTTGAGCTTATAAAAGCAACAATGGAAAAAAATCATAGTATCACCTATTGCATGACATAAGTGGTTGACGCATTGAAGGTCGTAGCATAGGAGCCACAACAAGGACAACTTCAGATTTGAAACATCTATTATATAAGATCGCCTACATCTAGTCTTTGGGTAATTCCAAAAAAGGTTGATGGCAATAACAATAGTAGGGGTGCATCCAAAGGCTCAAAACCATTCAATGTTAATGAGCACAAATCCATAGACCCTGAAGGAACCAGTGACTTGAATGAAGATATGACCTAGCACATGGAAAAGCAGTCATCTTGAAATCTCTACATAGTTTTGAAGGGAAAATCTCCCCTTGTGTAATCTATAAATAGTAGTTCCTTAATGTTGTAGAGCATCGACAATTTATAAGTCATATAGCTTTCCATTAATTTTCCTTGGTATAGCAATTTTTATAACCCTTAATGATATTGTGGGCATGCCCTCAAACCCCCACTTCTAACATAATATTGTAATATTTTTATATTCATATATGCATACTAGAGGCCTATGACTACTTGGTTCCAAGTGTTTGGTTCTCTTTATCTTGTTTCCTTTATCTTGGTTCTCTTTATCTTGTTTACTTGGTTCCTAGTGGGACCTTATTGACTTATCATTGGTCCTACAAAATAACAAGTTAGGCTCTGACTCTGGTGAGGGTCTATGCCTATTCTACTTGTTGAAGCACTTCATAACTCACTTGGTGACTTCTCTCAAGAATGAATATCTAAAACAAATCACTTTGAAGGATATCAAATTATGGTTTTGGTGAAAATCTCAATCTATCTACTTCCAAAGCAAATGTTGTGTTCACTTGGTGACTCCACTTCATTCAAATGACCCTAAATATTATGAATAAAAAGACTCCACACCAAATCCTTTATTTTTTATGCCCACTCCACCACCCAAGATTTCCCAGCATGAAACAATAAGAGCTCCTTGTGACCTCTAATGCCACTAAAAGTATGGGATAACATTCCAACATCAACACTCGAGTATATGCAATATTATGCCAGAGAATATCTGGTGATCCCATTGACACATCTACAAAAGATGGTCTACTAGTACCAATTACATAGTATCACTAAGCAAAACATAGCTTTGAGAATGCTTGTGGCATAGTTTAGAGGTAAGGCTCACAAGGGATATAAATCTCTTTCTCCACACTCCATTTTTGAATGGGATCAGCTTGTTGCCCTATTTATGGATGGATTTAGAGAAATAGAGCAGTAGACTCCTACCGTCCAACTTGTCACTTCTCACATTTTGATAAGGAAGAGTATGTGGAGGCAAAGGAAGTAGGTACTACAAAAACCAATAGATTGCAAGCCCAAATCAATTATTATAAGGACCAGTAGGTAGTAGAGGTAGTGAAGTCAGATCCCTTTAGAGTGCTCAAGCAAACAAGTGCAGACAATTTTATGATTCAAAAGGAGAGCCCTTATACTTGCAAGGGCATAAACACAAAAAAAGATCTGACCAAAAGGAGAAGAGATACTATGACTGGGTGAAAGCAACAAGAGATTCAACATTGGTACTGGTCTACGTCTACCAAGAAAATTGCTTATTCTTAGTACTAGTCTACTTGCAACAAGAGAGTTGCTCAAGAGTCGTAGTTTCTTAAGGGTAAAAGTATTTTACCTAAGGAACTGGAAAAGGAGGAAAAAATAAATGACTCAAGCAGAAACTGGATGTCCCCCTTTTGACTCCATGCCTAGATAAGGCCACCCACACAACCCTTATATGTAACATATGTTTTAGTTTGTTTAAAAAAAAATTGGTGCTATTGCTTGGAGAGCAATCCCAATTTTATGAGACCACTGAGGTTTCAAAATCCACGAAGATGCAAAATTGTAGACTGACTGCTAAAATTCCCACCTTCACTTCCCTCCCAATTTTGACCCCCTTTGACTCTGTTCCCAATGGACAAGGCAACTGATTATGGGTTCTTTATCTTCATCAAGCTAAATATCCCTTATGAGTCACCAAAACTATAGTGAATTTTCACTGTACTTAAACCTTACCTTGAGAAAATCTTGAGAGCTAGCCTAAGCAGAAGAGAAGTAGAAAAAAATTAGGGAATGAATTGTCAAATGAGTGTGAGTAGAAGTTTCGACCAAAATTTCCAAAAGGTAAAAGGTGGAGAAAAGTTTTGAGCATATCTTCCAAAGATGATAGTTGAACTTATAAAAGTAACAATGGTGAAAAAGTATGAGTTTCACCTACTGCGTGACATAAGTGACAGATGCATTGAAGGCTACTGCATGGGAGCCACAACAAGGATAACTTTAGATCCATAATATCAATTATAGAATATCGCCTACATCTAGTCTTTGGGTAATCCCAAAAAATGTTGATGGCAATAACAACAACAAGGGTTTGTCGTGATTTTGTGACATGTTGCGCCATCGCGGTCACTGGAGGAAAGTTGTCGCGATATCGCGACATGTTGCACCGTCGCGGCCGCTGGAGGAAAGTTGTCGCGATATCGCGACATGTTGCGCCGTCGCGGCCGCTGGAGGAAATTTGTCACGATATCGCGACATGTTGCGCCGTCGCGGTCGCTGGTCGAAAGTTGTCACGATTTCGTGACATGTTGCGCCATCACGGTCGTTGGTGGAAAGTTGTCGCGATATCGCGACATGTTGCGTCGTCGCAATCATTGGAGGAAAGTTGTCGCGATATTGCGACATGTTGCTTTTTTGCGGACATCGAAGAAAAGGTGTCGTGATAATCGCGACATGTTGCTTTTTCGTGACCAAGAGAGAAAATGTGTCACGATATTGCGACATGTTGCTTTTTCACGGCCAAAGGAGAGAAGGTGTCGCGATATCGCGGCATGCCGCATTTTCGAGACCAGTTGCATCATCTGTCGATGTCGATCCCCTGCTAGCTAGTTATTGATTTAGGAGATTTGGCTCCATTGCAAGTCTTCTTCTTCTATTGTAAGCTTGTGTTCTCTTTGAATTCGGCTGGGAAGAGTCTCTTCCCATATTGTAATTGATCTTTGTTTTAATACAAGTTTTTTCAAAATTTTCAAAAAAAAAAATAACAACAAGGGCACATCCAAAGGCTCAAAACCATTCAAAGTTAATGAGCACAAATCCATAGAACTTGAAGCAACTAGTGACTTGATTAAAGAAATGACTCGACACACAGAAGAGTAGTCATCCTTGAAATATCTGCACAATTTTGGAGGGAAAATATCCCCTTGTGTAATCTATAAATAGTAGTTCCTTAGCATTGTAAAGCATTGACAAGTTATAAGTCATATAAATTTCTCTTCATTTTTCTTGGTATAGTAGTACTTGTATTCCTAAGCAATCTTGTGAGAACACCCTTGAGCCCCCACTTTTGGCATAATCTTGTACTATTTTTATATTCATATATGCATACCGGAGGCCTATGACTATTTGGTTCCAAGTGTTTGGTTCTCCCCATCCCATTTCCTTTGTGTATGTGTGTTTATTGTTCTTATATATGTTTAGAAGAGGAAGTGTTCACTATGTCAACACATTACACTTAGGGTTGTTGTGTAGGGGGATCCTATATTGATCTTAGTGCATCGCCTCTGTTAGCTTAGTTTTTTTTCTTTTTCAGTGTCTTTTATTTTTTGCTTTTTCTCTAACCCTTTCCCCCAAAGTTGTTAGATTAGGACTATGCACTCAAATTCACATCTTAAAAGTAGTTAGTCTTGTAAAAAATCTTGGAAGCCCCCAATCGAGCCAAACCTTGTGCTCTCAGGACTGGCCCTACTGTGTCAATTCGCATGATAGTCCCAACCATCTAGTTCCTCCCATCCAATGACATGGAAAATCAGAGAGGACAACAATTATAACCATATTGGATGGTTATAACCTCCATAGATGTATTTAGATATGCAAATATTAATCTAATCGATGGTTAAAATCCCAACACAAACTTCAAAAATCTAAAAAAATTCAAAAATCTAAAAATGTATTTGTTGAATCAAGCTAAAAAAGAGCTTCATGACGAGTATAAATATTCCTAAACTTTTAAAAGTATGTGGTGTCATCAAATTAAAATATATTATCTTCAAGTATTTCACAATCTATCATCAAAATTCATAAAACAATTTCACCTTGTAATTGAAGACTATGTTATTTAAAGCATTAACATGTTTCTTCCATAAAGCATGTGTAATCAATGTAATTCATTTTCCTTTCCAAAAAGTATTTCCCATGTGAATTTAAACAATTGTTCTAATTTCCATGTGTAGATTTGGTAAATTAAACATTTGATGTGATGATGTCACTTTAGGGTTTTAGAAAAGAAAAACATCAAATAAATTGTATTTATTGATCCTTCAAGATCCAATGGCACACAATCTTCTTTTAATTACATTATTTCACTCTCTTCAAGATTTTCTTTTCTATTCAATGTCTCATGAAATAGCTTATGCCATCAAATTCTCAAAAATGTATTAGGAATTGAAGGTCTACACAATGTATAACTCAATGTCTCAATAAATATCTTTTTCTTTGAAATGGTGAGGTACACAAATGCATTTGCCTTAGGATTTTTAACACACTCAAACTATGCTTTGTCCTTGTGTCTTTCACCTAAAAAGTTCCTAATGCACAACAATAGCTTTTGAATACCTCTATCCGCAACTCTATCTCAAACATTGGATGAGAGTGGTTTTATGTGATTATGAACCCCTAAAATGAATGCACCACCTCCACCTTCACCATCTTATGGATATTTTACCTCAATATGGTGGGGAACAACTATGTTTGTAGGATAGGTACAAAAAAAATCCCATGTTCCAATACCTTCAATGCCTTTGAACATGTCTAATGCAAATGTAACTCTTCAAAGATTTGCATCAAACAATACAAATCCATCAGTAAGCCTTAATCTTAGACAAACCTAGTTGTTTATTCACTCATCAGATGATTGCCTTAGTATCTCCTTTGAAAACTCATATTTGGTTAACAAAAATTCACCAGACAATAACACTTGAGGTGCATTTGCAAGACTCCATCAGATAAACCTTGAACAACATACTTGCTAGACAACACCTTCTTCTACTAGATGGTGACCACTCTTATAGGCAACCACTCACTTGTCGGATCTTCTTATCAATCGTTCTAGACAACATTTACATATGCTTCTCAGTATTTTCTAGATGACCCTCCTTAGATGACAAATAGTGTTGGCACCATAAAATGACTCCTCTTCTCGATAAATTTTATTTCTTCAACTTGATAACATATAATGTTAGCAACTCTTGCACCAAATAATCTTCACTTCAATGCCTTACTTTGTTGATACTTCCTTAGACAACTTGTGCCAAAAATTATCCACACAAAATAGTCTTTGCATCGAAGACAACCTTTTGCATCTTTGACAACTCTATTACTATGGACATTGCAAATCTCTAATGCCTACTCCACTTGAATTTTTTAATTTTTCTATGAGCAAATCTTCTTCTACCAAAACAAAAATAAATAAATAAATAATATAGAAATTATACTTTCGCATCAACATTTAGTTGGATATTAGATGTCTTATTTTTCACAATCAGAATTGTCGAATCAACAAGAGTTTGTTCTCCTCACACAATACAATCGTCAAACTACTTCCTAGAATGGCTAGGGAAGTCTTCACCATGAATGGGTCTTTGTTGTCAACTCCCACTTTACAATGAACTCTTCTCACACCTAAGATAGCCTAGAAGAAATCAAATGAACTTTGGTATCAAATGATGAATGCAAATTAGTTGCAATAAAATTCTCATTGATATAATTTATGATATATACAATAGACAGACAACTATCCATCCATAACGGATGTAACTAACAACAAAAAAAATTACTTCATGAGGGTTATTCATAACATAGGGGACAAATCCAAAAGTAATAATATTAGTTAGAGAAAACTAGATAACTACTATATACAAGTTGAAAACTCTCTCTCTCTCTCTCTCACACACCAACAATCTAAGGAGGTTACATTATCATAAATGACATACTTATTTAAACTTACTCATATCATGCATATTCTTCATGCTTTAAAAAATGGTTCACTTTTACAAATGATTAAATTCAATGAAGATTTTGTTAGCATGTTGTGCTTCAAACATAATCATTGAGGTTCATACCAAAATATGAAGTGCATAATAAAGTAGGCTTTCTCTTTCATTGTTTGTTATTAGTGAAATTTGACTCAAGTTAATAACTCATATTAAACTACACTTTCAAAATAAAGGTGTATCTCTCCTTTTAGGTTTGCTTGTGACCTCCTTAAATCTATAGAAAGATGATCAAATGAATCACTCAACCATGTGGCAACTAATACCAAAGGATTTTAATGCAACTTATCCAAGGACAAACCCTAATCATTATTTTGGATTGGTTACTAAGAGAAGTCTTCATTCCTAAAAGGACCTTCAAAGGACTCATGAACTCAAGGTTGATAGTCCCCACCATAAAATTGGCATATTTAAGATCCAATAAATTAGACAACTTTTTTACTCTCATTCCTTATTTAGGAAGCAATTAAAAATACAATTTATTTATATTCTTCTAGTAATAGTTGAGACACCATAAATGAGGAGCCCTACATCTCTCCTCTTGCTCATAATGGTTATCTCATTCCCATTCTAAGTATGAGACGTTATGTGAGCTACATTCTCAAGCAATCTCCTTTAATAACTTACAGTTCCACCTTTAACTTACGACCTTGCACCCTTCGATCCTTTATTGTGTCAAAGCCAATTTCTTATATCTAATCCCTAGCGAGGTGGTCATATAATGTGTGTCTTGATCTTAAGACTAGAATAAGATTTATTGGAATATTCCTCTGCTTGAACCCTACGTTGCCAATTACAAATATGGTTTAAACTCCCTATTATCCCACTAAAGAAAACCAAATTCCCTTTGAGTCTTTCTTGTTGAAAGAAACTATAATCCCTACAATGAAGTATTTATTTATTTTTTATTTTGACATCAAGGGAATCTTTAATATCCATTCATCTCTAACAACTAGGCACGGGGGACAAACATTTCTCCCCAAGGTTTCTACCCCTGAATATAGGTCAAATCATTGAAATTGCCTCTATTACACCTAGACGCCTCTTCTGAAATGCGACCCTTATTGAAGAAGCCCCAATGGGTCAATTTGCTTACCTAGAAGCGAGCAAAACGGACTTGACTACTACCTTTACCCTTTATTAAACATTTTAAGGTATGAAAATATAATAAAAACTCATGCTTGTTAAGTGTTACGGAAGTGTTATCAAAAAAGAAATAGACTATCCAACGAATGGCTTAGGAGTCATCACTTCGCTTCTTTAGCGATGTAATACTCCGCATCCCATAATCTGAAATCACAGAAATTAATGGCCATAAGACCACCTCCTTAGCTTTTGAACACGATGGTCTTTTCTTGGGATGGTGTTTTGAAGGCGATGGTCTTTTGTTGCTCACGTTTTTCCAATCATACAATCTCATCCATTGCCCACCAAAATCACAATCTCCATATCGATATCAATTTCACTCTCACACAACTCTGTCGCGAGGGGCGGTTGAAGGACGCAATACACATTTTGCTTACTACAAATACAAATACACACCACTCTTTACACTCTTCAACATGTCTTCAACTCCTGCAGACCTGCATCGCCAACAATGCCCTTTCAGAGGGCAAGCTGCTTCACTCACTCATCAACCGCATCGGACATAAATTTGACACCTCCGACCACAAATTTCTACAAGACAGACTTATTCACATGTATCTTCATTGCAGAAGTTTGGCGGACGCTCTCAAAGTTTTCGACTGCATGACTGAACGAAACGTCTTCTCATGGAATATGATAATTTCAGCTTACGAAAGACATGGCTTTCCTCGACAGGCACTGACACTGTTTCACCAAATGCAACAAACAGCAGCAGCAGCAGTCCATCCAAATCAATTCACCTTTCCCAGCGTCCTCAAGGCATGCGCCAAACTGACAGATTCGCAACAGGGTTTATACATCCATCAAAGACTCTTTAAAAGCGGTTTTTCATCGGATGTTGTGGTTGTCAATGCTTTGATTGACATGTATGCAAAATGTGGGAGAATACACAAGGCACAGGAATTGTTTGACAAAATGCATAATGCAGACACAGTTTCATGGACTGCAATGATCGCAGGATATGCACAAAACGGACAAGTTGAAAGGGCCCGCGAATTGTTTGACAAAATGCCTCATCGAAATGCAGTCTCATGGAACTGCAATGATTGCAGGATATGCACAAAACGGACAGGTTGAAAAGGCCGGGCCAGAATTGTTTGACAAAATGCCTCAACGAAGTACTGTCTCATGGAATGCAATGATTGCAGGATATGCACAAAATGGGTTTTCTGAAAAGGCCCTGGAAACTTTTAAACAAATGCAATTGTCAGGTGTAAAGCCAAGCTCAGCAACCTTTGCCAGCATTCTTCCAGCATGTGCCAACATGGGAGCTCTAGAAGAGGGTATAAACATTCATCAAAAAATAAATGAAAACAGATTTTCAGCAGATGTTGTGGCTGTGAGCGCCCTGATAGACATGTATGCAAAATGTGGAAGAATAGACAAGGCCCGGGAATTGTTTGACAAGATGCATGATGCAGACACAGTTTCATGGAATGCAATGATTGCAGGATATGCAATTCATGGCTACAGCAAGGATGCCCTTAAACTCTTTGATCTGATGAAGCACATGGGAACCAACCCTAACAACGTAACCTTTGTATGTGTTCTATTTGCATGCAGCCATGCAGGTCTAGTGGATGAGGGCTGTAAATACTTTAATAGCATGAGTGACTCTTATTGCATTATTCCTGAGATGAATCATTATGTATGCATTGTTGACCTTATTGGCCGTGCAGGCTATCTTGAGGAAGCTTTGAACTTCATTGTCAAAATGCCCATAAAACCTGAATTGGTTGTGTGGATGTGTCTGCTTGGTGCTTGTAGATCACATAAGAATATAGGAATAGGGGAATTTGTGGCAACAATCCTTTTTGTGTTGGAGCCTAAACGTGCTGCATCTTATGTTCTTCTTTCAAATATTTATGCCGAAGTGGGCAGCTGGGATGATGTTCAAAGAATAAGGACATTGATGAAAGATAGAGGAATTAAGAAGACACCTGGATGTAGTTGGATTGAAGTTCACAAAAGGGTACATGTTTTTTGTGTAGGAGACAGATCACACCCACAAACACAGGAGATCTATGGAAAATTGGAGGAATTGTCGAGTGAGATGAAGGCAGCGGGGTATATTCCAAATACAATACCTGTGTTGCATGATGTGGAGGCTGAGGATAAAGAATTGCTTGTCTGCCAGCATAGCGAAAAATTGGCAATTGCATTCGGGTTGTTAAAGACTCCCCCCGGAACCATTATTAGAGTTGTGAAGAACCTTCGAGTATGTGGTGACTGCCATACTGCAACCAAGTTTATCTCTAAGATTGTTGCAAGGGACATTGTTGTAAGGGATGCAAACCGATTCCATCATTTTAAAAATGGAAAATGTTCTTGTGGAGATTATTGGTGATGCAAAGTAACACAAGATCTAAAGAGTCTTGCACAATGACATGGTGCATGCTTTCAGATTTCAGTGGTAGAAAATTACCATGTTTCATTTCATTTTCTCAAAAAGTGCTGTTATTAAATATTTGTACAAATAGGCCAACGGGTTCTTGGTTCAACAGTTGGGACAAATAGTTGATGTAGCCCACACCAAGGTTTCAAATCTTGACGGCACCAAATAGCTCAATGTGACTAAATTGATGTAAAAGGGAAAGGGTAACCCTTTCAAAACCCTACTTTTAAAATATATATATATATATATATATATATATATATATATATTTGTACAAATAGACAATGTTGTTGATTGCTGACATCATATTGTTGAGTGAATGTAACTGCCTAGGTATATCGATGGGGTATTTGTGAAAGCCTTGTTTTTTAATACTATGGAGTGATGGTATTGAACTATTTTTCAGGAATCGTATACAACTTTATAGTGAAGAGCTGGAGAAGGAGGTGGAAGAATCGCGAACATGAAAGGAGAAATACTTGAAGGAAATGGAAAACACTCAACAAACAATAAATGTTAGAGAAGGGCTGATGCAGTCGTCACAGACGACAACGTTCCCTTTGAATGGTGATTGTCTCAAGTCAGCATCCTGTGAGACGGTAAATCTTTTTTGTACGACGATATTCTAGAGTACGACAATCCAATTTGTACAACAATCAATTCGTACGACACTTTAGTTGTACGACAAATTCCTTCAAATTGGACGACTTGAACAAGATCGTTCAATTGTATGGTGTGCTGGTTTGTACGACAAAATATTGAACGATAAGATTATTTGGAAGTCATTCAATCGAAGTCATCAATTTTGAAGGGCATACTTTTGTTTAATTTGAACGACACTTCTCAGTATTTGACATCTCATTTCAAATACTCGTTCTTTGCATTTTATTGAGATGGTTATCACATGTCCTTAGTGAATGGCAATCACCCTCGATAAGAATCCCTTCCGGTACTCCCTCAATTGCTTCTCCTGCAACCTTAGGCAGTCACCTGCACTTTTGCATGTCACGTTATGGTAACACACACTCAACAATACAACATAATAGTCTCTTATACAACACAACTAGAATTAAAAAAAGTATTTGGAAATTTTATTAAATTGCCTGTGCGGCAACAGCCAAATGGAAATACACAAATAAATAAGAAATCCTATGTTTCTTAAGCTCTTCCCCTACTCATTCCTCCTTAAGTCTGCACTCTTTCATTCCATCAGTAGTTCTTCTCTTTTCTCTTCAAAGCTTCTCCTCCGCTCTCTTCACCTTTGCCGCCTCTCTTCTAATAGACGTTAAACGACCTTATATATATAATTGTGGAGTGCAGCTATTGAAACGGTTATCGAGAAGGTTAGCCTTCTTGGTTGCTCAATGGTTGGCCATCGGATGGTTGGTCTTCGAGTGCTCCCACATCATACTCATTGGGTAAAGGAAAATTTTCATGAACATTGTTGGGAATCTTCGACGAAAACTCTGTATTTAGCAAGCTTGGAAGCATTTATCCATGTCGCCATGTCAACTTCCTAATTCTTCCACTTAACTAGATGCTCAAAATATTCTTTGCCTCTAGTCCTTCGAGCCACTCTAGAATCTATGATTGCCTCAATTTCATCTTGTTCCTTCTTCGACAACTGTCGTACCCAATCTGCCATCGAAGGATCTAGAGTCGTATTGTCCTGCTCACTTGTTGATCCTTTGTAATAAGGGTATAAATCTGCTACATTGAAGATAGGGGATATATCGACTCCTTCGGGTAGTTCTAGTTCATAAGCATTCGCGGCAAACTTCCTCAAGATCTTGCTTGGTCCTATCTTTTTCCACTTTAGCTTGTGATAAGTTCCTTGTGGGAACCTTTCCTTTCTTAAGTGTGCTAAAACCATGTCTCCCACATGGAATTCATGTTCTCTCCTCTTGATATCAGCATGTTGCTTGTATCGCATGCCATTTCTCTCACAATCTGACTTAACTTCCCTGTGCAACTTTTGCATATATTTTGCCAAAGCACTCTTCCTTCCCAAACCAGCCGTATTTCTCAACCCGTCAACTCCTTGGGGACTGAATCCATATACAATATGAAAAGGACTCTTGGTGGTACTCCTATTGATCGAGTTATTGTATGTAAATTCAGCTTGTGCTAAGATAGTATCCCACAGACTTGGTTTATCTCCTACCAAACACCTCAATAGGTTTCCAAGGCTTCAATTCACCACCTTCGTCTGTCCATCTGTTTGTAGGTGATACATTGAACTGAAACCCCACTTAGCACCTAGTTTCTTCCATAAGGTTCTCCAAAAATGACCCACAAATTTGCTATCTCTATCTAAAACAATGCTCTTTGACAACCCATATAGTCTTACATTTCCTTGAAGAATAAGGTAGCAATATGAGTCGCATCATTTGTCTTCCTACAAGGTATGAAATGCGCCATCTTTGAGAGTCTATCAACCACAACAAAAACCATGTCATTACCCCTTTGCATTCTTGGCAATCCAAGAACAAAATCCATGCTTATGTCATCCCATGGCCTCTCAAAAATTGGTAATGGCTGATACAATCCAGTGTTTTGGCTCTTCCCTTTTGCATACTGACATATTTGACAACCTTGCACAAATCTTCCTACATTTGTACTCATTCCAGACCAATAGTAACTTTCTTCAAGCTGCCTTAGGGTTTTATCTATCCCGAAATGTCCTGCAAGTCCTCCATTGTGTTTTTCTCTTATCAAATTTTCTCTCATTGAATTTCATGGTATGCAAAATTGTTGCCCCTTGAATAACATTCCTTCTTGGATGAAATAATCAAGCCATGGGGTCTTGTCTCTTGCAGTAGGATTATCACATGCTACCCAAGCTTCCTTGAAGTCTAAATCATCAGTATAAAGCTCCTTCATAGCATAAAAACCAATGACTTCGATTTGCATCGTGTTCATTAACAAATTTCTTCTACTCAAGGCATTAACTACTCGATTCGACCTACCACTTCTATGTTTCAAGACATGAATATCCTTGCAAAAATTCCACCCACCCCATATGCCTTTGATTCAACTTATGCTGGTTGTTAATAAACTGCAAAGCATGATTATCTATGAACAAGACAAATTATTTTGGCAGCAAATAATGCCTCCATTTCTTCAAAGCTTGAACAATGGCATAAAACTTTTGGTCATAGTCTGAGTATTTCCTCTTTGCCTCATTGAGCTTCTCACTAAAATAGGCGATGGGCTTGCCTTCTTGGCTCAAGACTCCTATCGTTGTCCCACTTGCATCACAATCCACCTGAAAGACCTTGTTGAAATCCGACAAAGCTAGAATCGGTTGTTCTGTTATCTTTTCCTTCAGGATTCGAAAGCTCCTTTCTGTTGTACTTGTCCACTTAAACTCATGCCTTCCTCCTTTTAGGGTCTCCATAATTGGTGCACAAATCCCACTGAAATTTTTGATAAACTTCCTATAAAAACTTGCTAGACCATGGAAACTCCTAGCCTCAAACATACTTCTTGGGGATGGCCAATTTACAATGGCCTTGACCTTCTCAGGGTACATTTGTAACCCCTCTTGTGAAATCACAAAACCCAAGTACACCAATTCCTCTTTCATAAAGCTACATTTCTTCAAGTTGACTAGCAACTTTTCTTCCTTAAGTCTTTGTAAGACCAATCTCAAATGTGTCAAATGGTCTTCCTTACTTTTACTGAATATCAAAATGTTCTCCAAATCGACAACCACAAACTTGCCAAGAAATGGTTTCAACACTTCATTCATCAACCCATAAAGGTACTAGGTGCATTTGTCAATCCGAATGGCATAACCAACCACTTATACAATCCATCCTTTGTTTTGAATGCGATCTTCCACTCATCTCCTTCCCTAATTCGGATTTGATGATAGCCACTCTTCAAATCTATCTTTGTGAAGTACTTTGCTCCACTCAAGCAATCCATCAAATTGTCCATGCGTGGCAATGGAAATCTATACTTTATGGTTATCTTGTTAATAGCCCTTGAATCTGTACACATGTGCCATTCTCCACCCTTCTTTGGTGCAAGTACAAGTATTGCACATGGGCTTAAACCTTCCCTAATCAACCCTTTGTCCAATAGCTCCTGGACTTATCTCTTTATTTCCTCAATATTTTCTGTTGGCACCATTCTATATGATGCCTTATTGGGCAAACTCGATCCAGGAATGAAATTTATGTGGTGGCTAATACTCCTCAACGGTGGCAATCCATATGATAATTCTTCTAACAAAATTTCTGCATACTCCTCTAGAAAATCCTTTACTTCACTTCGGATTTCATCCTTCCTATTCCTATCCCACCCTTTGTGGGTTTAGCAATCAAAGCAAAACACGCCTTCTTCTTTGTCATCTCCTTCAAAAATTGTTTTCCAGAAATCAAACATACTTTAGGACCATTGTCCTCTCTTTCATCTTTGTCCTTCAACGGACTTAGTATGTACTTCTTACTGTCTTTTACAATAGCATAGGTGTTTTCCCTACCATCATGTACTGCCCTCCTGTCATATTGCCAAGGTCTTCCCAACAACACATGGCAAGCATCCATAGGCATAATATCACATAGGACCTCATCCTTGTAAGATCTTGTGGTTGGGAGATCTTGTGGAGCTATTCCTTCTCGAAGAAGTATTATTGGTGTTGCCCTACCTTAAGGGTATTATCTATCTCTATCTCATTGTGTGGATTATTATTGTGGATAATTATTTATGGATTAATGATTTGATATTTATGCATATTGGTGAATGATTTATGTTAATGAGAATAAAGTTTCGTAACATAGGACCTCATCCTTGTAAGATCCAATTTGAAATTTCACCTGACATTGTTCACTAACTAAAATTTGGTATCCCTTTTGCAACCAATAGACCTTGTACAGATTGGGGTGTTCTATCCTCCTCAACCCTAGTTTCTCTACCATTTCAATGGATACTAGATTATCCGTACTCCCACTATCTACAATGACTTTGCAACATTTGCCTCCAGACTTGTATACTGTTCTTAAAAGATTTCTCCTTTGGATAGGTTCACATTCTGTCTTATCTGGCTTTAATAGTACTCTCTTCATCATGAGAGATTCTTCCTATTCTGGCTCCTCCGAATGTTTCAAGGAATCAACACTTTCTTCTTCTACTTGTGCAATATGGTTCCTAACCTCCTTTCCCTTATTTATACTTTGTTGTGTTGTTGGACATTCAAATACCCGATGACCATCTTCTCCACATCTATAACACTTTTTTGGGAATCCTCTATCCCTTCCTCTACCAAAACTACCTCTTCCTTATGAGGAGTCTCCACCTCCTCTGGTGTTCTGGCTGAAATCATTGCGAGAAGTACTAGCTTCTCCTTCTTGTTTTTGTTGTCCTCTTCCACTACTTGATTGTCCTTGTCCTCGTGAGAACCATCCTCTTCCTCTTTGATTATTTTGTTGCCTTGACAACTTCTCCTCTGCCTTTAAGGCATACCGGTAGGCTTCTTCTACCATCTTCATTCTCATCATACTAACTTCATCTTGTATGGACAATCGTAGTCCATTAATATACTTTGAAACCTTCTCATCATTTTCCACATGACCGGCCCGAATGGTGAGCCTATAAAATTCCTCCATGTAATCCTTCACACTCATATCTTTTTGTCTTAAGTTTTGCAGTTTCCTAAAAAGACTCAATTGATAATTTGACGAGAGGAATTTGGCCTTCAATTTCGTGACCATTTTCTCCCATGTCTTAATATTTTCTTTTTCTTTTCTTTGTCTTTCACTTTGAACATGGTCCCACCACAAGGATGCATGCCCTTTTAGCTTGGTACAATCAAATTTCACCTTTTTGGGGTCTTCTATTGATTCAAAATCAAAATATTTCTCCATCTTCGCGATCTAATCAATAAGTTCCTCAGGGTTTAAACTTCCATTATATGACAAGGTTTCTAACTTTAGCTTCCTACCCATGTTAGAAATTGCCCGAATTAATCTTTCTTTTGGATCTCCTTCTTGTTCGTCATTGCGAGCTTTTGGTTGGTCCGCTTCCTCCTCTTCACTGTCACTTACGTCTTCTACTTGAACGCCTCTCCTTTGGGTAGTTTCAAGTGCATCTAATCGAGCGATGACTCCTCTCATCATTTTTGCTATGTTTGTGGCTTGAGGGCCTCGTGGTCTTCCTCTTCCTTGTTGTGCCATCTTTCCTTTGGCACATATCAAACCTCAAAGCGGTTTTTCATCGGATGTTGTGGTTGTCAATGCTTTCATTGACATGTATGCAAAATGTGGGAGAATACACAAGGCACAGGAATTGTTTGACAAAATGCATGACGAAGACACGGTTTCATGGACCACAATGATTGCAGGATATGCACAAAACGGACAAGTTGAAAGGGCCCGCGAATTGTTTGACAAAATGCCTCATCGAAATGCAGTCTCATGGAGTGCAATGATCGCAGGATATGCACAAAATGGACACGTTGAAAAGGCACGCGAATTGTTTGACAAAATGCCTCAACGAAGTACTATCTCATGGAATGCAATGATTGCAGGATATGCACAAAATGGGTTTTCTGAAAAGGCCCTGGAAACTTTTAAACACATGCAATTGTCAGGTGTAAAGCCAAGCTCAGCAACATTTGCCAGCATCCTTCCCGCTTGTGCCAAAACAGGTGCTCTAGAAGACGGCATGGACATCCATCAAAGAATAGTTGAAAATGGGTTTTCATCGGATGTTGTGGTTGTCAGTGCTTTGATTGACATGTATGCAAAATGTGGGAGAATATACAAGGCACAGGAATTGTTTGACAAAATGCATAATGCAGACACAGTTTCATGGACTGCAATGATTGCAGGATATGCACAAAATGGGTTTTCTGAAAAGGCCCTGCAGACTTTTAAGCAAATGCAATTGTCAGGTGCAAAGCCAGACTCAGCAACCTTTGCCAGCATTCTTCCAGCATGTGCTAACATGGGAGCTCTAGAAGAGGGTATAAACGTTCATCAAAAAGTAATTGAAAACAGATTTTCAGCAGATGTTGTGGTTGTGAATGCCTTGATAGACATGTATGGAAAATGTAGAATAGAGAAGGCACAGGAAGTTTGAAAAAAACATAATGCAGCACAGTTCAGGAAGCAATGACAGGAAGCACAAAACGTTTCAAAAGGCCGTAGAGCTTAAGAAGATGCAATTGTCAGGTGTAAAGCCAGACTCTGTAACCTTTGCCAGCATTCTTCCAGCATGTGCCAACATGGGAGCTCTAGAAGAGGGTATAAACATTCATCAAAAAATAAATGAAAAGAGATTTTCAGCAGATGTTGTGGCTGTGAGCGCCCTGATAGACATGTATGAAAAATGTGGAAGAATAGACAAGGCCCGGGAATTGTTTGACAAGATGCATGATGCAGACACAGTTTCATGGAATGCAATGATTGCAGGATATGCAATTCATGGCTACAGCGAGGATGCCCTTAAACTCTTTGATCTGATGAAACACATGGGAACCAACCCTAACAACATAACCTTTGTATGTGTTCTATTTGCATGCAGCCATGCAGGTCTAGTGGATGAGGGCTGTAAATACTTTAATAGCATGAGTGACTCTTATTGCATTATTCCTGAGATGAATCATTATGTATGCATTGTTGACCTTAGTGGCCGTGCAGGCTATCTTGAGGAAGCTTTGAACTTCATTGTCAAAATGCCCATAAAACCTGAATTGGTTGTGTGGATGTGTCTGCTTGGTGCTTGTAGATCACATAAGAATATAGGAATAGGGGAATTTGTGGCAACAATCCTTTTTGCATTGGAGCCTAAACATGCTGCATCTTATGTTCTTCTTTCAAATATTTATGCCGAAGTGGGCAGCTGGGATGATGTTCAAAGAATAAGGACATTTTTGAAAGATAGAGGATTTAACAAGACACCTGGATGTAGTTGGATTGAAGTTCATAAAAGGGTACATGTTTTTTGTGTAGGAGACTGATCACACCCACAAACACAGGAGATCTATGGAAATTGGAGGAATTGTCGAGTGATATGAAGGTAGCGGGGTATATTCCAAATACAATACCTATGTTGCATGATGTGGAGGCTGAGGATAAAGAATTGCTTGTCTGCCAACATAGCGAAAAATTGGAAATTGCATTTGGGTTGTTGAAGAGTCCCCCAAGAACCATCATTAGAGTTGTGAAGAAACTTCGAGTATGTGGTGACTGCCATACTGCAACCAAGTTTATCTCTAAGATTGTTGCAAGGGACATTGTTGTAAGGGATGCAAACCAATTCCATCATTTTAAAAATGGAAAATGTTCTTGCAGAGATTATTGGTGATGCAAAGTAACACAATATCTCAAGAGTCTTGCACAATGACATGGTGCATGCTTTCAGATTTCAGTGGTAGAAAATTACCATGTTTCTTTTCATTTTCTCAAAAAGTGTTGTTATTAAATATTTGTACAAATAGGCCAACAAGTTCTTGGTTCAACAATTGGGACAAATAGTTGATGTAGCCCACACCAAGGTTCAAATCTCGACCGCACCAAATAGCTCAATGTGACTAAATTGATGTAAAATGGAAAGGGTAACCCTTTCAAAACCCTATTTTTAAAAAATATATATTTGCACAAATAGACAATGTTGTTGATTGCTGACATCATATTGTCCGAGTGAATGTAATTGCCTAGGTATATCGATGGGGTATTTGTGAAAGCCTTGTGTTTTAATACTATGAGTGATGGTATTGAACTATTTTTTACGAATCATATACAACTTTATAGTGAAGAGTTGGAGAAGGTGGAAGAATCGCGAACATGAAAGGAGAAATACTTGAAGGAAAAGGAAAACACTCAACAAACAATATATGTTAGAGAAGGGCTGAGGCAGTCGTCACAGACGACAACGTTCCCTTTGAATGGTGATTGTCTCAAGTCAGCGTCCTATGAGATGGTAAATCTTTTTTGTACGATGATATTCTAGAGTACAACAATCCAATTTGTACAACAGTCAATTCGTACGACACTTTAGTTGTACGACAAATTCATTCAAATTGGACGACTTGAAAAAAATAGTTCAATTGTATGGTGTGCTGGTTTGTACAACAAAATATTGACCGATAAGATTATTTGGAAGTCATTCCATCGAAGTCATCACTTTTGAAGGGCATACTTTTGTTTAATTTGAACGACACTTCTCAATATTTGACATCTCATTTCAAATACTCGTTCTTTGCGTTAATTGAGATGGTCATCACATTTCCTTAGTGAATGGAAATCACCCTTGATAACTATCCCTTCCGGCTTCTCTTGCAACCTTAGGCAGTCACCTGCACTTTTGCATGTCATGCTATGGTAAAACATGTTAGAAAATTCTTCAGATTTTATACCTGCAAGTAGAAACACAATGACAGAGAACAAAAAACAGCAACACAAGTAACACAGAGATTTACGTGGAAACCTGCAATGTGCAGGAAAACCACGGGGCAATGGCAACTTCTCCTTTTTATTATTTTCAGCAAAACTTTACATTCACATTACAACATTACATCATATGCAAGGGATCAATTCCCTTTTATAGAGCAGAAAAGGAAGACCCCGAACTGTTCGTTTCCTCTCCCAAAGGAAGCCTCCGAAAACTGTTCGTTTCCACTCCCAAGGAAAGCGTTTGAATCTGTTCGTCTTCCGTATCCAACATCTCCCGGCCTAGACGTCTGCTGCCTAGACGTCTCGCTGCCTAGACGTCTGGCCTAGACGTCTAGCAGCCCAGACGTCCGCCTAGACGTTTGCTGCCTAGACGTCTGGCCTAGACGTCTAGCAGCCCAGACGTCTGGCCTAGACGTCTGCTGCCTAGACGTCTGGCCTAGACGTCTAGCAGCCCACGTTCCTTCTGCCTAGACGTCTAGCAGCCGTCTCTCCTATTTGACTAAACACTGTATAGTGA
Organism: Wollemia nobilis; assembly: GCA_028583015.1. Lineage (NCBI taxonomy): Eukaryota > Viridiplantae > Streptophyta > Pinopsida > Araucariales > Araucariaceae > Wollemia > Wollemia nobilis. Next base: position 298,033 of record JAQPPZ010002875.1, read on the forward strand.
CTTCACCTCCTAACATTCTCCCACTTGAAGTCAGTATTCAAGAATTCTTCTACCAAAGATTTTCATCCAATGCCAATTGCCCAATGCTGCCCTTGTTACTTTTTCAGCAAGCCCAGAGAAGTTCTGCACCACTCAAACTTCTCTACCTTGACCGGCTTTGTAAGCATATCTATAGGATTCACTTCAGTGTCGATTTTCTGCAACAGGATCCTACCTTCTTCCACCACATTTCTTATAAAGTGGTACTTGACATCAATGTGTTTCGTGCGATCATGGAATGTTGGATTCTTCACTAGCTGAATAGCACTTTGGCTATCACAATGCAGCGTAATTTTCTCCTGCATTACCTTGAAGTCACCCAACAATCGCTCTAGCCAAATTGCCTCTTTGTTGGCATGAGTCGCTGCAATATATTCTGCTTCAGTGGTTGATAAAGCCACAACAGACTGCAACTTAGAAGCCCAACTCACCGCTCCACCAACAAGAGTGAAGGTATATCCTGTAGTGGACTTTCTCCCATCTCTATCTCCACCATAATCAGAATCCACAAAACCTTTAACTTGCAAATCTGCCGATCCAAAGTAAATGGCAACATCTGAAGTGGCTCTTAAATATCTAAATATCCACTTCACCGCATTCCAATGCTCCTTACCAGGATTTGCCATGTACCGGCTGACTACTCCCACTGCTTGGGCAATATCCGATCTGGTGCTCACCATGGCATACATGAGGCTTCCTACTGCTGATGAATACGGTACACGAGACATGCTTGTCTTCTCTGCTTCTGTTCTAGGACACTGGTTGGAAGACAATTTTAAGTGTGGAAGAAGTGGGGTACTAACTGGTTTTGCATTCTGCATATTGAAGCGCTGCAGAATCTTTTCCACATATGACTTTTGACTTAACCAGATCTTTCTTCCTTTTCTGTCCCTGTGTATCTTCATCCCTAAAATTTGGTTTGCTGCTCCTAAATCCTTCATTTCAAATGTCCTAGCCAACTGAGCCTTAAGTTCAATGATTTTCTTCATGTTGGGGCCTGCAACCAGCATATCATCAACATACAACAACAAAATAATAAAACTGCCATCATCAAACCTCTTATAGTATCCACAATGGTCAGCTTCACTCCTGCTGAAACCTTGGCTCTTCATGAAGGTGTCAAATTTCCTGTACCACATCCTTGGCGCCTGTTTCAACCCGTACAATGATTTCTTCAGTCTGCAAACCAAATGCTCTTTGCCTCTTTCTTCATAGCCCTCAAGCTGATCCATATAAATCTCTTCCTCGAGATCACCATGCAAGAAAGCAGTCTTTACATCAAGCTGCTCCAGTTCTAAATCCTGTGCAGCTACAAGTGCAAGTAGAACTCTAATAGTAGTCATCTTCACAACTCGAGAGAAAATTTCATTAAAGTCAATACCTGACTTTTGCACATAGCCTTTTGCCACCAAGCGAGCTTTATAGCGTTCCAACAACCCATCGTTGTTCTTCTTCACTTTGTACACCCACTTGTTTCCAACAGTCTTTCTTCCAGGTGGGAGATCCACAAGTTCCCACGTTTTATTCTTGCGAAGTGCCTCGATTTCCTCCTCCATGGATTTCCTCCACTTTTCTGCATTCTCAGACTCTCTAGCTTCCTGAAATGAACTAGGTTCACCATCATCAGTTAACAAAGCAAAAGAGGACTGATAAACATGAGAATACCTTTCCGGACACTTTTGTGGACGTGTAGATCTTCTAACCCAATGATCTGTTGATTGTGGCTCTTGGTCTTGTGACCGTTGTGGCTGCTCTACTTGTTGTTCTGCATGCTGATCAAAAACTTCAGCATGCTGATTTTCATATTCATCTTCATTCATTTCTACTTCAATTGGTACAACATTAGGAGTTTGTTGTACCTCCTTCCTTTGCATGGATTTTTCATCAACAATAACATCCCGGCTAATAATTACCTTGTGGGCAGTAGGATCCCACAGTCTATACCCCTTCACTATATCTCCATAGCCGAGAAAAACACATTTGCTTGACTTTGGGTCAAGCTTGGACCTTTTTTCTTTGGGTACATGGGCAAACGCATCACAGCCAAAGGTACGCAAATGAGAGTAATCAATTGGCTTACAACACCAAACCTCCTCCGGAATCTGTCCATCCAACGCAGTTGTAGGTGACCTATTAATAAGATAAACAACTGTATTAACAGCCTCTGCCCAGAACTTTTTCTCCAACATGGCTGCGCTGAGCATGCTTCTTGCACGTTCCATGATTGTGCGATTCATCCGCTCAGCCACACCATTTTGCTGTGGAGTATATGGTACAGTCTTCTGGTGCTTAATACCTTCCTGCATACAAAATTTATCAAATTCCTTGGAGCAATATTCACCCCCATTATCTGACCTGAGACATAAAATCGACTTGCCCAAACTCTTCTCTACCCGTGCTTTGAACTCTTTAAATTTCTGCAAAGCTTCCGACTTCTTCTTAGAAAATAAACCCACACTCTCCTAGAATAATCATCTATAAAAGTCAGAAAATAGATGGCACCATTTAAGGACTGAGTGGGGACTGGTCCAAATATATCCGAATGTATAAGTTGCAGAAAATCAGAACTCTTACCAGGACTTGCAGTAAACCGAACCCTCTTTTGTTTACCAAAAATACAGTGCTCACATAAGTCTAAATTGCAAGACTTAATCCCAGAAAGCATACCTCTGTCATGCAGAATTTTCAGACCTTTTTCACTCATATGGCCTAGGCGTTGATGCCATAGCATTACTGCATCCTGAACAGAAGTTGTTGCTGCTGCATGGTTTGTCACCGTATCACCGCATAAACGATATAGGGTCCCATAAGATTCTCCCTTAGCTACTACAAGAGCTCCTCTGGTAATTTTGCAGTAGTTGTTACCGAAAGTGACAGAATACCCTAGCTTATCCATCATTTTGATTGAGAGCAAATTCTTCCGCAAATCGGGCACATGTCGTACATCACATAACATCCTTTCTCTACCATCGTCCAACCTGATCCTTATATCCCCTCTTCCCACAATTTCTAAAGGGTGATCATCACCCAAATAGACCATTCCACCACAGTATGGCTGATATTTGTCAAACCAGTCTCTGTGGGGAGACATGTGGAAAGATGCACCTGAGTCCAAAACCCAGGTATATAAAACAGATCTGTTGTTACTGATACAGAAGGCTTCACATGTTGTCGTCTCTCCTGAATCTGTTGTACTGGCCTCAGCTGATGGCTGAGTTTGCTTTTCACCATTCTTTAATTGCCAACAATCCTTCTTTGAGTGTCCTGGCTTCCCACAATGCCAGCACTTCCCTTTCTGCTTATGTCCTTTAGACTTAGATCTGGACTGTTTTCTACCTTGTTTACTCCTCTCGAAAGATCGACCTCTCACAGATAGGGCTTCATTGGTTGAGGGTTCCAGAGACGTTTTTCGCCTCAACTCTTCTGCCAACAAAGCGGCTACCACATCATCAAATTTTAGAGTTCCTGATGATGCATTACTGATGGTCATCACCATATGATCCCAAGTGTCCGGGAGGGAACAAAGTAGGGTGATAGCTCTATCCTCATCCTCCATCTTCACATTAATTGAAACCAGTTTACTGATAAGAGTATTAAACTCATTCAAATGATCTACCACGGATGAACTTTCCTTCATCCTCAAGCTATAAAGTTGCTTTTTCAGAAAAACCTTATTTGTTGCTGATTTTGTTTCATACAACTTTTCAAGCTTTTGCCAAAGGGCTTCCGCGGTCTTCTCTTCAGCTACATTGAACAAGACAGAGTCTGCTAGGCAGAGACGGATTGTAGAAACCGCCTTCCTGTCCAGCGTTGCCCACTCCTCATCTTTCATGCTGCTCGGTTTACTCGCGACCCCTTTCAAGGCTTGAGCTTGGTCATTCTGAACCAACAAATCCTCCACCTTCATCTTCCATAGAGCGAAGTTCCTGCCATCAAATTTCTCAATCTCGAACTTGGTTACACCTCCTGTCATTGTTGCAGCTCCCACTCGCACAAAACCTTGAGCTCTGATACCAGATGTTAGGAAAAACTTCAGATTTTATACCTGCAAGTAGAAACACAATGACAGAGAACAAAAAAAACAGCAACACAAGTAACACAGAGATTTACGTGGAAACCTGCAATGTGCAGGAAAACCACGGGGCAATGGCAACTTCTCCTTCTTATTATTTTCAGCAAAACTTTACATTCACATTACAACCTACAATGCAAGGGATCAATTCCCTTTTATAGAGCAGAAAAGGAAGACCCCGAACTGTTCGTTTCCTCTCCCAAAGGAAGCCTCCGAAAACTGTTCGTTTTTGCTGTTACTTTCGAAGGGCATACTTTTGTTTAATTTGAACGACACTTATCAATATTTAACATCTCATTTCAAATACTCGTTCTTTGCGTTTTATTGAGATGGTTATCACATGTCCTTAGTGAATGGCAATCATCCTTGATAACAATCCCTTCCGGTACTCCCTCAATTGCTTCTCTTGCAACCTTAGGCAGTCACCTGCACTTTTGCGTGTCATGTTATGGTAACACACACTCAACAACACAACATAATAGTCTTTTATATAACAAAACTAGAATTAATAAAAGTATTTGAAAATTTTATTAAATTGGTTGTGCGGAAACAGCCAAAGGGAAATACACAGATAAAAAGAAATCTTATGTTTCTTAAGTTCTTCCCCTACTCATTCCTCCTTAATTCAGTAGTTCTATTTTCTCTTCAAAGCTTCTCCTCCACTCTCTTCACCTTTGCCGCCTCTCTTCTAATAGACGTTCAACGACCTTATATATATAATTGTAGAGTGCGGTTATTGAAATGGTTATCGAGACGGTTAGCCCTCTTGGTTTCTCAATGGTTGGCCACCGGATGGTTGGTCTTTGAGTGCTTCCACATCATACTCATTGGGTAAAGGAATTTTTTGATGAACATTATTGGGAATCTTCGGCGAAAACTCTGTATTTAGCAAGCTTGGAAGCATTTATCCATGTCGCCATCTCAACTTCCTGATTCTTCCATTTAACCAGATGCTCAAAATATTCTTTACCTCTGGTCCTTCAAGCCACTCTAGAATCTACGATTGCCTCAATTTCATCTTGTTCCTTCTTTGGCAACTGTCGTACCCAATCTGCCATCAAAGGATCCAAAGTCGTATTGTCTTGCTTACTTGTTGATCCTTTGTAATAAGGTTATAAATCTGCTACATTGAAGATAGGGGATATACCGACTCCTTCGGGTAGTTGTATTTCATAAGCATTCGCGGAAAAATTCCTCAAGATCTTGCATGGTCCTATTTTTTTCCACTTTAGCTTGTGATAAGTTCCTTGTGGGAACCTTTCCTTTCTTAACTGTGCTAAAACCATGTCTCCCACATGGAATTCATGTTCTCTCCTCTTGATATCAGCATGTTACTTGTATCACATGGCATTTCTCTCCAAATCTGACTTAACTTCCCTGTGCAAATTTTGCATATATTTTGCCAAAGCACTCTTCCTTCCCAAACCAGCCGTATTTCTCAACCCGTCAACTCCTTGGGGACTGAATCCATATACAATATGAAAAGGACTCTTGGTGGTACTCCTATTGATCTAGTTATTGTATGTAAATTTAACTTGTGCTAAGATAGTATCCCACTGACTTGGTTTATCTCCTACCAAACCTCAATAGGTTTCCAAGGCTTCAATTCACTACCTTCGTCTGTCCATCTGTTTGTAGGTGATACATTGAACTAAAACCCAACTTAGCATCTAGTTTCTTCCATAAGGTTCTCCAAAAATGACCCACAAATTTGCTATCTCTATCTAAAACAATGCTCTTTGACAACCCTTATAGTCTTACCATTTCGTTGAAAAATAAGGTAGCAATATGATTTGCTTCATTTGTCTTCCTACAAGGTATGAAATGCGCCATCTTTGAGAGTCTATCAACCACAACAAAAACCATGTCATTACCCCTTTGCATTCTTGGAAATCCAAGAACAAAATCCATTCTTATGTCATCCCATGGCCTCTCAAAAATTGGTAATGGCTGATACAATCCAGTGTTTTGGCTCTTCCCTTTTGCATATTGACATACTTGCACAAATCTTCCTACATTTGTACTCATTCCAAACCAATAGTAAATTTCTTCAAGCTGCCTTAGGGTTTTATCTATCCCGAAATGTCCTGCAAGTCCTCCATTGTGTTTTTCTCTTATCAAATTTTCTATCATTGGATTTCATGGTATGCAAAATTGCTGCCCCTTGAATAACATTCCTTCTTGGATGAAATAATCAAACCATGAGGTCTTGTCTCCTGCAATAGGATTACCGCATGCTACCCAAGCTTCCTTGAAGTCTAAATCATTAGTATAAAGCTCCTTCATAGCATAAAAACCAATGACTTTGATTTGCATCGTGTTCATTAACAAATTTCTTCTGCTCAAGGCATTAACTACTCGATTCGACCTGCCATTTCTATGTTTCAAGACATGAATATCCTTGCAAAAAATTCCACCCACTTCATATGCCTTTGATTCAACGTACTCTGGTTGTTAATAAACTGCAAATCATGATTATCTATGAACAAGATAAATTATTTTGGCAGTAAATAGTGCCTCCATTTCTTCAAAGCGTGAACAATGGCATAAAAATTCTGGTCATAGTCTGAGTTTTTCCTCTTTGCCTCATTGAGATTCTCACTGAAATAGGCGATGGGCTTGCCTTCTTGGCTCAAGACTCCTATCATTGTCCCACTTGCATCACAATCCACCTGAAAGACCTTGTTGAAATCCGGAAAATCTAGAATCTTTTGTTCCGTTATCTTTTGCTTCAGGATTCAAAAGCTCCTTTCTATTGTACTTGTCCACTTAAACTCATGCCTTCCTCCTTTTAGAGTCTCTATAATTGGTGCACAAATCCCACTGAAATTTTTGATAAATTTCCTATAAAAACTTGCTAGACCATGGAAACTCCTAGCCCCAAACATACTTCTTGGGGATTGCCAATTTACAATGGCCTTGACCTTCTCAAGATACCTTTGTAACCCCTCTTGTGAAATCACAAAACCCAAGTACACCAATTCCTCTTTCATAAAGCAACATTTCTTCAAGTTGACTAGCAACTTTTCTTCCTTAAGTCTTTGTAAGACCAATCTCAAATGTGTCAAATGATCTTCCTTACTTTTAATTAATATCAAAATGTTCTCCAAATCGACAACCACAAGCTTGCCAAGAAATGGTTTCAACACTTCATTAATCAACCCATAAAGGTACTAGGTTCATTTGTCAGTCCGAATGGCATAACCAACCACTTATATAATACATCGTTTATTTTGAGTTCGATCTTCCACTCATCTACTTCCCTAATCCGGATTTGATGATAGCCACTCTTCAAATCTATCTTTGTGAAGTACATTGCTTGACTCAAGCAATCCATCAAATTTTCCATGCATGGCAATGGAAATCTATACTTTATGGTTACTTGTTAATAGCCTTTGAATCTGTACACGTGCCATTCTCCACCCTTCTTTGGTGCAAGTACAATTGGTATTGCACATGGGCTTAAACTTTCCCTAATCAACCCTTTGTCCAATAGCTCCTGGACTTATCTCTTTATTTCCTCATTTTCCATTGGCATCATTCTATATGATGCCTTATTGGGTAAACTTGATCCAAGAATAAAATTTATGTGGTGGCTAATACTCCTCAGCTGTGGCAATCCATACGACAATTCTTCTAACAAAATTTATGCATACTCGTCTAGCAAATCCTTTACTTCACTTTGGATTTCATCCTTCCTATTGCTATCCCACCCTTTGTGGGTTTAGCAATCAAAGAAAAACACGCCTTCTTATTTGTCATCTCCTTCAAAAATTATTTTACAAAAATCAAACATACTTTAGGACCATTGTCCTCTCTTTCATCTTTGTCCTTCAACGGACTTAGTATGTACTTTTAACTATCTTTTACAATAGCGTAGGTGTTTTCCCTACTGTTATGTACTGCCCTTTTGTCATATTGGCAAGGTCTTCCCAACAATACAGTATGATGCCTCTTGGCTCTGATTCTATCTCTTCTTTGTATGATGCCTCCTGTGTTTATTTCTGTTAATCTCGTCTCTTTATGTGATTGTTGTAATTCTGTTATCTGGATTTAAACGTCTTATATTGAGCGAATCTGGAATTCTCCTGGAGGATACATAGAGAAGGAAATATAGCGTTAGTTTCTGTTTTATTCTTTGTATTGATTGCTGCTAATTCGGATAGAGATAGGTAATCGTGTTGTTCGTTCTTCCCCTCAGTTACTACTATGCAACCTTTATCTCTTTCAGTAATTTCCCAATCTCTTTCCAGTTCCCTAATCTAAAAACCCCAAGCTTAGTGTAGTAAAGGAGCCAGCCTTCTCTGGAGATTGGCACGGAAGGCATTCCTTCCTTCCGGCCTTTCAAGGTGTTGGGCGGGTCTAGGGCGCATAAACAGACCAAACCCTTTCCTGTGGCAGATCCGTAACCAACAATTTTTTCTGGCACGCCCGGTGGGACGCGACTGTTCCACGGTATAAGCGGCATTGAGAAGTGGTGTTCGTCTCAGTGCCGACAAATCTGAACATCTGGCGACTCCACTAAACTCAGATACCTCCAAGTCTCGAAGACCAGTGTAAAAATCCCGCCTTCATGCGTACGAGATGGAGAGTTAGAAACGCAGGAGAGGAAGCCGAGTTCTATGAGCTTGACATTAGCGCTCTGGGAGAGCATCCCAGAATAGTCAGGCCAAGTACCTCTCTGGACGAAGCGTCCTCGCAGGAAGCTGTCGTTGCTGAGCAGAGTCCGACTCCAGACAGCACGACGAATAGCTGCCCGCCGAATCCCCCAAATTCTCCAGATCGTCACGACGTTCCGGTGCCACCTAACGATCAACCAGGTGCTTCGGGCGTCCCGGTTCCGCCGAACCAGCCGTTGCTGCCGAATCCGAACGCGAATATGGCACAGAATCAGCAGCAGAATCAGCAGCCAAATCCGCCCAGGCAGTTCCCTGCCTGGAACCATTCAGGGCCTTTGAACCTAGCGGCGCAAGATCAAATCCCTGCTGCAGCGTTGAAGGCCATCCCTACGTATGACGGTACTGGGAAAACCGCATATGAGCACGTTCAAGACATTGCCGCTCTTGCCACCATCCACGACATCACGGAGGAGAATATCATGGTGAGGTTGTTGGTCTTATCCCTTAGGGGAAAGCTCCTCTACTGGTACCGATCGTTGCCTGCTGGTACTATCACCTCCTGGGATCAACTAGCAGGGCAGTTGATAAAGGGATTCAACGAGTCGGCAGACCCTTTCTCCTTGCTCCACCAGTTCACGACCATTCAGAGGCATCCGCAGGAGGAAGTTGCCGATTTCAACGTCCGGTTCGCTCGGACCTGGATGAGGGTCCCCGATGGCCTCCGGCCAACCTCTGAGCAAGCAACGTTCTATTTCCTCAGAGCTTTCAACTCTGATATCAGCATGAATATCCGGTACTCTGGTGTTAATACCTTCCCGGATTTGTACACGCAGGCACAAAAGGCAGAAGCCGACTTGATAGCCATTGGCAAACTCCCGCCGAAGCCGACGATGCCAATCTTTCCCGACTTGCCTCAGTACCAGTACCCCAATGTGGCCACTCAGTCACCTCCCACGCCTTCCATGTACCCGATTCCATCCTGGAATCCAAGCCATGCACCTGTTTTCCCGCAGTTTCCTGCTTCCACAGCCCCACAGCTCCCTCCACCTCCGCAGTATCCTGCATTACCTCCACCAATGGCCCCATTGCCACTGCCGGCGCCATTACCGTTACCAGCGCCTGCAAATGTCGACGTACAGACCAAGCTATTGCAGGAGGTCCAGTCCCTCAATTCTGCCGTTAGGACAATGTCAAATGATATGACCATCATGAAAAGGAGGCAGGCTCAACAAGAATACCAGCCTAGGAAATTTCCTCCTCCAACGATTACAAGAGATCAAGTCGCCCCAGCTGCGAGGCCTCCGGCGAGGAATGCGGCTGTTCTGAATTATGAAGAGGCGAGCACATCGGATCAAGTGTTCTGGTGCTCCACTTGCAATGATCCACATGGGGAGGACACTTGTATGGTCCACCTAAATTATATCCAAACGCTGGCGGGCACCGTCCCCAATGCACAAGTCAATATGATCAGAGAGGTGGATCGCAACCTCATGATCCCCGCCGAGGAGCAAGTTTCCGTGCTGACCCGAAATGGGAAGAAGCCCATTGAGGTCGATGCAGCTCAGATGGGGCCTCTGAAAGTATACGCTCGCCGCGAAAAGGAGCAACCGTCGGCGAAAGCCCCAGATAAGGATCCCTTGCCCCCGCCGCCAACAAAAGAGAGGGCTCCGCCCGCAACTGCGCCAGTACCGCAACCGATAGGCGAAACAAAAGAGCAAGCCAGAGAGAAGCTCAAGTACCCATCATTGACTAAACGACAGAGGGTTGAAGCTACGCAACAGTATCGCACTAAGTATGAAGCTGCGAGGGAACCAGAAAGGCCCTCTACCTCAACCTATAACATAGTTGAGGAGCTGAAGAAGACCCCTGCCAAAGTGAGCCTCTATGATGCCCTGCAACTCCCTGGACAGGTCGACTTGTTGCAGGAATCCCTAAAATCCGCAAAGGGAGGAAAGCTGACCCAGACCGTGCTGACTCAAACTCTGACTACCTCAGCTACAGGCAAGAACAGGCCACCCCCATTCTACCTGTCCCTTCGGATGGAAGGATGGGTCGTGCACAACTGCATGATTGATTCGGGTGCAGCGACCACTGTCATGCCCAAAGCCGTGTGTGAAGTAATGGGCATGGAATATACACGGAGCAGTCCAGGCGTTCTTCAACTTGATGGGACTCCCGTGAAAACAGTGGGGGTTATCAAGGATATTCCAATCCAGCTGCATAAGATGCCTCAGATTGTGGTAATCCAAGAGGTTGTGGTCGTTGATCTGGAGCCGTATTTCAGCATGTGTCTCTCACGAGAGTTCACTGCTAAGCTAGGAGGTTATCTCTCTTTGGACTACTCTCACCTGGAGGTCCCGTTCAAAGGGAGAAAAATAAAGATTTATAATGAGAAGCCCTCCAGCTACCATATTGAGAAGATAGCCGACGAAGAACAGCAGAGCGAGTCAGTCCACCTAATGACAGAGGAGCTGAAGGCGGTGGACTTGATGGAGGAATCCTTGGAGGAGCTTCGCACGGAAGATGAATTCTCCCTAACCGATTTTAACGCCATGATCGAGTCAGAGATGGGGTGTTACTCTATCACTAGGCCCGAGAAAGCAAAGGAGATAGTGCAGGAAGACAAGGGCTCTGCCCCGGATGAGCAATGGAAACTTTTCTTTGACGGTGCCCGATGCAAAAACGGTGCTGGGGCAGGAGTTGTCTTGATCTCTCCCACTGGAGAACAGAAGGACTACTGTTACAGACTCGCCTGGAGCTGTACCAACAATGCGGCCGAGTATGAAGCCCTGTGCTTGGGGTTGAAAAAGGCCGAAAAATTGGGGATCAAGCAGCTGCAGATTTTTGGAGACTCAGAGTTAGTCTGCAAACAGATCACCAACAAATGCGTTGCTAAACAACATTATCTCAAGGCATACCGCAATAGGGTCTGGGACCTGCTGGAGTCTTTCGAGGCGCTGAATGTCCAGGCTGTCTCGCGAGAAAAGAACAAGCACGCAGATGTCTTAGCGTCCATTGGAGCCAGATACTCCCTGGCTGATGACATGATGCAGAAGCCTAAGGTGGTAAGGACCATTTACAGGCCTTCTGTGCCTGATAGGGACACCCACTGGCAGGTGTTCGAGAGTGACGAGCAAATCGTCAATTTTCTGATCCATGAAGCAAGCACTATTGAAGGTAGAGACCCTGATGACGAGGAGTATGAGGGGTTGATACAGTTGAAAAATAACCATGTCCCGAAAGGACTGATCACTCTGGAGAGTCTATTTGATCAGAATGACAGAGCAATTTCTCACAGGATCAAAGTAGACGCAAAGCAGTACAAGGACCTTGAGCTGGAGCCTGGAAAGCTAATCAAAGTTGGAGCAGACTGTACTCCTGAAGAACTAGAGCAGATTCGGGTCCTGTGCAGGAAATATCCAGATATTGTCGCCTGGTGTTATCAAGACCTGAAAGGATACGACCGGGAAGTCATACAGCACACCATCGAACTTCAAGAAGGGGTCAAACCCTGCAGGCAGAAACAGAGGCCTGTCAACCCAAAAATTGAAGTTCTGATGAGGGCCGAACTCTTGAAGATGCTCGAGGCAAAGATTATCTATCCTATCAAGCACTCTTCCTGGGTTGCCAATCTGGTCCCTGTCCGAAAGAAAAATGGAGATATCCGCCTATGTGTCGATTTTCGGAATCTGAACCAGGCTTCGCTGAAAGACCACTACCCGCTCCCGCAGATCGACCAGATCCTCCATGTAGTAGCAGGGGCACAGCGCTTCTCCCTCCTAGACGGTTTCTCTGGATACAACCAGATTTGGGTGAAGGATGAAGATCAACATAAGACGGCGTTCACCACCAAATGGGGGACGTTCGCCTATCAACGCATGCCCTTCGGCCTCTCGAACGCAGGGGCCACCTTCCAGAGGGCCATGGACCTGGCATTTGGTGAACTACTGAACAGAGTCATTGTCATCTATTTGGATGATATGACTGTGTTTTCACACAAGAGAGAAGAACACGCCTCTCATCTGCAGCAAGTATTCGAGAGATGTCGAGAATTCGGTATATCTATAAACCCGAAGAAGTCTGTCTTCGCGGTAAAGGAAGGAAAGTTGTTGGGCCACGTCATCTCAGAGAAGGGGCTTGTTGTTGACCCGGACAGAGCCGAGGCTCTCCTCAAGCTCCCACTACCAGTGAATAAGAAGGGCCTGCAGTCTTTCTTTGGCCAGATCAACTTTGTAAGAAAATTCGTGCCCGATTTCGCCCAGGTCGTCAAGCCGATGACCGAACTCTTGAAGAAAAACGCCGAGTTCAGTTGGACAGAAGAAAGAAAGAAGGCGTTTGAAGAGATCAAGGCCCGAATCGCACAAGCACCTGTGCTGGTTAACCCTGACTATTCTAAGGATTTCATCCTTTATGCAGTTGGAGAACCTGAGAGCTACGCAGCAGTCCTGACGCAGAAGGGAGAAGATGGTGAAGAACGCCCAATTGCTTTCTTAAGCCAGGTGATCCAACCACATGAAGAGAGGTACAACTTCATTGAGCGCCAAGTACACGCAGTCATGAGGTCCCTGAAGAAATTCCGGCACTTTGTCTCCCAGAGCAGAACGACAGTGTATGTTGTCCATCCAGATGTGAGGAATTTCATTATTCAGGGAGAAATGGGCAACAAGAGAGCTGGCTGGGTCACGAAAATCCAGGAGTTCGACATTGAAGTCCGGCCCACCAAGCTGATCCGTGGTCGGGCACTATGTCAAGAGCTCGCAAGGAGCGCCGCTGCAGAAGTGACAACCTGCCAATGGGAAGATCCAGTGTTAGAAGGCAACTTTGCCAATCAATCTGCAGACAGCAGTGACTGGACGGATGACTTGATGCGGTACTTCAACACCGGAAGATGCCCAGACCGTCTCAACGCCTCGCAGAGGAGAAGGTTCAGGCTGCAATCCCGTAGGTACGTATTGCGCCCAGATGGGCTATTTTTCAGAAATATCGATAGTGTTCTCCTGAGATGTGTCAGGGAAGCAGAGAAAGGGAAAATTCTCGAAGAATTCCATTCCGGGCTGTCAGGGGGCCACTTCGCAGGAAGGCCTACGGCCTTGAAGATAATCAGAGCGGGCTACTATTGGCCCACAATCTTTACAAATGCTTTTGCAGTCTGCCGAAAGTGTGAAAAGTGCCAAAGATATGCTGGCCGGAACAAGAACGCTCCTATGCCCCTCCAGCCGATCCAAGTCGAAGCGCCTTTCCAGCAATGGGGCTTAGACTTCATCGGGGTGATATCACCGAACTCCTCGGCAGGGCATAAGTACATACTGACTGCAACTGACTACTTTACCCGGTGGACTGAAGCGATCCCGACAAAACATGCCGACCAGGAGGTAGTCATCGCCTTCTTGGAAAGTTTGATAACCCGCTTCGGGGTCCCAGAGGCAATCGTGACTGATAACGGCCCAGGTTTCATAGGCGCCAAGCTCAGCGAGTTCGCTTGCAGGTATGGAATCTACCTAAAAGCCTCATCTAACTATTACCCGCAGGGCAATGGATTGGCCGAGTCAACGAACAAGAATTTGCTGAGAATCTTAAAGAGGATCCTGGAGAAAAACAAGAGAACATGGCACCTGCTCTTAGACCAGGCGCTATGGGCCGACCGTATCTCTATCAAGAAGTCCATCAAAACGACACCGTATGCATTGGTGTACGGGAAAGAGGCAGTTCTGCCTACGCATGTCGAGATGCCTGCACTCTGGATGCTGGACGATGAGAGAGAAGGCCTTGATCCCATGGACGCCAGACTCGCCCAGCTGCTGCAACTGGAGGAAGAGAGGGAGAAAGCTTACGAAGCTTTCATGAAACATACTGAAACCACCAGGAGCTGGTTCGAAAAGGGAGCCACCGTCCGTACCTTTCAGGTTGGAGATCTAGTGCTGAAATGGGACGCTTGGAAGGCAAAACCGGGAAACCATGACAAATTCGACGCCTTCTGGGAAGGCCCGTTCCAGATTTCTCGAGTTAACCAGGTGAACTCCTTCATCCTGCAGGACATGGAGGGCCGTACTCTGCCCATACCTGTCAATGGCCTTCACCTGAAGGCCTACCACCATTAAGGAGCATCGAAAGGTTTACCCGTGTACATAAATTTTCTTTGCTGTTATTTTCATTTTGAATGTATATATTGTTTTCTGCTTTAAGTGAGCGTTTGCGCTCCATAATGGAGCAATTTTTGTCTGCTCTGCCCTCTTCCCTTTGTCCGGGTTTCCCGGCGATCCGTCCGGAGCAGGGCCATTTGAAAAATCAGTTGTTTTGCTGCAAAAGATGTATTTTGTCACAAGTGTTTAGGCAAAACGTGGCTTCGCCAGGTTTTCAGGGCGAGGGCGTGGTTCGGCCTTCTCAGGCGCGAAGCCCAATTTTCCCCGGAGTAGGAAGGAAAGGGAGCGTTTTATTTCTACCTTTCGAGCCCTTCAATTCCAATTTCGCCGCATTTTCGGCCGAAGCAGGGCTTCGCCAAGACCTTTCCCCGAAGTTCGTTTGCAAAAGGCTATTGGCGCTTCGCCAGTTTCTAAGCCGAACTCGCACTTCGGGCATAAGGAGTAGCGAGGAGGAAGTTCGCTCGCCACGGGGCGGAAGGAAGTCCCGAAACGAGCTTCGCTCATTTCCAATGGTGATTGGCGCTTCGCTAATTTCCTGGGCGAAAGGGGAGTTCGGGCGTCTTTTAGAGCGAAGTGCAAGAGCGAGAGGACTCCGATTGTGCGAGAGGCATAAGACGACTAAGGCATGAGGGTAGCGCAAAAGCCCACTTCGGGCCCCTTGGTGGCCGAAGTGGGGCTTCGCTCAAATTTTGGGCGAAGCTTCCCCCTTCCCCTTTTTTCATAATCCATTGAAGATTGCGAGCCTCGAAGCACGCGAGAAAAGACGACGCTCATTTAAAATCCCAAGGCACGTGCTTTAAACTAGAATGGCACTGCGCATCCCAAAGTGCGTTGACAAAATAAAAGCCAGCGCCTCGAAAAGCGGAAAACGGCGAATTCACATTTTCAAGAGGATTGCGAGCCCACGAAGCTTCGAGCCTCGAAAAAAGCACCCGGTCACCAATGAAAAAGCGCCGCTTTCCACCCACTTCCAGTTCGGGCATTCACTCGCTGCGTGCGCCATTAATGAGGTAGGTCAAGCCCAAGTCTATAAGAGGAGAGGCGCTCTAAGGCCAAAATCATTTGTTCTCCTGCAAATTGCTCTGCGCTCTGCTAAAGAAACCCTCGGCGAAGTGAAACTGATAGTGATTACCAGTGCGCCTGTGTATTTCTGCCATTAGAAATGGGCAAGCGAGGGGCCGAAAAGAAAGAGAAGGCGCCCAAAGGCGGAGGCTCAGAGAAAGCAAAGGGGTCGGAAACTCAGAAAAAGCCGAGGTCGAAGAAACAGAAGCTGGAGGGCGCAGAGAAGCAGATACCAGAGAATGTGGAGGAACTGATGACGGAAGAGTCAGAGGAAGAGGAAGTTCCCCCACCCGTCGACAAGTTAGAGAAAATAAGAGATGGTGTCCTCTCCAAGAGCGTTGAAACGCTGCGCCGCACAATTGATGAGATGTTGACGCGGGTATCTGCTGAGCATAAGAGAACAGTGGCATATTATTCGCACCTATACTGGTATTTATGCACCCTTGTACACCACTGCCCAGAACTGGTGTGTGCCATCGCCAGGTTCTAT
The DNA here is from genome assembly GCA_028583015.1 of Wollemia nobilis. NCBI lineage: Eukaryota > Viridiplantae > Streptophyta > Pinopsida > Araucariales > Araucariaceae > Wollemia > Wollemia nobilis. The sequence goes on from JAQPPZ010002875.1 coordinate 314,455, forward strand.
CACCCTCTGACCAGGCAAGTCAGAGATGCCGAGGGGAACAAGTTGTTCTCAATTTTCTCTGATGGTGTCCAGAACGCCTTCGCGCCTGGACAAAAGCCCCCTTTTGATTATACTGTCAGGACAGTCAACACCAATGAGCAGAAAGGCAGATATGTGCCTTCTCCTCAGATGCGGCGGTTCATGGAAGAACAGTTGAAGAAAAAGCCGCCACCTGATCAATGGCCAGATATGCCAATGTCTTTGAGGCAATTCAAGTACCCGGACATTTACTCTATCCTGGCGTGGGTAGTAGGGCTCTCCACCGATACAACCGTATACGCATGGCAGGTCGCCCTCGCCGAATGCATATCACATGGGGAATTTTACGCCCCTGACGCCATCGGACCAAAGACGAAGCCCGTGTTCTTCGACTGGGCGGACTGGGTAGCTCGCATCCTTCACTCGCGGCTGACCGATTTGAAGAAGGGGAGCGACCCATCTTTCGGGTCCTGTTCTTTCCTAGTCTGGTTATTTTTCTATCATATGTATAGGAGGTTCCCCTCCATCGCAGTCAATTGTACCGATAGGGAAGGAAAAGCTCTGCCGGTCTACCAGTGGTGTCCACAAGTCCTCTCAAGAACTTGCTCAATCTGCTCTAAAGTCTTCACTAAGACTTGCCTCAAATATATCCAACAGGGGGGGTTGTGTTGAAAAACATAATTATTCACAAGGGTGATGGATGATGATGAAGAATAGATGCATGATTAAGAAACAAATGTGGAAACAAGAATTTCAAGGCCGCGCTCTGGAAATTGTATGCGGTGCTTGTCATCGCATCCCCAGGGAAATGAGAGATAATTTGGTGCTGCAAAAGCTAGGGGATACCTTCCAGCTTACGCAGGGTCTTGTAATCAGGCTCTACGGGTTTACTGGCAAACCCTAGGAGGATAGAAGAGTTGCCGAGCAATCCGAACAACAATCGGGGCAACAGGAGCACTAGGAATAGCCGACCGGGCAGGTCGCAGAATCTAAGCCATCACATTGAGAAGAATGTGCAGATTCACCTACCGAGAAGAAAGAAAAGAGGAATTCAAAGAAAAATCTGGCTGGCGAAATGCAGATGCCGCCTCCTCAGCTGAAGAAGCCGTGGACCAAATCCTCCCGCGCTGCCAGCAAGCAACCTCCATAAAACCCTGCTGACGCAGGCGCGAGCGTGACTGTACCTGTTGATACATTACAGAAGTAAATGGAGATTGTTGATGTGGAGGCATATGTCCTAGTAGAAGCAGAGGAGAGGACCGACTAGAGCCCCATAACGCAGGAATTTCTCGCGACGGCTCTCTCCGAAGAGCACGCAGGTACGCGCCCTCTCTCCCCTCTCTCCTCTTTTGAACCTCTTGAAGTAGCACCCCTAGGTGATGAAGTCTTAGTATCCGCCTTGCCTGCGGGCAGCGAACCACCACCCGCTATCCCCCTTGTGGTCTCTCGGCCACTAATAGAAGAAATTCAACCCGCCACCACTTCCCAGTTGTCGTTTGATTCCTACGCCTCGGTCCCCAACGCTTTCACAGCCTCTGCCTCACTAGGACCAGGCACCTCGAGTCAAGTCCCATATTTTCCCCTCAATCCCTCAACTGTCATAGAAGCCCTGGGTGGCGCCCTAGTCCCTGGTTCTAGAAGTCCGTCCACGTTTGTTCAAACCCCTGTCCCCTCAACAGTATCCGAGATCCCCATTTCCACCGTTGTCGATCCTTCCACAGAAGCCCCTCCCCAGCAGACCCTGTTCCTGTACACGCCTATGTTTGGAGGGGCAGAATCTTTGGACACCGAGCTGGAAATGATTGAGGAGTGTCCCCTGGCGGAGAGCCTGCACCAGGCGCGACAGAGTTCGTACAGATGGCTCAAGGATGTCAGGAAGAAGAAGGGACGAACCCCTGCCAAGGTTGAGAAGTGTGCCTTGTTCAATCCTCAGAAAATGGAACTTCATAAGGTGAAGAAGGTGCCGAAGGTGCAGAAACCTGTGGAGGAAATGGCGCCTTCAGATTACTCCTACCAGCGCACCATCAAAGACCTGAAGACGCTTGATGTGGGGGAGGAGACGGGGTCCATTCATGTCAAGATTGACTCGATCTACCTTCACAATGAGCATATCAAGGAGCGTTGCTTCACAGAGAATGAAAACATGAAGCTAGAGCGGCGCGAGCCAAGGCCCAATTGGAGGATGCTCGAATTGAATCAGAGCAGTTGCGACAGGAAGTAGCAGCTTTAAGACAGGAGGTCTCCGAGCACAAGAGTGCTGCTGAGCGCCATCTCAAGGCGCACGAAGAAGCAGAGGACCGGGTGAAAAAATTGGAAGCTCGGGTCCAGGAGGTGCAGCAGCAGTTCGAAGAAAGAGAAGCGAAGATGGAGATCTTCTCGAGAGACCGGATTAAGGACCTCCGCGCCCATTTGTTGAGAAAATTCCGGTCTAGAGCGTCCAACGCCCTGTCTGTTTTGATATACATTTCTGAGGCCAAGCATGCAGCTGCTCAGGGCCGACCTGTCGTAGATCAGGTCTCGCAGGAAATTCAGCGTCGCCTCAACTTGGCCATTGAAGTGCAAAATTTGGAGCACATGGATCTTGAAGTCCCTGCTATGAGCCGAACTGCGCGGGATTGGGCTACCGCCAGATCGACCCTTCGTGCCTTCTTTTCCAAACTGAAGAAAGTTAGGAAGGCCAGGCGACTCTTGGATTCCTTTGAGCAGGAAAGGCGCACTTCTCTGGTTTACTTTCAGACACTCGCAGTTGGGTTTTCCTAGTTTCACAAACGATGATGGGAACTTGCAGTCTAGGGATGAGCTCAAACCTGTGTGGATCGCCTTCGAAGGCGATACTTCTGAGATAGATGATTGGGTGGACCCCATCACGGAGACACAAGTGATTAATTTGATATCCAGGTACTGCCAGATTGAAGCTTGCCTGATGGATCTGGGTAACAGGACCAAATATGCAGATATCAACCAGATCGAAAGGTTCAAATGTCTGGTAAAGGCGCTCAGCGACCGCGAGCCATTTCAGGATGAGGCCTGGGCCCACATTCAACGCACTTATGAGCGCATCCTGGCACGCCTCCCTTCCCAGGAGCAAGAGCCTCATAGCGAAGGAGAAGACGAAGGTCAAGATCAAAGTGAAGAGGAGGAAGGAGACAGAGAGAGATTGGAGGAAAAACCCTTAGCCAGCGACGAACAGTCGGAAGAGGAGTCAGATGGTGACTCCGAGCCCAATGGATAAAGGCTTAGGGTCCTTGCATTGAGGCGAGCTCAATACCCCGCGAGCCGCCAGGAATGTTGTCACATTTTGCCTAAGGGGTAAAATTTTGAGCTATTGTAATATTGTTTTTCTGTTTTATTCCTCTTCCTCCTCTGAAAGCGGCATTCTCCAATGAGGGGTTCTTCTCTGGCATCTTCGCGGCGCTGAATCGCGCCTAGGAGCATTTCTTTCTCTTGTTTTTTATGCATGTTTTTAGTTCGGGGCAGCTTCGCTTGAGAAAGTTGTAGAAAGAGGGCAGCTTCGCCCAAGTAGGGAGTTAAATGTGCGCTTCGCTCACTTTTGGAGCGAGCAACAACTTTGCCGGAAGAAATATTGCAAAAGCCATGCTTCGGGCGCAAAATTTTGGCTAAGGCATGAACAGGGCGTTTCGCCCTTGAAGATAGCGAAGCTGCACTTCGGGCCATGATGTTGCCGAACTACCACTTCGGGCCCATCCCCAGCGAAGTGGCGCTGCGAAGCGAATGATTTCCAAGGCATACGATTAGGCTTGTCTTCGCCCTTTGGTCTAGCGAACCCGCAATTCGGGTCTCCTCTCAAGCGAAGTGCCACTTCGGGCCTGTCCACAGCGAACTCCCCCCCGACCAAAGTCCATTTTCAAACTTGGTCAAAAAAGCGTCACCGAGCCACAGCTTCATCTTCGTCTAGCAAACCTCCAATTCGGGTCCCCCCCAGCGAAGCTACACTTCGGGCGATTCTTCAGCGAACCTACCCACAGGGCCATCCCAAGAGCGATTCGGGCCGATTCTTCAGCGAACCTTCCATGGAGTGTTTTTGGGCGCTGGGACTGCTTTCAAGAGGCACGTTTCCAGAGAAAGGGGTGGGTGAGCATTCAAGGCGCTTTCATGGCGCACAGGTTTGGAGCCTCTCGCCCATCCCATCAAGGCGGCGATGCTAATCCCAAAGAGATCTCCTCACCAACTGCAGTAACTGCCGATGCAAGCTTCCAACGACCAATATCAGGGTGAGCCGTGTCTCGTAGCTGCGCGCTTCCCAAGAGGCCTCTCGATCCGCGCTATTTTGCCTGACAGGAGTCAAATCCCAGCTACCCCAGCGGTTTTTAGGGTTTGTTATTAATGCTACAGAGGTGCAGTCCTCTATAAAAACCAGCTTATTGTAATGAAAAAAGGGGGGGAACGCTTTGCTAGAAAGCCACTATATTCAGTTTTTGCATCAATACTAAGAACTCCTGGCTCTGATTCTATTTCTTCTTTGTATGATGCCTCCTGTGTTTATTTCTGTTAATCTCGTCTCTTTATGTGATTGTTATAATTCTGATATCTGGATTTAAGCGTCTTATATTGAGCGAACCTGGATCCTGGAATTCTCCTGGAGGATACATAGAGAAGGAAATATAGTGTTAGTTTCTGTTTTATTCTTTGTATTGATTGCTGCTAATTCGGATAGAGATAGGTAATCGTGTTGTTTGTTCTTCCCCTTAGTTACTACTATGCAACCTTTATCTCTTTCAGTAATTTCCCAATCTCTTTCCAGTTCCCTAATCTAAAACCCCAAGCTTAGTGTAGTAAAGGAGCCAGCCTTCTCTTGAGATTGGCATGGAGGGCATTCCTTCCTTCCGGCCTTTCAAGGTGTTGGGCGGGTCTAGGGCGCACAAAAATACCAAACCCTTTCCTGTGGCAGATCCGTAACCAACAAGGACCTTACCCTTGTAAGATCCAATTTGAAATTTCACCTGACATTGTTCACTGACTAAAATTTGGTATCCCTTTTGCAACCAATAGATTTTGTACGGATTGGGGTGTTCTATCCTCCTCAACCCTAGTTTCTCTACCATTTCAATGGATACTAGATTATCCATACTCACACTATCTCTACAATGACTTTGCAACATTTGCCTCTAGACTTGTTCTTAAAATATTTCTCCTTTGCATAGGTTCACATTCTGTCTTATCTGGTTTCATTAGTACTCTCTTCTTCATGAGATATTCTTCCTATTTTGGATCCTCCGTATGTTTCAGGGAATCAACACTTTCTTCTTCTACTTGTGCAATATGGTTCCTGTTGTCACATTTTGCACGGGGTGCAATGTTTTCAATTTTTGTAAGAGAGCTGCTCTTCCTTCTCCCCCCTTTCTCTCTCTTCTCTACATTCTCATTCTTCTCAAAATTGACAGCACTTGCCCTGAAAAATGGCTAAGTGTCGGGGCATGCTTCGAGGAGTTCGGGTTTTTCGGGCCATAAACAGGGGCGATAAAATGGACAAAATGAGCCCCGGATATTTTATTATTGCAGATCTTCTCGCAAGCTTTCCAACGATATATTATAATAGGCGATCGGGTCAGCGGATCAAAAGTTATGGCCCCGGGAAGCTGAACCAGGAAACCCAGTTTTTTGTGCGAAGTGCGCACTTCGCCCAGTTTTGGTGCGAAGTGCGCACTTCGCCCAGTTTTGGTGCGAAGTCCGACTTCGCCCCTCTTTCTGGGCGCACCTTGTAACTGGTAGGCTGGCAGGCTGGCAGAAAAATGACTAAGTGTCCGTGCGAAGTCCGAACGGCGGTGAGAATCAGCAAGTGCCGGTGCGCAACCCGACTTCGCAGCGAAGTCGATCGCGCCTTTGACCGGTGCGCAGTAGGGAAATAGTGCTACCCGACTGCGCTGTTTTTCACCTGTGCTACCCGATTGTGCTCTAATCCCGGGCGAAGTTGGATAGACTGCCTTGCAAGGCAGACACGTGTCAAGCATTATCATCCGACAAGTGTCCAACTTTGGGATCCGAGCCAAGACATGCCGAGCAAAAGGACAAGCATGGGCCGCACTACTTATGCCAGCTGCCTCATTTAAGACTGACGTGAGTTTCCACCTGCCTCAGCTACCCGCATTCCTGTCAATTTAAAGTTCTTCCCAACGCGCTGTCACGTGGCTGTTCAACCTTCAGGGAGACCATGCCGAGAGTACAGGATACAGCCCGACAGAAGTCAGCACCAGCAGTTCCGCGGCTGCTTTTGTCAGCTAATGTTTGACTGGGACGTTGTGCCCATTAATGTAACGGGGGGGACTCTGGGCTATAAATACCCACCATGTTTTCATTGTAAAGGGGTGGAAGGGGAATGTTTGTTAGGGAATCACCGTACCCATTGTAACCGTGCTTCTGCTAATGAATACAATCTGTATGCCTGGTTCTGTTCTGCTGTCTTTATTCTTTTATGCTGTCTTTCATTATATGCTTTAGGCCCACCTGTGTCGCAGCTCGTTGATTCACTTCGGCGTTTGGCGATCAGGTTCCTCTAGTATTGCTTGTTTAAGCACTTTTTTACTTCATTAATTTAAAGCATTTATAGAATAGATATGGTGGCAGTTCCATCAGTTATGTGTTTTGTTGCTGGTCCGTATCCGGTGATTGATGCGATCCCGTGCTGTTAGTTCCTTGTAGGGAATGTTTGCTGGGAGCCATTGAACAGTGCGGTTAAATTCTCTACATAAACACATATACCTGGCCCTGATATCTCTAGGCTTGCTTTCTACCTATGTCAGTGTACGTATCCGTTAATCGATGCATTGCCGTGCTGTTAGTTCCTTGTAGGGAATGTTTGCTAGGGGATCATTGAATGGTGCATACATTGCTTATGTATCGGAAGTACGCGTAGATTTTGCAGTTCTTTGTCATACTTTTGTATTTATGATGCAGCAAGTAGCGTTGATTGGTGTGTTCCTGTACTGTTAGTTCCCCCCACCAACCTCTGAATATATTTGTAATCCTTTTCTGTACATTTATTTCTTTCTGTACATTCTTCTCTTTCCTGTATCCTTAGCTTAAATCCCCCCCCCCCCAAAAGGAGCCGGCCTTCTCCGGAGATTGGCTCGGAAGGCATCTCTTCCTTCCGGCCTTTCAATGTTGGTTCGCGGGTCCAGGGCGCAATAGCGACCAAATCCTTTCCTCGTGGCGGATTCGTGACCAACAGTTCCTAACCTCCTTTACCTTATACTATGTTGTGTTGTTGGACATTCAAATACGTGATGACCATCTTCTCCACATCTATGACACTTTTTGGGGAATCCTCTATCCCTTCCTCTACCAAAACCGCTTCTTTCTTATGAGGAGGGTCTCCACCTCCTCCGGTGTTCTGGCTGAAATCATTGCGAGAAGTACTAGCTTCTCCTTATTGTTTTTGTTGTCCTCTTCCACTACTTGTTTGTTCCCGTCCTCGTGAGAACCATGATCTTCCTCTTTGATTATTTTGTTGCCTTGACAACTTCTCTTTTGCCTTTAAGGCATACCAGTAGGCTTCTTCTACCATATTCATTCTCATCATACTGGCTTCATCTTGTATGGACAATTATAGTCTCATCGTTTTCCACATGACCGGCCCGAATGGTGAGCCTATAAAATTCCTCCATGTAATCCTTCAAACTCATATCTTTTTGTCTTAAGTTTTGCAATTTCCTAAAAAGACTCAATTGATAACTTGACGAGAAGAATTTGGCCTTCAATTTTGTGACCATTTTCTCCCATGCCTTAATTTTTTCTTTTCTTTTCTTTGTCTTTCACTTTGAACATGGTCCCAACACAAGGACGCATGCCCTTTTAGCTTGGTACAATCGAATTTCACCTTTTTGGCGTCTTCTATTGATTCAAAATCAAAATATTTCTCCATATTTGCGATCTAATCGATAAGTTCCTCAAGGTTTAAACTTCCATTATATGACAAGGTTTCTAACTTTAGCTTCCTACCCATGTTAGAAATTGCTCGAATTAATCTTCTTTTGGATCACCTTCTTGTTCGTCATTGCGAGCTTCTGGTTGGTCCGCTTCCTCCTCTTCACTGTTACTTACGTCTTCTACTTGAATGCCTCTCTTTTGGGTAGTTTCAAGTGCATATAATCGAGCGATGAATCCTGTCATCATTTTTGCTATGTTTGTGGCTTGAGGGCCTCGTGGTCTTCCTCTTCCTTGTTGTGCCATCTTTCTTTTGGCACATATCAAACCTCAAAGCGGTTTTTCATCAGATGTTGTGGTTGCCAATGCTTTGATTGACATGTATGCAAAATGTGGGAGAATACACAAGGCATGGGAATTGTTTGACAAAATGCATGACGAAGACACGGTTTCATTGAACACAATGATTGCAGGATATGCACAAAACGGACAAGTTGAAAGGGCCCGCGAATTGTTTGACAAAACACCTCATCGAAATGCAGTGTCATGAACTGCAATGATTGCAGGATATGCACAAAACGGACACGTTGAAAAGGCGCGCGAATTGTTTGACAAAATGCCTCAACGAAGTACTGTCTCATGGAATGCAATGATTGCAGGATATGCACAAAATGGGTTTTCTGGAAAGGCCCTGGAGACTTTTAAACACATGCAATTGTCAGGTGTAAAGCCAAGCTCAGCAACATTTTACAGCATCCTTCCCGCTTGTGCCAAAACAGGTGCTCCAGAAGACGGCATGGACATCCATGAAAGAATAGTTGAAAATGGATTTTCATCGGATGTTGTGGTTGTCAGTGCTTTGATTGACATGTATGCAAAATGTGGGAGAATATACAAGGTACAGGAATTGTTTGACAAAATGCATAATGCAGACACAGTTTCATGGACTACAATGATTGCAGGATATTAACAAAATGGGTTTTCTGAAAAGGCCTTGCAGACTTTTAAGCAAATGCAATTGTCAGGTGCAAAGCCAGACTCAGCAACCTTTGCCAGCATTCTTCCAGCATGTGCTAACATGGGAGCTCTAGAAGAGGGTATAAACGTTCATCAAAAAGTAATTGAAAACAGATTTTCAGCAGATGTTGTGGTTGTGAATGCCTTGATAGACATGTATGGAAAATGTGGAAGAATAGAGAAGGCACAGGAATTGTTTGACAAAATGCATATTGCAGACACAGTTTCATGGAATGCAATGATTTTGCAGGATATTCACAAAATGGGTTTTCTGAAAAGGCCGTAGAGACTTTTCAGAAGATGCAATTGCCAGCTGTAAAGCCAGACTCTGCAACCTTTGCCAGCATTCTTCCAGCATGTGCCAACATGAGAGCCCTAGAAGTGGGTATAAACATTCATAAAAAAATAAATGAAAACAGATTTTCAGCAGATGTTGTGGCTGTGAGCGCCCTTATAGACATGTATGCAAAATGTGGAAGAATAGACGAGGCCCAGGAATTGTTTGACAAGATGCATGATGCAGACACAGTTTCATGGAATGTAATGATTGCAGGATATGGAATTCATGGCTACAGCGAGGATGCCCTTAAACTCTTTGATCTGATGAAGCGCATGGGAACCAACCCTAACAACGTAACCTTTGTACGTGTTCTGTTTGCATGCAGCCATGCAGGTCTAGTGGATGAGGGCTGTAAATACTTTAATAGCAAAAAAAACACCCTAGTTTTTTGTGTCAATCTTGACCATATAAAACATTTTAAAAATTACTCCAAACTTGAGATGTGAGGCTTCTACCTTAAAAACCATTTTGGTTTTTCTTTCCAATAATAGAGTCCAAGGCAAAATTGTAACTATCAAAATTGTTTTTCAACCACAAATAAGATAAATAATTAGGGGTAATGAATTCTCCAACCCTTGGTCAATTTTCTTCCGCAAATTTAAAAAGGATAAACATTTCAAATTTCCATAAGTAATTAGGATCCTTACAAAATCCTGGATCATTTAATGAGATGCTTTTCATAAGACTTACACCGTTATAAAATACGTAATGTTACTATAAAAGATCTTAATGCAATTCTATACATGAGCTTATCCTGTGAACATGCTCTCAAAAAGGATTTAGTGAAGAAATATTCAATTAATTTTATTCTACCGTAACCATTTGCAAGCATTTTTTTAATTCAAATAATAAAAAACTTTTTGAGTTCTTTGTTTGAAACTTTTAAGAGTGCTTGTCTCTAGTGTAGAGTAGCTAAACTAATTATTTCTTCTTTATAGGAAACTATATAAATTTAAAAAATTCACATAAATAATATAATTAAGTATAACATAATAAAAAAATATTTTAATTGGAGGAGCATATTCTGCATCTAATTAGTGAGTTGCATCAAACTAGTGAGTGCGAGCCAGGAGCAACTGCAACAGCGAGTGCGGGTCGGGAGTAACTGCAACAACGAGTGCGGGTCGGGAGTAACTGCAACAGCGAGTGCGAGCGCGAGCGTGTGAGCCGGGAGTAAGTGCAACAATGAGTGCGAGCGTGAGCGTGAGCCGGGAGTAAGTGCAACAGCGAGTGCGAGCGCGTGAGCCGGGAGTAAGTGCAACAGCGAGTGCGAGGGCGTGAGCCGGGAGTAAGTGCAACAACGAGTGTGAACGTGATCCGGGAGTAAGTGCAGCAGCAAGCGCGAGCGGAGAGTAAGTGCAGCAACAAATGTGAGTAAGTGCAGCCGAAAGTGAGTGTGAGTGAGTGCAGCCAAAAGTGAGTGCAAGCGCAAGCCAGTAGTAAGTGTAGCAAGGAGTGCGAGCATGAGCTGGGAGTGAGTGTGCAAGCCCGGAGCCAATGAGATCAGAGAGGGAGTGCGAACCAAGAGGGAGTGAGAGCCAAGATTCAGTCATGGCAAAAGAGTGGCAGGTTCATCTGCAGTGCATCAATGCTTCAAACCCTTACCATGAATGTGTGGAACATTATTTTCAAAAAATTGTTGAAGTCAAGGAACACCAGGAAAAATAAGAGACAAGGGCAATTGTGAGCCAAGAGAGAGTGCAAGTTGGGAGTGAGTGTGAGGTAGGAGAGAGTGCAAACCAAAAGGGAGTGCAAGTCGGGATTCAATCATGGTAAAAGAGCGGTAGGTTCATCCAGAGTGCATCAATGCTTCAAACCCTTACCACTAATTTGTGGAACATTGTTTCCAAAAATTATTGAAGCGAAGGAATACCAAGAAAAAGAAGAGACGAGCAATTGTGGGCTAGGAGTAAGTGTGAGGCAAGAGAGAGTGCAAGCTGGGAGCAAGAGTGAGTGCAAGCAGAGAGGGAGTGCGAACGAAGAGGGAGTGCAAGCCAAGAGCAAGCCCCATTTTTTTTTGTGTAAAGAAAATTATTTTTGAAAGCCCTAATGGGAAGTCAAGATGCCCTAGCTAGAAATCAAAATACCCTTGTTGGAATGAAGGCCCAAGCTGGAGATAAGTGAAAGAGCGAATACATGGCAAGTTCGAACTAGGTAGCAATAGTACACCAGAAGTAAGTATCAAGGATGAGACGATTTAGCATGATATAATAGTTCTTAAAAGTAGAGGGCTAATATGTAAGTTCCTTTGATCACGACCAGGGTTTTTGGAGATTCAAAATTGAATTAAGTGGAAGTGAGGATTGAATTCAAATTATTCCGTGACTTTTCTTCCTAAAGGTTTTTTTCTCATCATCTTTTCCAGTTCAAAAATTAGAGATAAAATAATGGTTGGTGGCCCATGATTCATGGGAGGAGATGCACTTTTAATTCAAAAAATTAATACTAAGTCTTAATAAAAAAGAACATACCGATATCCCCTAAGAAAATACCCTACTTGTACCATTTCGACCTGGCTAGCCTTTTAAATCAACATAAGAAACTATTAAAACAACAATTAATTTGACATTGTCTTGGCGGACAGCGCAACAGTTTGAGGTTTGACTCTTCTTGAGAAGGTCCAAGGTTCAAATTGTTGTGTTAATCTTCGATTGATAAGCTTTAGCTCTCTCGTTTTTATAATCAAAATTTCGAAGAAGGTTTCTGACCTGCCCAAAACCGTCGCAGAATGCAAAGCTCTCTATTTTAAGAGTGCCCACCAGACCATTGATGGTCCCCCTCAGGCTAGGTAAACCGCCACAAGATGCAAAGCTCTCTATTTTAAGATTTTATAAGAGTGTGCACCAGCAACGGTAGGAATCTCCAACAACCTGAATCAACAACAAGGACGTGGAATAGGCTTATTGGAAGCCGCCCCTCTGGGTTCAACCCTTCACAGTTACTGGGTTCAACCGTGCGCTTCACAGTTACTGGTTGTAATCAACTCCCCTTCGCTTCTTTCGCGATGTAATACTCCGCATCCAATTCACTGTGGCAATCGAAATCTGAAATCACAGAAATAAATTGCCATAAGACCACCTTCTTAACTTTTGAACACGATGGTCTTTTCTTGGGATGGTGTTTTGAAGGCGATGGTCTTTTGTTGCTCACGTTTTTCCAATCATACAATCTCATCCATTGCCCACCAAAATCACAATCTCCATATCGATATCAATTTCATTCTCACACAACTCTGTCGCGAAGGGCGGTTGAAGGACGCAATACACATTTTGCTTACTACAAATACACACGACTCTTTACACTCTTCAACATGTCTTCAACTCCTGCAGACCTGCATCGCCAACAATGCCCTTTCAGAGGGCAAGATGCTTCACTCACTCATCAACCGCATCGGACATAAATTTGACACCTCCGACCACAAATTTCTACAAGACAGACTCATTCGCATGTATGTTCATTGCAGAAGTCTGGCGGACGCTCTCCAAGTTTTGGATTGCATGACTGAACGAAACGTCTTCTCATGGAATATGATAATTTCAGCTTACGAAAGACATGGCTTTCCTCGACAGGCACTGACACTGTTTCACCAAATGCAACAAACAGCAGCAGCAGTCCATCCAAATCAATTCACCTTTCCCACTGTCCTCAAGGCATGCGCCAAACTGACAGATTCGCAACAGGGTTTATGCATCCATCAAAGACTCTTTAAAAGCGGTTTTTCATCCGATGTTGTGGTTGTCAATGCTTTGATTGACATGTATGGAAAATGTGGGAGAATACACAAGGCACAGGAATTGTTTGAAAAAATGCATGATGCAGACACAGTTTCATGGACTGCAATGATTGCAGGATATGCACAAAACGGACAAGTTGAAAGGGCCCGCGAATTGTTTGACAAAATGCCTCATCGAAATGCAGTCTCATGGAATGCAATGATCGCAGGATATGCACAAAACGGACACGTTGAAAAGGCGCGCGAATTGTTTGACAAAATGCCTCAACGAAGTACTGTCTCATGGAATGCAATGATCGCAGGATACGCACAAAATGGGTTTTCTGAAAAAGCCCTAGAGACTTTTAAGCAGATGCAATTGTCAGGTGTACAGCCAGACTCTGTAACCTTTAACAGCATTCTTCCAGCATGTGCCAAGATGGGAGCTCTAGAAGCGGGTATAAACGTTCATCAAAAAGTAATTGAAAACAGATTTTCAGCAGATGTTGTGGTTGTGAATGCCTTGATAGACATGTATGGAAGATGTGGAAGAATAGACAAGGCACAGGAATTGTTTGACAAAATGCATAATGCAGACACAGTTTCGTGGAATGCACTGATTGCAGGATATGCACAAAATGGGTTTTCTGAAAAGGCCCTGGAAACTTTTAAACTCATGCAATTGTCAGGTGTAAAGCCAAGCTCAGCAACATTTGCAAGCATCCTTCCGGCTTGTGCCAAAACAGGTGCTCTAGAAGACGGCATGGACATCCATCAAAGAATAGTTGAAAATGGGTTTACATCGAATGTTGTGGTTGTCAGTGCTTTGATTGACATGTATGCAAAATGTGGGAGAATATACAAGGCACAGGAATTGTTTGATAAAATGCATAATGCAGACACAGTTTCATGGAATGCAATGATTGCAGGATATGCACAAAATGGGTTTTCTGAAAAGGCCCTAGAGACTTTTAAGCAGATGCAATTGTCAGGTGTAAAGCCAGACTCTGTAACCTTTGCCAGCATTCTTCCAGCATGTGCCAACATGGGAGCTCTAGAAGAGGGTATGGACATCCATCAAAGAATAGTTGAAAATGGTTTTTCATCGGATGTTGTGGTTGTCAGTGCTTTGATTGACATGTATGCAAAATGTGGGAGAATAGACAAGGCACAGGAATTGTTTGACAAAATGCATAATGCAGACACAGTTTCATGGACTGCAATGATTGCAGGATATGCACAAAATGGGTTTTCTGAAAAGGCCGTAGAGACTTTTAAGAAGATGCAATTGTCAGGTGTAAAGCCAGACTCTGTAACCTTTGCCAGCATTCTTCCAGCATGTGCCAACATGGGAGCTCTAGAAGAGGGTATAAACATTCATCAAAAAATAAATGAAAACAGATTTTCAGCAGATGTTGTGGCTGTGACTGCCCTGATAGACATGTATGCAAAATGTGGAAGAATAGACAAGGCCCGGGAATTGTTTGACAAGATGCAGGATGCAGACATAGTTTCATGGAATGCAATGATTGCAGGATATGCCATTCATGGCTACAGCAAGGATGCCCTTAAACTCTTTGATCTGATGAAGCACATGGGGACCAACCCTAACAACGTAACCTTTGTAGGCGTTCTATTTGCATGCAGCCATGCAGGTCTTGTGGATGAGGGCTGTAAATACTTTAATAGCATGAGCGACTCTTATTGCATTATTCCTGAGATGAATCATTATGCATGCATTGTTGACCTTATTGGCCGTGCAGGCTATCTTGAGGAAGCTTTGAACTTCATTGTCAAAATGCCCATAAAACCTGAATTGGTTGTGTGGATGTGTCTGCTTGGTGCTTGTAGATCACATAAGAATATAGGAATAGGGGAATTTGTGGCAACAATCCTTTTTGTGTTGGAGCCTAAACGTGCTGCATCTTATGTTCTTCTTTCAAATATTTATGCCGAAGTGGGCAGCTGGGATGATGTTCAAAGAATAAGGACATTGATGAAAGATAGAGGAATTAAGAAGACACCTGGTTGTAGTTGGATTGAAGTTCAGAAAAGGGTACATGTTTTTTGTGTAGGAGACAGATCACACCCACAAACACAGGAGATCTATGGAAAATTGGAGGAATTGTCGAGTGAGATGAAGGCAGCGGGGTATGTTCCAAATACAATACCTGCGCTGCATAATGTGGAGGCTGAGGATAAAGAATTGCTTCTCTGCCAGCATAGCGAAAAATTGGCAATTGCATTCGGGTTGTTAAAGACTCCCCCCGGAACCATTATTAGAGTTGTGAAGAACCTTCGAGTATGTGGTGACTGCCATACTGCAACCAAGTTTATCTCTAAGATTGTTGCAAGGGACATTGTTGTAAGGGATGCAAACCGATTCCATCATTTCAAAAATGGAAAATGTTCTTGTGGAGATTACTGGTGATGCAAAGTAACACAAGATCTAAAGAGTCTTCCACAATGACATGGTGCATGCTTTCAGATTTCAGTGGTAGAAAATTACCATGTTTCATATCATTTTCTCAAAAAATGTTGTTATTAAATATTTGTACAAATAGGCCAACGGGTTCTTGGTTCAATAGTTGGGACAAATAGTTGATGTAGCCCACACCAAGGTTCAAATCTCGACGGCACCAAATAGCTCAATGTGACTAAATTGATGTAAAAGGGAAAGGGTAACCCTTTCAAAACCCTACTTTTAAAATATATATATTTGTACAAATAGACAATGTTGTTGATTGCTGACATCATATTGTTTGAGTGAATGTAACTTCCTAGGTATATCGATGGGGTATTTTTGAAAGCCTTGTTTTTTAATACTATGAGTGATGATATTGAACTATTTTTCAGGAATCATATACAACTTTATAGTGAAGAGCTGGAGAAGGAGGTGGAAGAATCGTGAACATGAAATGAGAAATACTTGAAGGAAATGGAAAACACTCAACAAACAATAAATTTAAGAGAAGAGCTGATGCAATCGTCATATACGACAACGTTCCCTTTGAATGGTGATTGTCTCAAGTCAGCATCCTATGAGACGGTAAATATTCTTTGTACGACGATATTCTAGATTACAACAATTCAATTTGTACAATAGTCAATTCGTATGACACTTTAGTTGTACGACAAATTCCTTCAAGTTGGACGACTTGAACAAGATCGTCCAATTGTATGGTGTGCTGATTTGTATGATAAGATTATTTGGAAGTCATTCAATCGAAGTCATCAATTTCGAAGGGCATACTTTAGTTTAATTTGAACGACACTTCTCAGTATTTGACCTCTCATTTCAAATACTTGTTCTTTGTGTTTTATTGAGACGGTTATCACATGTCCTTAGTGAATGGCAATCACCCTCGATAAGAATCCCTTTCGGTACTCCCTCAATTGCTTCTCCTGCAACCTTAGGCAGTCACTTGCACTTTTGTGTGTCACGTTATGGTAACACACACTCAACAACACAAGATAATAATCTTTTATATAACATAATTAAACGTTAAACGACCTTATATATATAATTGTGGAGTGCAGCTATTGAAACGGTTATCGAGACGGTTAGCCCTCTTGGTTGCTCAATGGTTGGCCACCGGATGGTTGGTCTTCGAGTGCTCCCACATCATACTCATTGGGTAAAGGAAATTTTTCATGAACATTGTTGGGAATCTTAGACGAAAACTCTGTATTTAGCAAGCTTGGAAGCATTTATCCATGTCGCCATGTCAACTTCCTTATTCTACCACTTAACTAGATGCTCAAAATATTTTGTCTCTAGTCCTTTGAGCCACTCCAGAATCTATGATTGCCTCAATTTCATCTTGTTCCTTCTTTAGCAACTATCGTACCCTTTCTGCCATCGAAGGATCTAGAGTCGTATTGTCCTACTCACTTGTTGATCCTTTGTAATAAGGGTATAAATTTGCTACAGTAAAGATAGGGTTTATACCAACTCCTTCGGTAGTTCTAGTTCATAAGCATTCACGACAAACTTCCTCAAGATCTTGCATGGTCCTATATTTTTCCACTTTAACTTGTTATAAGTTCCTTGTGGGAACCTTTAAGTGTGCTAAAACCATGTCTCCCACATGGAATTCATGTTCTCTCCTCTTGATATCAACATGTTGCTTGTATAGCATGGCATTTCTCTCCAAATCGGACTTTTCCTTGTGCAAATTTTGCATATATTTCCCAAAGCACTCTTCCTTCCCAAACCAGCCATATTTCTCAACTTGTCAACTCCTTAGGGATTGAATCCATATACAATATGAAAAAGACTCTTGGTGGTACTACTATTGATCGAGTTATTGTATGTAAATTCAGCTTGTGCTAAGATAGTATCCCACAGACTTGGTTTATGTCCTACCAACCACCTCAATAGGTTTCCAAGGCTTCAATTCACCACCTTCATCTGCCCATCTGTTTGTGGGTGATATATTGAATGGAAACCCAACTTAGCACCTAGTTTCTAACATAAGGTTCTCTAAAAATGACCCACAAATTTGCTCTCTTTCTAAAACAATGCTCTTTGACAACCCATATAGTCTTACCATTTCCTTGAAGAATAAGGTAGCAATATGAGTTGCATCATTGGTCTTCCTACAAGGTATGAAATGCGCCATCTTTGAGAGTCTATCAACCACAACAAAAACCGAGTCATTACCCCTTTGCATTCTTGGCAATCCAAGAACAAAATTCATGCTTATGTCTTCCCATGGCCTCTCTGAAATTGGTAATGGTTGATACATTCCAGTGTTTTGGCTCTTCCCTTTTGCATACTGACATATTTGACAACCTTGCACAAATATTCTTACATTTGTACTCATTCCAGACCAATAGTAACTTTCTTCAAGCTACCTTAGGGTTTTATCTATCTCGAAATGTCCTGCAAGTCCTCCATTGTGTTTTTTTAGTTATCAAATTTTCTCTCATTGAATTTCAAGGTATGCAAAATTGTTGCCCCTTGAATAACATTCCTTCTTGGATGAAATAATGCCTCCATTTCTTCAAAGCTTGAACAATGGCATAAAAAAATTGGTCATAGTATGAGTATTTCCTCTTTGCCTCATTGAGCTTCTCGCTGAAATAGAATTTGGGCTTGCCTTCTTGGCTCAAGGTTCCTATCGTTGTCACACTTGCATCATAATCCACCTGAAAGACCTTGTTGAAATTCATAAAAGCTAGAATCGGTTGTTCTGTTATCTTTTCCTTCAGGATTCGAAAAATCATTTTTGTTAAACTCATGCCTTCCTCCTTTTAGGGTCTCCATAATTAGTGCACAAATCCCACTGAAATTTTTAATAAACTTCCTATAAAAACTTGCTAGACCATGGAAACTCCTGGTCGCAAATATACTTCTTGGGGATGGCCAGTTTACAATGGACTTGACCTTCTCATGATACATTTGTAACCCCTCGTGAAATCACAAAACCCAAGTACACCAATTCCTCTTTCATAAAGCTACATTTCTTCAAGTTGACTAGCAAATTTTCTTCCTTAAGTCTTTGTAAGACCAATCTCAAATGTGTCAAATGGTCTTCCTTACTTTTACTGAATATCAAAATGTTTTCCAAATTGACAACCACAAACTTGCCAAGAAATGGTTTCAACACTTCATTCATCAACCTATAAATGTACTAGGTGCATTAGTCAATATGAATGGCATAACCAACCACTTATACAATCCATCCTTTGTTTTGAATGCGATCTTCCACTCATCTCCTTCCCTAATCCAGATTTGATGATAGCCACTCTTAAAATCTATCTTTGTGAAGTGCTCTACTCCACTCAAGCAATCCATCAAATTGTCCATGCATGACAATGGAAATCTATACTTTATGGTTATCTTGTTAATAGCCCTTGAATCTGTACACATGCGCCATTCTCCACCCTTCTTTGGTGCAAGTACAATTGGTATTGCACATGGGCTTAAAATTTTTCTAATCAACCCTTTGTCCAATAGCTCCTAGACTTATCTTTTTATTTCCTCATTTTCCACTAGCATCATTCTATTTGATGCCTTATTGGACAAACTCGATCCAGGAAAGAAATTTATGTGGTGGCTAATACTCCTCAGTTGTGGGAATCAATACGATATTTCTTTTGACAAAATTTCTGCATACTCCTCTACCAAATCCTTTACTTAACTTCGGATTTCATCCATCCTATTGCTATCTCACCCTTCTTCTTTGTCATCTCCTTCAAAAATTGTTTTCCAGAAATCAAACATACTTTAGGACCATTGTCCTCTCTTTCATCTTTGTCCTTCAATGGACTTAGTATGTACTTCTTACTGTATTTTACAATGGTGTGGGTGTTTTTGCTACCATCATGTACTTCCCTCCTATCATATTGCTAAGGTCTTGCCAACAACACATGGCAAGCATCCATAAGCATAATATCACATAGGACCTCATCTTTGTAAGATCTTGTGGTTGGGAGATCTTGTGGAGCTATTCCTTCCTAAAGGAGTATTTTTGGTGTTGCCGTACCTTAAGGGTATTATCTATCTATGTATCATTGTGTGGATTATTATTGTGGATAATTATTTATGGATTAATGATTTGATATTTATACATATTGGTGAATGATTTCTATTAATGAGAATAAAGTTTCGTAACATAGGACCTCATCCTTGTAAGATCCAATTTGAAATTTCACCTGACATTGTTCACTGACTAAAATTTGGTATCCCTTTTGCAACCAATAGACCTTGTACAGATTGGGGTGTTCTATCCTCCTCAAACCTAGTTTCTCTACCATTTCAATGGATATTAGATTATCTGTACTCCCACTATCTACAATGACTTTGCAACATTTGCCTCCAGACTTGTATACTGTTCTTAAAAGATATCTCCTTTGGATAGGTTCATATTTTGTCTTATTTGGCTTTAATAGTACTCTCTTCATCATGAGAGATTCTTCCTATTCTGGCTCCTTTGTATGTTTTTGGGAATCAACACTTTATTCTTTTGCTTGTGCAATATGGTTTCTAACCTCCTTTCCCTTATTTATACTCTATTGTGTTGTTGGACATTCAAATACCCGATGACCATATTCTCCACATCTATAACACCTTTTGAGGAATCCTATATCCTTTCCTCTACCAAAACTACCTCTTCCTTATGAGGAGTCTCCACCTCCTCCGGTGTTCTGGCTGAAATCATTGCGAGAAGTACTAGCTTCTCCTTGTTTTTGTTGTCCTCTTCCACTACTTGTTTGTCCTCATCCTCGTTAGAACCATCCTCTTCCTATTTTATTATTTTGTTGCCTTGAAAACTTCTCCTCTACCTTTAAGGCATACCGGTAGGCTTCTTCTACCATCTTCATTCTCATAATACTAACTTCATCTTGTATGGACAATTGTAGTCCATTAATAACTTCGAAACCTTCTCATATTTTTTCACATGACTAGCCCGAATGGTGAGCCTATAAAATTCCTCCATGTAATCAGACTCATATCTTTTTGTATTAAGTTTTGCAATTTCCTAAAAAGACTCAATTGATAATTTGACAAGAGGAATTTGGCCTTCAATTTCGTGATCATTTTCTCCCATGTCTTAATCTTTTCTTTGTATTTCACTTTGAACATCATCCCACCACAAGGACGCATGCCCTTTTAGCTTGGTACAATCGAATTTCACTATTTTAGGGTCTTCTATTGATTCAAAATCATAATATTTCTCCATATTCGAGATCTAATCAATAAGTTCCTTCGGGTTTAAACTTCCATTATATGACAAGGTTTCTAACTTTAGCTTCCTACCCATGTTAGAAATTGCCCAAATTAATCTTTCTTTTGGATCTCCTTCTTGTTTGTCATTGCGAGCTTATGGTTGGTCTGCTTCCTCCTCTTCACTTCGTATTCTACTTGAAAACCTCTTCTTTGGGTAGTTTCAAGTGCATCTAATCGAGCGATGACTCCTCTCATCATTTTTGCTATGTTTGTGGCTTGAGGACCTCTTTGTCTTCCTCTTCCTTGTTGTGCCATATTTCCTTTGGCATGTATCAAACCTCAGAGATCAATTGGCTCTGATACCAAAATGATGCACTTATCACAGACAACAACATTCTCTTTGAACAATGATCGTCTCAAGTCAACGTCTTGTGAGATGGTAAATCTTCTTTGTATGGTGATATTCTAGTGTACAACAATCAATTCATATGACACTTTAGTTGTATGACAAATTCCTTCAAATTGTATGACTTGAACATGATCGTTCAATTGTATGATGTGCTGGTTTGTACAATAGAATATTGAATGATAATATTATTTGGAAGTCATTCAATTGAAATCATCAATTTTGAAGGGAATACTTTTGTTTAATTTGAATGACACTTCTTAGTATTTGACATCTCATTTCAAATACACGTTCTTTGCATTTTATTGATACGGTTATCACACGTCCTTAGTGAATGACAATCACTCAATAAGATTCCCTTTCGATACTCCCTCAATTTCTTCTCTTTCAACCTCAAGCGGTCACTTGCACTTCTATGTGTCACGCTATGCTAACACACACTGAACAACACAACATAATAGTCTTTTATATAACATAGTGAGAATTAAAAGAAGTATTTAGAAATTTTATTAAATGGTGGCAATAGCCAAATGGAAATACTCATAGATAAAAAAAAAGAAACCCTATGTTTCTTAAGCTCTTCCCTTGCTCATTCCTCCCTGAGTTTGGCTCTTTCATTTCGCTAGTAGTTCTCTTTTCTCTTTAGAGCTTCTCCTTCGCTCTCTTCACCTTTTTCACCTCTCTTCTAATAGACGTTTGATGACCTTATATATAATTGTGGAGTGCAACTATTGAAACAATGAGCCTTCTTGGTTGCTCAACAGTTGGCCACCGGACGGTTGGTATTCGAGTGCTCTTGCTTCAAGGGCTTACAAGTAACCCAGTACTTTGGTATGAGGAGCAGAGCAACTCTTAATTGTACTTTGCTCTTACCTTTATTGTTTTGTGAGTCTTTTTGTTTGGATTCATTCTATTATCTTGTGCCTATGTTTGCATCTGCCATTTGGGTCCAAATTCTATATAGTAATTTATTTATACATCGATGCAGATTTTGCATTGTTCATGGTTCTAAAATACCAAGAATATTTTGAGTGGAATTAGACCATGTTTTGCACATTTAACTGCTAAAAATTGTTGTCCAAATTTGGTTATTGGAATTCTTTAGCTATAGAAGTGAAAAGCTCAGTCTATAAGGCTTTCAAATATCCATTTTATTATATAATTCATATAAATTTGGTTTGCTAGCTAGGCACATAACATAAATGAGTTTCTTATAAAAAAATTCATAACATTTATTAATGCTAATTACCAAGAATATTTTGGGTGGAATTAGACCATGTTTTGCACATTTAACTGCTAAAAATCGTTGCTCAAATTTGGTTATTGGAATTATTTAGTGATAGAAGTGAAAAGTATAGTTTGTAAGGCTTTTAAAGATCCATTTTATTATATAATTCATGTAAATTTGGTTTGTTGGCTAGGCACATAATATAAATGAAGTTTCTTATAAAAAAAATCATGACATTTATAAATTAAAAATAATTAAAAAGTAATGGTTATATATTTTTAATAAATATTTAACATGAACATTGTTTTGTTAAAGAGCCAACGTGCTCAACTTTATGTTTAATGTTTTATTTATATATTTTTTAAAGGGTGTTATATATTTTTAACAAGTATTTAACATCATGGCTTTATTAAAGAAACAACATGGTTTTGGCATTCAACTTTATGTTGTATTTTTATCTTGTTTTCTTTTAATTGATTATATGGGATTGAAAGGGGCCCACCCCATATTACATCATGACCATATAGTGATATTAACTTGGCTATTATACATGTATTGCTTGGCAAGATTTGAACCTGGTCTCCTCCTTTAAAGTTGAGGAATTTAATTAATTGAGCTAATTCCATTTAATGTATCCTTTATTTTTTTGTTTGAAACTATTTATTAAAGTTTGTATATGTATAGGTGCTTCCATACCACCCATTTTTTTAAGGACAAGTCATTTTTTTGTTATAAGATGAAGTCACTTTCTAATATATATATATATATATAAGTAAAGTATTTTTTTTTGCATTTTAATTTAATGAACAAGTACAAAAGCATACATCATAAGATTTACAAATGATATTAATAAGAGAAGAATACATG
This sequence comes from Wollemia nobilis, assembly GCA_028583015.1. NCBI lineage: Eukaryota > Viridiplantae > Streptophyta > Pinopsida > Araucariales > Araucariaceae > Wollemia > Wollemia nobilis. Next base: position 337,602 of record JAQPPZ010002875.1, read on the forward strand.
TAGAAGCAAAAATAAAATTTATTTATTTGTAATTGCATATACCTATACCTGTGAGGGATACCATAGTGGTAAGTCCTAGGGTTTTCATCGAGGAGACCCAAGTTCAAACCCTGATATGAGGGCACCAAGACCCCTCTTAAAAACCTGTGTAAACTCAATTTTTAGCTGCAAGCTTACGATAGTGGTAAGGGATTTGGCCTCTCTTTTAGAGGTCTAAGGTTCAAACCCCACTCAGTATGAGGGGATCGAGACCCCTCATAAAAACATGTGTAAACTCATTGGAGTTGCAAGCATACTACAATGGTAATGGCTTTGGACTCTCTTTTAGAGGTCCAAGGTTCAAACCCCACTTAGTATGAGGAGACTGGGACCCCTCCTAAAAACCTGTGTAAACTCATTCGAGTTGCAAGCTTATTGTAGTGGTAAGGGCTTTAGCCTCTCTTTGAGAGGTCCAAGGTTCAAACCCCACTCAATATGAGGGGGATCATGATCCCTCATAAAAACCTATGTAAACTCATTTGAGTTGCAAGCTTATTGTAGTGGTAAAAGCTTTAGCCTCTCTTTGAGAGTTCCAAGGTTCAAACCCAAATAAATATGAGGGGATCAGTACCCCTCATAAAAACCTGAGTAAAATCATTAAAAAAAAGAATAATAACAAATAATATTAAAGAGTGTATTGGGAAAACATAATAGTTTGAAGATGAAAAATATTTTTAATAGAAACATAAACTTGATATGGTTTAATTAACTTGACACCAATATATTGAGAGCAATATAATGTTTTATTATTTTTATGAGAGTGGCCTCGATAAAAGTCATGTATAACTTATAAAACATGCATACTAATAAAATTGAGAATAACACAAATTTTTTCTTTAATTATGATAAAATTATAGATCCAAGTGATTTAGTGCGCACTGTAGACACCAAATCCTAGCCATTTGCTATATATATATATATATATATATATATAATTTCCATATCCTAGCCACTAGCCAAACCCTAACCCTAGCTTACCATTTGGTAATGCTAGCTTGCCACCTCCAAACCCTAACCCTAACCTTCCAAAAGGTTATAAAACCTTATTCACTTTTGTGAAGAACGATTGAGCCAAAAATCTGTAACGAGACTGTCGAAATCGCGAGAGTAAACCCTAATCGAAGTCTGGATATTGAGACATTGAGGTCCCAAATCAATTTCAACTAGTTCTAGTAGACGTGGCTCTATGTTCGCAGAGATGGAGGACTGTGTTTAACCAGTCCTCAAACGTGGCCCCATGTTTGCTCAATGACATTTTCAACCCTCACGGACATAGATAGAATTAGGTATCAACAAGACAATTTGGTTTATTTATTTTTTGTTCTTTGCATCTTGTTTAATAGTGTGCAAGCATTCTATTTAGGGTTTGGTGGTTTTCTTTAATGCATATCAATAGGTGCTATTGACCCCGTTTGTTTGCAAGCTCATGTGTGCAGGTTATAGGTCATTGGATGTTGTTGGAGTGAAGGTTGGACCACAAGGATAGTTGAAGCCCATCCAAAAATTGATTTTAGCAGAGAAGAAATTTGACACCATCATTCATTTGTAATTGCAAAAGGGGCATCTTTCCCCTTTTACCCATTGTAATCTAAGCAAGCAAGCAAATCATTGTAATCATACCCCTGCACACTCGGGGTAAAGCATTGTAAAAAGGAGACCAAGGCTCCACAAAATTCAATACAAAGTCATTTCATTACAATTGTTTGTGTTTCTTTATTGTATTTGCTTGGTGTCATTTTATTTGCTTACAATCACATCAACAATTTGCTTCTAAGTAAGACAATACTATGTTGAAATTGTAATTTGATTCATGGCCAAAATGAACATTATGTGATGTTTTTGGATAGGTCTAAGGGCATTTCATTATGCAATGTATTAATTATTTGTAATATTTTATTAGGTAAGCCTTATGGGTAATGGTTAACCTTGTTATGGTTAAACCCTCTTTATAATTTATAATTAACCTAAAGCCCTCTTGTTATGTCAGCTTATGTTAAACTTTATAATGTAATTGGGGTTTTGGTATTGCTATAAATACTCCCATCACGCTGCTCATTTATTTGTCAGAGTGTTGTGTAATATTATCTATGAATATAGTGATTACTTATGGTGCTTACTGGTGTTCACCAATTCCTTCTCTTTTTGTCCTTCTTTTCCTTCTCTGTATAAGATTTGAGTGCATGATTTGCTTCTATTTTTTTCTAAAAAATATTGTGAATTCCAACATGGTATCAAAGTAGGTATGGATCTACCTCACTTGGTCACATAGAAGTGATATTTAGAGCCTTTGATTCTTAGGATAAGTTACTTTTCCCAACTTCATAAGCTTTTCCAGCATAAGGAGCAAAGAGGAGATTTATTTCCATGTTTTTTGCTTGAGGATTACTGCTATGAATTTGGATCTTGATTCATCTCTCAAATTGTTGAAGAAAGAAAAAGGGCAATTTTTAAAATTAGAATTTAGTTTTCTTACACTCGTGCATGTTCCTCCTGTCGCCATGTGTGATTCTTTTGAAGGCATTGACATCCATCTTCATGGAGTCCAAACACAGTTCTATCACTATTAATAATATGACAAAACAACTAGCAAAGGGGAAGTCAAAATGTTGTAAATAAAAGATCATGGGTTCAAGCCCACCCATCATTTTTTGTTACATTTAGATTGAGCAAGGTTCAACCAATGTTTTTGTATCAGAATAGATGCCTTGAACTGATAAAATGGTTTTTTGGCCAACTGAATGAAAAATATATCACATGTTAAGAGTGGTTTTAAGTTTGAACCATGCATGCCATGTTTTTGTTCAAGACAATGGATGTCGATCAACAATGCATATGGAGTACCTAATGGGGACATATCCATACTTGGTGCCCAAAAACAGTTAATGTAGTTGGTTATTCCATGCATGATAAGGTGATTGTTGCCTTGACATGCCTAGTCCAAATTGAAATAATTATTTTTATGAGCTTGTGTGTCCTACTTTAGCGGAGGTATTTGCTTGTGGGTTATTTATATGTGTCTAACTATAACACCATGGTGGCATGGTTAGTGCAAGGAACTTAGCCCAAAGATGATATAGGTTTGAAATATGATTTTGGCATCCGTTCTAATAGTTGCAAATGTGGAGGCCTCCTTGGTGGCTGATGTGGTTGAATTTCAGGTCACACATACAAATTTTTTCATATACGTATATGTTGGACCAATCAAGGATGTGCAAATATCAAAAACCAAGAAAACCAAAGGAGCTAAGGTGGTTTAAAGTTTTTGAAGCATAAAAACAAATTATAATTTTCTAAGTGGTAGGTTGGGATTGAATCTTGCAACCCTAAGGTTTGACCATTTAATTTTTAAAATTTTAAGGGTCCATTAGGGAAAAAATTCTAGAGGACATATTTTGCATAAAGAAGAGTTTTGAGCTCTATGCATTGGTGGCATTAGTTTATGGACTTGATATAGTGTTAGGGATTAGATTGGGTAGGATAGACCATAAAGCCCTAGTTAGCTTAATGGAAAAAACTACAATATTTGGTCAACTCAAATGATTGGTCTACTACAAAGTAAGAACTCGTGGTGCATCTTTCAAGAGGATAAAGTAATTTTTCTTGAAGATGAAACTCGCCATCAAAGAAAATAATATACTATCGGTCTATTTTCCTTGCTAATTCAACAAAAGTTGTTTTTTCCCATCAATGAGAAGAGTGAATCGTCCAAGGTATGGCCAAAACTGCATGAGTTTTTTGGAAAATTTAATACTATTGTAGTAAGTCACCTCGAATTGGAGCTTTCCTCTCTTAAACTAGTTGGGTTTGATATCATTTACGACTATATTACCATATTCAAGGTTTTAAGGGTGGATATTTAATCTTCTAGAGGCAAAAATAAAGATGATGCAAAATGTGTAAAAATTGTTCTTGCTAATATCTCCCCTTCTTTTTAGATGTTGAATCTAATGGTTCATATGATTCTTATGTTCTTGGAATCTCAAAATACTCTTACTATTGATAAACATTTTTGTCTCCTTGTTCATTTTCAAGTGGTAATGCAAAATTGTGGTGGGACTCCATAAATACATGCTCACATAAAGGAATTCAAATATGTTACGAACCTAACGCTTTCATGACATAATGCAAGAGATGGTTTGGTTGAATTTGTCTTAAAATTTCTATTTGATTTTGGGGAGAAACCTAGTGCTTTCATGACATGGAGGAAGGATTTTTTGGATGGTCTCTTAGTCAGGCAACGGTGGAAAGGGGTTGTGTGACCCTATGCAGTATTTTTGAGAGGCATTTTGATGGACCCTTCTCTCTGTGGTTGTTTGAGGTCTTGGGAGGGAGACCTTGGTATTACACGATACCCATAGAGGAGGTGTTCTAGAGGTCACCTCTTTTTTAGACAACCTCGGCCCTTTGTTCATCTATTGAGGAAGCTTCAGTGAGCCTTTATCCATGATTATTTTTGTATCGTTAGGGGAGATACCTCCTCCTTTCATGATGACTGCGACGGAGGGGTTTTAATATTGGCTTCTTGGACTTGCCCTTAGGGATTTGGAGGCCTCTATTTCATCTAATGATGAGTCTATACATTTGAACTCTATTCTCTTAGATTTTTTTAGTCTTGAGGGGTACTTGATGCTTCCACGTTCATTGTAGAGGTGGGGTTCTAGTTTTGGCTTCTTGGTCAGGTTTTTGGAGTTGTCCCGATGGGTGGTGGAGGTTTGCTATTGGTTTACATATTTTTGGGATATCCTTTGTAATCATCCCTTTCATTTCATTTGTTTCTTCTTGGTTCAGCTTGCTGGTGAATATTTCCCTGGGTGAGAAACCTCTTTTCAAATTTTTGAAATGCAGGGCAATTTCTCTGGTTCAACTTTCTAGTGAAGGTTTCCCTAGGTGGGAAACCTCTTTTCAATTTTTTAACTACTAGTGTAGTTTCTCTATTTTAGCTTGTTGGTGAAGGTTTCCCTGGGTGGGAAACCTCTTTTCAAATTTTTGAACTACAAGTGAAGGTTTCCCTAGGTTGGAAACCTCTTTCCATTTTTTAGGGAGAGCGGTTTTACCCTGTTTCGGCAATAATCCCTTTTCAAACTTTCTCTAGTCTCGTTTATAGATGGTCATGTGGAGATTGTCTCCCAAATTTTTCTATTCTTTGTTTGTCTCCTAGAGACTGTTTCCTTTATTGTGTTTTTTTTGTAAAAGGTTTGGGGATCCTTTCAAAACCGCTTATTTCAATCAATCAATCAATATATCTATATATATATATATATATAGGTGTGTGTGTGTGTGTGTGTTACAAAAAATTGCTTCTCATAAATATAAAAGCACCCATAATATGTTAAATATTGAATAAGTAAACCACAATAATTAACCCACACAAGACAAAATATGATAGTACTCTTCAGGTAGGGCAAGACCAATAATACTCCTCAAGTAAAAAATCACTCCACATCCACTCCACAAGCCAAGATTGTTACAAATAATAGTTGATATGATTGCTTTATTATAATGACAATATCCCTTATTTATATACCTTTCTTCCTAAACCCTTATACCACTCATTATTATAATAAAATATTAAAAATAATCAATCTTGGGTTATGTGTGGTCCATGTCAACTACTCATACTCAATATAATATTATATCTCCATATTACTATCTCTAGGTACCTAAAATTCCACTCCCTTACAAATGTTTCATCCTCAAAATATAAGAATAAATTAGATAACATGATTTACTAAAGCAATGCTAGAAACCGATACCAATCTTAAACATCCCTCTATTTAAGTGAAATCTTGATTGGTGGTGGTTTGTGATGAAGGTAAGCCACTTTTTTTTTAAAGCAAAAAACCCCTTGTGAAGCTACCTTGGTCTGAGAGACCACGAACAGGGGATCTACACTGTCAAAGTCACCCGGGGGTCGCACTCGACCCTGCCTGCACCAACATTATCAATTGGATTTTAGATACCCAATTCAGCTTTTTGGTAGGCTGGAGATTTGAACCTGGGACCTCCCTTGGAGGATTGACCTCTCCTCTCCAACTCACCTACAACACCTGGGTAGAAGGTAAGCCACTCTTGTGCCACTTGAATATCTATAATTTCTCTATTGTCTCCATGCATTTGTTGCTCTACTTTGATATATCAAATGATTGGTCTTATTTTTCCTTGCTATTGTTGAATAGCTATGAAATATAGAATTGCTATGCTTATTTTTCCAAACACTATCATATTTTATGTCATTCTGATTCCATTCCATTCCATAATAATATTGATTCCTTAAGCCATACCTCCAAGATTATCGTCACTCCTAGTGTTGTGGGTGGAGATATGCTGCAACCTTAACCTGGTGTTTTGTTACCTTTGATTCTTCAACATTTGGTTCTTCTATTTTAAATTCTTCCTCATCTTCTTCTCTCTCATTCCCTTCCTTTGGTGCAACCTTGTGTGCTTCTAACAAAGCTTCCTTGGCTTTGGTGTTGCTTTTTCCATGGACTGTGTTGTTTCTTCCTTGGACTCTATTGTTGTTGCTTTAGTAGATTCATATTTTGATTTTTTCATTGGTTCCTTAACTTGTTCCCCTACCATAACTTCTTCTTGCTTCTTCTTGGATCCTTTCTCCTTATGCTAACAAATATCTTGTAGTGTTATCTTTTTTTCCTATACCATAACTTCATAAAACTCTTTTGCACATTAATGTGAATAGTACCCAAGGAATCCAACCAAGGATAACCTAAAATAATATCCACATCATCCATATCAATATCATAAAAATATTAATGTAAAACACATTTATCCATGAAGATCTTCAAATCTTCAAAATTATGAACATTCTCACCCTCAAGCTTTATGTATTTAACTTTTGTTGTTTTAACCTACAACTTTTTAGCCAAAGTACTATTAATAAAATTATATCTACTTGTAGGGTTTATAGAAATAATAATCTTTTCCTTTTGAATGCAATCATGAACCTGCAAAATATATATTTTAATTCAAACAAATCCTTCTAAACATTGTTTGGCCTATCTGTCACCAAAGTTGTGGTTCCCTCAACCTACACACTATCACCCTTATCTTTTCTTTCTACCATTTTCTTGAAATTTTCTCTTTTAATTCATTTTGTTCATCCTAGAGCATAACTATCTTTTTCTATGGGTTCCATTCACTAAAAAATGCTTACTTTGTTTCTTCCCAATGCAATTTATAATTAAGGCCATAAAACAACTATGAAACCAAGATTGTGCTTCTCCTTCAAAATAAGCAAGCATAATGTCCCAACAATAATGAATAGAATACATGGATTTATATTATTTCCACCATTCCATAGCATCAATATCATCCTTTCTAGAAAATTTTTGTAGCTCCATAAGTTCATGTCCTAATAAAAAGATAATGCAAACTAGGGTTTCATAAAAATATATATCTTCCCAAAATTTTGAAGTTAAAATTCCACATAAACAATTAGATTCAAAAAATAGTAGATGATTTGCTTACCCTAATTGAAGGATTTCTCAAATTTTATTTTTTTGGAAAAAACATGATTAAAAAATTGCCACTACCCTTGTTCTAGATGATTGGCTTCATAGAATCACATCTTCCTTAATATTTTTTGGATTCCTTCATATGACATCTCATTTTATTTTTTTCAAATTCTAAACAAAGTGGCTTAAGAATCATTTGAATCTAACACTTTTACACAAAGATATGGCTCCCAAAAATAAGACATTTCTAGAAAAAATCACCCTAACACAACCCTTTTTCTAGATGATTGACTTCACAAGTTCATATCTCCCTCAATACTGCATGAATTTCTTCATATGACCACTTATTTAAATCTCTTCAAATTCGAACCAAAATGGCACAAGAATTGCATGAATTAGAAAAATTTACACAAATATATGGCTCTCAAAAAATGAAACATTTTCTAAAAAAAAAATTGCCCTAATTCTACAATCCACAAAAAATAAACAATTCTCACTTTGCTAGAATTGTTGCTCTTATGCCACTTATTACAAACCTTTTTTTCCATAATATGCTAAATATTGAATAAATAAACCATAGTAATTAATCCACATAAAACAATATATGCTAACACACTTCAAGTAGGGTAACACCAATAATACTATTTGAGGACTTAAAGAAGGAACCACTCCACATATGCTCCATGAGGTAAAATTGTTAGAAAGAATACTTGATATGATTGTTTGATTACAATGACAATATCCCTTCTTTATATACCCATCTTCCTAAACCCTTATCCCACTTATTATTATAATAAAATATAAAAATATTAGCAAACCTTGTGTTATGTGTGGCCCATGCCAACTATCCATACACAATATAATATTATATTCCCATATTCCTATCCCTAGGTACCTATCAAAATATACGGAGGCTAAGACCCAAGGGCTCAAGGGCCAGGTTAAGTCTTCATAGAAAACAAAGACCACTTTCAAATACTGTAAGAGGGAGGGACATCCAACAAAGAATTGCTTGTTGAAATTGCAAAGCATTGAAGCTAAGTTCTTGAATCTTGGTGGACATATTTTGGATGATGAGGGAGATTCTAAAGGATCTGTCTCAATTGCAAGGGCCCATTAGAGAATCCATTATGGAGGGAAGATATTATTGTCACTAATGTCTTCTCTTCTTGGCCCCTCAATTCAAATTATGGGGGGTGTTCAAATTGTAATTTGATTCATGGCCAAGGTTGACATTATGCAATGTTTTTGGATTAGCCTAAGACCATTTCATTGTACAATATATTAATTATTTATAATATTTTATTATGTAATCCCTATGGATCATGATTAACCTTGTTATGGTTAAACCCTCTTTATAACTTGTAATTAACCTCAATCCCTCTTATTATGTTGGCTTAGGTTAAAATTTATGATGTAATTAGTATTTTGGTATTGCTATAAATACTCCTCCTAGTCCTCATTTCTTTATTGAAGTGTTGTGAAATATTATCTATGGAAATAGTAATTAATTATGGTGCTTATAGGTACCCACCAAATCCTTCTCTTTTTCATCCTTTTCATTCTCTATATAAGATTTGAGTGCATGGTTTGATTCTATTTGTTTCTAGAAAATATTCTGAATTCCAACATACTAAAGGTAAGCTTCTCATTCATAAAGTAGTTGCCTTAATAACAATGTTGAGTTTCTATTTGTATTGTTCTCACATGGTAGATTGGACACCCTTTCAAGACACCTTAGTTGTTATAAAGAAGTGAAGTAGGTTGAAAGTTCTATTTTCAAATCCTTTAAAACTCTCCCTAACCAAATAACTCCATGAGCTATTTCTACCCACACTTTTTAATCTATTTTAGTAATGACATTGTAGGTGTAGGTTTTCTTTTATTTTTAATTCATTTCTTTATTTTTTGTTTTTTCATGCACCTAAAGCAAGGGTAAAAATATAGCATGTAGTGGATTTTCTATCATTTATAGAACCTCCTCAATCTTAATTTGTAAAATCAATCATCCTAGTATTAGTGTATTTTTAATATATGATGTAAACTTTTATAGTTTGTTTGACATTGTAGACACCTAAAATATGTCATGTTGAGGAGACTACCTATTTGGACTCCCTGAAGACCATGTGACCCACCTTGGGTGGCCCTAGGGCTTAAATAGTGGTTTTCACCACTCAAGCAAGGGAAATTTCCCTTTGCAACCCTAGCTACCCCTCCTAGGACGGCCTCCAAAGGCCGTCCTACCCTAGAGTGACCCCCAGTAAACCTCATTCTACCCTAAAGCAACCTCCAAATTGAGGTCATCCTATCCCGAAGCGACCCTCAAATTGAGGTCGTCCTACCCAGAGTGTCCCCCAATCAAGTTCATCCTACCATGAGGCGGTTGCACCAGAAGTGGAACAAAAAAATAGAATCCATGCGTGGGCTGGTGGTGCCAATTTCTCGCACGCTTGAGCCCAGTTTAGCACACATGCATGTCCCAAAATAGTGTTGTGTAGGTCAAGAGAGCCAAGTAATATTGCATGGGATTTTAGGAAGAGCATGTAGGCCATCTCTCCCGTGCAAAGATTCTTTGTCAATAATAGGTTCCTTTCGAGGGATCTATAAATTGGCATTCACTCTCAGTTGAAATTATCCCCAGGTTTTTGAGTGTTCAAGTGATGAAGTGTTGTAGGAATTGAACCACGGATCGTCGATTCGATTGCATTATTCATAATTTTAGCATAATTATAATTTGTTTTATGCATTTGCTTATCATGTTTCAATCATTTTTTGTTTTTACTTATCTTTTCATCTGCATATGCTATTAATGATTTTGTGTTCCTTGTGTGTAGATCAAAGATTTTCTATAGGGTAAGAGGAGCGCAAGAGTTTAACATCATCAACACTTGCCAAGGTCACGAAGAAACCCTTTACATGATGGTTTGTGGATGCAAGAAGGTTGCATAGTGCACCGAACTATTTTAGAGAGGGTTAAACCCTCAGTTTGTGTAATTATTGTATCACATTATTGAACACCCTAAAGGGAATGTATTTGTAACCCATTTTGATCAAAATAAGTCATTTTAATATAAAGGAAATGATTTATCATTTAATTTTTTTATCATAGTTTGTTACATTTGCATGCTCTTGTGTTCATTTATTGGAATCATACATTTCAAGTTATTGTGCACTGGTTTTTGAGCATTTCAAACATATCTTAAAAACCTTTCAATAACTTCTTCATGATCTACTTGTAGTTTTTCATTTCCCACCAAAATCACTATGGCAATCTGAATGCCACTTTGAGAGAAGTCTATCAGGAGGGGTGGTTGAAGAAGCCAATACACATTTTGTTTACTGCAACTACATAATTATTTACACTTCAACATATCTTCAATTTATACAAACCTAGATCACCAAGAATTATCTTTCAAAAGTAAGCTCATAAAACTGCTCGTTGAATCACTCATCGATTGTATTGGACTTAATTTTGGCCTCTCCATGTATAATTTTTTGTAAAATAAACTTATCCACATGTATGTCAACTATAAATTTAGTGGACACTCACAATGTTTTCCACTTAATGATTGAATGAGACATCCTCTCATGAAGACATGGCTTTCCTTGACATGTACTAACACTCTTTCACCAAATGCAACAAACAACAATATAATCAAATCAATTTACCTTTTCTAGCATCCTCCAAGCATGCACCAAATTGGGATATTCTCAACTAGGTTTAATCACCCATCAAACAGTAATGAAAATTAGATTTTCCCAGATGTTGCTATTACCACTATGCCAATAGACATGTATGTAAAATATGGAAGCATAAAGAAGGCATATGAACTGCTTGAAAAAATGCCTTATCAAAATGCATTCTCATGGACTGCAATGCTAGTTGGATATGCACAAAATGGGCTTGTTGAAAATTCTTTAAGAAAATGCATTGGTGGGCATAAAGCCAAACAAGTTTGCCACTATCCTTTCAGCATGTGCCAAAATGGGAGCTTTGGAACAAGGTATGGACCATAGAAAAATCATTGATTAATCACAATTTATCAAGTTTCTCATAATATTTTGGGCTATGATTTAATCATGCCATTTTCTTAGAGCCAAGAAATTCCAAAAAAATACTTAATTTCTTGTGATTTTCTCACAAAAACTCACTCGCGTATAGGAAAAACATAGAAACAACCAAAAAAAGGGGGAAATTGCTCATTTTTCCACTTTTTTTCTCTCTACTACTCTTGACTGCAAATTTGAAGTGGCTAACTAGACATTCATAAATGCATTTGGACAAGGATTTGACAACTTTAACACCTTATTTTAAAGAGTTCACATCTTGGGTCAAATTTTGAGAAGTATGGTTTCATTATTTTAAAGCAATTTTTGGTGTTTTTTCTTTGTTTTCTCTCTTCTTTGTTGTTCCTAATGCCTCTACAACTATGTCTTAAAATATTAACACTTACCCTTTTTTAGATGGAATCTCCAGGTGAGGACCATGGAATGGGCCAAGGTAATAATGAGCCAAATCCAATAGCCCCAACTCCAAGTCTTAGGAGGGATCCAATGTGGAAACATGGGAGAAGAGGGACTTTTGAATTATATTTTTTGCAAGTATTACAACAAAGAAATGTGAGAAGGCATCCATCACCTCAAAAATTATCTATTTTACTGTAGGCCATAATATAGAGAAGTGTTAGTAGTGCATGAAATAATTTGAAATGAAGTTTACAAAAAGCAAAAGAAGTTAGAGGTCAAAATAATGAGGCTTAAAGTTGGAGCTAGGGTAGGGCCTAGGACTTTAGTTATAAGGATGAGCCCAAATATAAGAAACTTCCTTGTACTACATTAGAGCCCATCCTTGTCCCTCATATTTGATGTTTTTTTGGGAGATTCAAAGTACAACTAAAGAAGGTTTTTCATTTCCCCCCTCAAGTACAAGGTATACAACCCTTGGGAATACTACATGGAGGAAGGGGAGACAAAAGAAGCCTAAACCACAATAACAAAATTTTGGTATTATTTTCAACATTCCTTTTAATGTTACAAATAAACCTTATTGGGATGCTTTGGTTAGGGCACTACACAAGGTTGTTATAGGGATGAATCCATTTATTGCAAAAAAAATCAATGTCTTTATTGGAGAAATGTGTTGGAAACACACATGCTCTTGTAGAAGAGCAAAGGTAGTTGTGGAGGAAAAAAGTACAACATTTTATCTAATGGATTTATGGATGTGAGGAACCACACCCTCTTCAATTTCTTAGTGCCTTTAGGTGGATCCATGGTCTTCTTAAGGTCTATTGATGCCTCTCGAGAGGTGAAGAACACATAACTCTTATTCTGTTTGTTGGAAGTTGTGCTCAAAATGGGAGTGGAGAATGTTATCCAAGTAATAACAAAAAACATAATAACCTATGTATCTATAGGAAAAATTCTCAATAAATACCCCTCTTGAATCCTAAAAGAGGGTCCTTGGTTTATGGGAAGAGCATGACTCTTCCTTACCTAATGGTATGAAGGCTTTGCACCTGAAATGTAAATCTATCCCTAGTACCAGTATGGGTCAAGATGTATGGGTTGCCCATTGAATTCTAAAAAATGAATACCTTCAAGGAAATGGGAAACACTCTAGGAGAATTCCTTGAGATTTTAAAAACTACAAAATATGGATTCTTGGCTATTTATGCTAGGATATTGGTCATGATTGATATCAATAAACCTTTACCAAAATCAATCATTCTTAAGTATGGGGTAAGTTGTGGACCCAAACCATGGATTATAAAAACATATCTTTTAGATGTAGAAGATGTCATGAGATAGAGCATATTGAGAGATCATGCCCTAAGAAGAGTCCAACAAAAACATATGTAGAAAACCACAAGAGAAACTTACAAATGGATATGGATGAGGATGGTTTTCAACTTCCAAAAAATAGGTCCAAATAGATGAAAGTAAATAAATAGTGGAGACCAGTAAGAAAATATATTGGAAGAAATACCAATTATTTTAAGGATTTAGCCTATAAAGAAAAATTAGATCATAGCTTAGAGGACACAGTACAACAAGATCAAAATATTAACAAGGAACCGTCTACTCAATATGATCTCAATTTAGGGATGAACATTCCCATTGAACCTAAGGAATGTGCCTCATTAGATTTTGAAGACTCTCTTGAAGTACTATGCACCATTTAGGAGGAGAAATGTGGTAGAGAAAACGTAATGTTAGAGTTAGATGTTAATGCCTCTACCATTAACAAGCAAATACAAAAAAATGAGCAAGATAAGTCAAAAGTTTCCTTGGCAAGGCCAAAAGAGGATAAATCTAATGAAAAGAAAAGTTGTGAAAGAATATTGAAGAATAGAATAATAAGACCTACTCTTGATACTAGAAAGGGAAAAAGAGAAAAACCTTCAAATTTTCAAGCAAGAGCTAGGGAAGCAAGAGCAAACATAGAGAAAGGAACACAATCTAAGTTGGTTGAACTTCTCTTTACCAAATAGCAAAATGATATTGGTAATTCATAGGAAGGGCCAACAACCCCTAATGATACATGATTACCATCTCATGGAATATAAGGGGTGCTAATGCCCCATCAAAGTAGAGGTGTATCAGGGACCTCTGTTTAAGTAATAAGCCTAATACTCTTTGTATCCAATAAACTAAAATGACAAAGGAAGAAGTTTCCAAAACTATGAAAGCAGTGTGGGCAAGATGTGAATGGGATGTTGTGGATTTAGAAGGAGCAATAGAGAGAATTTTAATATGTTGGAATCTAGTTAGAACCTCCTATGAAACCATTCATAAGACTAGGCATTGGATAGTCTCATTAGTCACATGCTATTTTGTAGATATTTATTTCATCCTTATCAATGTCTATGGATGTACAACTTAGTCAACTAGATTAGAAGATGAAGTGGAATTAAAGCCTTTATGAGAAGTAAAGACCAAAAAATCCAATTCATGATCATCGGATATTTTAATGCCATAACCAACCTGGATGAAAAATTTGGGGGAGTTAGGAAAATAACCCAAAGTATGATATATTTCTCAACTTTTATTCAAAACAATAATCTATGGGAGGTTGAGTTTGAAGAGGAAACCTATATATGGACCAACAACAAGACAGGTTATTTTCTTGATAGCAAAAAAATTAGATAGATGCATACTCTCAGATCATTGGCTAGATGAAGGGAATTGTGCTAAAATTAATACCTTAACAAGGATTGGTTTAGATCACTGGCCAATAAGAGTGGTAAGTGAATTAAAAAATATATCATATTTTAAATATAAGCATATGTGGGAAGACCATCCTCAATTTGATGATATGATAGCGCAGACATGAAATTCTTCAAGAAATGGTAGGTTGTATACACTTTAAAAGAAATTAAATCAATGACATCTAGATTAAAAGAATGGAATAAGAACACTTTTGGAAACATTTTTGAGAAGAAAGAACTAAAAGAGAAATTTTCAAAATTCCAAAAAGGTGAGCACAAAAATCCAAGCTCAAAGGAAAGGGAGTTGCTTAGTGAATATCATAATATTTTGAGTAAGGAAGAGAAATTTTAGAGATTAAAATCAAGATGGACATGGGTAAAAGAAGGAGATAAAACATAATTTTTTCATAGGATGACAATAGTATAGAGATCAACATCCAAAATTAGTAGAATTAAATTAGTAGAATGGGTTTGGATTGAAGACTAAAGTGAAATTAGAAAGGAGGCAAGGTATTTTTACCATAATACTCTAGGCTTAGAGGAGTTTGAAGTTATTAATGATAAACTTCTTCAAGAAGTACCTTTAGTTATAACTAAAAAAAACAAAAAAAAAAAAAAAAAAAAAAAAAAAAAAAAAAAAATTTATAACAAATGAAGACAATAGCAAACTGATGGAGCCTATTACTTTGGAAGAAGTTCATTTAGCTCTTTTCTATTTTGATAAGGATAAATACCTAGGTCTAGATGGGTTCTTAGTAGTATTCTATCAACATAACTAGGAAATAGTGAAGATCTTTATTGGTGGTAGTGGAACAGTCTAGGGTAAAACAATACATACCTTATAATATAAATGCAATATATCTTACCTTGATTCCAAAAAGGAAGGATGAAAAATTATTTGATTCATTTAGGCCCATAAGCCTATGTAATATGGCATATGAGATATCTCCAAAGTGATGGAAATCGATTAAGAACATTGTTAGAAAAAGTTGTTTTAGAAGAGCAAGGAGTATTTGTGAAAGGGAGATAAATTCTAGATGGGATCATACTAGCTCATAAAGTAATGCATTTAGCAACTTCAAGAAAAGAGAGAGCAATAATCTTAAAACTTGATATGAGTAAAGCCTATGATAGGGTTAAATGGGATTATATTTTTGCGGTATTAGAAAATTTTAGATTTGGAAAGAAATGGGTTAGATGGATTAAAGCTTTTGTCTCTATAGTATCATATTTAGTGTTGGTCAATGGGCTAGTAATAGAATTATTTAAAGCCAAAAGAGGTCTTAGATAGGGAGATCCTCTATCACCATATCTATTCATTATTATGGCAGAGGTATTGGAAAGGAATTTGAAGAAGTCTTACAAATATGGGATAATAAGTAAACTTAAGGCTAGTAATAACATCAACAACATCATCTATCAATAGTTTGTAGATGATACAACCCTTTTTGGGAGGGTAGGGATAAACGAGGCCAGAGCTTTGAATAACTTATCAAAGGAATATAAAAGAGCATTTGGGCAAAAAATTAAGAGGACAAAATACAAAATTTACTTCCTAAACACTCCTGCTAGAATCAAAGTAGGGATATGTAGGTTACTTCAAATGGAGGAGGCAAATTTACCAACAACATATCTAGGGATGCCCTTATTTGAGGGGAGAATGAGGATAGAATTATGGAATATAGTTATAAGTAAAGTTCATAATAAACTACCAACATGGAAAGGTAGATGGTTATCGTTAGCAGGAAGAGTGCAAATAATTAAATCAGTCTTACAAGCCATTCCAACATATTATATGTCCTTGTATATTATGCCAAAGTCAATAGAAATTTTTCTAATCTATATTATGTAGTCATTTTTGTGGTCAATATTAAAATATAAAAGAAAATTTCCTTTGGTGAAATGGAGCAAGGCGTGTGATGATAAAACTAGGGGATTCATGAATATTAATAAATGCAATTTTGAGGAAAGCAAAGGCTTCATGGAACATACAAGAGATAATTATTGAAATACAAGACCTTGCTATAGAGTTTGAAGAAATTAGGTTTATAGATACGTTAAGGGAAGAGAACATATGTGCATATAGGCTAGCCAATAGAGGGATTTTAATAGAGGATCATAAAGTTAAATTCTCTTTTCCATGGTTAGAGGAAGTAGTAAGTTTAGGTGAAGCTGGCAAGAAAATGTTGACTACCTAAATCAAATAATGATTAAGATTTTCTTTAATGTTTTCCATTGGTAATATTTATTGTATGTATAACATTAATGTGTTTTCATATAAGTAATTTATTACAATTCTTATGGTTACACTTTTGCTTTAGAAGGAAACTAGCAATCCAAATATGGTAAAGCGGACTATTATAGCATGAAATTTTGGAAATATTACTCTACTAAAATGTAATGCGTAGATAATAGAGGTGGAGTTTTAGTATTATGAAGGCTACTGTAGGAATATGTCTAAAAGAAGGATGTTAAATTTTGGAATATTTGTATTTACAAAGAAAATTGAAGAAGATCTAGAAAATGAAAATAAAAAATTTAGACTTTTTATGAAAAAATAATGAAGGTATCTAACTATAGCAAACAATGATAAATTGATCTATTTGTAAATCACAAGCTCTAAAAAGAGAGTTATGATTTATCAAAGGTGGGGACCTAGTACAACCCATGTTCTCCAAAAAATTAGATTCTGAAGCTAATTATAACCTTGATTATTTTTGACATGTCCAAAATGCCTTGTCAATTTATTAGGAAAATTCACCTCCTCTTCAAAATTGACAAGGCATAAAATTACTTACAACAAAATCCTCTAAATCAAGTGTATAGCTTAAGTACTACAAGCTAAAGTTGAGTAATTGGTAACACCTAGCAAATGTTCCTCTCAACATTTACACTTTTTAAGCAGCACCATGTATGGTTGTGATGTATCTAGTATGTTATTTTCTCATTAACATAATCTTCACCCATTTATTTCAATGTCCTAAGGTGGGTCAATGTAATGGCACACATGACTCCAAATCTCTTTCCTCCTTGAACAAAAATGGCTAGGAAGAACCTTTGAAGAAAGATCTCACTCTAAGCTTCCAAACCTATCAATCCATTTCTTAGCCAAACCCTTGGCAAGACTCATAATTTACCTGACAACCTTATCTTTGAGCAACAGGATCACTACTTATGAGTCCTCCCTAACTCTACTACTAGGATGATTCTAGTTTAGCTATTCATTCATGGAAAAAACTATAACTGTATCTCTAAATTAAGTATTCCTTACAATTATATTATTGTAACCTTTATATGCATCAAATTCAGTGAAGGATATGAACTTGTTGAAATTCTTGCCTAAAAACATTTTACCTTTTGATTCCAACCCTCAATTCTCCTCCCACCATCTAAACCTTGTTGATGAAATCTCAATTTTTTTCTTTGACTTAAAAATTATCTACCCTTATTTTGGATGGTTGACTTCATAGGATCACATCTCCCTATACTACACAAATTCCTTCATATGACCACTCATTTTAAAGATTTTCAAATTTTAAAAAATGTCCAAGATCATCTTAATTGACAAACTGGCAAAATATGATCTAGATGATACATTTTTAGAAAATTACACTTACCTTTTTTAGATACTATTTCACATGTCAATCCCTCAATACTCTTGATTCATTTGAAGAACTTATTTCAAGCTCTTCAAATCACATAAATAGCATATAACATAAAATCAAAAATTATCAAAATATGGCTCTAAAAAATTCATTTTTAGAAAAAATACCTAGCCAACAAGAAAATAAACTTAAAGTAAAAATATTTATCTTTTAGAATTAAAATTTAGTTTTTATTTTTTAATTTAATTTAATTAAAATTTACAAATTTAGATTTATAATTTTAAATGATAAATTCTCATTGTCCAATTTTAGGTGATGAAACCTTTGGTTAAGGTTCTTTGCCTTGTAGATGGAGATAAATTGCCAATGGGATATTTATATGAGGCCATTGAGGGCAAACGAGGTCATCAAAAATTACTATGGAGGAGATAAGCACAAATACTATCCCATTTGATAAATTATTGATAAGAGATGGATGAGGTAACTCCATAAACCTCTCTTACCATGGGATACATCTTGAACCCCAAGTTCTTTTTAAGTGAATATTTTCACGATGACAAAGAAGTCCAATATGACTCATACGCTTATGTTAAGAAGATGATAGATGATGCAAACAAGCATTCACCTTATCCCCACACTTAAAATAAAATGTAAAGGGTTGTTTTCATTTCCATTTTGTATTCAATCAGTCCTTGCTACTAGATAAAAGTTTTAAAATTTTAAAATTGTTTAATTGAACTTTACCTATAATTTACAAAAAATAATTTTACATTTTGGTGGGAATATTATGGTGCTATAATGTCAAACCTTCAAAGGATTCCCACCTAAATTTTGAATTAGTGTAATTTTTTTGGTTGTGAGAATAATTGGTCTCTACTTGAGGCCATATACACCAAATAATGCAATAGATTGATCCAAGAGTGCCTTAATAACCCTATCTTCATCCAATACAAAATATTTAGCTTTGTGTTAAACAAGTGGAAGGGGTCAAAAATGTTGATGCAATCCACTTTCATAGTGGGTTGTTGATGGTTCAAAGGAGGATACTATGTTCACTGAGGAGGATATGAACATATTGATGGATGAAGCAAAACATGCTTGAGAATTGGAGGAAATGAAAGATCCTATGTCTGAGAAGCTTCAACCACCTATCCAAGCATTTGATTCAAGGATAAGGAAGGGAAAGTAATGAGCATTTTAAAACTACTTTCATTTGTTATATTTTGTTGGTTTGTGATGATTAGGAATTGTAATTGTATTTTATTTGTGAGAATCTAATAGAAAATTGACTTCTTTGATTCTCTAGTTTTTGTTTTAAATAATTTTTTTTTGAATTAAGTTATTTTATTTGATATTTTTCCTAGGATTTTGTCGAGCTTTTCATTGAGTTTTTGCCTAGTTGTTGAGGACTCTAAAAAATTGGATTGTTGTTTTACAATTTTTCCAACTAAGGTATGGACATCCATCAAAGAATAATTGAAAATGGGTTTTCTTTGGACATTGTGGTTATTAGTGCTCTAATAGATATGTAAGCAAAACTATGTTGCATAAAACTTGGAAATGGGTAAAGTTTTCAAAATGGAAATGCCTTGGGAAATATGAGTCCTCAAATCATTTAGAAACACACAAGTGATAAAGGAAATTTCTAATTTAAAAAATATGTAATAGTTTTAAAATTTGAGACAACATTAAATTAACAATATCACAAATGGGTGAAAACACATTTAACAATTAAGTCTCATATAGTGTATAGTGGCTAATGTTAAAGCTCAAGCTTTATGGATTAGGCTCTACATGCCTTGCAAAACTAATCTACATGAGATGCACTATAATATAGTTCTTAATATTCAAAATCATTAAAAACCATTACCAAAACTTTAAGAAGACCCAACTCTTATGATTTGAATAGTGGGTGTATGAGGAGGACTTTCATCATCCTCAAGATCAGGGGTAGCCATGAAAATATCATAAGTCAAGACTTTTGGGATCAACATCCCAATATTTTGTTTTCCCCCTTGTATGGTGTTCTTTTTTTGGAAGAAACAAACCAAACATTAGAATGCAAAAAAAAAAAATCTAAATCCTTCACTTCTTTCTTTTGTTTTGCTTCACCAAGTTAGTGAATCCATATGTGCTTCAATTCCTCTTTGTCATTGAAGAGTGTGTCATTTGTTCTAGATTCTACACCCTATAATTATTTTCAAGTCATCATAATTTTGTTCTCTTTTTCCTCAATTTAGAGTTTATTTATAGTAATTCAACTGTATTAAGTGGGTCATTGTGTCCCATGTGGGCCCTATGCAAATACCCATGAAACATCTAAAAACTTGAACTTTGGATATTTTATGGTTCAAAGTGATAAGAAATGTTAGAAAAGTATCTTAGAAACATCAAGAAATGTGGGAAGTCAAGATGATGATTTTGTAGAAGTTTTTGTGGAGTTTCCAAGGAGTTTCTAAGTTTTATAAATGGGGAAATAAGGGCATGCTAGGAATTTCTTGCAATATAGATGCAAAATATGAGAGAATACATGAGACATGGGAATTGTTTAGAAAAATGCATGATGTAAACATGGTTTCATAGACTACAATATTTTTATTTTGCTTCTATATTCTCTTGCATATGGCTTATGGTGAATGTTAAACTTTATGTAATTTGTGGAAACTTTTATGAAAACTTATATTTTGGTTATGGATTGAACCTTTGTAGTAGAGCACCAACCTACCAAAAAGAAATTTAAAAAATGGAAAAGAAATCCAACTAATGTGAGAAATAGCATGTGGTTAGTTCAAATCCTAAAACTAAAAAAAAATCACTTGAAAACAAAGGAAATATCTAAAATATAAAATTCCCTTTCATGTGTTGACCTAATATTTTCTTAATGTAAATTGTTGGTATAATTAGATGTGGTGAGGAAAGAGAGACCTCCATGGAGATCTTCCCACTTATCGCCATAATCAACCAAAAATTCCATTCCTATCCATAATCAACTAAAAATTCCATTCCTCTTATGGATTCTTCCTTCATCCAAGTGGCCCTTTCTTTCATCATGTGCATAAATGAGGGTCAATGAGAAAGGAAAACCTTTAAGTGACCCTTACTAATAATTTAGATCTACCTAGATCCAAAGATGAAGATTGTTCTAATCTATGGGTTGAAAAAGGCTACTACTATTGGAAGGAGAGAGGGGGAATTTTAAAACTTGTATCTATTATTTTATCAAAAACTTATGTTTGAATTTATCATAAGATTTTCAAATTAATGTATGTAGTTTTTTCCTCATCTTCTTTTCATACATCTTAGGAGACAAGATTTAAGTGATTACTTTATGTGTTATATGTGTTCTTTTTTTTAATTATTTGTCTTTTTGGATTATGTCTTTCAATTAAAGTGATGAATTTAATGTTATTGTACTACAAATACCAAAAAATAAAATGAGATTAGGCTTTTATGCTTGGCACATAATAGCATTTTATATGATCAACTAAAAGAGGAAAACAAGAAAAGGAAAATAATATTTTACTTTATTTGATGACAAAAGGTGGCTCTACATTGCATTTTCTTTGAATTGATAAGGAAATAATTTAATGATATATGGGGAACTTAAAAGGTAATTTATTTATTTTTCTTTTCTCCCTCATGCATTGAATTTACCTAGGATTTATGATGAAAACAATGATGTTGGTGATGATGTAATAGAAATGATGATTCTTTGATTATTTTTTGGGTCATTCAAAGGCTGCTAAATAAAATATCACAAATATTTTACACACTATCTTGTAGCTTATTACATGATGTATCACTTTGAATAATAAATGCTAGGTATCCTTACAAATTTTTTAAAATTCTTCTCATTTCAATTCTTTAGATTTTTTGTTTTATAACATAAATATACATTAAGGTAAAATAAAAAATTTAAAGAATTTAAATGAGAAGAACTTTCAAACATATTGAATTACAAATACCTTCAATTATCATGAAATCAATAGGGATACTCTAAAAAGTAGATGATATATTTTCATAAGTAATAAATAGAAGGGGTTTATATTGTAGTACACATTGTTGGAATATGTGGTGGTTAAGCTTTTCTTAAGACCATAGATAACGTTTGCATTGTATCATTCATATTAGCCATTTGGGCCCATGTAAACCTTGAAAAAGGTGCTTTTGTATTTTATTCCTAAAGGTTGGTCTTATAACCTTGACCTAAAAGTAACTTGTATCTGGGTATAAATACCTCATCATACCAACCATTTTTATTTTAGTTGGGTGTAATTCTATTCATTCATAGTGAGATTATTTGGTGTTCATAGACACCCCTATATATTTTGTGTATTTATTTTCAGGTAATACTGGGTAATGTATTGATTTCATTCATTTCTAGAAACTACTATAAAATTTAACATGGTATCAAAGTAGGTGTGAATATCCATTACTTGTTTTCTTTGTCAACGATGTGGCTTCTACAACTTCTCCTAAGAGCAATTATGATTGAAGTAACTAAGAAGAGTTCTTTAAAAGCTAATAGTGAGATTGGAAGAAGGGTTTTCTAATAAAAAATCCTAGGTAGACTTGGATCAGGAGGATCTCTCTCATATTAGCAAGCTTGGTCTAGGAGAAACATTCATTTATAGATTCCATTATTCCTATCATTGGCACTCAATCCTTTTTTGTTTTTCCATTTATAATCAAATGTATGTCTTACTTTTAGGATTGAATTTTTCAAGGTTTTCTAAAAATCTCATTTGTATTTTATGAATTTAAAAAAAAATCCATTTCCTTTTCTCTACTGGTTTTTGAAGCCTTAATATTAATGTAAACTCATAGGATTAAATTCACAAGATCAAATATATGATAGCCACAATATAGTAAGATCAATATAATGATGTAAATAAGAATAATATGAGCCAACTAATATGTAAATCAAGGCTTATAATATATCAACTAACATTCATTAATATGCAAAAATATGAATGTAATAGCCTGAATCATACATGTACAAAGCATGTAGCACAACTTACAATATTAGTTGCTCAAATGTATGCAATCTTTATTACTCCTCTTCCTCTTACAAATGTATCATAAAACTCTATTACAATGATGATAACAATGCTCTCTATACTCGTTGTGATCACTATGATCGCTATGTATGCTATATTCACCCATGAAGTAATATATAGCCATTGTAGAGTGACTCTTTGGTTACTTGACTATTCCTTTCCTTATGCCAAGTCTCATGACTCTTGGCTTCTCTACTTGACACTTGCATACACATGACTCTATCTTGTATGCACACCTATACATGACTCTTCACTTAGCACTCTCTAATCTAAGGACACTTGTGCACACTTACATATAAGACACTTGTGCACATATACACACATCACACTTGCACACTTACTCACATGACACTTGTGCATTTCCTGCACATACACACTTATATAACACTTGTGCATTTCTTGCACATTATTACATTACATAAAATATTTACTCACACTCTAATCTAAGACTTGACCCTAGTCTAATATTTACAAGGTGTACCATGAAGGTACCATGGGGGTACATTAGCATGTACCAAATAATGTAATATTCTCCAACACCCCCTTGTATTACATTATTTGGTTATTGAAGACTTTAGTCTTCAATCAAGGTCTTCTATCTTCAAGTGATCCTAGGACCTATCCTTGCTTTGTTCTCTTTCTATTTTCTTGATCTGTTTCCTTTCTATATCTTGATCAAATGATCGATTAGTATCTTTCAAAATCTATGAGAGAAATTCATCTTCATTGAATATCAATTTTGCTGAAAGAGCTTTGAATTCATCTCCATTTGTTGTTGCCATTGCACAACCTACCCCAATTGGGGACCCACTTGAAATTTTGAGTTTTATACAAAGGTGTTTACATCTATCCTTTTAAGCTTGCTCAAGTTGAATGTCAATTGCTTTTCAAAGTTTGGAAAACTAAGCTGCTTTTTAGGGTTTTCAGAATTCTACCACTTTTGTTCTTATAATTAGTTGTAAGCTTAAAATAGCCATAACTTTTGCTAGAGAGCTCCATTTGATGTGATTCAAATCCTGATGGAAATATCTTGAGATAATATTTACAATGGTACTAAATTCACATACACAACATCAATATTTTAGGAGATATGGCAAAAATACCATTCAACAATATCAATTCCCCATAACAGTCTACGAATTTCAAAAGGCTATATCCTTTGATCCACAATAAAATTTCTAGTTATTTCAATTATTTTGGATACCCATTTGGCCGAATTAGAAATGTAGAAAGTTTCATTAAATTCTAGACACTTTAAAATTTTACCTTTTTTTACACTACGAAACTATTTTGAGCTCTTGATCAAAGCATTAATTTCATGGATTCAATAAGATAAGGTTCATTCTCCATTAAATAAGGTTTAAAATCAGCTTTCAGATAAGTATAAATATTTCCATGTTTATTGTCTACAATTACCTTCCTTATCGCTAGCTAAACTATCCATTTTAATGGGTTATGGCACCAAAGTTCATTTAAATTCATAGTCTTCCACACCGCCAAGAGATGACGTCATTCATCAATGGTAAATTACCACCAAAATTAGCCCAATGACTACTCCTATGACTATGCACCCCATTCCCCCATTGGCATTAAGATTTAAAACATTAGGTAAATAAAATTTTCATTCCTATTCATCCATTTTCCTCCAATAGGAAGTCAACACCCATTTTTCCTACTCCATTCTTATTCATCCATTACTCTGATCAATAGGAATCCAATGCTCATTTTCCTCACTCCATTCCTATTCATCCATCACTCCAACCAATAGGAAGCCAACACTCATTTTCCTTGCTCCACTCCGCTCTGTTGATCTCATTTCTCCAACTCAATCCTGACCACCCATTTTTAGCTAATAAAATGCCAGCACTCATTTTCATCGCTCTACTCCACTTTGTTATATTCCTCGCTATGTTCTTAGCCATATATTTCCTAAACCAATCAAATCCCTCCATGTCATGCATGCATTTTCAAGAATCTAAGGCAAACATCTTAATATCAAATTTTATAAGGATGGGACCTTAGCATCGACAGATAGTTTCGACAAGAACCTTAGCGAACCTTAAGCGAAAAGAAATATATTTTATGCCACAAGAGCCTAATCGTGTACGTTGGACTTTTGTGGATTACCTAATACTTTGGAAATGAATTAGTGTTAGACCTTATTGAAAATTAAAGCAAAATAACCTAAGATTTGAACTTAATAATTCAACATGGAATTAATAGCACTATACTTTAAGACTTGAACGTTAAACCTTAGTGAAAAAGGGGAAACCTCCATCAATGTATCCTAACCCTTATTTTTTTACATGGGATTATAGAAAGGGGAAACCTTTGTCTACGAATATCGAACCTTAGACCAAGAGTTTAATAAAGAATTAAAGCTTAGAAGCATCAAATTAATAAAATTAAATGGCCAATAAGAGCACTCCTTTCTTTTAAAATGATTTATAATCAAAAGCTTGCATAAAGGGAAATCTAAATAAAGGGGATAAATAAATAAATCATATATTAACGACTTAAAATATTTTAAACATATAACCACCAACATGGGCAATAAAAGAAAATAATATTTTAAACAATTAAAATGTCCATTCACTGACCATTATTAAAATAAGTTTTTCTACCAAATTAAATTTGAAATAATGAATGATTTTTCTTCTTGATTTACAGGCAACAATGAAAGCGGAAGACGAAGGCCGAGAGATCCAAAAATGAAGATGCATTGAACCTAGACCTAATTCAGAACCTGGTGCATGACAACTCAGACCACCTAGAACGTGATGATTCAACTACCTAATCTTCATAGGGATGCTACTGAAGCAGTTAGAAGATCCATGGCTGAAATTGAAGATCAAAATCAAGAAAATTTATAGACTACCACATCATCCAAGCAAACAACTCATCCATACAGTTGTAAAACATTGAAAATTCAAGATTGTAAGGCTATAAATAGCCATTGAGACCCCATTCCAAAAGGTCGGATTCCACTTTTAGCAATAGGTCTTTTAGAATTTTCTTTTCTTTGTAGATGGTGGACATCTACACCCTTGACATTGTACCTTGGAGATTTAGTCTTGCAATCACATGATGTTAGCAATTATGAGGATGTAATGATTGAATAAATCTTAAGTAATGCAAAGTATTAGAGTTCTTGGTATAATCTACACATGTTGATGGTGGTTACATTTGGGTCAATTCTAGTATTTTATCTTTTTTCCTTTGAATATAGCACCACTTTGACCTTAGATTGTGCAAAGGTTGGTCAAGTCAAAGCTAGTTAAATTCAGATTTGTTACTTCAACAAATTTAGAATAAGCTCTCAAGAATGCAATGGCTTGTTTTATTTCTTCCTTTAACCCTTTCCTTTTAAATTTTCTTTGAAATCTGCTTAGAATAGGAGTAGAATAGTTGAATTCCATCCTTTGAAACTCATTTTTCATCTGTTATATTTCATAAGTTTTAGAATAGATATTGCTACGTGCTATAATTTACATGATTATGATGCAATAAATGATGTCTATTGATTACTTTGAGGTAGCAAGCCTAGAATCTTGCTTTTCTTTATTTCATTAAAACAATCCTTGATATTAAACATTTATATTTTGATGTTTAGCTAAGTATTAAGCTAGATTTATGTTTCTACAAGTTTAGACAATGAATTGACACTCACCCTTGGAATAGTTATATGTAACCCTGAGTTATCCATTTGCCTTCTCTATTTATTCTTTTGGTTTAAGATTTAACAATAAGATACCCTATCATCCGAACCTTGGGGGAGAAATATTCCCTTTCAAGAGAGAACAATTGTTCTAACCATTGGTGTATGTTGGCAATTGGGCTGATGTATCACTCAATAGAAAATGGTGCTAGAGGGAGGGACATGAATTGTTAATTTATTGTTACTTTAGGGCATGAATTGTTAGATTCATTGTCACTTTAAGTTGTGGATTGTCAATTTTCTAAGTCCTCTGAGCCCTCAATGCTCAACAGGAAATGGTGCTAGAAGGAAGGCCTAAAATGTTTGATTCATTATTACTATAGGTTTAATCAGTTTAATAACCTCAGTCGTAAGCTTTGATTTATTCTTGTTATAGATCATTTAAGTTTGAGCTTAATTCTTGATTTCTTGAAATTGTTTAATTCTCATTGTTATACTTTCTCATACATCATACTTCTTGATTGTTAAAATTGGAACCTAGGATTATTATCACCAGGTCTAAGTTCTTTGAAGGTGATACTAAATTTCATAGTATTTCTCCTCATAAAAGACCCCAAAATAGTAAAGGTCAATCAAGCACTCTTCCTCTCATTAATACCTCATCTCAATATTAATACCATTCATTGATATATTTGACACTCCATTAAGTACACCAATGGCAATATGTATACCCTGGTTAGGTGGAAATAGTCCACTAAATATTTCTAGACCAGCCCATGATATGTCTAAGAATGTAGAAAGGTACCTACCTAGGTACAAATATGATGGAGCTAGAATAGTTGAAGAACACATACAGGCTTATAAATATGCTTTAATATGGTTACAAGTTGAACATGAAGATGTGGCCTATAGGATGTTTCCTTTCACTTTGGATGAACTAGCATATGATTGGTATATTAGTTTACCTACAAATTCTATTACCTCCTAGGTTGAGCTGGAAACAACATTCATCAACCAGTTCAGATTACCCATAGATCCTGCTATCATATACCATGAATTTGCCTCAGCTAGAAGGGAACCCAACGAACCTCTAAGGCTATTCAATACTAGATTTCATAAGCTTTATAACTAGCTAACTCCACCCTATACACTTAACTTTGATACAACCATACAAATGTATTTTAGAGCTTTAGATCCTCTTACATCCATGTTTGTAAGGAGAGCACCTCATATAACCACTCTACCCATGGCATACAATGAAGCCTTAACTATAGAACAACAATTAATACCTCAAGGTTTTGGAATTGGTCAATTACCTTCCTTAGGACAACCAAGTGCATTTAACCAAGTTCCAATGATTAATCAAGCCCTTTCACAATAGTTTCCAATGTTGAATACCTTACTATACCCTAATTATAATAAACCATTCAATCCCATTTCTACTCCTACCCATCTTATTACTCCCACATATCTTGATAATCAATTTGCTACTCATAATATGCCAGCATTTCCAAATATTAATTCATCTCAAAACACCCTAGCTTTTCTAAATAATACTCCAAATCAGACCATACCAACTTTCCTGAATCCTATTTCATCTACCAATAACACAACAAACCAGACTATTGCTCTCCAGACCAATAATGTTAATTCTCAATTAGATAACCTATAGAGATTAGTCCAGAATCTTAGTAGTGATATGATCCAAAAGCTCAGTAGTGATATGATCCAATTACAAAAGCAAGTACCTCATAATACACTTCCTAAAAATAATATTTAGAATAGGAATTTCAATGTCCAAGTGACTAATAACCAATGGGATACTCACCCAGACAATGGAGGAGTCCCAAATATTACTAGAAATCAATTGGATGACAACCTAGGAGCTTCCATAAATTTGGTTGACCTTGCTAAAACTGATTGTCCAAAGTTTAAAACTACTTTAGATGTTGACTAGAAAGAGATCAAAATTTTGGAGTCAGTACCCACCAATGAGGATTGTAGGAATCAAGTTAATCAAAATGTAGGGACAACCTTAGTTTTAGAAACATATGAACCATCAAAAGTGGATGAGGATGAATCTGAAGAGGAATCTAAAGAAGACATTGAAGAAGAGGTGAAATCTCACCAATTGTTCTAGAAGGATAATGATTATATTCTTCAGAGTAAAGGAGAGGAATCACTGATTTCTTTCACACCTCCTAGAGAAACTTCCATCCCACCTGAGGTGCAAGACACTGAAAGCCCTATCCCACCTAAATATCTTGCAATCAACATGCCATTGCCATAGATTGAGAAAAATCTAGAACCAAATAATCTTGGATATGATATTATTGAAGACCTTAATAAAGCCAAGGAAAATAGTCCATTGATTAAGATAGTTCAGTTGACTAACCACAAGAATTTGTTGGTTGAGAAAGAAGAAACTACAAAGGCTACTCATGCTCTAGTGTCTATAAACATTGAAAATGTAGAATTCCCACCTTAATTACTGACTACTAGAAGTTTTGATAAAATTTTGCATAACTACCTTGTGGATTCAAGTGTTATTGATAATGAAATGCCATATGTTGTTAACAAGAAATTAGGGTTGAATCCTACTCACCCAAATAATAAGGTTGTTACATTGGACAAGATAGAGGTAAATATGGTTGGGGTGTTGAATCAAGTCCATAAATAGTTGGCTACTAAACCTAGGATACAAAAATACACTAATGTTCAGGTCGTGGATATTCCAAAATCATTTGGGATGTTGCTCAACTATGATTGGTCTAAAATATTGAATGTTCATATGGTAATTTAATTTTCAAAAATAGGGCCAAGTTTGAAGGAGCTCATCACTGATCACAAGAATGGCAATAATATTTTGTGCATTAAACAAAAAATGGGAATTTACACTATGGTAGTGGAAACTATAACTAAAGATAATTACTCAACAATAGATACCCCATTAAGTAAACAAAAAACCATTGAGGATCAGTTAGGGACCCTTAAGTTTGGCATATAATATAAGAGTCTAAGTATGGTAGTGGTGATGGAATTAAATCAAGTTGGTGGGGTGAGAGAGGTAAAATAAGAGCTTTTAATTTTCTAGGTCTAGTGTTACTATGGGATAAGGCCCATGAAAGCCAGCATGCTTGTCATTACATGCATCTCCCAAATGATCATAACCGTGTCTAGGACCCTGGGAAATTTAATACGACTCCTATTATGTATATAGTTTTTGTTATTATTTTAGTTTTCTTTTATTTCTTCATTTAGGTAAAATTATGTTCTGAGTTAGTTTGTTTTAGATTTTTTAGCATTTACTTTTTGTTATTATGCTTAGTTTTTTTCCTAAAATGTTTGGTTTTGCTTTATTTGATTTATGTTTGCTTTTATCTATTTTGTTTAATTAGTTAGACTTCTTTGTTGTGAGTTTTCTTTTGTTTTATTGTTTTAGTCCCCACCTTTACTTTGCCTATTTACACTTTCTCCTCCTAATTTTGACAAGTGTATTCAAATTGCAATCAACTTTTGGTTCCTCTAAAGGAAATGTTTCTTATTAATTAAATATGGAGGACTTGTTTGAAATTAGGTGAAACTGAAAATTGGTGAACCAGATGATTTAGTAGTTATTCTTGGATTATGGGCTAAAACAAAGGACATTGAAATAATGTAACATCTTGCTAAAGCTTCACATCTATCAACTATATTTAAATAATTTTTGGATCATAAAGAATGAAATCATCTTGGTTTGATAATTAGGTAAACATATATACACTCTATTTTCAGCCTTATAGATCTCTAACCCAAAAGCACATATAATATTTGCAATTTATCTAAATACTTCTTAATCAAGAAGAAAAATAATAATAATGTAAATTAACTCAAATGCTTGGGTGACCTGGATAACCTCTACGGGCTATAGATGCCTGGCTGGCAGTAGAGCAATGTCTAGAAGAGATCAAGGTCATCTCCACTAGAGCTATGGATGCTTGATTGGTTGTGGAGCAATGCAAAGGCAAATATTTATGAGTGATACCCCTAATAGCCTAATTTCAAACCAAATGATGGAATTCTGATAAGATTCAAGAATAGGAATGAATGCACAAAGCACACACCTTAAAGCTAAGGAAAATGAACATCTATTTTTAGTCAAAATTGTTTAACCCCATATTTCTTGAATGTTGCTAAGTGATTTGTATTTTTCTAGTTTAGGTTTCCTTGTTTTCAAGTTGGGTTGTTGGGTTCTTTATCCAAAATGCTCAAGAGCATTTTCTAATAGAGTCACCATTGTTGTTGCCATTGCACAACCTACCCCAATTGGGGACCCACTTGAAATTTTGAGTTTTATACAAAGGTGTTTACATCTATCCTTTTAAGCTTGCTCACATTGAATGTCAATTGCTTTTCAGAGTTTGGAAAACTAAGCTGCTTTTTAGGGTTTTCAGAATTCTACCACTTTTGTTCCTATAATTAGTTGTAAGCTTAAAATGGCCATAACTTTTGCTAGAGAGCTCCATTTGATGTGATTCAAATCTTGATGAAAATATATTGAGATAATATTTGCAATGGTACCAAATTTACATACACAACATCAATATTTTAGGAGATACAACAAAAATATCATTCAATAATATCAATTCCCTATAATAGTCTACGAATTTCAAAAGGCTATATCTTTCGATCCACAATAAATTTTCTAGTTATTTCAACTATTTTGGATACCCATTTGGCCTAATTAGAAATATGGAAAGTTTCATAAAATTCTAGACACTTTGAAAATTTACCTTTTTTTACACTATGAAACTGTTTTGAGCTCCTGATCAAAGCATTAATTTCATGGATTCAATAAGATAAGGTTCATTCTCCATTAAATCATATTTAAAATCAGCTTTTGGATAAGTATAAATATGCCCATGTTTGTTATCTACAATTACCTTCCTTATCACTAGCTAAACTATCCATTTTAATGGGTTATGGCACCAAAAGTTCATTTAAATTCATAGTCTTCCACACCACCAAGAGATGACGTCATTCATCAATGGTAAATTACCGCTAAAATTAGCCCAATGGCTACTCCTATGACTATGCACCCCATTCCCCCATTGGCATTAAGATTTAAAACATTAGGTAAATAAAATTTTCATTCCTATTCATCCATTTTCCTCCAATAGGAAGCCAACGCCCATTTTCCCCACTCCATTCTTATTCGTTCATCACTCTGACCAATAGGAAGACAACGCTCATTTTCCTCGCTCCATTCCTATTCTTCCATCGCTCTGACCAATAGGAAGCTAGTGCTCATTTTTCCTGCTCCACTCCACTCCATTGATCTCATTTCTCTAACTCAATCTCGACCACCCATTTTCAGCCAATAAAATGCCAGTGCTCATTTTCCCCACTCTACTCTGCTTTGTTCAATTTCCCATTGTGTTCTTAGCCATGGATTTCCTAAACCAATCAAAGCCCTCCACGTCATGCATGCATTTTCAAGAATCTAAGGTGGACATCTTAATATCAAATTTTATAAGGATGGGACCTTAGCATCGATAGATAGTTTTGACAAGAACCTTAGTGAACCTTAAGTGAAAAGAAAGATATTTTATGCCACAAGAGCCTAATCGTGTACGTTGGACTTTGGCGGATGACCTAATACTTTGGAAATGAATTAGCATTAGACCTTATTGAAAATTAAAGCAAAATAACCTAATATTTGAACTTAATAATTCAACATGGAATTAATAGCACTATACTTTAAGACTTGAACATTAAACCTTAGCAAAAAGGGGAAACCTCCATCAACGTATCCTAACCCTTAGCATTGGACCTGATTTTTTAACATGGGATTAATAGCAAAAGGGGGGAGAAACCTTTGTCTACGAATATCGAACCTTAGACCAAGAGTTTAATAAAGAATTAAAGCTTAGAAGCATCAAATTAATAAAATTAAATGGCCAATAAGAGCACTCCTTTCTTTTAAAATGATTTATAATCAAAATCTTGCATAAATAGAAATATAAATAAAGGGGATAAATAAATAAATCATATATTAATGACTTAAAATATTTTAAACATATAACCACCAACATGGGCAATAAAAGAAAATAATATTTTAAACAATTAAAATGTCCATTCACCAACCATATTAAAATAATTTTTTTCCAAATTAAATTTGAAATAATGAATGATTTTTCTTCTTGATTTATAGGCAACAACGAAAGTGAAAGATGAAGGTCGAGAGATCCAAAAATGAAGATGCATTGAACCTAGACCTAATTCAGAACCTAGTGCATGACAACTTAGACCACCTAGAATGTGATGATTCAACTACCTAATCTTCATAGGGATGCTACTGAAGTAGTTAGAAGATCCATGGCTAAAATTGAAGATCAAAATCAAGAAAATTTATAGATTACCACATCATCCAAGTAGACAACTCATCCATACAGTTGTAAAACATTAAAAATTCAAGATTGTAAGGCTATAAATAGCCATTGAGACCCCATTCCAAAAGGTCGGATTCCACTTTTAGCAATAGGTCTTTTAGAATTTTATTTTCTTTGTAGACGGTGGACATCTGCACCCTTGACATTGTACCTTGGAGATTTAGTCTTGAAATCACATGATGTTAGCAATTCTGAGGATGTAATGATTGAATAAATCTTAAGTAATGCAAAGTATTAGAGTTCTTGGTGTAATATGTGCATGTTGATGGTGGTTACATTTGGGTCAATTCTAGTATTTTGTCTTTTTTCCTTCGAAGATAGCACCACTTTGACCTCAGATTGTGCAAAGGTTGGTCAAGTCAAAGCTGGTTAAATTCATATTTGTTACTTCAATAGATTCAGAATAAGCTCTCAAGAATGCAATGGCTTGTTTTATTTCTTCCTTTAACCCTTTCCTTTTGAATTTTCTTTGAAATCTGCTTAGAATAGGAGTAGAATAGTTGAATTCCATCCTCTAAAACTCAGTTTTCATTTATTATATTTCATAAGTTTCAGAATAGATATTGTTACGTGCTATAATTTACATGATTATGATGCAATGAATGATGTCTATTGATTACTTTGAGACAACAAGCCTAGAATCTTGATTTTCTTTATTTCATTGAAATAATCCTTGATATTAAATGTTTATATTTTGATGTTTAGCTAAGTATTAAGCTAGATTTATGTTTCTACAAGTTTAGACAATGAATTGACACTCACCCTTGCAACAATTATATGTAACCCTAAGTTATCCATTTGCCTTCCCTTTTTATTCTTTTGGTTTAATATTTGACAATAACATACCCTATCACCCAAACCTTGGGGGAGAAATATTCCCTTTCAAGAGAGAACAATTGTTGTTCTAACCATTGGTGTATGTTGGCAATTGGGCTGATGTATCACTCAATATAAAATGGCACTAGAGGGAGGGGCATGAATTGTTGATTTATTGTTACTTTAGGGCATGAATTGTTAGATTCATTATCACTTTAAGTTGTGGATTGCTAATTTTCTAAGTCCTCTAAGCCCTCAATGCTCAACAAGAAATGGTGCTAGAAGGAGGGCCTAAAATGTTTGATTCACTATTACTATAGGTTTAATCAGTTTAATAACCTCAATCATAAGCTCTGATTCATTCTTGTTACAGATCATTTAAGTATGAGCTTAATTCTTGATTTCTTGAAATTGTTTAATTCTCATTGTTATACTTTCTCATACATCATACTTCTTGATTGTTAAAACTAGAACCTAGGATTATTATCACTAGGTCTAAGTCCTCTGAAGGTGATACTAAATTTCATAGTCTTTCTCCTCCTAAAAGACCCAAAAATAGTAAAGGTCAGTCAAGCACTCTTCCTCTCATTAATACCTCATCTCAATCTATTATACCATTCACTAATATATTTGACACTCCATTAAGTACACCAATGGTAACATTTGCACCCTGGTTAGGTGGCAGTAGTCCACTAAATATTCCTGGACCAGCCCATGATATGCCTAAGAATGCAGAAATGTACCTACCTAGGTATAGATATGATGGAGCTAGAATAGTTGAAGAACACATACAAGCTTATAAAGATGCTTTAATTTGGTTACAAGTTGAACATGAAGATGTGGCTTGTAGGATGTTTCCTTTCACTTTGGATGAACTAGCATATGATTGGTATATTAGTTTACCTACAAATTCCATTACCTCCTAGGTTGAGCTAGAAACAACATTCATAAGCCAGTTCAAATTACCCATAGATCCTGCTATCATATACCATGAATTTACCTCAGCTAGAAGGGAACCCAACAAACCTCTAAGGCTATTCAATACCATATTTCATAAGCTTTATAACCGGCTAACTCCACCCTATATGCTTAACGTTGACACAACCATACAAATATATTTTAGAGCTTTAGATCCTCTTACATCCATGTTTGTAAGGAGAGCACCTCATATAACCACTCTACCCATGGCATATAGTGAAGCCTTAACTATAGAACAACAGTTAATACCTCAAGGTTTTGGAATTGGTTAGTTACCTTCCTTAGGACAACCAAGTGCATTTAACCAAGTTCCAATGATTAATCAAGCCCTTTCACAATAGTTTCCAATGTTGAATACCTTACCATACCCTAATTATAATCAACCATTCAATCCCATTACTACTCCTACCCATCTTATTACTCCCACATATCTTGATAATCAATTTACTACTCAGAATATGCTAGCATTTCCAAATATTAATCAATCTCAGAATACCCTAGATTTTTTGAATAATACTCCAAATCAGACCATACCAGCTTTCCTAAATCCTATTTCATCTACCAATAACACAACAAACTAGACTACTACAGCCCAGACCAATAATGCTAATTCTCAATTAGATAACCTATAGAGATTAGTCTAGAATATTGGTAGTGATATGATCTATTTACAGAAGCAAGTACCCCAGAATACACTTCCTAAAAATAATATTTAGAATAGGAATTTCAATGTCCAAGCGACTAATAACCAATGGGATACTCACCCAGACAATGGAGGAGTCCCAAATATTACTAGCAATCAATCGGATGACAACCTAGGAGCTTCCATAAATTTGGTTGACCTTGCTAAAACTGATTGCCCAAAGTTTAAAACTACTTTAGATGCTAACAAAAAAGAGATAAAAATTTTAGAGTCAGTACCCACCAATGAGGATTGTAGGAATCAAGTTAATCAAAATGCAAGGACAACCTTAGTTTTAAAAACATATGAACCATCAGAAGTGGATGAGGATGAATTTGAAGAGGAATGAAGAAGACATTGAAGAAGAGGTGAAATCTCACCAACTATTCTAGAAGGATAATGATTATATTCTTTAAAGTAAAGGAGAGGAATCACTGATTTCTTTCACACCTCCTAGAGAAAATTCCATCCCACCTGAGGTGCAAGACACTAAAAGCCCTATCCCACCTAAAGATCTTGCAATCAACATGCCATT
The DNA here is from genome assembly GCA_028583015.1 of Wollemia nobilis. Lineage (NCBI taxonomy): Eukaryota > Viridiplantae > Streptophyta > Pinopsida > Araucariales > Araucariaceae > Wollemia > Wollemia nobilis. Next base: position 374,089 of record JAQPPZ010002875.1, read on the forward strand.
GCCATAAATAGAGAAAAATCTAGAACCAAATAATCTTGGATATGATATTATTGAAGACCTTAATAAAGCCAAGGAAAATAGTTCATTGATTGAGATAGTTTAGTTGACTAACCACAAGAATTTGTTGCTTGAGAAAGAAGAAACTACAAAGGCTACTCATGCCCTAGTGGCTATAAACATAGAAAAGGTAGAATCCCCACCTTCATTGTTGACTACTAGAATTTTTGGTAAAATTTTGCATAACTACCTTATGGATTCAAGTGTTGTTGATAATGAAATGCCATATGTTGTTAACAAGAAATTAGGGTTGACTCCTACTCACCCAAATAATAAGGTTGTTACATTGGACAAGACAGAGGTAAATATGGTTGGGGTGTTGAATCAAGTCCATAAACAGTTGGCTACTAAACCTAGGATACAAAAATACACTGATATTCAGGTTGTGGATATTCCAAAAGCATTTGGGATGTTGCTCAGCTATGATTGGTCTAAAATATTGAATGGTCATATGGTAATTGAATTTTTAGAAATAGGGCCAAGGTTGAAGGAGCTCATCATTGATCACAAGAATGGCAATAATATTTTGTGCATTAAACCAAAAATGGGAATTTACACTATGGTAGTGGAAACTATAACTAAAGATAATTACTCAACAGTAGATACCCCATGAAGTAAACAAAAAACCATTGAGGATCAGTTAGGGACCCTTAAGTTTGGCATATAATATAAGAGTCTAAGTATGGTAGTGGTGATGGAATTAAATCAAGCTGGTGGGGTGAGAGAGGTAAAATAAGAGCTTTTAATTTTCTAGGTCTGGTATTACTATGGGATAAGGCCCATGAAATCCAACATGCTTGTCATTACATGCATCTCCCAAATGATCATAATCGTGTTTAGGACCCTAGGAAATTTAATACGACTCCTATTATGTATATAGTTTTTGTTTTTGTTTCAGTTTTCTTTTATTTCTTTGTTTAGGTAAAATTATGTTTAGAGTTAGTTTGTTTTAGATTTTTTAGCATTTACTTTTTGTTATTATGCTTAGATTTTTTTTCTAAAATGTTTGGTTTTGCTTTATTTGATTTTTGTTTGCTTTTACCTATTTTGTTTAATTAGTTAGACTTCTTTGTTGTGAGTTTTCTTTTGTTTTATTATTTTAGTCCCCACCTTTACTTTGCCTATTTACACTTTCTCCTCCTAATTTTGACAAGTGTATTCAAATTGCAATCAATTTTTGGTTCCTCTAAAGGAAATATTTCTTATTAATTAAATATGGAGGACTTGTTTGAAATTAGGTGAAACTGAAAATTGGTGAACCAGATGATTTAGTAGCTATTCTTGGATTATGGGCTAAAACAAAGGACACTGAAATAATGTAACATCTTGCTAAAGCTTCACATCTATCAACTATATTTAAATAATTTTTGGATCATAAAGAATGAAATCATCTTGGTTTGATAATTAGGTAAACATATATACACTCTATTTTTAGCCTTATAGATCTCTAACCCAAAAGCACATATAATATTTGCAATTTATCTAAATACTTCTTAATCAAGAAGAAAAATAATAATAATGTAAATTAACTCAAGTGCTTGGGTGACTTGGATAACCTCTACCGGGGCTATAGATGCCTGGTTGGTAGTAGAGCAATGTCTAGAAGAGATCAAGGTCATCTCCACTAGAGCTATGGATGCTTGACTAGCTGTGGAGCAATGCAAAGGCAAATCTTTATGAGTGATACCCCTAATAGCCTAATTTCAAACCAAATGATGGAATTCTGATAAGATTCAAGAATAGGAATGAATGCACAAAGCACACACCTTAAAGCTAAGGTAAATGAACATCTATTTTTAGTTAAAATTGTTTAACCCCATATTTCTTGAATGTTGCTAAGTGATTTGCATTTTTCTAGTTTAGGTTTCCTTATTTTCAAGCTGGGTTGTTGGGTTCTTTATCCAAAATGCTCAGGAGCATTTTATAACAGAGTCACCATTTGTTGTTGCCATTGCACAACCTACCCCAATTGGGGACCCACTTGAAATTTTGAGTTTTATACAAAGGTGTTTACATCTATCCTTTTAAGCTTGCTCACATTGAATTTCAATTGCTTTTCAGAGTTTGGAAAATTAAGCTGCTTTTTAGGGTTTTCAGAATTTTACCACTTTTGTTCCTATAATTAGTTGTAAGCTTAAAATGGCCATAACTTTTTCTAGAGAGCTCTATTTGATGTGATTCAAATCTTGATGGAAATATATTGAGATAATATTTGCAATGGTACCAAATTTACATATACAACATCAATATTTTAGGAGATATAGAAAAAATACCATTCAACAATATCAATTCCCCATAATAGTCTATAAATTTCAAAAGGCTATATATTTTGATCCACAATAAATTTTCTAGTTATTTCAATTTTTCTGGATACCCATTTGGCTAAGTTAGAAATGTGGAAAGTTTCATAAAATTCTAGACACTTTAAAATTTTACCTTTTTTTACACTATGAAACTATTCTGAGCTCTTGATCAAAGCATTAATTTCATGGATTCAATAAGATAAGGTTCATTCTCCATTAAATCATGTTTAAAATCAACTTTTAGACAAGTATAAATATACCCATGTTTGTTGTCTGCAATTACCTTCCTTATTGCTAGCTAAACTATCCATTTTAATGGGTTATGACACCAAAGTTCATTTAAATTCATAGTCTTCCACACTGCCAAGAGATGATATCATTCATCAATGGTAAATTACTAGTGAAAATTAGCCCAATGGCTACTCCTATGACTACGCACCCCATTCCCCCATTGGCATTAAGATTTAAAATATTAGGTAAATAAATTTTTCATTCCTATTCATCCATTTTCCTCCAATAGGAAGCCAATGCCCATTTTCCCTGCTCCATTCTTATTCGTCCATCACTCCGACCAATAGGAAGCCAGATCATTTTCCTCATCCCCTTCCTATTCATCCATCACTCCGACCAATAGGAAGCAATCGCTCATTTTTCCCACTCCACTTCGCTCTGTTGATCTCATTTCTCCAACTCAATCTCGATCACCCATTTTCAGCCAATAAAATGCCAACGCTCATTTTCCCTACTCTACTTCGCTCTGTTCAATTCCCCACTGTATTCTTAGCCATGGATTTCCTAAACCAATCAAATCCCTCCATGTCATGCATGCATTTTCAAGAATCTAAGGTGGACATCTTAATATCGAATTTTATAAGGATGGGACCTTAGCATCGACAAATAGTTTCAACAAGAACCTTAGTGAACCTTAAGCAAAAAGAAAGACATTTTATGCCACAAGAGCCTAATATTGTACGTTGGACTTCGACGGATGACCTAATACTTTAGAAATGAATTAGCATTAGAGCTTATTGAAAATTAAAGCAAAATACCCTAAGATTTGAACTTAATAATTTAACATGGAATTAATAGCACTATACTTTAAGACTTGAACGTTAAACCTTAGTGAAAAAGGGGAAACCTCCATCAATGTATCCTAACCCTTAGCATTGGACCCAATTTTTTTACATGGGATTAATAGTGAAAGGGGGGAGAAACCTTTGTCTATGAATATCGAACCTTAGACCAAGATTTTAATAAAGAATTAAAGCTTAGAAGCATCAAATTAATAAAATTAAATGGCCAATAATAACACTCCTATGATATGATATGATTCATCTGTAACCATCGTGGCTTATTCCTTTTTGGTAGGAGTAAGAAGATCCTCTACTAACATGTTTGAGATGATAGTGGGAATCTTTGCAGATGAATTTGTTGATTTATCTTTGCTTGGAGAAATCAAAGATAAAGGAGGAATCGCAGGTGAAATTGATGGTAATGGCAGTGGTGGAGGTAGTTCCACAACGAACCACAGGGTTGCATCTAGATTTTGAATAAAACCATTGGGTTTATTGTTCAGATGCATGGGTGACACAGTAGGCTAATTTTAAACTTGATTTAACGTAGAATGAAACTTATCTTATTGAATCCATGAAATTAATGCTTTGATCAGGAGCTCAGAACAATTTCACAGTGTAGAAAAAAGATATAATTTCAAAGTGTCTAGAATATTATAAAACTTTCCACACTTATAATTTGGTCAAATGGGTATCCAAAATAGTTGAAATAACTAGAAAATATATTGTGGATCAAAATATATAGCCTTTTTAAATTCATAGACTATTATGGGAAATTGACGTTGTTGAATGGTATTTTTTTTGTAACTCTTAAAATATTGATGTTGTGTATGCAAATTTTGTATCATTACAAATATTATCTCAAAATAGTTCGATTAGGCCTTGAATCACATCAAACAAAGCTCTCTAGAAAACGTTATGGCCATTTTAAGCTAAGAACTAATTATAGGAACAAAAGTGGTAGAATTCTGAAAACCCTAAAAAGCATCTTAGTTTTCCAAACTCTGAAAAGTAATTGATATTCAATGTGAGTAAGCTTAAACAGATAGATTTAAAAACCTTTGTATAAAACTTAAAAATTCAAGTGGGTCCCCAATTGGGGTAGGTTGTGCAATGGCAACAACAAATGGTGACTCTGTTATAAAATGCTCCTGAGCATTTTGGATAAAGAACCCAACAACCCAGCTTGAAAACAAGGAAACCTAAACTAGCAAAATACAAATCACTTAGAAACATTCAAGAAAGATGGGGTTAAACAGTTTTAACTAAAAATAAAAGTTCATTTGCCTTTGTCATGACCCTCCCTTGATAGACTTTTAATTGGAAGTATTTATGATTTGCTATGATGTCTTAGGTGGAATAAATGATTGTATTATGATTAGTTTATATACAATGTGTGCTTATGGAAATATATATGAAGTTTTGGGTGAAAACTTGTTTTATAGACAATCATTTCCCTGATGAAATTCCATTCAATATGACCATTTTTTAAGGTACTGTTGAGTGGTGTTTTAACCCGATTGTGAAAACACACTCTCCTGTAGGATCCGAGTCCTAAATCCTCTGCTTGCAAAGAAAAACGATTTCTCCAAGGTTCTTATTATGCTGATTATTAATTATCAAGGATGTTGTTTAAAATGAAATGCTAAGAACACCTTAGGGTTTGCAAGTGGATGTTAACAAGGGGCACTGTGGTTTATTAATTTTGAACTTTCAATGGACTCAAAATGAATAAAATCTGCTTTAACCTTTAATTTTGATGGATTTTCAGTGATTTATTCAAACACGGTAATTAAACTGCTGAAAATAAAATATGGGTTTGAAAAGCAAAGACAAAAGTAAACAAAAGTAACAATAAAAATAGATTACGATCGAGAAAGTTGTCACTAATCCGATGAAACCGAAGATACCGAGGCTTTCTACATGCAACCTAACCTAATGAACCTGCACATCCACACAATCCAAATAGGCCGGTGCGAGTCTCGAGGGTTTACTGTGGTAATTCCAGAAAACGGGCATTCGCATGAAGCAACCAAGAGATCTTGCATTAACTTCACCTAAAAACCTAAGAAATCTGGAAGGGAAATATAAACATTAAATCATGCATGCAAAAGTTACTCCTTCTTTCTCATCCAATAAGATGCCAACTCTCTGTATTTGTATTTAAATGATATCTCGATTACATTCAAAAATGTTCCAGGTGTGAAAGAAAATCCCAGAATAAAAAGAAGGAAATTGCCCAAGTACGGGCCCAGAATAGCACAAAGCCTTCGTCTCTGCAACTCCGTATTCGGCAATTTCCAACCCCTTCTTCGATTTGCATTTCGGCTTTATAGCATTGTTATGGCTCTTCGATTTCCTCCGTCGCTTCATTTCCTCTTCCTGTGGGCGACCCTTCAAATTCCTGCTTTTTCTCGCTTTGATTCACGCTCAAATTTGGAAACGCCCCGAAATTCGCCTCTGCATGTAACGTCCCTGCAAGTTTGACACCTGTGCGCCACGTGTCGTGCTTTTCCTGTGCCCTGTGTAACGCTTACTGCGAAAAAAATGACAAAACTGCAAGTCTGCCCGTTCATCTTCCCGGCCGCGAAATCGCGACATGTCGCGATATCGTGACATGCTTTCCTGCCGTACGCGTCCAACGGCTTTTCGTAGCGATATCGCTACCGTTCTAGCCTCGAGCTTCCTTTTCAATAAGGCGTAGCGAAATCGCTACCGTTTCCCTGTCGGGCCTCCTTGGCAACTTTACGTCGCGACATCGCGACCATTATCATCCTCTTGCCTTCCTTCGACAAACCGTCGCGATATCGCTACCATTTTTATCTTCCGTACGCCTTGGCAAAACTTGTCGCGATATCGCGACATTTTTTCCCTCGGACCTTCATGCAGCTTTCTATCGCGAAATCGTGACCATTTTCTCCGTCCGTACTGTTTGCCAAAACACGTCGCGAAATCGTGACACTTCCCTGCTTTGAGCATGATTTTCATTTCCGTCACGATTTCGCGACATCTTCCTTATACCGTACAACTTTGCCAAAATGCGTCGCGAAATCGTGACACCTTTCATCATCCGTACGCTTCTGCAAAACTCGTCGCGAAATCGTGACGTTTTTCCCTTTCGGACCTTCATGCAGCTTTCTGTCGCGAAATCGCGACCATTTTCATTCTACACTAAACACGTCAAACTAAATCGCGACCATTTTCCATCCGTACACCTTTGCTGCAATCGGTCGCGAAATCGTGACGTCTTTCCTCATCGAGTCCTTTAGCTGCTTCCTGTCGCGATATCGCGACATTTTTCCGCTTCAGTACACCTTTCCAAAACACGTCGCGAAATCGTGACACTTTTCATCACCCGTACGCTTCGGCAAAACACGTCGCGATTTCGTGACATCATTTATTTTCTTCCGAACAGCATGTCGCGATTTCGCGACACCTTTTCTTTTCTCCTCAGCGACATGTCGCGATTTCGTGACATCCTTTTTCTTCCTGGTCACCGACACGTCGCGATTTCGCGACACCTTTTTCTTCATGGTCACCGACACGTCGCGATTTTGCGACACCTTTTTCTTCCTGGTCACCGACACGTCGCGATTTCGTGACAGTTTTTCTGTTTTGTTGCCGTTGACCGCGATTTTTCGACATGTCGCGATTTCGTGACAATTTTTCGGCTTCGGTCGCGATTTCGCTACCTGTCGCGATTTCGCGACCCCTTTCTACACTTGTGCATTTTCTCTTTTTTTTTCAATTCTGGCATCTGGGTCACTGAGATCCTTCCCTGTGAGCCTGCAAAAAGGTGGGTCCCCAATTTTGGGGTGTGTTGTGGATCAACCACAACAAATGGTGACTCTGCTGTCAAATGCTCTTGAGCATTTTAGTAAGAACCCAACCTGAAACATATCACAAACTCGTAAATACATGTTAGCACATGAGCAAAATAACAAATGCCCAAAGATCAAAAGTACATGAATCATCAGAATCATCAAGTATTAGCTCAGTGTGTGCAATGTGTTTTCATTCCCTATCGTTTGAAATTGATCAACATTCCATTATCAGTTTTGCATGAATGCATATATGGGATGGTGAATGATTTGTGGTCCTAAATGAATGAGCTAGAAGATTTTGCTTTTCCTAATAAGCATGATCATTCTTCTACTATTATGTACAAGCATTCAAGATTGCCAAACCCTCTTAGGACCCACTAGTTCATTTCCTTATTGTATCCCAAAGTTGGTTATGAGTCCCTACTATTTAGAACCCATGTGCAAGTGAATGTGAAATCAGAACTTTGGGGAATCAGACTCCCACCCAACCGAGATGAGAGTTTAACCTTATCCTTACTATTCTGATTTAGAGTTCATTACCTCACTTTAAGCAAAATAATTAAACCGGTTATGGAAGAAATGGTCATGCTAGTCTAACCCTCTAGACAATCAGTGGTCTTGCTTTTTTAGGCAAGACATGATGCCATGCATGGGCATATCTAACCCCACAATCCAAAACTTATCTCCATTTCTTTGGACCTTGGGGATGACTACCCATCCCTTGCGAGAGGACAAGTAGTACGATCCTTACAATCCAAAATAAAGATGAGATGGGAAAAATTTATTTATTTATTTATTTCTTGGACCTTGGGGATGACTACCCATCCTGGTTAGGGACAAGTAGTACGATCCTTACAATCCAAACCTTAGATATAAATCATTAATTCTATTGCTTAAACCTTGGGGATGACTACCCATCCTTTGCGGAGAGGACAAATAGTACGATCCTTACAATCCAAGACTTACTATGAAATGAGACATAAGAGCTTTGGGGAATCGGATTCTCAACCAACCAAGATGAGAATTTATGCCCTATCCTTACTACTCCATGTGGGTCAAATCAAAGCTTTGGGGAATTGGATCCTCAACCTAAGTTTGATGAGGATTTAACCCTATCCTTACTACTATGATTTTAAGCTTTAAGCTTTATGGAAGTGGTTAAAACCATTGTTTTAAGGATCATGTTGCATAATAGGATAGACATGAAAACCACTTTCGCTCAACCTTTTCTTCCAAGCTAGGTTTTGATCATTTTACTCAAGATCCTTTTTAATTTATGAGACGTGCTTGGTTCTAGATATCTCAAGACTCAGTTTCCAACCTTAGGAGCTACTTACATATATGTTATAACACAACCCTAAGAGGATTTGACATACTTTCATGGCTTGTACATAAGATGCATATGCAACTAAAATGAAATGTATGTGAGGTGAGATGGAATATGAATGCATTACTTCTTGAATTGTGAATGAAATGATTTGTCATGCAAAACTGATTCTTTCATATATCACAAAGTCAAACAATATAACTTAAAAAGTTTTATGCTACTTGTGGAGCTTTTACAAGACAATTCCAATATTTCATATTCTCCTAATCCTTAAGCATAAGTTGACATCTCAATTTTCTATTTATTATTATTATTATTATTATTATTTTAAATTAACACACATGTCAATTGAAATCAAATCCATAATCAAAATCCTAACTAAACTAACAATCCTAAACAATAAAAACAAAATCTGAAAATCCTTCACCAACACCAACAGAATAATATCAAAGTCTCACAACCTAAGGGCTAAAATAATGCTTTAGAATCTGCCCATTAACCGGCGGCATGAAATCTTTCCCTTCTAAGGTTTTTAGCTCGAAGGTGTTCTTCCCAAGAATTTCTGAAATCTGATATGGGCCTAACCGAAGACAATCAAACTTTTGATGGTTTCCTTTTTCCTCATGTCTTTTGTCCCATAGTAACACCAAATCTGAAATTCTGAATGATTTAACTTTGGCCCTTCTATCAAACCATCTCTTGATGACTTCCTGGTGTTTGTTCATGTGATTCATGGCTTCTTCTCTCTTTTCATCCAGGTGCAATAACCGGCTCAATCTAGCTTCAACTTGATCATCTGTCCCCATGTACTCTTGTATGAAATGTAAGGTCTGCAGCTCCAAATTTGCTGGAAATATCGGGTCTTGCCCATAGACCAAATGATAGGGAGTATTCCCTATGGATTCTTTCACTCTGGTCCTATCTGCCCAAAGGGCAAACTTTAGTTGACTGTGCCAGTCCGAGGATTCTTTTCCAGCAACTTCTTAATAGTATTCAACAAATTCTTATTTGAAGATTCGGCCAACCCATTTCCTTGAGGATAGTAATTGGATGCAAACTTTAAGCTCACTTTATTATCATATGCCCACTCTGCAAATTGTGTGGAAATGAAAGCTTTACCATTGTCATGACAATAGAATCGGGCATTCCATATCTTGTGATAATTTGATCCTCAAGGAATTTAATCACAACGTACGTGGTGGCGTGTTTAGTGGGAATCGCTTTGTCCACCTTGTACGGTGGTACGTAGTTGTCAAAATAAATTTGTGAGAGTCAGAAGAATTTGGGTTAATAACCCCGATAAAATCCAGTCCCCACTGTGCAAACGGTCTCATTTCAACTACAGGCTGCAACGGCATGGCTGCATTTCTTTCTCTATTTGCAGCCACTTGGCAGATGTGACAAGATCGCACATGAGCATGCGCATCTTTGAATATATGAGGCCAGTAATATCCTGCTCGCGAGGATTTGGTGTCTTTGTAGGATTGGCTGCACCATGACCAGTTCCGTGCTTGCCATGAAATTCTTGCAACACCCTGGCGGCTTCGTCTTTGCTCAAGCATCTCAGGTAGATACCTTCGTGATTTTTCCTGTAAAGTACACCGGACTTTATCAGATAGTTAATAGATTTAAGCCTTAGAGCTCTCCTTTGTGTTGAATTCAAATTAGACGGGCACTTACCGGTCAATAAAAATTGCACAATATCAACATACCGAGTCCTCCTTAGCCATGTATTACTGTATTTGAGCATTGACCTGTTATTTGCGGATCATTTTCTGCGATCGCCTTTGCCGAGTCCCTGTCCTCGAACTAGTTTCATTGGTTGGATTTCGAGATCAAATTCTTGGATGGTTGCAATCCACTTTCCTCTCTTTTCACCTAGTTCATTATGTAAAAACATGGTCTTGACAGCAGAATCGGGTACAATGGCAATAATTCTGCTGTGTACGATGTAATGCCTAAATTTTTTCACGAGTTTTAAAAAGTGCGTACATTTGCTTATCAAGGATTGAATACCTTAATTGGGCATCTTTTAAGGGGGCACTTAAAAATGCAATGGGCTTTTCGGCATTATCTTCGCCTTTTTGGGTTAATACACTCGCCAAGGAGTGCTCCGATGCAAAAGCATAAATGTAAAAAGGCTTGGAATAGTCCGGGCTTATCAAGACCGGGGCTTTGGAAATGGCGTCTTTGATATTACGGAAAGCCACTCTACTTTCCTCGTTCCATCTTACGTCCACATCTTTCTTGAGCATCCGGTTTAGAGGTTTAGCTATCTCGGCAAAGCTAGAAATGAACTTCCTCACAAAATTGACTTGCCCAAAGAAAGACCTCAATTCTTTTTCTTGCTCGGGAGAGGTAGGTCTTGGATAGCTTGTATCCTTTACGGGTCGATGGATATTCCCTCCTTTGAAATAATGTGACCTAGCGGTTTCCCTTCTGTCACTCCAAAAATGCATTTCTTGGGATTTAATGAAATTCCATGTTCCCTGCACCTTTGAAGCACCTTCTTTAAGTCTTTAACATGATCCTCTCTCTTCTTCGAGAAAAGCTGGGATATCATCCACATACACGATGATGCATTTGCCTATTAGTCCTTTGAATGCGTAATCCATGGCGCGTTGAAAAGTTGCACCGGCATTTAATAGTCCGAATGGCATTCTCTTATATGCAAATGTCCCCCACTTGGTAGTGAAGGCTGTTTTCATCCTGTCATCTGGATGTATAAGAACTTGGTTGTACCCAGAATATCCATCGAGAAAGGACATCATTTCTGATCCATTTACCATTTGCAAGATTTCATCGATTGATGGCAATGGATAATTATCTTTCTGGGAGGCTTTATTAAGATTTCGAAAATCTATGCACAACCTAATCTCTCCACTCTTTTTTCTCATTTGGAGCGAGGTTAGCCACCCAGGTTGAGTGCCTAACGGGAAAAATGATTTTCGCCTCCAACAGTCTTTTAACCTCCTTTTCGATCAAAGGCTCCAATAGCGGGTTAACAACTCGCTGTCTTTGCCTAAAAGGCTTGGAGTACGGCTTCAAAGGTATGGTATGCGTGATAATGTTCTGATTGTAAGTCTTTAGCTCATTGTAGTTCCAAGCAATACAATCTATGTAATGCTTCAAAGTCTGTATTATATTGCTCCTTTCTTCCTCTGTACATGCCTTTGCTATGTACACCTCCTTTGGATTATCTGCACTCCCCAGATTAATTGAATCGCATGCATCTTTGGGGAGCGGGACTCTTTTTCTTTTCTTGTTCTTGCATTCCATGTCGAACATTTTTTCTAATGAAACCACGTCTTTAGGAATTTTGTTGGATTGATACGCGGTTTCACTTTCTTCTGTTTCATCCTGCCACCTTTGTTCCTCATCGATCACTTGATTTTCAAAAATACCCGAGTTTGTGACAAACTTGAAGATGTTCCTGTCACACTCAAAAACCTGGAAATTCTTCACATTATCAGGTATTGATGGACAAGGAACCAGCTCAATGGAAAAATTTTTACATCTTTTTATATCCACCGGGTTTAACATGCCCGTGGCGACTGCAAGAGAGTCTGCTATTCGATTCCCTCTCCTAGAAATAAGGGCTATGTTGAATGCATCAAACTCCTCCATGAGATCCATAACCCTAGTCCTATAAAGGCTCAGTATTTTGTCGCGGCATGTATCTTGTCCTTTGATTTGCTTGACAACCAACTCGAAATCACCCAAAACCTTCAAGCATTTAACATGTTTGCTCAATGCTAGACGTAAACCGTAGATCAATGCTTCGTATTACTGCCACATTGTTTGTGCAAGGAAATTGCGATCTGTAGGCAGCCAATAATGGTTTACCTCCTGGACCGAGTGAGCTCGACTCCGGCTCCTGCTCCCTGTCTAGATTTTGATCCATCAAACTTGAGCAACCACGTGTGATCTTTTTCCTCAGAAGAACCACCATGACACACTTCTTCTTTAAGTTCATCAGCAACTTTCTCAACATCAAGAGCATAGACCCCTAGGTCTGGCTCGGAAAATTGAACCTCATTCGGCTTGTTAAAATCTGTTATAATCTCCTTAAGCCTCGGTTCGTTTTCCACTCCGATTTGGTTTGCAATGCCCTTCCATGGCAGCCACATATGCGAGCGATCTGTTGCAAAATAGCCATTCAGCGTTTTCATCCAATCTCTCGCAAGTAACATTCCATACCTACTTGGGATGTTAACCACCAAAATATCTACAACTTTCTTTGGACCACGGGTTCAGAATTTAATTGAATCTTGACATCATATAAGGTCCCTACTACATTTACCTATGAACGGTCCAATTGCAAGACCGTGCATTTGGATGAAACCGGTTGTAGACCCAGCATTTGACATATCTCCGTAGGCATGAGGTTGCTCGTGGCTCCTGTGTCTACCAAACGGTTATGCAAGTTCTTACCCGCAATTCTCGAGTTAATAAGAATGGCGGGACATCCCTTCTTTCCTTTCGCAAAATCGGGTGGGATTCGGCTCTTTTTCCTTCCACATCGGATCGGGTGAGTTCAAAGCTCTTATCAACGCCTCCTTTTGACCGGGCAATTTAGGCTGCGTCCGGGAATGAAAGGCTAGATTTGGACTTCTTCATATCCTCCACTACGTCATAATTTGGTTTTTCGAATTTGACCGTCTTACGGACGTCATTAGACATTTCTCTTACGAGTGGAGGGGGAGGGTTGTTACTTGCCTTTGTATACGGAGGAAGAATAGAAGCTGTTTGGAGGTGTTGATGAGGTTTTAGGGGCTTTAGACTTACTCCTCAAATGGTACCCATGAGTCCCCTTTCTAAAATCTCGAAAAGCTTGCACCTCCTGCTCCAAAACTTCATCTTCTTCCTCCTCGCTCTCACCCTCTTGGTGATATATTGTTTCCATCACCATAATATTTTCATCTTCTTGATACGATGGATCCTCATTTGATACCAGTTCCAAATCATCAACTTGTGCCTGAAGACAATGAGTGTATCTAGCTATCTCAGGACAATTCCTTTCATTGTGTTCTTTTGTGTTATGTAACCTGCACCCTCTTTCCCATGCCAAATCTGAAAGATTCAAAAGAGAATTGGATTGGCTGGGGCCTACAGAAGCATCTAATTGATTAGCAATGGGAGCAGGAACTCCCCCATTGTTTGGCTTAGTGTTCCAGTGCCTCCCTCTATTGTTAAAATTCTGACTTGGGTGAGGGGCACGGGACTCATGCTTCTGTTGTTGAACTCTGTCATTACTTAGTTTATGCACTAGTTTCTTGAGCTCTTCGACTTTCGAAAAGACATCCTTCGGTGGAACCACATTGTTATTAACCCCCATTGGATTTGCATAATTGATGGGGTCTTGATTCCACATTTGGGTGGGGTTATGAGGAATTGGATTCCCAAATGGATTGATACCTTGAATTGGGATTGGATTCGGAGCAGGGAACTATGGCTTGAGGATTGACTTGACTAGTTTCTGCGTAGTTGATTGACTGTTCTGCAAAAATGCGAGGAGCAGGTGGAATGGCTGCGATTGGTTGGATTGGAATGGGTGCATATGCGGGTGCTTGATGGATACGGCTGCGAATATGGGAATGCGTTCATACTTGGCATTTGTGGTGCCATGAGCTGATTTGCATGGGGAACTTGACCATATGGAGCACCCTGTCCCAACATAGGCATTTGGGTAAACCCGTAGCCTTGCGGTGTCAACTGCTGCTCAATAGTCATGGCTTCATTATAGGCCAAAGCAAGCGTGGTGACATGAGGATTACGCCTTGCAAACATGGTTGTCATGGGGTCCAATGCCCCAAAATATATCTGCAAAGCTACTTGCGGGATCGATGGCAAAATGTCTAATTGCTCTGTTATAGTTCTTTTGGAATCTATGATTAAACATTCGGATTGGTTCCCCTTGGCCCCGTTTGCATGTAATAAACTGATTGTAAATAGTTGCGGGATCTAAGGGAGACCTAAATTGATTGACAAATGCATTTTCCATTTGTGTCCAAGAGGTGATTGAACCGGTTGACAAGCATATATACCATTCATATGCTATTGGATCCAAGCTCATGGGGAAAAGTCTGCAGGCTACATCTTCATGCTGAACTTGCAGTCTAATTAAAACATCTCTATAGGCTTGGATATGTTCTTCTGCTGTTCTTAGGCCATCTGGCTTGTATTTAGGCAGAAATCTTTCAATGTTCTTGGGGATTTCATGGATATCCCCAACAATATTCAAAGGAGTATTGTTAGCTCCATACCAAGGAGCTGCTTGAGCTTGAGCCATTTGACTCAGAATTGATGTAGACAGGCCTACAATAGCAGAAGAAATGTTACAAACTATAGGCACACTAGGGGCAACGAGATACTGCGGCGTAGGTCCACTCGACGTTCCTGGAGAAAACGAGGCCTTTTGCTACTTGGAGTGCTTACGACTTGCTTGACTTTACCCTTGGGAGTACCAGTAAGGTCGTGAAAAATAGTTTCTCCGGTTTTTTGAGACCTGGTCGCAATACGGCGTGGTGGGTCCAGCATTCCTGAGGAAACCCTCGGCTAGTTCGAAGAAAACCTGCAACAAACAAAAAAAAATAGTGTTGCAGTTTAGCCGTAAATTATTTCAGAATTAAATTAAAACAAAATATTTAGATATAAAAATTAAAATAAATAAACCGATCGCCCTCCTTCTAGCGCCAATCTGTTGAGTGGTGTTTTAACCCGATTGTGAAAACACACTCTCCTGTAGGATCCGAGTCCTAAATCCTCTGCTTGCAAAGAAAAACGATTTCTCCAAGGTTCTTATTATGCTGATTATTAATTATCAAGGATCTTGTTTAAAATGAAATGCTAAGAACACCTTAGGGTTTGCAAGTGGATGTTAACAAGGGGCACTTGTGGTTTATTAATTTTGAACTTTCAATGGACTCAAAATGAATAAAATCTGCTTTAACCTTTAATTTCGATGGATTTTCGGTGATTTATTCAAACACGATAATTAAACTGCTGAAAATAAAATATGGGTTTGAAAAGCAAAGACAAAAGTAAACAAAAGTAACAATAAAAATAGATTACGATCAGAAAGTTGTCACTAATCTGATGAAACCGAAGATACTGAGGCTTTCTACATGCAACCTAACCTAATGAACCTGCACATCCACACAATCCAAATAGGCCAGGTGCGAGTCTCGAGGGTTTCTGTGGTAATTCCAGAAAACAGGCATTCGCATGAAGCAACCAAGAGATCTTGCATTAACTTCACCTAAAAACCTAAGAAATCTGGAAGGGAAATATAAACATTAAATCATGCATGCAAAAGTTACTCCTTCTTTCTCATCCAATAAGATGCCAACTCTCTGTATTTGTATTTAAATGATATCTCGATTACATTCAAAAATGTTCCAGGTGTGAAAGAAAATCCCAGAATAAAAAGAAGGAAATTGCCCAAGTACGGGCCCAGAATAGCACAAAGCCTTCGTCTCTGCAACTCCGTATTCGGCAATTTCCAACCCCTTCTTCAATTTGCAATTCTGGCTTTATAGCATTGTTATGGCTCTTCGATTTCCTCCGTCGCTTCATTTCCTCTTCCTGTGGGCGACCCTTCAAATTCCTGCTTTTTCCCGCTTTGATTCACGCTCAAATTTGGAAACGCCCCGAAATTCGCCTCTGCATGTAACGTCCCTGCAAGTTTGACACCTGTGCGCCACGTGTCGTGCTTTTCCTGTGCCCTGTGTAACGCTTACTGCGAAAAAAATGACAAAACTGCAAGTCTGCCCGTTCATCTTCCCGACCGCGAAATCGTGACATGTCACGAAATCGTGACATGTCGCGATATCGCGACATGCTTTCCTGCCGTACGCGTCCAACGGCTTTTCGTAGCGATATCGCTACCGTTCTGGCCTCGAGCTTCCTTTTCAGTAAGGCGTAGCGAAATCGCTACCGTTTCCCTGTCGGGCCTCCTTGGCAACTTTACGTCGCGACATCGCGACCATTATCATCCTCTTGCCTTCCTTCGACAAACCGTCGTGATATCGCTACCGTTTTTATCTTCCGTACGCCTTGGCAAAACTTGTCGCGATATCGCGACGTTTTTTCCCTCGGACCTTCATGCAGCTTTCTGTCGTGAAATCGTGACCATTTTCTCCGTCCGTACTGTTTGCCAAAACACGTCGCGAAATCGTGACACTTCCCCTTTGAGCCTGATTTTCATTTCCGTCGTGATTTCGCGACATCTTCCTTGTACCGTACAACTTTGCCAAAATGCGTCGCGAAATCGTGACACCTTTCATCATCCGTACGCTTCTGCAAAACTCGTCGTGAAATCGTGACGTTTTTCCCTTTCGGACCTTCATGCAGCTTTCTGTCGCGAAATCGTGACCATTTTTTGTTCCGTACACTTCGGCAAAACACGTCGCGAAATCGTGACCATTTTTCTCTACATGCAAAACCGTCGAAATCGTGACCATTAAAAAACCATTTTTCCGTCCGTACACCTTTCGTTGCAATCGGTCGCGAAATCGCGACGTCTTTCCTCATCGAGTCCTTTAGTCGTTTCTGTCGCGATATCGCGACGTTTTTCCGCTTCCGTACACCTTTCCAAAACACGTCGCGAAATCGTGACACTTTTCATCACCCGTACGCTTCGGCAAAACACGTCGCGATTTCGCGACATCAATTATTTTCTTCCGAACAGCATGTCGCGATTTCGTGACACCTTTTCTTTTCTCCTCAGCGACATGTCGCGATTTCACGACACCTTTTTCTTTCTGGTCACCGACACGTCGCGATTTCGCGACACCTTTTTCTTCTGGTCACCGACACGTCGCGATTTCGCGACACCTTTTTCTTCCTGGTCACCGACACGTCGCGATTTCGCGACAGTTTTTCTGTTTCGTTGTCGTTGACCGCGCTGACCGCGATTTTCCGACATGTCACGATTTCGCGACAATTTTCGGCTTCGGTCGCGATTTCGCGACATGTCGCGATTTCGCTACCTGTCGCGATTTCGCGACCCCTTTCTACACTTGTGCATTTTCTCTTTTTTTTCAATTCTGGCATCTGGGTCACTGAGATCCTTCCCTGTGAGCCTGCAAAAAGGTGGGTCCCCAATTTTGGGGTGTGTTGTGGATCAACCACAACAGGTACAAAATTTCTTTGGTTTAAAAGAGTCCTATTGGGAATAAATGGATACTTATATGTTTATATACATAAAATTATAAATGTGGTTGTCTTGTTATTATTAAAAAATAGAATACTTTAGTTTTGGATTTACGAATTAAGCTTGAGCGAGGAAGACTAGCGCTTGGACGTTCGAAAATCATTATAAGGGAAGGCTTTCCATTAATGATGTTATGTTCCAAATACCATGGAAAGTGTATATGCATATATATATATATTGTTATCCCTTGATGGTGCTAGTCGTATTAAATGTACTAAACAACCTTGTAACTGGAGTATCAAAGAAATCATTAACTCAAATGGATTTTATTGCTAAATCATAATTTGTGTAAATGAAAACACCTGGAGATGTTTGTACCTAGCTTTAGAGCATTGGATACTTTGTTTTTTCGGTGTTTTTGCCAACGCACACAGGTTGAGTGGTGACTTGAGAACATGGGTTTGTAATTTCACTTGTCCCTTAGTGGATGCTCTGGAAAAGTGGAGAAATGAGGAATGAGGGAAGATATTCGTAAGAGATAGGTGGTAAGGTGAGAGAGAGAAGAAAAAAGGGGATATGAAATTGAGAGAAAGGGAAGAATGAAAGATAGGTAATAGGAAAGCTTACAAGTGATAGACGGTGATAAAATTTGTAGAGATCACTATGTATACTAGGTAATTCTTACTGAGGTCTCTTTGCTTGTATATGCAAATTGTGTTGACACGAGTTTCAAATGATTAGTGCATTTTGAAAAGAGAACTGAACAAAATTGCAGTGAATAATAGATGTATGAAACCTACTCGTTATGCAATTTGATAGATGAATGATTCCAGTTACTATATCTAGTTGCTATGGAAAAATTACCTCTTAGGATGAGGCTTAGCCATATGATAAAGGGATCAAGTTAATGTGATGATTGTTGTATTTTATTGCTATACTAAGTTTGCTTTGTTTTGACAATGGAAATCAAAAATAGAAAACATAATAGATGGTTTTTGTTTCATCTACCCAGTAACTTAGTTGTAATGTAAAAAACAATGTTTGTCTACCTTAGATTGCAAAGTTTGGCCAAAAATTTATGTGATTAATATTACTACTTTTTTGTTTTGTTTTCGTGTTGCTCAGGAAAACGTTGGTAAAATCAAATTTGAATTTTTTATTAAATTTTACATTTTCCATGCCTGTAGATGATGTGAATTATGAATTGGTTGGCCTGGTGGAATTTGAGTGTGTATGATAACCTTTGATAATAGTGCTAGATAATGATGTCTTAGATGTTATTGTATTTGTGAAAAACCATAAATCATTATACCAAAAATATTGTTATTACATGCATTATGGGTGAAGGGACCATGTAAATGGATCCTTTTCTATTGAGATAAAATGATTTGTCTTGGTCCTATATTAAATTGATGAATATTATTTATATAAGTTGTCCTATTATACTTTTATTAAATATGTAAATTTATTAAATAATGCTATCTCTAAAAGAATGAGAAGCCTTTTGGTTGAAGTGTTTGTTGTTGAGTGAGTATGATTCCATGTCTTGGAACCAGAGTCTGTACTTGTAAAGGTATAAGGTATGATACTCTTGGAGATGATGCTAAATATCTAATAGAAATGAGTGTAGCTCCTGATTGCTCTTGAATTAAATATTAAAACACATTTGTTGTATTTATACTATTACTTGCAAAGATAAAGACCTCATGCAGCAGGATTGTAGGAATCTGGAAGAGAGGTGTAACTAGAAGTGAACACTGACCCAGATAGTGCAAAAAAGTGCTAGTTTTCATATTTGGAGTGCATCAAAAAAATGTTCTACAAATGGGCCTCTTGTGGCATCTTTATAGCTACAATGTTGTCAATTCCTTTACAAGGAGAGTATAACTTGAGTAAATTTATGCCACAATAGATACACTATCAGATCTGAGCTAACTATTCTACTGTAGATATAACTTCAAGATAGAGATCTTGTAATTAAAAAATAAATAAGTAAAATATTGTGTTCCTTAGTTTTATGATGTAATGTGTTTATTCATCGGTGTAATTAAGATACGATTTAATGTCAATATGCATTAAGTGATCCTTAAATGAGCTCTTTGTAGTCGGTTGGAGTCATTGTTACCTATATGTTGATTTTATAAAGAAACCTTATGATTAAATATTATTTATTTAAAATTCTACTAGACATATTGGAACCAGAATGATGTGGTCAATCTGGTGGTTTTAAAATTGTTTAGTAATTGCCATGGTAAGATCATGATTGAGATAGATTTATTCCCTTGCTTTAATAGTGTTTAATTATTTGGAAGAGTTACCCTAATCCAGTAGTTAATATACCAATATTAATGAATGGAATTGTTTAAGTTAGGATAACCGATTAAACTTTAAGAGTGTTCTTCCTAAGGGAAAGAGAAACCAATACAATTTTTCCATGGTTCAATTCGGGAAAGAGGCCTTTTGTTGGTTTGACTAGCTCATAATGAATATGAGAAGGATAGTTGAACCCCTACACACATATAACCTCTACATGGAAATATTTATGTAGTGGGTGGAGTTGGCATACCCCTTTCGACTGAAAGAGAGGGAAAGTCAAAGCTAGGTCATTGTATGTGAGTGAGAAGGATAGATTGAAAAAGAACAAAAAAAAATTCTACCTAGTACTCTTACATAGCCAGATTTATGTAGGATTTTGGGATGGGTGAGCCTCAAAAGATATGAATTTAAGTGGAAAATTTAAAAGGTATAAAAGTATTTGTCTTAGATTTAAATTCCTAAAAAAAATAGAGAGTGAAAAATTTGGGTTGTGACATTTGGTATCAAAGTGTTTCGTTCGTAGGGATATAAGTTTCCTTGTACAAGAATAGATGAGTGTAATAGGATTGTACACCTTGTAAAGACTATACCTATAAGGAAAGTGTATCTATTAAAAGTAGACCTTGATTGTCTAGTTAGTATAGCTAAGAGTATAGTTGCTAGTAGGAGAATCAATTTGAAGATGAAATTGTGAATTGATCCATACTATCTCTCTTGTGTGTGATCAGGGATAATGCCACCCAATAGAAGGAGTGTTGCCCCATCGATGAGGTAGACATAATAAGATAATGTAGAGGCTGGAACCCCAGATTTAGGCATGAATGCTTCTAATAATGAGAAGTAGGACCTCACTACAATAGTTGCCTTACTGAGAGAACAAATGGAAACACATAAATAGTTGTTGAAGGCTATAGTGAATCGATATTCACAAGCTAGAGATTCTAGAGTGGGATAAGAGAATGAAATTAATTTAGAGGATCAACGGGCTCGAATTAAACTAGAGGTAAAATTGGGCAAGGATATGAAACATCTAAAATATTCCAAGTTTAATGGAGAGGAAGATGGTGATAAAGCAAAAGCTTAGCTAAAGGAGATAGAGACTTTATGTAATATGAAGAACTATTCCACTAGTACTTGAATTTCCTATGCTACTTTGCATTTACAGGGGTTTGGTTTGGTTTTGTGGGAAATTTATAGTGGAGAATAGGGAATTGAGGCTACAGTTGATTTGAAATGGAAGGATTTTATAAAAGTCTTCAAAGAAATATTACTCATCGAACATTTCTATACCCAAAAATTTAAGGAATTCACCAAACTTAGACAAGGAATTAGGACTATGGAGGTATATTATCAAAAATTTGTTAAGCTATTAAAATATGTGCTCATGTATAATGACAAAATGAAAGTCCATAAATTTATTTTAGAGGTGGATACTAGAATAGGGCATGAGGTGAACATGCGAGAACCTAATACCCTTTAGAAGGCTTATGAACTAGCTAGGAAAGCTAAAACTTATCTCAAGCCCTACTTCAACTATGAAGGGGCATTTGAGCAGGATAGAGAGGCACTGAGAAAAAGAAATAGTGCGAGGTTCATGAAATGGGAAAGTGAACATGCAAACAAGAGTTCCCCTAGATAGAGGGGAAGTGGGATATCTCTTGCTCTGGGTGGGAGGACCCCATCCCAAATTCCCTGCTTCCTCCCTCCTATCCTACTGATTCCTAGTTGGGATGACCTTGTGTTAACCCTATTGTGCTTCCAAAACTTCTACGGGATCCTCCCTGGTGGTTTCCTATCCTAATGAGATTGTAGGTGCTTGGTTGGATCATCCCAAAGTTTTTTTTCATGGTGGCCTTCAGTGGTGGTTGGCTTTTAGGTGGACCAAATTATGATTCAAAGTTACGAATACTATCCTGGTGGTCCTTTTTGGATTTCGGGGGCCTATGAGTTATTGCTTTCTATTGGAAAGTTTTCACTACTCCTTTCTTGGGTTTGATATCTAAAATGGGGCTCCCACTTTTTGTTTAATCATGTTGTTTTAGCCTAGGGTTTACTCTCTAGTTTTTTCTTGGTGTTGGGGAGGGCTACAATTTTATCGACTGCAGTAGAGTGGCTCTTGGTTGTGGATGGTGTGGGTATTTAGAAGCGGGGTTTTTTGTCTATCCTAGAATTTGTGTGGTTTATTTCCTTACTGCTTATTTTATGACCTCTAGGGATGGGCATTGGGTTTCTAATGTTGTTGCGTGAAGGAGGTCATGTATCTCTTTTGGATGGACTACTGGTGGGGTTGGTTGGATTCCTTGCTCAATGGACTATCTTATGGATTTTATCTTTGTAGTTTTTTGGTCTGGGAGGGCGCCTAGTGTGTGCATGCTTATTTCTAAATATGATCTCTTGTTGACAGTCCCTGGTGAGTTGATCCCTTCCAGTCATGAAGTGCCATAATGGATTGAATTTCAAGGTTTTATTACCTTCAACTATGATCTTTGTCTCCATCATAGCAAGAACTCATTGCCTAAAGTGATCTTTGCTTGCTACTTTTTCATTTTCCAGGCTGCCACTATTTTGTGGCTTTTCTTCATTTATTTTTTGTTTTCTATCCCATTCCCAATCTAGACAGGATTCTCCTGTTGAATCATTGTCTCGAGCTCTTGCAATCTAGGTATTTCAAAATTGGTTATTTTTCTCTATCCCGTGGGCAGGATTTGGCTTTTAACTTTTTTGATGTTGGTTTTAGCTATTCTATTCTTGATATGGGAGGGATTCTCCTATTGAAGCTTTGTCTCGGGCTCCCACAAGCTAGGTTTTTCAATATTGGTGGTTTTTATCTATCCCGTGGGTAGGAGTTGGCTTTAATGATAGGATTCTCCTATGCTACATCTGCTTCTATATTTTCTTGTTGGTTTATTCTCCTACGGAATTACTCTTTTCTTGTAAATTTTTCTTAGGATATTGTTAGACAAGTTTATCTTTTCTAGGTGGTTTTGACTTCCTGTTTATCCTAGGCGAGATATAGAATTCTAGTTTTCCCCTTGGATGGGATCCCTAATTTTTTATTTTTTTGTCCCCTAGGTAGGATTCACCATTTCAAATCCTAGGCCCATTGGGTAGAATTTTTAATTTTTTTTGTATGGGATGATCCCGCATCCTAGTTTGTGAGGTCTAAAGATGGTCCCTTTGGGACTGTATTCCTATGCACTTTTGTTTTTAAAAAATAAAAGGCCCACCTTTTTTCTTGTTGGTTGGTCTATTAATCTGGTTTCCTCTTTCTTCTTTTGTAAAAAGGTTTTGGGGCCCCTTTCAAAACCCACATTTTAATACAAACTAAAAAAAACAAGAGTTCCCCTAGATAGGATAGAAGGAATGATAGGAAATAAGGGAAGTTTAGGAAAAGGTTCAAAGGGAAGAACCATAATCCTAACAATCACAACAATGGGGATAATAGACCACCACCGCAGGGTTAAGCCAATCCTCCATTAGCAGTAAAATTAGAAGAAGGATAGAAGTAGAAAACTCACCCAGGACCTAAGGATGGATGCTTTGATTGTGGTGGACCACACTATGCCAATAAGTGTCCATACAGAATAGGGTAGAGTTCAAAGGGAAAAGAACCGCCTACAAGGATCCTATACACAAAGAACCTGCACACAAGATTTATGCAGTGACAAGGAAGTCAAAATCTGGAAGGGCAAGCCACTCCACTACTGATAAAAGGTAAGATATTTGGTAGAAATGTTAAAATTCTGATTGATAGTGGTGCTACAGATAGTTTTGTTTCCACTAGCTTAGTTAAAGATATACCAGAAAGGCCAAGAATCTTGGCACATGGGTGGAAGGTCGAGTATGGTTCAGGATAAACCTACTCTATAAATCAGTGTTATCCCATGGTAGAAATTACCCTACCTAGTGGTATGACCATTGGATGCCTGTACGTAGCACCATTGTATGCATTTGATGTAGTGCTAGGAATGGATTGGTTACAAGCACATAAGGTTGTAATCAATTTCTAGGATAGATGGATTGAGTACTCAAAATATGGTAGGAAAGTACAGAGGGTGTACAACCTACAAGGGGATTTTCAACCCTAGATCCTCTCCGTAATGCAGCTTAAGAAGGCAATGAAGAGAGGAGGAACAATTTATGTAGTGAAGTTAAATGAGATAGAAGATGAAAAGAAGGAAGAGGTGTTTGAGAAACACCTAATTCTTTAGGAGTTTAGAGATGTATTTCTAGAGGATTTACCTGGATTACCCCCTAAACGTGAATTTGATTTCACAATTGAACTTCAACCTGGAATAGAGCCTATTCATAGAGCTCCTTATAGAATGAATCTGATTGAGATGCAAGAACTGAAAGTGCAGTTACAAGGATTGTTGGAGAAGGGATTAATTAGACCAAGTGTGTCACCATGGGGTGCACCAGTGTTGTTTGTCAAGAAAAAGGATGGTTCCTTGTGACTATGTATAGACTATAGGATGTTAAACAAGGCAACCATTAAAAATAGATATCCTCTACCCAGAATCGAAGACCTCTTCGATCAACTTAAAGATGCCACTATCTTCTCAAAGATTGATCTAAAGTTGGGATACCACCAATTGAGGATTCGAGAAGAGGATACCCATAAGACAACCTTCAAAACTTGTTATGGACATTATGAGTTTATTGTCTTGCCTTTTGGTCTATCGAATGCTCCAGCAACATTTATGAATTTGATGAATAGCATTTTCAGGAAGCTTTTGGACCGATTTGTTCTTGTGTTCTTGGATGATATTTTGATATATTCTCAGAATAAGTTAGAGCATGACAAACACCTTAGGATCATGTTGGAGCTGCTAAGGAAGAATTAGTTGTATGGGAATTTATCGAAGTGTGAATTTTATGTGTCGAAAGTGCAATACTTAGGGCATATTGTATTAGCAGAAGGGATCGTAGTGGATCCTAAGAAAATAGAAGCTATATTGAATTGGTCGCCACCCACAAATGTGATGGAAGTCTAGAGTTTCATGGGTTTGACCGGATATTATAGGTGTTATGTGAAGGATTACGCCAAGATAACCGCTCCAATAACTAACCTTCAGAGGAAGGGAAAAGAGTTCAAGTGGATGGATAAATGTGAGGTAGCTTTTGATCTGCTCAAACAAAAACTCACTACATCTCCCATACTAAAGATACCAGACCCTCAGGGTAGCTTTTCTGTATGTACAGATGCATCATTGGAAGGTTTGGGAGGAGTGCTCTCACAAGATGAAGCAGTGGTAGCTTATGGTTCAAGGAAGCTGAAATGACATGAGGTCAATTATGCAACCCATGAATTGGAGTTGGTAGCAGTGGTATATGCTCTCAAAATTTGGTGACACTATTTGTTAGGGAAACCCTTTGAGTTGAGGACAGACCATCAAAGTCTGAAATACATATTTACTCAACCTTTGCTAAATGCCAGGCAGAGAAGGTGGATGGAATTTCTCGTTGAATATGATTTTGGCATTGAATATATCAAAGGGAAGGAAAATAAGGTTGTCGATGCACTCAGTAGGAGAAGACACATAGTTGTCTTGTCTCGCATCCATATAGACTTGATGGAACAAGTCAAGGAAATGCAACATCAAGATGTGTTTTGCAATCAAATTCGAGAAAGGATGGAAAGGAAACCCGAGGAAAGTAAGGATTTCAGCATCAAGGATGGTTTCTTGTGCTTTAAGGATAGGGTAGTAATTCCTGAGGCTGATGATTTAAGGAAAATGATCATGAATGAAGCACATAGATCTCCATATTCTGCTCATCTAGGGGGCAAAAATGAGAGAGAATATGAAGAAAACTTTCTACTAGCCAGGAATGAAGAGGGACATAATTGAATTTATCATCCAATATCTTGAATGCTAGAAAGTGAAGGTAGAAAATAGACATCCTACAGGACTATTGTACCCTCATGATGTACCAACACAAAAATGGTAGGTGATTTCGATGGATTTTATTGTAGGTTTGCCAAAGACCAGATTCCAGCATGATGCAATCCTAGTTGTGGTCGATAGACTAACCAAGGTTGCGCATTTTATACCTAAAAATACCAAGGATGATGTCATGGTTGTGGCTAATAGATTTTCCAAGGAAATATTCAGGCTTCATGGTTTTTTGGAAGTGATCATTTTAGATAGGGACTCGAGATTCACATCTGAGTTTTGGCAAGCTTTACATCGAGCCATTGGCACTAGGTTAAACATTAGTTTTGCATATCACCCAAAAATCGATGGGCAAACTGAAAGGGTAAACCAAGTTTTAGAGGACATGCTTCGCATGTATTGTATGGATCAGAAAACCTAATGGGAAGATTACCTGCACTTGGTAGAATTTTCCTACAACAACGGTCACCATTCGACCTTAGGCATGGCACCATTTGAAGCTCTATATGGTAGGAGGTGTAGGACACCATTATCTTGGGATAATCTAGAGGACAGGGTTGTGCTTGGACCAGATATGGTCAAAGAAATGGAGCAACAATTAAGGATGATCAGAGAAAGGCTTAAAGAAGCTATAGATCATCAGAAAAGTTATGCCAACCTTAAGAGGTCACCAAGGGAGTTTGTTGTGGGTGATAGAGTGTTTTTGAGGGTGAGACCAAAGAAGAGTGCTATTAAGTCCACAAAACTTGATCCACATTTTGTTGGACCCTTTGAAATTATAGAAAAGATTAGTCCTGTGGCATATCGACTTGCCTTACCACCCAATCTATCAAAGATTCATGACACCTTTCACATTTCATTGCTTAGAAAATATATAGCTAATCCTGATCATGTGTGGGACTTTTCTAAACTATAGATGGTGGATCCGGAGGCTATAGAGGTTTGACTAGTAAATATCCTTGAGTTTCATTCCAAATCGATGAGGAAAGGGACTCTGGAGCAATGCAAGGTCCAGTGGGACCACTACTCCAAGAGAAATGCTACTTGGGAGAAAGTGGTAGATATGCAGAAATATTTTCCATTTCTATTTGAAAATACTTTGTAATTGTTGTTTTATGTTTAAACTTTGATGATACACAGAGGACTGTGTTAAGCCTAAGGGGGAGGATGTCATGACCCTCCCTTGGTAGACTTTTATTTGGATGTATTTATGATTTGCTATGATGTCTTAGGTGGAATAAATGATTGTATTCTGATTAGTTTCTATACAATTTGTGCTTTGTGGAAATATATATAAAGTTTTGGGTGAAAACTTGTTTTTATAGACAATCATTTCCTTGATGAAATTCCATTTGATATGACCATTTTTTTAGGTAGAGACTTTCTTTGGTTTAAAAGAGTCCTATTGGGAAGAAATGGATACTTATATGTTTATATACATAAAGTTATAAATGTTGTTGTTTTGTTCTTATAAAAAATAAGAACACTTTAGTTTTGGCTTTACGAATTAAGCTTGAACGAGGAAGACTAACGCTTGGACATTTGAAAATCATTATAAGGGAAGGCTTTCCATTAATGGTGTTATGTTCCAACTACCATGGAAAGTGTATATACACAAAAACACACACATATATATATATATATATATATATATATATATATTGTTATCCCTTGATGGTGCTCGTTGTATTAAATGAACTAAACGACCTTGTAACTGGAGTATCAAAGAAATTATTAACTCAGATGGATTTTATTGCTAAATCATAATTTGTGTAAATGAAAACATGTGGATATGTTTGTACCTAACTTTAGAGCATTGGATATTTTGTTTGTTGGGTGTTTTCACCAATGCACACTAGCTGTGTGGTGATGTGAGAACATGGGTTTGTAATTTTACTTGTTCCTCGATAGACACTTTGGGGAAAGTGGAGAAACGAGGAATGAGGGAAGATATTCGAAAGAGATAGGCGCTAAGGTGAGAGAAAGAAGAAGAAAGGGGATAGGAAATCGAGAGAAAGGGAAGAACAAAATATTGGTAATAGGAAACCTTGCAGGTGACTGATGGTGATAGACATTTGTAGAGCTCACTGTGTATACCAGGTAATTCTTACTGAGTTCTCTTTGCTTGTATATGTAAATTTGTGTTGACACGAGTTTCAAATTATTAGTGCATTTTGAAAGGAGAACTGAACAAAATTGCAGTGAATACTAGATGTATGAAACCTACTCATTATGCAATTTGATAGATGAATGATTCTAGTTACTATCTCTAGTTGCTATGGAAAAATTACCTCTTAGGATGAGGCTTAGCCATATGATAAAGGGATTAGTTGATGTGATGATTGTTGTATTTCATTGCTATACCAAGTTTACCTTATTTTTAGAATGGAAATCAATGATAGAAAATATAATAGATGGTTTTTATTTCATCTTCCTGGTAACTTAGTTGCAATGTGAATAGTGATGTTCATCTACCTTAGATTATGAAGTTTGACCAGAAAATTTATGTGATTAATATTACTACTCTTTGTTTTGTTTTCGTGTTGCTTAGAAAAACATTGATAAAATCAAATTTGAATGTTTTATTAAATTTTACATTTTCCATGCATGTAGACTATGTGAATTATGAATTGGATGGTCGGATGGAGTTTGTGTGTGTGTGTGATAACCTTGGATAGTAGTGCTAGATAATGATGTCTTGGGTGTTATTGTATTTGTGAAAACCCATAAATGATTGTACCAACAATATTGTTAATACATGCATGATGGGTGAAGGGACCATGTAAATGGATCATTTTCTATTGGGATGAAGTGATTCATCTTTGGTCCTATATTAAATTGATGAATATTATTTATATAAGTTGTGTTGTTGTAGTTTTATTAAATATATGAATTTTTTAAAGAATGCTATCTCTAAAAAGAATGAGAAGCCTCTTGGTTGAAGTGTTTGTTGCTGAGTGAGTATGATTCCATGTCTTTTTGTCGAAGTCTATTACTTATAAAGGAATAAGGTATGATACTCTTGGAGTGGATACTAAATCTCTAATAGAAATGAGTGTAATTCCTGATTGCTCTTGAATTAAACATTAAAATGTATTTGTTGTATTTAAACCATTACTTGCAAAGAGAAAGACCTCATGCAATAGGATTGCAAGAATCTGGAAGAGAGGTGTAACTAGGAAGTGAAAACTAACCCGGATAGCAAAAAAGAGTACTAGTTTCTATATTTGGAGTGCGTCAAATGAACGTTCTACAAATGGGCCTCCTGTGGCATCTTTATAGCTAGCAATGTTATCGATTCCTCTACAAGGAGAGTAGAACCTGAGTAAATTCATGCCACAATAGATGCATTGGTGGATCTGAGCTAACTACTTTGTTGTAGATGTAACTTCAAGATAGAGATATTTTAATTCAAAAATAAATAAATAAAGGATTGTGTTCCTTAGTTTTATGATGTAATGTGTTTATTCGTTGGTGTAGTTGAGATACGATTTAATGTCAACATGTGTTAAGTGATCCTTAAATGAGCTCTTTGTAGTAGGTTGGAGTCATTGCTAGCCTATCTGTTGACTTTATAAAGGAACCTTATGATTAAATATTATTTATTTAAAAATTTTCCACACATCTTGGAACCAAAATGATGTGAGAAATCTAATGGTTGTAAAAATATTTAGTAATTGTCATGGTAAGATCATGATTGAGATAGATTTATTCCCTTGCTTTAATAGTGTTTAACTATTTGGAAGAGTTACCCTAATTCGATAGTTCTACCAAGATTACTGAATGGAATTTTTTAAGCAAGGATAACCAATTAAAATTTAAGGGTGCTCTTCTTAAGGGAAAGTACAACACCCCAGGTCACAACCACCTGGTTGTCTATTCTCCCCAAGTCATTACCACTTAGGAGTCAAAATTTTTCTTTGTTTTATTTCTCATTTTAACTTATCTATTTTTTTCGCTAGTTTTAGCATGTTAATATTATCTTCATGAGTGCCATTCTGTTGCAGTCGAAATACCCATGAGATCAGGATTTTGCCAGGTCCTGCTTAGTTTCCTTTTGAAACTTCACTCTCCTCCCAAGGTCCTAAGTCTAGGTAGTGGGTTTATTTTATCCTTTAGGGCCCATATCACCTAGAGGTGTGACGCTTACATTCCTATGTCTTACAAGTTTGTCCAGTATTTAGGCTTTTTTCCCTGTAAGGCTTAGCGCATGCATGCTCAAGCTAGATGATCAACCGCTTGCTTTGGAGCATTGTCTAAGGTTTTAACAATACCCTGGTAACCACCCAACGTTATGTGTTGATTAACCAACATGATGTCCCGTACCAGCGTGTTATCGGTATCACCTAGTCAACACATTCCACTGCTCATTCACTAGCAGGGATAACCTAGAAGGGATGCCCATACAACTCTTCGGTACCTTCCATCCTAACCTTCCCATCAGGATTGCGGTTAGAGCCCTAAACCATGATGATTACCTACCCGTATCATCATTAATTTTGTTTC
The DNA here is from genome assembly GCA_028583015.1 of Wollemia nobilis. Lineage (NCBI taxonomy): Eukaryota > Viridiplantae > Streptophyta > Pinopsida > Araucariales > Araucariaceae > Wollemia > Wollemia nobilis. The sequence goes on from JAQPPZ010002875.1 coordinate 404,549, forward strand.
CATGATGATTTCCTACCTGCAACATCACTAAGATTTTCTCCCTACAATATCAAGGATTATCTTCCCATTCCCAGAGGTATTTTAACAAGGTTCGTATAGGGTTAATGGAATATGGTTGGTGTTTTTTCATAACGTTTCAAAGGGATTACTAAGGTATGTTTAGAATTTCCCAGGTTCTGCTAACTTGAATAATTCATGATACCCATATTAAAAGAAAACCCAGGCTTAACAACCATAATAATGTTTCCAATAATTTTCTCTATGTCCATGTTAAGCATATAAATAAATGATTTTTTAATTTGAAAGCATAAAGACATAATCTCTCTATCTTTTGATACATATAGATGAATGTCATATTCTACATCTCTTCATATAATATTAAAACGTAAGGTCTAATGACATCTCTATGCATAAACCAAGCAATGTCTTCCCCTTATGAAAATAATAAATAAAAACATATAACATTTTCTCTTTTTATTCAAAAGTATAAACAACATACTATTTCTGATGAATAACATTTTCTATTTAATTTTCCCTTCCTTTCAAAACAATTCCCATGACCCATAAAGCCTACTGACATTTCCCATATATTATAAAAGCATAAGTCAAATAACATCCACCTATCATGGTCCTTACCCTAGGCCATATGATTATTTATCTTTCAATTTGAATGCATAAAGACAAATAACATATTCTGATTGCATAAGGACAAAATCTATTTTTCCTTTCATTTTCAAACATAAAATCTAATAATATCTTTACATGAAGCTAATTATCATTTATGCATAGAGAAGCACCACTATTCAATTCCAGATCAACATATTAAAATTCCAATCATAATAATACTGATTAAAATTTTTAGCTTCCAATACATTCAAATTCACTAAGACTAACATCGACGCGCGACATACCATTTTCAACTAATATTATGCATCAAATATAAGACACAAATATCTAAATATTGGTGTGATCTCGGATTTCACAAGTGCACAAGGTGAATACTAGAAATAACATGCCCTAATAAGGCTCATGATCCACGAAATAGTGATTTTAATACTTTCAATTTAGTTCCATCCTTTGGATGAAGAAATAATCATTTAGCCACATCAACAAGACATATAACATAATTCAGTTGTTAATGAATGTCAGCGACATATGGTGACACCCAGACTGATCCAAAAATTGAGAAGATTTTGAAAGTAGGGGAAGCTACTATTTTCTTGTTAACACTACCCACGTAAAAGAAAATACAATTTGCTACTCCCAAATATCTTTGGCACATAATATTATTTCAATCAACACAAACTCATAGGGGACAATTTGGGTGGTTGTCGCAACAAAATGTTTTTCTAATTAATCCCAAGGAGTTTGGGTCATACAATATAATGGTTATGGTACAGAGTTCAAAAAAAACCACACAGATGCCATACAAGCTTTCCTTGGAAATTGAAATGGAGACATAATACTGAACCAACTCTACTTGGAAAATCAAATGAAATAATACTAAATCAACCTAGGTATTTTAATGATTAACCATCTGTGACATCCACAGGAATAAGGACGTATCCAAAAGACTTTAACTATTATATTAATGCCTATTCAAAAATTGCAACTCAAAAATCAAACTCAAGTTTATAAACAAATATATCCAGTATTTTTATGGTGGATTTTAACCATAGTCACAATCCATTTTTAATACATGAATAAAGACCATAATTATAGCAATGGCGATAACTTACCAGTTAACCCGGGAGCCAATTTATCCTAGGTAAATCAAGGGGTAAAAGCTATTGATAGTTATATGATTTTCAATATTGAATTTTGCATTCTAAAATTGCATCAAGAGTACCAACGGGGTTCACTCCTAAGTTTTGAAAGAAAGCCAGATTTATAATCACGTAGTTAATACTACATAGGTTTAGTGGAGTAACAGTGAAGATAATTGGAGGAGGATACTTTCACAAGCGTTCGAGCTCTGGCGATTTGGCAGGAAACCTTCTGAACTATCAGAGGCCGAAGCTCCAGGGTTCTGGTAGACGGCTCCTACCAGTGTCTCGGTTGGTTTGATTATGTTCCCCTCTGTTGGCTTATTCGTTGCCCCGGGAGGGCCCTATGGGGTCTCCTCCAGGTTCTTTAGACGGGAAGAAGAGCTCTTATGCTGAGATTCTAAAGGAGAACTTTGCGCCTTCTTCCGATGAAGCCCAGCGGGGTGCCTACCATGCGCTTCTCAAGAATGTTGGCAAGGGTTCTTCTGCAAACAGAGTTAATGGATGTCTCCCGCAATCTGCATCCAGACCTAAGATAGTCATAGAACCAAAGATGGTTGAGGACACGATCACCTACCGTGCTAACCATGACTTGATCTGCAAATTCATGGGTATCCGACCCACGTTGCACTTTCTGCACACCTGGGTTAGACAGAACTGGGAACCTATCGGTGAGTATTCCTTATGGCCTATAAGCAATGGGTATTTCATTATTAGTTTCTCTTCTTTAGTAGATAGAAACAGAGCTTTTGAATCTGAGAAGAGGACCCACGGCCCGGCAGGGTTATTTGTCCAACCGTGGAGAGTGGGTTTCGATCCTCGCATTGAGCCCACGGCTGTTCCAGTGTGGATACGGCTATATGCTCTCCCGATGGAGTTTTGGGGCGAGCAGATTCTTGAGATGATTGGTAATTCTCTAGGTAGATTTTTGGGAGTTTCCAAAGATACCATAGAGGGAAACACTGCTGTCTTTGCCAGAATTTGTGTTGAAATGGACATCAACCAACCACTACCAGCTGAGGTGGAGCCGGAGTTAGCGAGGACAATCTTGGATACAACAGTTAGACTACGAAGCTCTTCCCTTTAGATGCAGGGTCTGCCATAAGCATGGTCATTTGGCTAGGTTTTGTCCGAATACCTTGAGCACAAAAGTGGAGGCCCCGCTTGGAACCTCAAATAGCCCCAGAGAGGGTAAGTTTACCCGGTCAAAGAATCACAAAACACCCCCCAAGGTTCTGAAGGCCAGAAAGATGGCTTTGAACAGCAAAAACGAAGGAGAAACAAAAAGAGAAATGGCAAGGACCAAGCTCCTCCCAAGACAACTAACCGGTATGAAATCTTTAAATCCCTTGTGGATCAGGAAGATCAAACCATGGAAGGCGTGGATGGGAATACTGAGGCTATTAACATCCACTCTCACGCTTCCCCCTCCTCAACTCCTGTCCTCGAGCGGTGGTGAACCCTACGAGAGTTTGCGAGACGAGAGAACCCGGGGGCATTGGTAATTCATTCCTCAACCCGATCGGCTACTAAGGATGTCATCATGGGAAATACAGAAAATATTAGAGAAAGGCCAGCCACAGGGATTACGCGAGGTGGAAAAACGGTCCAAGAATAACAATTCTCAAGGAGCGGGTAGGAAGTCTAACAGGGACCTAATAGCAACGCAAGGAGACAAGTTGGTCAGCGATGGATCGGTGAGAACAATAGATTCATATTGCTCTCAAGGTTTCCAATGATTATTCAATCTTGGAATGTTAGGGGTTTAAGCAATGAGAACCCATCAATCTGTTGTTCAAAGACTCATAGGGAAGGGTAAAATAGACTTTTTGCTCCTTCAGGAGACAAAAATGTCTTTAGATCTGATGTGTAGAACAGCTAGTAAAATTTGGAGGGGAGCTGGATATATGGATGTGGCAGCTCAAGGTGCCTCAGGAGGAATTGTTACTTTTTGGAACCACTTGGAATGGTCTGCTCTAGAACACATAGCTTGGAGGGGTGTTCTCACATCTCTTTTTAGGAATAATATCACAGGTGAGCAAGTTTTAATTACAAATTTTTATGGGGCTCAAAGCCTTGATGGCCAGAGGCTACAATGGAAAGCAATTCACAACATGAGGTCCTCAAGACAAGCTTTTGACTGGATCATTGCTTGGAGATTTTAACGCCAAATTATCCGCTCGGGAGCGGGAGGGTGGCTCCCCTGTTTTGGACCGGGGGATCGGCTTACGATTGCCCAGGTGCAGGCTTTTCACCTAGTTGATGTTCAAGGGCCTGGATCCTTTTTTACTTGGACTAATAAACGGAGGGATCCACACTGTTGCAAGGTAAAATTGGATCGCTTCCTAGTCTCAGAGGAGGCTTTTGTTAAATGGAATGTGCAATTACAGATTTTGGACGGCCCTGTTTTCGATCACTCTCCCATCATGCTGATGGGTGGGACTCAGACAGGGCAGTTCCACAAACCTTTTAGATTTGAGAACTTCTGGCTCCAGAAGGAGGACCTTCACGAGTTATTTCCGCAATGGTGGGAAGAAGGTCGTCCTCCTTTTGGGACTGCGATGTTTAAATTTCACAAACAGCTTCTTTTTGTCAAAATTAAACTAAAACAGTGGAGGCATGCCAATAAATCGGATTTCCAGCTGCAAAGAGCTCCCTTGTTGGCCCGCTGGGAGGAGGTGCAGAAACAATTTAGGGAAGGTTTAATTTTTGAACAGCTCAAAACTGAAGATGATGACTTGCGTAAAGCTGTAGAGGCCATTGATAACCAAGAGGAAATTTTATGGAGGCAGCGGGCTAGAAATTCTTGGCTATTGGAAGGAGACAGAAACACTAAATTTTTTCATCGTTCAGCATGTGCTAGAAGACAGATGAATAATATGGCAGTTTTAAAAGATGAAAATGGGCACTCCTTTGATACTCTTCCAGGCATGCACTCCCATTCAGTGGATTACTTCTCCAAGCTTTTTGCAGAAAATAGGGACCAAGATGTGGGGGCTCAAAATGAAGTTCTTCTTTGTTATTCCCTCTATTATCACTCCAGCTGAAAATCAGGCTCTCCTCAGACCTATTGACCGGGATGAATTGAAAAATGTGGTCTTTGGAATGAGCACAGGCAAATCTCCAGGTCCAGATGGTTTTCCTATTGATTTTTTTCAGGCCTTATGGGATATCTTGGAGGAAGATGTTTTGGCTATTACTGAGGAATCCAGATCTAATAAGAGAATGCTCAAGGCTCTAAATCACACCTTCATCACGTTAATTCCAAAGGGGAAGGAAGGAGTTCACATTTATGACTTCAGGCCCATTGCCTTATGCAATGTGATTTATAAAATTATCACAAAAATTATAGTTGAACGTCTTAAACCTCTCCTCCACAACATCATTTCCTCAGAACAGGGGGGTTTTGTTGAGGGTAGACAGATTTTGGATGGAGTGGTTCTTGCTCAGGAGGCTATTCACTCAATGCAAACTTATGGTAACAAAGGAATGTTCATCAAACTGGACATGTCTAAGGCTTATGATCGAGTGGAATGGGGTTTCTTGTCAAGGATGCTGGCTGCCTTTGGATTTTCCCAGGAATGGATAGACTGGATTATGAGCTGTGTTTCCATGCCTTCTTACTCGGTTCTCATCAAGGGGATTCCCTCCCCCCCCTTTGGAGCCTCTCGTGGTCTCCGACAAGGGGACCCTTGCTCGCCTTATCTATTCCTTATCTTAGCTGAGGGATTAGGTCGGCTCTTCGTGCGAAGAAGACTTCAAGGCATGATATCAGGTATCAAGGTTGGTGAAGAAGTCTTGACTCATTTACAATTTGTGGATGACACTGGCTTGGTTGGAGTGGCTAGTCTCAGGGAAAGCCAGGGGAATCAGAGACTCTCTTTCTGTTTACCTTAGGGCCTCTAATCAAGTTATTAATGACAAAAAATCTAAAGTGGTCTTTTTCAACCTCGACCAAAGGTTGCAGGACAGAATTTTAGAGATTTTGGGTTTCACTAGAGCTTCTCTTCCTATAGTCTACTTGGGAGTTCCTTTGCACTACAAGAAATTGAAAAAGGATATTTGGAAAGATCTTTTGGATGGCATCAAAGATAGAATGAACCATTGGTCTCACAAATGGTTAAGCTACGGTGGCCGTTTAACTTTCTTACAATCAGTAATTCAGGCCATGCCTATCTATAAATTTTCAATCTTGGCTGCCCCACTTTCTATTTGGAAAGAGTTGGACAAACTGGCTAGACGATTCTTATGGGAAGGAGCAAAAGGTGGTAGGAAATGGGCCTTGGTTGGCTGGAATAAAGTCACTCAGCCTAAAGAAAAAGGAGGACTGGGTCTGAGAAGCTCTAAACTCAACAACAGAGCCTTAGTGGGTAAATTGTATTGGAGATGGATCTCTCAGCCATCTTCTTTATTCAATAGAATTTTGACCAGAAAATATTTGGGTAGAGTCCATCCATCTGAAGTTATCCGTTTCCCTATGGATGGCAACGGTTCCCTAGTTTGGCAAGCTCTTAAGTTGGGTTCTCAAATTATTAAAGACCAATTGTTACGGAAAGTGGGGAGAGGGGACAAAGCTCGCTTACGGACTGACTCTTGGGACCGATTTCCACCCATCATTGCTGAGCATCCTGAGCTGCTTCCAATTAAAACTGCCATAGAATCCAAGGGTTGGGTTACTATTGAGAACTATTTCCTCACTAGTCAATTGGGGGAGTTCAAATTCAAGAAATTTAAGCGTCTTGAGGAGTGGCTGTCACTATCCCTCCGGAGTCGGCAACCATTCTCTCCACCATCTTGATTGCTAGATTTCTCACGGGCAGAGACGAAGAGGACGAATTAGCTTGGGGTCATGGGAATCTTGGAGTTTATTCTGTGAAGGATGGTTATGATCGGATTCTCCCAGAACCTCCTCCACATTTTTTTCGGTTCAAGAGCTGGAAGAAAATACGGCATTCCAAGTCTTGGCCGAAAGTGAACTTCTTTGCACGGCGACTTATGCATAATGGCATTCTCACCTATGATAATCTCAAAATCGGAGGAATTAATGGTCCTTCTCAGTGTATTTTGTGTCTTAAGCATGAAGAGACTGCTGACCATTTAATGTTTGAGTGTTCTTTCACAGGTCAGATTTGGCATCGTTGGTTTTCTCATTTCAAACTTAAGAGTAATGGTGCTATGACTCGAAATAATATTTGGTAAAGATGGAAGAAAGCTAGATTTAAATCAAAAGCCCTCCGATTGGGGTGGGAGCTTGGTCTTCTCTTCATCTGGTGGCAAGTGTGGTTGGAAAGAAACGCCCGTCTCTTTCGAGAGACCTTCTCCTCCCTTGATGGTGTTTGGCAGGTTATACGGAGCAAAGTCATTGAGACGGTTGCATTACATGCTTGAGAAGATATTATGGGTGAGCTGGATCCTCAGGAAGAGAGAGTTGTGGCTCAAGGTAGAGAAAAAGTGGCTAGTTGGAAACCCCCTCCGGTTGGCTGGATTAAAATTAACACGGACGGAAGCTGCAAAGGGAAATCCGAGAAATGCTGGAATCGGTGTTGTGTGCCGTGATCACACTTGGAGCGTGCTTTACTGGGAGTTGCAGGGCCTAGGAAGAGCCACCAATAATGAAGCTGAAGCTTTTGCCATCAAAGTTGCTTCCTTACGAGGCTGTCACTCAGGGATATAGAAAGATTATCTTGGAGACCGATTCTCAAATTCTGGTTGGTGCGCTTGATTGTTTGAGAAATTTTGCTACGAAAGCGTGGAAGATTCAGATCTTAGTCTCTCAAATCAAAGTCCTTTGGAGGGAATTAGAGGATGTGATCCCTATCCATGTGAATCGGGACTCAAATTCGGTGGCTGATTTCCTCGCCAAGATGGGTGCGGAGAAGGAGGTTGGAGTTCAGCTACACAATAATATGCCTGTGGAAGATCCGGTGATTCGACAAGGGCTTGCTAACTTTTTGAGAAAATGAGACACTTATGTGTTAAGGGAGTTTTTCGTCGCGTTTTCGTGACCTTATGTGATGTCGCGACCCTTGGTGGCAACTTTGTCGCGATATCGCGACGAGTTCCATCGCCACAACCTTTGGAGACTTCTTGTCGCGATATCGCGACATCTCGAGCCGATGCGCTCTTTGGCTAGTTGCTGTCGCGATATCGCGACCGGTTTTGTGGTTGCAACTAACGGTTGGAAGATGTCTATTTTTTGCGATATGTTATGTCGTTGGGACCTTTGGCTCGAAATTGCTACATTTTCGCATCATTTTGGCTGCAGGGGCATCACAGAGGACAACAGTAGTGATTTTGAGACTTTTTTGAAGACTGGTCATCAAGTGGTCAACTTGTCGAGTTTTCGCGACACTTGGGATGTTTTGATGCAGAAAGGTCTTTTTGTCGCGATTTCGCGACACTTATGGCCCAATGGTGGCAAGTGGCAAATGCGTCGCGATATCGCGACAATTCTGAGGGCTGACCGCTTTGTGAGGTTTTTGTCGCGATATCGCGACTTTTTTTGTGGTCGGTGGTTGTTGGCTTTGGTTGTCGCGATTTTGCGACATGTCGAAATCGCGACATGTCGCCAAATCGTGACACTTTTTGCGTAAAGGTGACAATTGGAGGATGCGTCGCGATATCGCGACAATTATGAGGACTGACTGCTTTGAGATGTTTTCGTCGTGATATCGCGACATCTTTTGTGGTTGGGGGCCGCTGGATTTGGTTGTCGCGATTTCGCGACATGTCGCGAAATCGCGACATGTCACGAAATCGCGACACTTCTGGCGCAATGGTGGCTATTGGATTTTGTGTCACGATTTCGTGACAATTTTATGGACTGTCTGCTCTGTAAGGTTTCCGTCGCGATATCGCGACATCTTTTGCGGTTGGGGGCTGTTGGCTTCGTCCGTCGCGATTTCGCGACACGTCGCGATTTCGCGACCTGTGGCGCGGTTATGGCCTCGGTCGGCTTGACTGTCGCGATTTCGTGACATGTCACGATTTCGCGCCTTGCCTTCTTCTTGTGCTTTGGGTTGGGTTGTGCTCCCCTCTCGCTCTTTGCTGAGGTTTCTTGTCTATGGGTTCCTGTTAGGGATGTTCTGGCTCCCTCTTGTATATGCTCGTTGTTTTAATTCAAGATTTTCAATTTTTTCAAAAAAAAACAGTGAAGATAATGTATAACAATGAAGGTGGTGTCACCAAATCATGTGGATCTCCACTTATCAAAAGGAAAAACCATAAATACAACTAATAACAATAGTATAGAATAGATAGCAAAGTATCCATATTGACAATATATAACTTCAAAAGTACAAAACCAGATATTGAAATAATTTCCTTAACTTTCATATGAGATAAAATCATTCAATCGACAGAGCTACAATAAACATGCATGATTATTGCACCATACAGGCTTTAATTTATATAATTTTGGAAACCATAACACCAATTAAAAAAAATACAATAGATATCCATTTGAAAAAAAAACCTTTGGTTGTTTCATAAAATAATTCAAGAGATAGCCAATGATGGCCTCAGCCAATTATAAAGACATCTGAGCACCAATGAAAGCTTAATGGCCATGACGACGTACTATTGAGTGCTTGCTTCTAGTAGTAGAGTCTGCCTTTATCTAGCTAGAGCTAGGATTTAAGGGAGTAAAATTTCAAGACCATTGGATTAGAGTGAACAACTACCATGAATGCATGCTACCCTATATGCACTCACATTCAAAATCCATGCAGACAGAAAAATCATTTCATACAAGAATGCATTATGCATAAAAGAAAGGACAAATACAAAAACTATACCAAATTTTTCCATTCCAATCACATCATACCAAAATATGGGGGCATACCAGAATTATTTCCATTTCCTCATTTCATCACACAGTGCAACGCTCACCTGTAGCACCCACAAATTGAGAGGAAATTAGTGTTACAAGAAATGTATAGGCATCCATAAAATACACATGAGATATTTATTATCTCATTATTGTTATAATGCACCCATAATCACACCCAAAACATCCACAACCATGCAGTAATTATTCACAACGAAAATATTAGATACCCACCATGGAATCGTGTTATTAGGGTTACAGCGAAGTGCGAAACACAACCAGACAATTTTTGGTTAAATTTTTCTTAATGGGTAATCAAGACAATGCCCTTAAAACACTGATAAATCCCTTAATTTTAAATTTTGCAGTAGTTCTATTGCAAGAGAAATCACAAACAATACAGAGAAGATTCCATAAAAAATTTCATACTTTTTTCTAATAAAAATCCCTATCTTTGTTTAACACTGTGCCCATTAAATCTTCTTATGCTAAATTTTAAGATTGTTTTCAGAAGGATCTGACTTGACCTAGTGCGTCGTCTACCTTAATCCTTCAATCTTATCGCCGGTCCTTGCGCCCTTACTTTTTCCCCTTCAAAAAAGGTTATTTTTCTTTAAATAAATAAAGGGAATAAATCAGAGAGGTGTCACTTGTGAAACACACGCCTCCTCCCTTCCACGTGTTTCAATTTTATTTTATCCGTCTATTTAGGGTATAGGTTGACTTTAGGTTTCTCATAGTCTTACTATAAGATGCGTTCGATTTCATTGTTTATAATACTGATTATAATTATTGATTTTAATTAGTGCTTATTATTATTAATAATATTGTTATTATTATTATTATTATTTTATCACCATTCCTTTTATGATTATAACAATTACTATCATTATTGTTTTGTCACCCTTCCCTTATACATTTTATTATTATTATTATTATTATTATTGTATATATTTATATATATATAAATATATTTTTGAACTATTAAACATGATAAAAAAAATTGTAAATCATACACATAATCCTAATATGCAGCTACATGGATGCAATCTACATGGACCGTTGGCGGAAGGATTGCCAAAAGGGATTTTAATACCCTATCATAGGTGAAAACTCTGTTGCTCATCACATCCCAACTTACCTTTCCTTGGAAACCCGTTGCTCGTAGATCGAGGAAGATACCAATGCTTTTGTGATGCTCCTTGCCAGCACGTGCATCTGTTCCTGCATCCATAGATTGATTAGCAATACCATGATCTTGTAGATAAAAAGACAAGAGCCATAATTAGGAGGGTTGTTACAGAAAGAGAAACCAGTACACTTTTTTCATGGGTCAATTTGAAAAAGAGATATTTTGGTGGGGTGACTAGCTCATTATGGATATGAGAAGGATAGTTGAACCCCTACACACATATAACCTATACATAGAAATATTTATGTAGTGGGTGGAGTTAGTGTACCCATTTCAATTGAAAGAGAGGGGAAGTTGAAGCTAGCTCATTGTATGTCAGTGAGAAGGATAGGTTGACAAAGAATAATAAAAAAAATCACCTAGTACTCTTACATAGCCAGATTTATGTAGGATGTTAGGATGGGTGAGCCTCAAGAGATATGAATTTAAGTGGAACCCTTAAAAGGTATAAAAGTATTTGTCTTAGAGTTTAATCCCTAAAAAATAGTAGTGTGAAAAATTTGGGTTGTGACAACCTTAGACTTAAGGTGTGTGCTTTGTGTACTCATTCCTATTCTTGAATCTTATTATAATTCCATCATTTGGTTTGAATTTAGGTTATTAGGGGTATCATTCATAAAGATTTTCCTTTGCATTGATCCACAACTAGTCAACCATCCATAGCTCTGATGGAGATGACCTTGATCTCTTCTAGACATTGCTCTACTTTCAATCGAGCATTTATATCCTCGATAGAGGTTGTCCAGGTCACCCAATAATTTGATTTAATTTGCATTATTATTATTTTTATTCTTGATTAAGAAGTATTTAGATAAATTGCAAATATTATATGTGCTTTTGGGTTAGAGATCTATAAGACTAAAAAATAAAGTGTATATATGTTTACCTAATTATCAAACCAAGATGATTTTATTCTTTATGATCCAAAATTTATTTAAATATAATTGATATATGTGAAGCTTTAGCAAGATGTTGCATTATTTCAGTGTCCTTTGTTTTAGCCCATAATCCAAGAATAGCTACTAAATCATCTAGTTCATCAATTTTCAATTTCACCTAATTCCAAACAAGTCCTTCATCTTTATTTAATAAGAAATATTTCCTATAGAGGAACCAAAAGCTTATTGCAATTTGAATACACTTGTCAAAATTAGGAGGAGAAAGTGTAAATAGGTAAAGTAAAGGTGGGGACTAAAATAATAAAAAAAATTAAATCTCACAACAAATAAGTCTAACTAATTAAACAAAACAGGTAAAAGTAAATAGAAATTAAATAAATCAAAACCAAACATTTTAGTAAAAAAAAACTAAACATGATAACAAAAAGTAAATGCTAAAAAATATAAAACAAACTAACTCTCAATATAATTTTACCTAAACAAAGAAATAAAAGAAAACTTAAAAAAAATAAAAACTATACACATAATAGGAGTCATATTAAATTTCCAAGGATCCTAGACACGGTTATGATCATTTGGGAGATGTATGTAATGGCAAAAATATTGGATTTCATGGGCCTTATCCCATAGTAACATCAGACCTAGAAAATTAAAAGTTGTTATTTCACCTCTCTCACCCCACCAACTTGATTTAATTCCATAACCACTTCCATACTTAGACTCTTATATGCCAAACTTAAGGGTCCCTAAATGATCCTCAATGGTTTATAATTTACTTAATGGGGTATCTATTGTTGAGTAATTATCTTATGTATAGTTTCCACTACCACAATATAATTCTCATTTTTGGTTTAATGCACAAAATATTATTTCCATAATTGTGATTCGTGATGAGCTCCTTTGTCCTATTTTTGAAACTTAAATTACCATATGACCATTCAATATTTTAGACCAATCATAGCTGAGCAACATCCCAAATGCTTTTGGAATATCCACAACCTGAATATCAATGTATTTTTGTATCCTAGGTTTAGTAGACAACTGTTTATGGAATTGATTCAACACCCCATCCATATTTACCTCTATCTTGTCCAATGTAACAACCTTATTATTTGGGTGAGTAGGAGTCAACTCTAATTTCTTGTTAACAACATATTGTATTTAATTATCAACAACACTTGAATCCACAAGGTAGTTGTGCAAATGTTTACCAAAACTTCTAATAGTCATCAATAAAGGTGGGGATTCTACATTTTTTGTGTTTATAGCTACTAGGGCATGATTAGCCTATGTAGTTTCTTCTTTCTCAAGCAAAAAATTCATGTGGTTAGCCAACTAAAATATCTCAATCAATGGACTATTTTCCTTGGATTTATTAAGGTCTTTAATAATATCATATCCAAGATTATTTAGTTCTAGATTTTTCTTTATCTATGATAATGACATGTTGATTTTAAGATCTTTAGATGGGGTAGGGATTTTAGTGTCTTGAACCTCAGGTGGGATGGAAATTTCTCTAGGAGGTGTGAAATAAATCAGTGATTCCTCTCCTTTTCTTTGAAGAATATAATCATTATCCTTCTAGAACAGTTTGTGATATTTCACCTCTTCTTCAATGTCTTCTTCAGATTCCTCCTCATCCACTTTTGATGGTTCATATGTTTCTAAAACTAAGGTTATCCCTACATTTTGATTAACTTGATTTTTACAATCCTCATTGGTAGGTACTGACTCTAAAATTTTCATCTCTTTTTGGTCAATATCCAAAGTAGTTTTAAAATTTGGACAATCAGTTTTAGCAAGGTCAACCAAATTTATGGAAGCTCCTAGGTCATCTAATTTATTGCTAGTAATATTTGGGACTCCTTTGTCTATGTGAGTATCCCATTGGTTATTAGACATTTGGACATTGAAATTTCTATTCTAAATATTATTTTTAGGAAGTGTATTCTAGGGTACTTACTTTTGTAACTGGATCATATCACTACTGAGCTTCTGAATCATATCATTACTAAGCTTCTAGACTAATCTCTACAAGTTATCTAAATAAGAATTAGCATTATTGGTCTAGGTCACAATAGTCTGGTTTGTTGTGTTATTGGCAGATGAAATAGGATTTAGGAAAGCTTGTATGGTTTGATTTGGAGTATTATTTAGAAAAACTAGGGTATTCTAAGACCTATTAATATTTGGAAATGCTATTATATTATGAGTAGTAAATTTATTATGAATATATATGGGAGTAATAATATGGTTAGGAGTAGTAATGAGATTGAATGACAGATTATAATTAGGGTATGGTAAAGCATTCAATATTGGAAACTGCTGTGAAAGGGCTTGATTAATCATTGGAAATTGGTTAAATGCACTTGGTTGTCCTAAGGAAGGCAACTGATTAAATTCAAAACCTTGAGGTATTAACTATTGTTCTATAGTTAAGGCTTCATCATATACCATGGGTAGAGTGGTTATATGAGTTGCTCTCTTTACAATCATGAATGTAAGAGGATCTAAAGATCTAAAATATATTTGGATGGTTGTGTCAACGTTAAGCATATAGGGTGGAGTCATCTGATTATAAAGCTTATGAAATATGGTATTGAATAATCTTAGAGGTTTTTTGTGTTCCCTTATAGCTAAGGTAAATTTATGGTATATGATAGAAAGATCTATGGGTAATCTAAACTAGCTGATGAATGTTGTTTCCATCTCAACCTAAGAGGTAATAGAATTTGCAGGTAAACTAATATACCAATCATATTCTAGTTCATCCAAAGTGAAATGAAACACCATATAGGCCACATATTTGTGTTCAACTTGTAACTGTATTTAAGCATCTTTATAAGCATATATGTGTTATTCAACTATTCTTGCTCCATTGTATTTGTACCTTGGTAGGTACCTTTTGGAATTCTGAGGCATATCATTGATTGGTCCAAGAATATTCAATGGACTACTACCACCTAACCAGAGTGCAAACACTGCCATTATTGTACTTAATGGAGTGTCAAATATATTAGTTAATTGTATAATAGATTGAGATGAGGTATTAGTGAGAAGAAGAATGCTTCACTGACCTTTACTATTTTTAGATCTTTTATGAGGAGAAAGACTATGAAATTTGGTATCACCTTTAGAGGACTTAGACTTGGTGATAATAATCCTAGGTTCCAATTTTAACAGTCAATAAGTATGATATATGAGAAAGTATAACAATGAGAATTTAACAATTTCAAGAAATCAAGAATTAAGCTGAAACTTAAATGATTTGTAACCAGAATGAATCATAGATTACGACTGAGGTTATTAAACTGATTAAACCTATAGTAACAGTGAATCAAATATTTCAATCCCTTCTTCTAGCACCATTTCATTTTGAGTGTTGAGGGCTCAAAGGACTTAGAAAATCAACAATCCACAACTTAAAGTGACAATGAATCTAACAATTCATGCCCTAAAGTAAAAATTAATCAATAATTCACACCCCTTTCTCTAATGCAATTTTTTGTTGAGTGATACATTAGCCCAATTTCCAACATACACCAATGGTTAGAACAACAATTGTTCTCTCTTGAAAGGGAATATTTCTCCTCCAAGGTTCGGGTGATAGGGTATGTTATTGTCAAATCTTAAACCAAAAGAACAAGAAGGGAAGGCACATGGATAACTCAAGGATACATATAATTGTTGAAATGGTGAGTGTTAATTCATTGTTTAAACTTGAAGAAATATAAATATAGCTTAATGCTCAACTAAACATCAAAATATAAACATTTAATATTAAGGATTGTTTCAATGAAATAAAGAAAAGCAATATTCTAGGCTTGTTGTCTCAAAGTAATCAATAGATATCATTCATTGCATCATAATAATGTAAATTATAGCACATAGAAATATCTATTCTAAAAATTATGAAATTTAATAGATGAAAAATAAGTTCTAGAGGATGGAATTCAACTATTCTACTCCTATTCTAAGAATATTTTAAAGAAAATTTAAAAGAAAAAAGTTAAAGGAAGAAATAAAACAAGCCATTGCATTCTTGAGAGCTTATTATGAATTTTTTGAAGCATCAAATCCAAATTTAACCAGCTTTGATTTGACCATCCTTCGCACAATCTTAGGTCAAAGCGGTGCCATTATCGAAGGAAAAAAGATAAAATACTAGAATTGACCCAAATGTAACCACCATCATCATGCATAGATTATACCAAGAACTCTAATACTTTGTATTACTTAATATTTATTCAATAATTACATCCTCATAATTGCTAACATCATGTGATTGCAAGACTAAATCTCCAAGGTACAATGCCAAGGGTGCAAATGTCCACCGTCTACAAAGAAAAAAAAATCTAAAAGGCCTATTGCTAAAAGTGGAATATGATATTTTGGAATGGGGTCTCAATGGCTATTTATAGCCTTACAATATTGAATTTTAAGTGTTTTACAATTGTATGAATGAGTTGTCTGCTTGGATGATGTGGCAGTCTATAAATTTTCTTGATTTTGATCTTTAATTTTAGCCATGGATCTTCTAATTGCTTCAGTAGTGTCCTTGTGAAGATTAGATAGTTGAATCATCATGCTCTAGGTTGACTGAGTTGTCATGCACCATGTTATAAATTAGGTTCAGGTTCAATGCATCTTCAATTATGGATCTCTTGGCCTATAAATCAAGAAGACAAATGATTCATTATTTCAAATTTAATTTGGCAAAAAAATTATTTTAATATGGTTAGTGAATGGATATTTTAATTTTTTAATATTTTAAGCTATTAATATATTATTTATTTATTTATCCCCTTTATTTAAATTTCCCTTTATGCAAGCTTTTGATTATAAATCATTTTAAAAGAAAGGAGTGCTCTTATTGGCTATTTATTTTTATTAACTTGATGCTTCTAAGCTTTAATTATTTATTAAAATCTTGGTCTAAGGTTCGATATTTGTAGACAAAGGTTTCTCCCCCATTTCACTATTAATCCCATGTAAAAAAAATCGGATCCAATGCTAAGGGTTAGGATACGTTGATGGAGGTTTCCTCTTTTTCGCTAAGGTTAAACATTCAAGTCTTTAAGTATAGTGTTGTTAATTCATGTTGAATTATTAAGTTCAAATCTTAGGTTATTTTGCTTTAGTTTTCAATAAGGTCTAACGCTAATTCATTTCTAAAGTATTAGGTCATCCACAAAAGTCCAATGTACATGATTAGGCTCTTGTGGCATAAAATGTCTTTCTTTTCGCTTAAGGTTCACTAAAGTTCTTGTGGAAACTATATGTCGATGCTAAGGTCACATCCTTATAAAATTTTATATTAAGATGTTCGCCTTAGATTATTGAAAATGCATGCATGATGTGGAGGGATTTGATTGGTTTAGGAAATCAATGACTAAGAACGCAACAAGGAATCGAGCAAAGCAAATTAGAGTAGTGAAAATGATTGTTGGTATTTTATTAGCCAAAAATGGGTGGTTAGGATTGAGTCAGAGAAATGAGATCAATGGAGCAGAGTGGAGCAAGGAAAATGAGCGCTGGCTTCTTATTGGTCGGAGTGATGGATGAATAGGAATGGAATTAGAAAAATAAACACTAGTTTCTTATTGATCGAAGCAATGGATTAATAAGAATGGAGAGGGAAAAATGGGCGTTGGCTTCCTATTGGAGGAAAATGGATGAATAGGAATGAAAATTTTATTTACCTAATGTTTTAAATATTAATGCCAATAGAGGAACATGGTGCGTAGTCATAGGAGTATTCATTGGGTTATTTTTGGCAATAATTTACCATTGATGAAACATCATCTCTTGGCGGTGTGGAAGACTATGAATTCAAATGAACTTTGGCATCATAACCCATTAAAATAGATAGTTTAGCTAGCGATAAGGAAGGTAATTGCATACAAAAAAACATGGACATATTTATACTTATCTGAAATATGATTTTAAACTTGATTTAGTGGATAATGAACCTTATCTTATTGCATCATAGAAATTAATGTTTTGATCAGGAGCTCATAACAGTTTTGTAGTGTAAAAAAAAGGTAAAATTTCAAAGTGTCTATAATTTTATGAAAAATTTTACATTTCTAATTCTTCCAAATGGGTATCCAGAATAGTTGAAATAACTAGAAATTTTACTATGGATTGAAGGATATGACCTTTTGAAATTCATGGAATGTTACGGGGAATTGATATTGCTAAATGGTATTTTTGACATATCTCCTAAAATATTGATGTTGTGTATGTGAATTTTGTACCATTGCAAATATTATCTCAAGATATTTCTATCAGGCTTTGAATCACATCAAAAAGAGATCTCTAGCAAACATTATGGTCATTTTAAGATTACAACTAATTATAGGAACAAAAGTAGTGGAATTATGAAAACTCTAAAAAGCAACTTATTTTCCAAACTCTTAAAAGTAATTGACATTCAATTTGATTAAGCTTAAAAGGATAGATGTAAACACATTTTTATAAAACTCAAAATTTCAAGTGGGTCCCCAATTGGAGTAGGTTGTGCAATGCTAACAACAAATGGAGATGAATTCAAATCTCTTTCAACAAAATTGATATTCAATGAAGATAAAATTTTCTCATAGATTTTGAAATATACTAATCGATTATTTGATCAATATATAGAAAGACAACAAATCAAGAAAATAAAAAGAGAACAAAGCAAGGATAGGTCCTAGGATCACTTGAATATTGAAGACCTTGATTGAAGACTAAAGTCTTCAATAACCAAATAATGTAATATAGTGGGGTGTTGGATAATATTACATTTTTTGGTACATGCTAATGTACCCCCATGGCACCTTCATGGTACACCTTGTAAATATTAGACTAGGGTCAAGTCTTATATTAGAGTGTGAGTAAATATTTTATGTAATGTAATAATGTGCAAGAAATGCACAAGTGTAATGCAAGTAAGTGTGCAAGTGTGATGTGTATATATGTGCACAAGTGTCTTACATGTAAGTGTGCACAAGTGTCCTTATATTAGAGAGTGCTACGTGAAGAGTCATGTATAGGTGTACATACAAGATAGTCATGTGTATGCAAGTGTCAAGTAGAGGAGCCAAAAGTCATGAGACTTGGGATAAGGAAAGGAATAGTCAAGTAACTAAAGCGTCACCCTATAATGGCTATATATTACTTCATGGGTGAATATAGCATGCATAGCGATCATAGTGATCACGAGTATATATAGAATTATTATAATCATTGTAATAGAGTTTTATGAGATATTTTTAAGAGGAAGAGAAGTAATAAATATTGCATACATTGGAGAAACTAATATTATAAGTTGTGTTACATGCTTTGTACGTGTATGATTCGGGCGATTACATTCATATTTTTACATCATTTTTATTACCATCACCAACATCATTGTTTTCATCATAAATCCTAGGTAAATTCAATGCATGAGGGAGAAAAGAAAAATAAATAAATTATCTTTTAAGTTCCTTGTATATCATTAAATTATTTCCTTATCAATTCAAAGAAAATGCAATGTAGAGCCATTTTTTGTCATCAAATAAAGTAAAATCTTATTTTCCTTTTCTTGTTTTCCTCTTTAGTTGATCACATAAAATGCTAGTATATGCCAAGCATAAAAGCCTAATCTCATTTATTTTTTGGTATTTGTAGTACAATAACATTAAATTCATCACTTTAATTGAAAGACAATAAAAAAATACAAATAATTAAAAAAATAAACATATATAACACATAAAGTAATCACTTAAATATTGTTTCCCTAAGACGTATGAAAAGAAGATGAGGAGAAAAATACATACATTAATTTGAAAATATTATGATAAATTCAAACATAAGTTTTTGATAAAATAATATATACGAGAATTTAAAATTCCCCCTCTATCCTTCCAATAGTAGTAGCCCTTTTCAACCCATAGATGAGAACAATCTTCATATTTGGATCTAGGTAGATCTAAATTATTAGTAAGGGTCAATTAAAGATTTTTATATCTCATTGACCCTCATTTATGCACATGATGAAAGAAAGGGCCACTTGGATGAAGGAATAATCCATAAGAGGAATGGAATTTTTAGTTGACTATGGATAGGAATGGAGTTTTTGGTTGATTATGACAATAAGTGGGAAGATCTCCATAGAGGTCTCTCTTCCCTCACAACATCTAATTATACCAACAATTTACATTAAGAAAATATTAGGTCAACACATGAAAAGGAATTTCATCTTTTAGATATTTCCTTTGTTTTCAAGTGATTTGTTTTTTAGTTTTATGATTTGAACTAACCAAATGCTATTTCTCACATTAGTTGAATTTCTTTTCTATTTTTTTAATTTCTTTCTAGTATGTTGGTGCTCTACTACAAAGGTTCAATCCATAACCAAAATATAAGTTTTCATAATAGTTTCCACAAATTACATAAATTTTAACATTCACCACAAGCCATATGCAAGAGAATATAGAAGCAAAATAAAAATATTGTAGTCTATGAAACCATGTTTACATCATGCATTTTTCTACACAATTCCCATATCTCATGTATTCTCTCATATTTTGCATCTATATTGCAAGAAATTTCTAGCATGCCCTTATTTCCCCATTTATATAACTTAGAAACTACTTGGAACTCCACAAAAACTTCTACAAAATCATCATCTTGACTTCCCACATTTCTTGATGTTTCTAAGATACTTTTCTAACATTTCTTATCACTTGGAACAATTGAATCACTATAAATAAACTCTAAATTGAGAAAAAATAAAATAAAATTATGACTTGAAAATAATTATAGGGTGTAGAATCTAGAACAAATGACACACTCTTCAATGACAAAGAGGAATTGAAGAACATATAGATTCACTAACTTGGTGAAGCAAAACAAAAGAAAGAAGTGAAGGATTTAGTTTTTTTCTTTTTTTGCATTCTAATGTTTCGTTTGCTTCTTCCAAAAAAAGAACATCATACAAGGGGAAACACAAAATATTGGGATGTTGATCCCGAAAGTCTTGAATTATGATATTTTCATGGCTACCCCTGATCTTGAGGATGATGAAAGTCCTCCTCATAGACTCGTTATTTAAATCATAAGAGTTGGGTCTTCTTAAAGTTTTTGTAATGGTTTTTAATGATTTTGAAGATTAAGAACTATATTATAGTGCATCTCATGCAAATTCGTTTTGCAAGGCATGTAGAGCCTAATCCATAAAGCTTGAGCTTT
Source organism: Wollemia nobilis (assembly GCA_028583015.1). Lineage (NCBI taxonomy): Eukaryota > Viridiplantae > Streptophyta > Pinopsida > Araucariales > Araucariaceae > Wollemia > Wollemia nobilis. The sequence goes on from JAQPPZ010002875.1 coordinate 425,453, forward strand.
AACATTAGCCACTATACACTATATGAGACTTAATTTTTTAATGTGTTTTCACCCATTTGTGATATTGTTAATTTAATGTTGTCTCAAATTTTAAAACTATTACATATTTTTTAAATTAGAAATTTCCTTTATCACGTGTGTGTTTCTAAATGATTTGAGGACTCATATTTCCCAAGGCATTTCCATTTTGAAAACTTTACCCATTTCCATGTTTCATGCAATATAGTTTTGCCTACATGTCTATTAGAGCACTAACAACCACAATGTCCAAAGAAAAACCATTTCCAATTATTCTTTGATGAATGTCCATACCTTAGTTGGAAAAATTGTAACTCAACAAAAACTCAACAATCCAAATTTGGAGAGTCCTCAACAACTAGGAAAAAACTCAACAAAAAACTTGACAAAATCCTAGGAAAAATATCTAATAAAATAACTTAATTCACAAAAAATATATTTAAAACAAAAACTAGACAATCAAGAAGTCAATTTTCTATTATATTCTCACAAATAAAATACAATTACAAATCCTAATCATAACAAACCAACAAAATACAACAAATGAAAGTAGTTTTAAATTATTCATTACTTTCCCTTCCTTATCCTCGAATCGAATGTTTGGATAGGTGGTTGAAACTTCTCAGACATAAGATCTTTCATTTCCTCCAATTCTCAAGCATGTTTTGCTTCATCTATCAATATGTTCATATCTTCCTTAGTGAACATAGTATCCTCCTTTGAAACATAAACAACCCACTATGAAAGTGGATTGCATCAACATTTTTGACCCCTTCCACTTGTTTAACACAAAGCTAAATAGTTTGTATTGGATGAAGATAGGGTTATTAAGGCACTATTGGATCAATATATTGCATTATTTTGTGTAGATGGACTCAAGCAGAGAACAATTATTCTCACACCCAAAATCACTACAATAATTCAAAATGTAGATGGCAATCCTTTGAAGGTTTGACATTATAGCACCATAATATTTCCACCAAAATGTGCAAATTTTTTTTTTTTATAAATTATACAAATTATCTTTATGATTTTATAAATTATAGGTAAATTTCAATTAAACAAGTTTAAAAATTTAAAAATTTTATCTAGCAGCAAGGACTGCGTTGATTAAATACAAAAAGAAAATGAAAACAACCTCTCCGGATACATTTTGTACATTTGTAACTCAGTGGGGATAAGGTGATGCTTGTTTGCATCATCTATCATCTTCTCAATACAAGCGTATAGGTCATATTGGACTTCTTTGTCATTGTGAAAATCTTCACTTAAAAAGAACTTGGGGTTCAAGATGTATCTAGCAGCAAATTACAGGTAAAGTTCAATTAAACAAGTTTAAATATTTAAAACTTTTACCTAGCAGCAAGGATTGCATTGATTGAATACAAAAAAGGAAATGAAAACAACCTCTACTAATACATTTTGTACATTTGTATATTAGTGGGGATAAGGTCATGCGTGTTTGCATCATCTATTATCTTCTCAATACAAGCGTATAAGTCATATTGGACATCTCTATCATCGTGAAAATCTTCATCAAAAAGAATTTGGTGTTCAAGATGTATCCCATGGAATGAAGAGGTTTATGGAGTTACCTCATCCATATCTTATCAATAATTTATCAAATGGGATAGTATTCATGTTTATCTCCTCCAAAGTAAATTTTGATGACCTCCTTTGCCCTCAATGGCCTCATATAAATATCCCATTGGCAATTTATTTCATTCTACAAGGCAAAGAACCTTAACCAAAGGTTTCATCACCTAAAATTGTACAATAAGAATATCACCTAAAATTGTACAATAAGAATTTATCATTTAAAATGAATAGTAATTCATATATAAATTTAGCTAAAAATTATAAATCTAAATTTGCAAATTTTAATTAAATTCAACAAATTGAAAAAATACAAAAACTAAAATTTTGATTTGAGGAAAGATAAATCTTTTTAACTTTAATGTCTTTATTTTCTTATGAATTGACAAAGCTAAGATATTTTTTTTTTAAAATGAATCATCTTTTATAGGCCATATCTTTGCATAGACGTGTCTGATTCAAACATTATTATGCTATTTTATGTGAAATTTGAAGAGCTTTGAAATAAATGTCCTTTCAAAAGAATCCAAGTAGTATTTAGGGAGATATGACCATGTGAAGATAGTCATCCAAAACAAGGTCAACGTTAGGGTATTTTTTTTCTAGAAAAATGAATTATTTTTTAGGATCCATATCTTTTCCCGAGGTTGTCTAATTAAGATGACTCTTGGACCAATTTATACAAAATTTGAATTTTTTTTAAATGAGTGGTCATATGAAATAATTTGAGTAGTACTGAGGGATATGTAACCCTATGAAGTCAACCATCCAAAATAAGGACAATGACAAATTTTTAAGTCACAAGAAACAAAATTGCAAATTTCTATCAACCCAGGTTTAGATGGTGGGAGGACCAATTGAGGGCTAGGGCATAAACAAGGCAAATATTCTATCTAGGCATAGAATTTTTCAACTAAGTTTCATTTATCCCTTCATTTTCTTAGAAGTTTTGCATGCAAATTATTATATGTTTATTTTAAAATAATATAATTGTTATAGGATATATTGATAAATTTCAGTAGCTATCAAGTTATAGTTTCCTTTCCATGAACTAATTTATAGCTATATCCTTAGAATAGTCCCTAGTAGTAGAGGTTAGAGAGGACCTCATAGAGTAGTGATCCTTGTTGCTCAAAGATAAGACAGTCATTGGTAAATTTAATGATTCTTGTCCAAGGACTTTGGCTTTAAGAAAATGAAACGATAGGAGATGGAAGTCTCTAGGAGTGAGTCTATCATTTCTTCCCAAAGGTTTCTTCCTACCCATTTTCTGTTCTAAGGAGGAAAAATATTTTTTTGGAGCTCATGTGCTGCCTATTACATTGACCTCATCCTTGAGGACATTGGCAAAGTATAATGGGTGAAGATTGTCTTTAACGAGATAGAACATTACTAGATACACTTACAACCATACATGGGTGCTTAGCTTGATAAAAGAGTACAATGTTGAGAGGAACATTCTTTGCCTAGGTGTTACTCAATTTACCTCCAACTTTATCACCTTGTAGCGACTTCAAGCTATATCACTTGATTTTAAAATGATTTTTATAAGTAATGTTATGTCTTGTCATATTTTGAAAAGGAGGAGGTGCAAATGGTCTTCCACAAAAAATTGATAAGGCATTTTGGACACATGTGCAAGAAATAATCAAGGTTATTAATTAGCTTTCTAGAATCTAATTTTTCGTTTGTTGGAGAACATAGGGTTGTACTTAGGTCCCCCATCCTTGACAAATCATAGATATCTTCACAAATAGATTCAATTATCATCTCAATTGATTTTCTATAGCTAGATACCTTCGTAATTTTTCATAAAAATTCTAACTTCTTGATTTTCATTTTCTAGATCTTCTTCAATTTTCTTTGTAAATACAAATATTCCAAAATTCAGCCTCCTTCTTTTAGACATCTTCCTACAGTAGCCTTCATAATACCAAAAATCCCCCTCTACTGTCTACGCATTACATCTTAGTAGAGTAATATTTCCAAAATTGCATGCTATCATAGTCTGCTTTACCAAATTTGGATTTCTAACTTCCTGAAGAAAAAGTGCAACCACAAGAATTGTAATAAATTGTTTATATGAAAAACACATTAATGTTATAAAATACAACAAATATTACCAATGGAAAACAAGAAAATCTTAATCATTATTTGATTTAGGCATTCAACATTTTCTTGCCAACTTTAGCTAAACTTACTACTTCCTCTAGCCATGGAAAAGAGAATTTAACTTTATGATCCTTTATTAAAACACCTCTATTGACCAGCCTATATGCACATATGTTCTCCTCCCTTAACGTATCTGTAAACCTAATTTCTTCAAACTCTATAGCAAGGCCTTGTATTTCAATAATTCTCTTGTATGTTCCATGAATGTAACAACCCCACTAGATCAGTTATTATTTAAACAATAATTTGTACCTTCTAGAATATGGTATTGCTGATGGCATTTATGACAGTAGGAAACATGTACCCTCCTTTAGGCAGAAATATAGAGATTGTCTGCAAAAGCTAAGAAGGGATATGATACGGTCCATGGGTACATGAAAGCCCATAAAAATATTAAAAAACTCATTTATATAATTGCATTCATATAAATGCACTATGTTTGATTTGTGTGCTTTGTTATCAATAATATTAAAATCTTATGTTTGAAATTATAAATTATATTTAAAAAAAAAAATTACTTTAATTTATTTTAAAATCTGTTTTAAATATAAAATTTAATTTATTCGAACAGCAATATTTATTAATATATGAAAATATAAAATGATTCCCATAGTCACTAGTGCAATAGATATAGTGTGTTATACGGCCATAGTGGGGAATGCCAGCCGACAAATGTTTGAAGGAAAATGGATGCTATGTGATGCCATCTGTGCACTCAGGTTGTATAGTATTTTTTAATAAATTGATGATTGTTGAGAGCACAACCATCGGATCGATGGGTATTGACGAAAGTCTGCTGGTATAAGCTTTGAGGTCAAATTCTATCCTTTAATTGTGTAGAGATTTGTGTAATGGTGTGATACTGAAAAACTTTAAATTTTACTTGTGTTTCATGTTGTGAGTTGTCTGTTAATAATTGAGTAAATTTGATGCATGGATGTATTGCTTTCATTACTGTGTTGAAAACAAACATCATAGAAGATTACCAATGTTAAAATAGCTCTTTAATTGGTCTCATTTTAAGGGAATGAAAGATAGTATTTCACCCTGAGATTAACAAGTAGGAGCGTTGTAGAGAACCAAATGCTTAAAGAATTATGTGTGCTGGTATTGACTTATGTGTGAGTGGGTTGTTTAAGTAGCCAAATGTGTTGTTTGTTTTAAATAATTCTGAAACAGAAAGTAGGAAAAGTAATATATTGCATACTTTTCTGTTTTGCCATCGAAAAGAAAACCAAACAAACACATTGTAATGTTGGTAGATGAATAAAATTTGTTAGTCATTTAAATCAGCCTCGGATGTACAAATAAATCATTAAATGGATGTGTCTATCAGGATTGTTAACATTTAAAGAATTTAGATCTTAGAGATTGCCAAAAGAATTAGATATTACGTTTGTGTTAGTTCGAAACAAAACTATTTGCTGAGCTTTTGTTTTGCATAAGGGACTCATTTTTACAGAGAGCCCATCTTAGTGAATGTTGAATGGAGAACTCCTCTTGTTGCTTTTCATATATCATTAATAACCAAATTTAATATAGGTTTGCTTATGATTTGCTTTATATAGGAAAAATACAATTTATTCTCAGTAAGTGCTTTTAAAATATTATATTTTTTCTAAATTTAAAGTTCACGAAATTAGCAAGCCATAATCTTAATTATTGCATATTGATTTATTATGGATATCCTAAATAAACCAAGTGACTTTGACTTCAAATGTGTTATAACGTGCTTTTATTTATTTACTTTAGTTTGAGTTAGTTTTCTTGTCGATAGAAATAAAGTTTTAATTTTCTCATAAGAAGATGATGTGGTTAGAAGTGATAATTTAATAGAAACTAATATAGGTAAAATATTGAAATAAATTAGAAATAACTATATTCTCTTAAAAACTAAAAACTTATGTAATGAAGGATTTACATGGAGCTACCGGGTCTTAGATAAAGAAAATCTAAAATACTTTAGAGATCCTCTTGTCAAACCTAATACCTTCTTAAAAACATAGCAATATCAATGTGATGCTATGCTATAGGCATATTAATGTATTTAAAGGAGCGTTATATAAATAAAAATATATATATTTATAAAAGTTAATTCAGTCATGGGTTTAATATAGGTAAAATATTGAAATAAATTAGAAATAACTATATTCTCTTAAAAACTTATGTAATGAAGGATTTACATGGAGCTACCGGGTCTTAGATAAAGAAAATCTAAAATACTTTAGAGATCCTCTTGTCAAACCTAATACCTTCTTAAAAACATAGCAATATCAATGTGATGCTATGCTATAGGCATATTAATGTATTTAAAGGAGCGTTATATAAATAAAAATATATATATTTATAAAAGTTAATTCAGTCATGGGTTTAATTAACTTATGTTTTAAATGATAGTTTGACATTGTACCATGTAATAGTTTATTTATTTTTGTTTGAAAACCCTTGAAAGAGGTACATAAATATGAAGTAGAGTCGAGTATGTAATATACAATAAACGGATGCTTGTTTATATTCAAAATTTTATATGTGTATAGCTTGATGATAATAAAATATATATATATATATATATATATATATATATATATATATATATATATACTTGTTTATTGATTTATAGTTGTTTAAAAATATGGCTTTATATTTACTAAAAAAATTATTTAAAAAAATATAAGATCTTTTATTTTCATGGAGACATATGAGTATTAATCTAATGTTTGGATCGTTGAGAAGAAGACCTATCTACCTCAGATAACAATCCTAAGGCCTTTTTCATTGTGAAGGATGATGATAAGAGTATTCATCAAAGAGAATGACTTGTCAAAACCATCTTTGTACTTCATCATTATCTATCGAGGAACACTAAGACCCAATATCGATGATTGTGGGAAGGGCATTTACTATGATTTCTACACCCAATACAAATTATTGTGGGAAGGAAATTCACTGTGATTCCTACATCCAATACCAGTGAATGTAGAAAGAGTATTCATTGTGAATCATTTAGTGACCAATATCGGTGATTGCAAGAAGGGCAATCACTGTGAATCATAAAATACCCAACATCGATGGCTGCAGGTAGGGAAATCACTATGATTCAAGAACGATTACTTTCTAGTAAACCAGCCTGGGACAAAAGGTCCTTTTTCCAAGAACAAGTGATGAGAGGCGGTATGGGACATCACCTCTAGGTCGTTGTGCGAGTAGTACGATGAGGGGTCCTTGCTCATTGTATAGTTGGGAGATAACTAGTAGGATACCAGTATTAGAAGAGATCTAGATACCAATGCTAATAGAATCAAGGATGAGTTGGTATGGACAACTCCTCATCAATCATACCATGACAAAAGATACCTGGACCTGAGCTAGTGTAATGACGAGCCCTAGTTGACTCTAGGGAAGGTGGACTCTCAACTAGGCACAAGGCATATTTACGCTACCCCCTTGCATGTTTAAAATCTAGGATAGAAATTAGGCCAAAGGAACCTAAGTCCTTCATGCTAAGGGATGGAGAAATTATGCGTCCACCCTCTAGGTGTTATGGGCCCTAGAGGATAACCCCAATTGTGAACCTAGGTTCTCAAGGTGAGAGGATAGGTTCACAAAAATACACCTTTTCTATGGGATTTGGTAAGTCTCAACCACTTTGGAGATTGTCTATAACGGTTAATATTCTCAAACATGAGATTTTCTATGTCTCATACTAATAAAAATTGGGTGAGTAATATACTACTTACATCAAATCACCTTATGCTATGTCTAGACCTTGAAGCTAGTCAAAATTTTCACTTTGTAGTTCTAGTGAGATGGACAACTAGGTGTGTTAGATCTAGGTTGTTACAATGAAGCCTTTGCTTTCCTCAAAATTGCATTTATTAATATTCATGAATCCTCTAGTTTTATCATCACATGTCTTGCTCCATTTCACCAACGGATTTTTTTTTATATTTTAGTCTTGACCACAAAAATGACTACATAATATAGATTAAAAAAATTTCTATCAACTTTGGCATAATATACAAGGACATATAATATGTTGGAATGGTCTGTAAGACTGATTTAATTATTTGCACTCTTCTTGCTAACAATAACCATCCACCTTTCCATGTTGGTATTCTATTATGAACTTTACTTATAACTATATTCTATAATTCTATCCTCATTCTCCCTCAAATAAGGGTATCCCTAGATATGTTGTTAGAAAATTTACCTCCTTCATTTAAAGTAACCTACATATCCCTACTTTGATTCTAGTAGGAGTGTTTAGAAAGTAAATTTTGGATTTTGTCCTCTTAATTTTTTGCCCAAACACTCTTTTATATTCCTTTAATAAGTTATTCAAAGCTCTAGCCTCGTTTATCCCTACCCTCCCAAAAAGGGTTGTATTATCTACAAACTATTGATGGATGATGTTGTTGATGTTATTACTAGCCTTAAGTTTGCTTACTATCCCATATTTGTATGCCTTCTTCAAGTTCCTTCCCAATACCTTTTCCATAATAATGAATAGATATGGTGATAGAGGATCTCCCTATCTAAGACCTCTCTTGTTTAAATGATTCTATTACTAACCCATTGACCAACACTAAATATGAAACTATAGAGACACAAGCTTTAATCCATCTGACCCATTTCTTTCCAAATCCAAAATTTTCTAATACTACAAAAATAAAATCCCATTTAACCCTATCATAGGCTTTACTCATATCAAGTTTTTAAGATCATTGCTCTCTCTTTTCTTGAAGTTGCTGAATGTATAACTTCATGAGCTACTATGATCCCATCTAGAATTTGTCTCCCTTCCACAAATCCTCCTTGCTCTTCTAAAATAATTTTTTCTAATAATGGTCTTAATCTATTTCCATCACTTTGGAGATGATCTTATATGCCATATTACATAGGCTTATGGGCCTAAATGAATAAAACAATTTTTCATCCTTCCTTTTTGGAATTAGGTAACTTGGTAAGATATATTGCATTTATTTTATAAGGTATGTATTGTTTTACCCTAGACTATTCCACTGCCACCAATAAATATCTTCACTATATCCCAATTATGTTGATAGAATGTTGCTGAGAGCCCATCTAGACCTAGGGATTTATCCTTATAAAAATAGAAAATAGCTAAATGAACTTCCTCCAGAGTAATAGGCTCCATTAGTTTCCTATTGTATTTATTTGTTATAACTGAAGGTACTTCTTGAAGAAGTTTATCATTAAGAACTTCAAACTCCTCTAATCCTATAATATTTTGGTAAAAATACCTTACCTCCTTTCTAATTTCACTTTGGTCTTCAATCCAAACCCATTTTACTGATTTAATTCTACTAATTTTGGATGTTGATATCTGTACTATTGTCATCCTATGAAAAAACTTTGTTTTTTATCTCCTTCTTTTACCCAAGTCTATCTTGATTTTAATCTCTAAAATTTCTCTTCCTTACTCAAAATATTATGATATTCACTAAGCAACTCCCTTTCCTCCGAGCTTGGATTATTATGATCACCTTTTTGGAATTTTGAAATTTTATCTTTTAGTTTTTCTTTCTTCTAAAAAATATTTCCAAAAGTGTTCTTATTCCATTCTTTTAATCTAGATGTCATTGATTTAATTTGTTTTAGAAGTGTATACAACCCACCATTTCCTGAAGAATTTCATGTTTGCGCTATCATATCAACAAAATTGAGGATGGTCTTCCCACATCTACTCATATTTTAAATATGATATATTTTTAAATTCACTTACCACCTTTTAACTCTTATTGGCCAGTGGTCTAAACCAATCCTTGTCAAGGTATTAATTTTAGCATAAGTCCCTTCATCTAGCCAATGATATGAGAGTATGTATTTGTATAATTTTTTTGCTATTAGGTTTTGACCTCTCCTATTGTTGGTCCATGTATAGTTATCTTCTTCAAACTCAACCTCCCATAGATTATTGTTTTGAATAAAAGCTGAGAAATATCTCATACTTTGGGTTAATTTCCTAATTCCCCCAAATTTTTCATCTAGCTTGGTTATGGCATTAAAATATCCTATGATCATGAATTGTATTTCTTGGTCTTTACTTCTCATAAAGGCTTCAATCCCACTTCATACTTCTAATCTACCTGACTGAGTTGTAGGTCCATAGACATTGATAAGGATGAAACCAATATCTACAAAGTAGCATGTGACTAAAGAGGCTATCCAATGCCTAGTTTTATGAATGGTTTCATAGGAGGTTCTAACTAGGATTCCAACATGTTAAAATTCCCTCTATTGCTCCTTTTGAATCCACATCCCATTCACATCTTGCCCATATTGCTTTCATAGTTTTGGAAACTTCTTCCTTTGTCATTTTAGTCCTTATTGGATACAAAGAGAATTAGTCTTATTACTTAAACAGAGGTCCCTAATATGTTAGGACCCTCCTAACATGTCCTAATTACTTATATTATTTATTCATTATATTCTAGGGTCACAACCCTTCACTCTTACAACTATTAGACTAGGTATTTAAATGCAATCCACATATGATAATAAGGCATCATCGAACAAATATATAAATTAAGTCTATTGTGGGTTTTCTACCTTACAATCAAAAAGTGATTCAATATAAAAATGATCCTGCTTCCCGCACCATTTAGTTTCATACCATCTGGATCAGAGCTAGATCAAGGAGCAAATTCACCATTAAAATTTTTCCCATCGCACATTTCAGCCAGTCCACATTCGCGAGGACGCAAACAACATTCACGCTTCACGGATCCATGTCAAAATCCTCGCAAAAAATTAAACCTTCTCCTAAGGTACGAATTAAGTTGTCTTACACCCAAATTGCTCGACCTTTCACGTGGTGACCGGTGGCTATTTTGAAAAAGCTAAAATCTTCAACGCAACATCAAGGTTTTCGACGTCCTAAACGCAAAGGAAAAAAATTAAAATTAATTTTTATTTTTTATTTTTGCTCACCTATACCAAGTCATATTGATCGTTACCTACACCAACCGCAATGGCTGAAGGACGACGATCACTGGATTCCATTCATGAGAAACATGAAAGGCTCGCTGAAGAAGTTCAACAGGAAAGAGAGGAGAATACCCGTACCACAAGAGAACTCTTCGAGAAAATATTTGCAATGGATGTTAAACTTGATGCCATCAGTCAAAATCAGGCAACAACACATGCAAATTCACCCAACCACGGGTCATCAAACCGAGCAATGTTAGGAGGTCCACAAACTTCCATTCTACCACGGACGACCAAATTAGACTTCCCAAAATTTGAAGGAGGAGACCCTACAAACTGGATCTACCGAGCAGAGCAATATTTCTCACTAAATCAAATTCTAAAAATGCAAAAAGTGCATATCGCCTCCTTCCACTTGGAAAATGATGCCATCCAATGGTACCAATGGTTCGAGAAAACTAACGGCACTCCGATGTGGTCAACCTTTACACAGAATCTATTAGTGCGATTCGGCCCTAGCAAGTTTCAAAGCTTTACAGGGGCCCTCACTAAATTATGCCAAACCACTTCGATAAGCGAATACCAAGCAGAATTTGAAAGGCTAGCTAATCGAACATCCGGATTAGATGTTGCCTTCTTTCAAGAATGTTTTGTCAGTGGATTAAAAGAAGAAATTCGAATAGAGGTGCAAATGTATAACCCTACAAACATGTTAGAGACCATCGGCTTGGCGAAATTAGCGGAGGACAAAATCAAGGCATGGAATCGGTTCACAAAACCAACTTGGGGGAAACCATCAAACACTTATACCAACCCCAAACCAATGCAAAATGGATGAACCCAAAACTCCTACACAGCCCCCAAAATTAACCCCGCTCTACCAATTAAGCGTATGAGTTTCGAGGAAATGAAGGAAAGACAAGCTAAGGGTCTTTGCTACCATTGCGATGAGAAATTTGACAGAAATCATAAATGTGCCTCACGAAAATTATATATTCTAGATGCCACGGAGGAAGGGAATTCTACTGAAGAGGAACCTGAACTCGAAGTAGAGGTATTATCCAACACACTTGAAAGTGACGAAGAAAATGCACCAAAGGTTTCCTTCAACGCCCTTGCCGAATTTTTGCCCCTCAAACAATGCGAGTTAAAGGGTATTTTAAGAAACAAAACCTTACCGTGCTCCTAGATTATGGTAGCACGCACAATTTTATCGATCCAAAGGTGGCTAAACAAGCAAATTGTTTTATATACCCTTGCAATAACTACGAAGTGATGATTGGAAATGGCAAAAAAATTGCATGCAAAGGAAAATGCAGAAATATAAAACTAACTATGGGGGTTTATAACATGAAAGGCGACATGTACGTCCTACCCCTAGGTGGGTGCGACATTGTACTAGGCGTACAATGGTTACGAACCTTGGGCGTAGTCCAATGGGAATTTGATGAACTATGGATGAAATTCACAGCAAAGAACCAAACCTATATTATCCAAGGCCTGAAATCAGGACCTTCCCAAATCGTCAGCTCGCATAGAATGGAGAAAATTATCCGAAGAGGAAACAAAGGAATGGTCGCCCAATTATTTTCAATTCAACCTAGTCACAAAGAAGACGAGACACCGAAGTTACAAAATATTTTAGACCACCATAAGGCGGTATTCAATGAACCAAAAGGACTACCTCCACAACGAAGTCATGATCACACTATTCCACTATTTCCAGGGCATCACCCTCCTAATATTAGACCTTATCATTATCCATACCTCCAAAAGACCGAAATAGAGAAATTAGTACAAGAGCTTCTTAAGGCAGGAGTCATTAGACCTAGCAAAAGCCCTTACTCCTCTCCAATTATTTTAGTTAGAAAAAAGGATGGCTCGTGGCGTTTATGTGTCGATTTTTGAGCGCTTAATAAAATGACCATCAAAGATAAATTTCCTATTCCGGTCATAGACGAGCTATTAGATGAACTCCACGGGGCAACTTATTTTTCCAAGTTAGACTTACGGTCAGGCTACCACCAAATACGAGTCAATGAAAAGGATATTCCTAAGACGGCCTTTCGCACTCACGAAGGGCACTACGAATTCTTGGTGATGCCATTTGGCCTGACCAACGCTCCTTCTACCTTTCAAAGTCTAATGAATAAGGTATTTCACCCTTTTCTTCATAAATTTATATTAGTTTTCTTTGATGACATTTTGATTTATAGCAAAACATGGGAAGAACATTTGGACCATGTTAGACAAGCGTTCCAAATCTTGGAGGAAAATCAACTTTATGCAAAAATATCAAAGTGTTCCTTTGGAAAACAAGAAATTGAATACTTAGGGCATATTGTCTCAAAGGAAGGAGTTATGGTAGATCCTTCCAAAATCGAGGAGGTGAAAAATTGGCCTATTCCAAAAACCTTAAAAGCTCTACGTGGGTTTCTTGGACTAACGGGATATTATAGAAAATTTGTCCAAAATTATGGTAAAATCGTTGCTCCTCTAACAACATTACTTAAGAAAAATGCTTTCAAATGGTCGTCTAAAGTGGATGAGGCCTTTATCACCTTGAAAACTGCAATGTGTACCACCCCTGTTCTAGCCATGCCCAACTTTTCTAAACCGTTCGTCATTGAAAGTGATGCTTCAGGAATAGGAATGGGAGCCGTACTCATGCAGGATGAAAGGCCTCTAGCTTTTATAAGCAAAGCATTTTCTCCTAAGAATTTAGCTCGCTCTACGTATGAAAAAGAGATGTTGGCGATTGTCCATGCTATTCAACATTGGAGGCCTTACCTTATTGGCCAACATTTCATTATACGCACTGACCATCATAGCTTGAAGTATTTTTTGGAACAAAGGACTAATACCCCGGAACAACAAAAATGGGTTACTAAACTTCTTGGCTATGATTATGAAATTACATATAAAAAGGGAAAGGACAACATGGCAGCCGATGCACTTTCTAGAAAATTTGAAGATATGCCTCAAGTCCATGCTCTTTCCTCCCTTATTCCTAAATGGGTAGATGAGGTGCATGAAGAATGGATAAATGATCCTACTATCCACGCCTTAATTCAACAACTTCAACATAATCCTAGTAGCAAAACTCCATACACTTGGAAGGACAATATATTAAGATACAAAGGGAGGATGGTCCTCACCCCCAATTCAACTTATCGTGAAAAACTTCTTCATGAGTTACATACCTCACCCACTGCAGGCCACTCAGGGTTCTTAAAAACCTATAAAAGAGCCACTACCTCCTTCTATTGGGTAGGAATGAAAAATTACATCAAAAACTTTGTAAAAGAATGTGAAGTTTGCCAAAGACAAAGGGGGAGACCCTCGCTATTCCAGGATTACTTCAACCTCTTCCTATACCCACCAAAACATGGGCAGATATTTCTATGGACTTTATTGAAGGATTACCAAAATCGGGAGGAAAAACAACCATTTTCGTAGTCGTTGATCGTTTATCTAAATATGCCCATTTTTGTTTCGTGGCTCATCCTTATACCGCTAGCACTATAGCCCACCTCTTCCTAGATAACATCTTTAAATTACATGGTATGCCCTCCACAATTGTTAGTGACCGTGACCCAACTTTCACTAGCACCTTTTGGAAGGAATTGTTCAAATTACAAGGTACTCAACTTCGTATGAGCTCCGCTTACCATCCTCAAACCGATGGCCAAACAGAAGTTGTAAATAAATGCTTGGAAACATACCTTCGATGTTTTGTTTCTACTCAACCACTCCATTGGGTAAAGTGGCTTTCACTAGCGGAATGGTGGTATAACACTTCATACCATACGTCCATCAAAATGACTCCTTATGAAGCACTATATGGTCAAACACCACCATCCCTCACTTCCTATATTCCAGGGACTACAAAAGTCCATGCGGTGGAAACGGAACTTGCTAATAGAGATGACATACTACGGATCCTAAAAGAGAACCTACACACCGCCCAACATCGCATGAAGCGGCAAGCCGATCAACATAGAAGCGAACGTAGTTTCCACGAGGGTGATATGGTTTTCTTACGTCTCCAACCTTACCGTCAATCCTCTCTTAAACAAAAAGGTTCTCAGAAGTTAGCACCCAAATTTTACGGGCCGTATAAAGTTCTCCAACGTATTGGGACCATTGCTTACAAACTAGAGCTTCCTCCCTCTTCCAAACTTCACCCCGTATTTCATGTATCTTGCCTTAAGCTCGCAGTGGGAGCCCATATCACGACACAACCCACTCTCCCTGAATTCTTCGATGATGGAGTACTTCTAGTCGAGCCAGAAGCTATCTTGGATCGCCGCTCTCGTCACCTTCGTACTCGCGATATCACGGAAGTTTTAATCCATTGGAAAGGTCTACCTTTAGAAGATGCAACGTGGGAAAATTTTCAAGATATCCAGCAGCAATTTCCAAATTTCCAGCTTTGAGGACAAAGCTCCTTTAAGGGGGGTGGCATGTTAGGACCCTCCTAACATGTCCTAATTACTTATATTATTTATTCATTATATTCTAGGGTCACAACCCTTCACTCTTACAACTATTAGACTAGGTATTTAAATGCAATCCACATATGATAATAAGGCATCATCGAACAAATATATAAATTAAGTCTATTGTGGGTTTTCTACCTTACAATCAAAAAGCGATTCAATATAAAAAATGATCCTGCTTCCCGCACCATTTAGTTTCATACCATGATACACCTCTACTGCAATGGGGCATTGGCACCCCTTATATTATATGAGATGGTAATTATGTATCATTAGGGGTTGTTGGCCCTTCCTATGAATTGATAGTTTTTATTGTATTCAATCTAATAAAGAAATATAATTGCTAAGGAGAAATAAGAAAGCAAAGGAACTACATGAGAAAATAAGCATCAATTCTTATTACATGGATAAACTTGTACAATGAACTATAGAACTACGAGCCCATAACATAGGTTTTGATTCCACTTCATCTTCTAATCTGCCTAACTAAGTTGTACATCCATAGACATTAATAAGGATGAAACAAATATCTACAAAATAGCATGTGACTAATGAGACTATCCAATACCACCCAGGTGTTGTTAGTGAGTTGGAGAGGAGAGGACAATCCTCCAAGGAAGACCTAGGTTCAAATCTCCACGCTACCAAAAATTTGAATTGGGTACCAAAAATCCAATTGATAATGTTCATGCAGGCAAGGCTAGGCACGACTCCCGGGTGACTTTGACGGTGTAGAACCCCCTAGTCGTGGTCTCTCAGACCAAGGTTGTCCAGCAAGGGGTTTTTCACTTAAAAAAAATGAGACTATCCAATACCTACTCATATGAATGGTTTCATAGGAGGTTCTAACTAGATTCCAACATATTAAAATTCTCTCTATTGCTCCTTCTGAATCCACAACATCCCATTCACATCTTGCCCATATTGCTTTCATAGTTTTGGAAACTTCTTCCTTTGTCATTTTAGTTTATTGGATACAAAGAATATTAGGCTTATTAATTAAACATAGTTCCCTTATACACCTCTAATTTGATGGGGCATTAGCACCCCTTATATTCCATGAGATGGTAATCATGTATCATTAGGGGTTGTTGGCCCTTCCTATGAATTACCAATATCATTTTGCTATTTGGTAAAGATAAGTTCAACCAACTTAGATTGTGTTCCTTTCTCTATGTTTGCTCTTGCTTCCCTAGCTCTTGCTTGATAATTTGAAGGTTTTTCTCTTTTTTCCTTTCTAGTATCAAGAGTAGGTCTTATTATTCTATTCTTCAATATTCTTTCACAACTTTTATTTTCATTAGATTTATCTTCTTTTGGCCTTTCCAAGGAAGCTTTTGACTTATCTTGCTCATTTTTTGGTATTTCCTTGTTAATGGTAGAGGTATTAACATCTAAAACTAAATTTTCTCTACCACTTTCCTTCTCCTAAATTGTGCATGGTACTTCAAGAGAGTCTTAAAAATCTAATGAGGCACATTCCTTAGGTTCAATGGGAGTGTTCATCCCTAAATTGGGATCATATTGAGAAGATAATTCCTTGTTAATATTTTGATCTTGTTGTACCGTGTCCTCTAAGCTATGATCTAATTTTTCTTTATAGGCTAAAGCCTCAAAAGAATAGGTATTTCTTCCAATATATCTCCTTACTGATCTCCACTATTTATTTACTTTCATCTATTTGGACCTATTTTTTGGAAGTTGAAAACCATCCTCATCCATATCCATTTGTAAGTTTCTCTTGTGGTTTTCTACATATGTTTTTGTTGGACTCCTCTTAGGGCATGATCTCTCAATATGCTCTATCTCATGACATCTTCTACATCTAAAAGATATGTTGTTATAATCCATGGTTTGGATCCACAACTTACCCCATACTTAAGAATTATTGATTCTGGTAAAGGTTTATTGATATAAATCATGACCAATATCCTAGCATAAATAGCCAAGAATCCATATTTTGTAGTTTTTAAAATCTCAAGGAATTCTCCTAGAGTGTTTCCCATTTCCTTGAAAGTATTCATTTTTCTAGAATTAATGGGCAACCCATACATCCTGACCCATACTGGTACTAGGGATAGATTTACATTTTAGGTGCAAATCCTTCATACCATTAGGTAAGGAAGAGTCCTGATCTTTCCATAAACCAAGGACCCTCTTTTAGGATTCAAGAGGGGTATTTCTTGAGAAGTTTTCCTATAGATACATAGGTTATTGTATTTTTTGTTATTACTTGGATAACATTCTCCACTCCCATTTTGAGCACAAATTCCAACAAACAGAATAAGAGTTATGTGTTCTTCACCTCTCGAGAGGCATCAATAGACCTTAAGAAGACCATGGATCCACCTAAAGGCACTAAGAAATTGAAGAGGGTGTGGTTCCTCACATCCATAAATCCATTAGATAAAATGTTGTACTTTTTTCCTCCACAACTACCTTTGCTCTTCTACAAGATCATGTGTGTTTCCGACACATTCCTCCAATAAAGACATTGATTTTTTTTTTTCAATAAAGGGATTCATCCCTATAAAAACCTTGTGTAGTGCCCTAACCAAAGCTTCCCAATAAGGTTTTTTGTAACATTAAAAGTAATGTTGCAATAATACCAAAATTTTGTTATTGTGGTTTAGGATTCTTTTGTCTTCCCCTTCCTCCATGTAGTATTCCCAAGGGTTGTATGCCTCGTACTTGAGAGGGGAAATGAAAAACCTTCTTTAGTTGTACTTTGAATCTCCCAAAAAAACATCAAATATGAGGGACAAGGATGGGATCTAATGTAAGCCTCATTCTTTTGGCCTCTAACTTCTTTTGCTTTTTTTAAACATCATTTCAAATTATTTCATGCACTACTAACACTTCTCTATATTATGGCCTACAATAAAATAGATAATTTTTGATGTGATGGATGCCTTCTCACATTTATTTTTTGTAATACTTGCAAAAAATCTAATTGAACAAAGTCCCTCTTCACCCATGTTTCCACATTGGATCCCTCATAAGACTTGGAGTTGGAGCTATTGGATTTGGCTCATTATTACCTTGGGCCATTCCATGGTCCTCACATAGATATTCCATCTAAAAAAATGGTAAGTGTTAAGATTTTAAGACATAGTTGTAGAGGCATTAGGAACAACAAAGAAGAGAGAAAACAAAGAAAATACACCAAAAATTTCTTTAAAATAATGAAACCATACTTCTCAAAATTTGACCCAAGATGTGAAATCTTTAAAATAAGGTGTTAAAGTTGTCAAATCCTTGTCCAAATGCATTTATGAATGTCTAGTTAGCCACTTCAAATTTGCAGTAAAGAGTAGTAGAGAGAGAAAAAAATGGAAAAATGGCAAAAAATGGAAAAATGTTTTTCTTATACGCGAGTGAGTTTTTGTGAGAAAATCATAAGAAATTAAGTATTTTTTGGAACTTTCTTGGCTCTAAGAAAATGGTATGATTAAATTATAGCCTAGAATACTATGATAATATTGGTAAATCATGATTAATCAATGATTTTTCTATGGTACATAACTTGTTCCAAAGTTCCCATTTTGGCACATGCTAAAAGGATAGTGGTAAACTTGTTTGGCTTTATGCCCACCAATGCATTTTCTTAAAGCATTTTCAACAAGCCCATTTTGTGCATATCCAACTAGCATTGTAGTCCATGAGAATGCATTTTGATAAGGCATTTTGTCAAACAGTTCATATGCCTTCTTTATGCTTCCATATTTTACATACATGTCTATTAGGGTCTTTATGCCTTATTTATATTTTACTATAATAATAAGTGGGATAAGGGTTTAGGAATATGGGTATATAAAGAAGGGATATTGTCATTGTAATCAAACAATCATATCAAGTATTCTTTATAACAATCTTACCTCATGGAGCAGATGTGGAGTGATTCCTTCCTTAAGTCCTTAAAGAGTATTATTGGTGTTGCCCTACTTGAAGGGTATTATCATATCTTGTTTTGTGTGGATTAATTACTATGGTTGATTTATTCAATATTTAGCATATTATGGAAAAAAGGTTTGTAATAAGTGGCATAAGAGCAACGATTCTAGCAAAGTGGGGATTGTTTATTTTTTTGTGGATTGCAGAATTAGGGTAATTTTTTTCTAGAAAATGTTTCATTTTTTGAGAGCCATATATTTGTGTAAAGTTTTCTAATTCAGACAATTCTTGTGCCATTTTGGTTTGAATTTGAAGAGCTTTAAATAAGTGGTCATATGAAGAAATTCATGTAGTATTGAGGGAGATATGAACTTGTGAAGTCAACCATCTAGAACAAGGGCAATGTTAGGGTGATTTTTTTCTAGAAAATATCTCATTTTTTGGGAGCCATATCTTTGTGTAAAATTGTTTGATTCAAATGATTCTTGAGCCATTTTGTTTGGAATTTGAAAAATAAAATAAAATGAGTGGTCATATGAAGGAATCCAAACAATATTGAGGAAGATGTGACTCTGTGAAGTCAATCGTCTAGAACAAGGGTAGTGGCAATTTTTTAAATCATGTTTTTTTCAAAAAAACAAAATTTGAGAAATCCTTCAATTAGGGTAAGCAAATCATCTACTATTTTTTTGAGTCTAATTGTTTATGTGGAATTTTAACTTCAAAATTTTTGGGAAGATATATATTTTTATGAAACCCTAGTTTGCATTATCTTTTTATTAGGACATGAACTTATGGAGCTACAAAAAATTTCTAGAAATGATGATATTGATGCCAAGGAATGGTGGAAACAATTTAAATCCATGTATTCAATTCATTATTGTTGGGACATTAGGCTTGCTTATTTTGAAGGAGAAGCACAATCTTGGTTTCATAGTTTTCTTATGGCCCATAATTACAAATTGACTTGGGAAGAAATAGAGCAAGCATTCTTGAGTGAATGGAACCCATATAAAAAGATAGCTAGGCTCTAGGATGAACAAAAGGAATTAAAAGAGAAAATTTCAAGAAAATGGCAGAAATAAAAGATGAGGGTGATAGTGTGTAGGTTGAGGGAACCACAACTTTGGTGACAGATAGGCCAAACAATGTTTAGAAGGATTTGTTTGAATTAAAAATATATATTTTGTAGGTTCACGATTGCATTCAAAAGGAAAAGGTTATTATTTCTATAAACCCTACCAGTAGATATAATTTTATTAATAGTACTTTGGCTAAAATGTTGGAGGTTCAAGCAACAAAAATTAAAGACAAAAAGCTTGAGGGTGAGAATGTTCATATTTTTGAAGATTTGAATATCTTCATGGATAAATATGTTTTACATTAATATTTTTATGATATTTATATGGATGATGTGGATATTATTTTAGGTTATCCTTGGTTGGATTCCTAGGGTACTATTCACATTAATGTGCAAAAGAGGTTTATGAAGTTATGGTATAGGAAAAGAATATAACAATACAATATATTTGTTAACATAAGGAGCAAGGATCCAAGAAGAAGCAAGAAGAAGTTATGGTAGGGGAACAAGTTAAGGAACCAATGAAAAATCAAAATAGGAATCTACTAAAGCAACAACAATAGAGTCCAAGGAAGAAACAACACACAGTCCATGAAAAAAGCAACAACAAAGTCCAAGGAAGCTTTGTTAGAAGAACACAAGGCTGCACCAAAAGAAGGGAAGGAGAGAGAAGAACATGAGGAAGAATTTAAAACAAAAGAACCAAATTTTGAAGAATCAAAGGTAACAAAACATTAGGTTAAGGTTGTAGTATATCTCCACCCACATCAATAGGAGTGACAATAATCTTGGAGGTATGGCTTAAGGCATCAATATTATTATGGAATGACATGGAATCAGAAAGGCATCAAATATAAAAGTGTTTGGAAAAATAAGCATAGCAATTCTAGATTTCATAGTGGTGCAACAACATAAAGGAACAATAGGACCAATCGTTTGACATATCAAAGTAGAGCAACAAACGCATGGAGACAATAGAGCAATTATGGATATTCAAGTGGCACAAGGGTAGCTTGTCTTCATCACAGACCACCACCAATCAAGATTTCACTTAGATGGAGGGATGTTCAAGATTGGTATCGGTTGCTAGTATTGCTTAGCAAATCATGTTATCTAGTTTCTTCTTATGTTTTGAGGATGAAACATTTGTAAGGGAGTGGAATGTTAGGTACCTAGGGATAGGAATACGAAGATATAATATTATATTGTGTATGGGTAGTTGGCATGGACCACACATAACCTAGGGTTGATTATTTTTAATATTGTATTATAATAATGAGTGGTAGAAGGGTTTAGGAAAAAAGGTATATAAAGAAGGGATATTGTCATTGTAATGAAGCAATCATATCAACTATTCTTTGTAATAGTCTTGGCTCATGGAATGGATGTGGAGTGATTCCTTCCTTAAGGAGTATTATTGGTGTTGCCCTACCTGAAGAGTACTATCATATCTTGTCTTGTATGGATTAATTATTGTGGTTGATTTATTCAATATTTAGCATATTATGGATGCTTTTATATTTATGAGAAGCAAAGGTTCATAACATATTTGAATTCCTTTACGTGAGCCTGCATTTGTGGAGTCCCACCACAATTTTGCATTACCACTTGAAAATGAACAAGGAGAGAAAAAAGTTGATCAATAGTAAGAGTCTTTTGAGATTCCAAGAACATAAGAATCATATGAACCATTAGGTTCAACATCTAAAAAGAAGGGGAGAGATTAGCAAGAACAATTTTTACACATTTTGCATCATCTTTCTTTTTACCTCTAGAAGATGTAATATCCACCCTCAAAACCTTGAATATGGCAATATAGTCCTAAATGATATCAAACCCAACTAGTTTAATAGAGGAAAGCTCCAATTCAAGGAGATTTACTACAATAGTATTAACTTTCCCAAAAAACTCATGCAGTTTTGGCCATACCTTAGACAGGTCACTCTTCTCATTGATGTGGAAAAGCAACTTTAGTTGAATTAGCAAGGAAAATAGACCAAGAGCCTCTTCTTCTCTTTGATGGTGAGTTTCATCATCAAGAACAATTTTTTTATCCTCTTGAAAGATGCACCACAAGTTCTTACTTTGTAGTAGACCAATCATTTGAGTTGACCAAACATTGTAGTTTTTCCCATTAAGGTAACTAGGGCTTTGTGGTCCATCCTACCCAATATGATCCCTAACACTATAGCAAGTCCATGAACTAATGCCACCAATGCATAGAGCTCAAAACTCTTCTTTATGCAAATGATATGGCCTCTGGAAGTTTTTCCCTAATGGACCCTTAAAAATTTAAAAACTAAATGGTCAAACCTTAGGGTTGCAAGAGTCAATCCCAACCTACCACTTAGAAAATTCTAATTTGTTGTTATGCTTCAATAACTTTATGCCACCTTAGCTCCTTTGGCTTTCCTGGTTGTTGATATTTGCACATCCCTGATTGGTCCAACATATATGTATATGAAAAATTGGTATGCATGACCTAAAAGTCAACCATGTCGGTCACCAAGGAGGCCTCCACATTTGCAACTATTTGAGCGGATGCCAAAATCATATTTCAAACCTACATCATTTTTGGGCTAAGTGCCTTGCACTAGCCAAGGCACTAACCATGCCACCATGGTGTTATAGTTAGACACATGTAAATAACCCACAAGCAAATACCTCGACT
The DNA here is from genome assembly GCA_028583015.1 of Wollemia nobilis. Classification (NCBI taxonomy): domain Eukaryota; kingdom Viridiplantae; phylum Streptophyta; class Pinopsida; order Araucariales; family Araucariaceae; genus Wollemia; species Wollemia nobilis. The sequence continues at coordinate 448,338 of JAQPPZ010002875.1, forward strand.
AAAGCAGGACACACAAGCTCATAAAAATAATTGTTTCAATTTGAACTAGGCATGTCGAGGCAACAAGCACCTTATCATGCATGGAATAACCAACTACATGTATATTTGATGGTACAAAATATGGAGAGGTCCCCATAAGGTACTCCATATGCATTGTTGATCGACATTCATTGTCCTGAACAAAAACATGGCATGCATGGTTCAAACTTGGAACCACTCCCAACATGCGACATAATTCAGTTGTCCAACAAACCATTTCATCACTTCAAGACATCTATTCTGATACAAAGACATTGGTTGAACCTTGCTCAATCTAAAGGTAAAAAAAATGATGTGTGGGCTTGAACCCATGATCTCCTATCTACAACATCCTGACTTCCCCTTTGCTAGTTGTCTTGTCATCTTGTTGATAGTGACAAACTATGTTTGAATCCATGAAGATGGATGTCAATACCTTCAAAAGAAGCACACATGGCCATAGGAGGAGCATGCATGAGAGCAAAAAAACTAAATTCTAATTTTAAAATTTACCCTTTTCTTTCATCAACAATTTGAGAGACGAATCAAGAGCCAAATTCATAGTAGTAATCCTCAAGAAAAAAATATGGAAATAAATCTCTTTGCTCCTTATAATAGAAAAGCTTATGAAATTGGAAAAAGTAACTTGTCCTAAGAATCGAAGGTTATAAATATCACTTCTATGTGACCAACTAAGGTAGATCCATACATGCTTTGATACCATGTTGGAATTCACAATATTTTTTAGAAACAAATAGAAGCAAATCATGCACTCAAATCTTATACAAGAGAATAAAAAGGAGGACAAAAAGAGAAGGATTTGGTGAACACCAATAAGCACCATAAGTAATCACTATATCCATAGATAATATTACACAACACTCTAACAAAGAAATGAGGAGTGTGAGGGGAGTATTTATAGCAATACCAAAACCCCAATTACATTATAAAGTTTGGCGTAAGCCACCATAACAAGAGGGATTTAGGTTAATTATAAATTATAAAGAGGGTTTAACCATAACAAGGTTAATCACGACCCATAAGGCTTACCTAATAAAATATTACAAATAATTAATACATTGCACAATGAAATGCCCTTAGGCCTATCCAAAAACATCATATAATGTTCATTTTGGTCATGAATCAAATGACAATTTGAATCTCATGAAGCCAAGTAGATCACCTCAAGCGAGAGGATCACCCCAGATATTTGAATCTCATGAAGGTAGGAATTTTAGCACAAGTGATGGAGGAATGAAGAATCATGAGTCGAGCAACGATGGAATGAGAAATATCAAGTCTGGTGATGTTGAAACAAAAAATCAAGATGGAATAGATGGAGGATTGGAAGTCATGTGTGTTAGGGGGGACCCTCCATAAGACCCACCTGATAATCATGTGCATGCATCCTTTGAGGAGATAGTTAAAAAAGGAATGGGGTCTTCGTCACCCCTTCCAATTCATGGCGTGGGGACTCTCACTTGCAGAGAATTGGTAATCTCACCTAAAATCATGGCATCCTTCATTTCCCAGGACTCTCTATCTCTTGTTGGAAAATTTGTTGGTTCTCACCTTGACATTGAGTCCATCCACAAATGGGCCTTCTCCAAATGGTGACCCTACGACAACATGGATTTGGTTGCTCTCCCTAGGGGTTTTTTCTCATCAGACTAAACAACCTTGAAGATACCAATCACATCCTTACTAGGGGTCCATGGTTATTTGAGCAATGAAGTCTCTTCATCAGAATATGGGATGCTGATTTTGACCCAAAAACCCAAAGCATTAACTCAACCGCCATATGGGTTAGGCTTCTTGGTCTCCCCATCCAGTTTTGGCATGATGGAATCCTGAGGATAATTGCTCAATCTATTGGGGACCTTGTTGCTTTTGACCCAACAACTAAAGCTAAGTCCAAGATGATTTATGCTTGACTGTGCATAAATGCCAACCTAGAGTCAGAGCTACCTACATATATCGATCTTGTCTCTAGCTCCTTTGAAGATGCCAAGCCATCAAATCCAAGAATAAGCTAGCTTACTGCATTGAATGTCAAAAGTAGGGCCATCTCAAGGTGCAATGCCCCTCTCTAAGAAGGGAATCAAAGAAAGAGTGGCACCATGCAAGAAAATCCCAAGAGGATAGGCGATTCATTGAGCAACCCCAAAAAAGAACCAAGCTGACTCCATGTGCAAAGATGTTGTGTCAAAATCAAAGGGCAAACAATCGATTCCCCTCTCCTCCAAAAATGCTCCAGTCCAAGTTTGTTCTCTTTTTGCTAATCCTAATCCTTTTAACCTATTGTTTGGGGCTCATAATAATTCTACTAAAACCAATCCTCCTACTGAAACCCATGTCCCTATCCTGCAGGAATACCCCTCTAAGTTCTCTAACCTCAACCTAGATTTTCTCCCTCAGTCCCCTTCAAGATCTAGCCCTTTAGGCCTTCCTCTATCCAATGAATCCCTGGACTTTCTCTATAACCTTTCTCCTAAGAATGGTCTCAATCGATCTCCTACCAATATCATTAATTCCCTTGTTCTAGGGGAGTCTTCAAGCCCTCCTAAGTTGGTAACCAGGAGCCAAAAGAAACTCTATGTCGATGTGGGTAGTGACAAAAAAAAGGTAAACCATCTAATCAGGAGCTGAGAAGGAAAGACATCAAGGAGGACATTGCCAATGGCTTCCAAACTACCCTCCTTTCGACTCTGGTAGACCAATCAAGCAAATACTTTCCTAAGGATGACAAAAAGTGATCCAAACCACCCCAACCTCAAAATAGGGTGGGAGATATTCCTCCAAACTTCATAAATGAATATCCTCTCCTGGAATGTGAGAGGCCTCAATGGACTAACCAAACAATGATTGGTCTCATCCATGAGGAAATATCTTAAACCTAGTATTATCTTACTTCAAGAAACCAAGATTGAGGAAGTTAGCATTGAGAGGATAGTCAAGGCCATTTGGAAAAATAGTGATTTCATTGCTAGCCCATCACACGGTACTTTTGGGGGCCTCCTATATATGTGGGATTCAACCAAAATTGAAGGCATACTCCTCTCTTCTTCATATAGAATTATCAATATTCTTTTTCTATAAAGATGCTAAAGTTAGTTGGGTTCTCTCAAAAATTTATGCTCCTAATAATCCTCCAGGGTGTGTGGCATTATAGAATACCTTAAGTCAGATGAGAAACATTTTTACAAATGAAGGATGGATGCTTGCAAGGGATTTCAATACCCCTCTTTACCCTTTAGATAAAAATGTGGGGGCTCTCATCACTCTAAGGTGCTATGAGGAATTTGCAGATTTTGTTGACAACAATGAACTTATGGACATTCAGCTGAAAGGAACTAAATTCACATGGAGCAATAGAAGGTTAGGAAATCAGCTCATCCAACTTAGGCTACATAGATTCCTCCTATTCAAATATGATATCCATCTCTTTTGTGATGCCTCCCTTCATTCCTTCCCAAGAATTGCTTCGGGCCACAATGCCCTTGTTTTTGAAGGTCTTAGGCTAGCCTCCTCTTTCAAATATCCCTTTAGATTTGAGTCCATGTGGCTCCAACACCCAGATATTAGAGATAAAATTATTGAATGGTGGAGTCAAAGATTCATTGGTCCTCGCATTTCTCGAATTGCTAAAAATTTGTGCTTCATAAAATCTAGAACAAAGAAGTCTTCAACATATTTGAATGTAAGCAAAAAGTTATGAACCAACTCAAAAATGTCAAAGAGCAGGGCCAATCTGGGTATTTGACTCTTGAGCTTAGAACCAAAGAGAAAGATATTTTGTCTGAGTTTCACAATATTTTAGCAAAAGAGGAAGTCTTTTGGAGGCAGAAATCAAGAGATCTTTGGCTTAAAGAGGGCAACTCTAATACAAAATTTTTCATGCCTCGACTCTCAGGCGTCGAAGCTTCAATAAGGTTAGAGAGCTATGTAGGAGTGACGGATCAATAACTAGCAATGTCCTTGAGATTAAAGCTGAAGCGGTTGTCCATTTCGAAGTCATCCTTGGCCCTTGCCATCCTTGTATTGCCCAAGCCTTGAATGCTCTCCTCCAGAATATCTCGTGTCTCATTTCTCCTAACTTTAATGCCCGGATGCTCAGATTATTTTTCTAGGATGAAATCAAAGATGCCCTCTTTTCTATGGTCATTGATAAAGCCCCTGGTCCATATGGGTTTCCTCCCAGGTTCTTTCAATGTTTCTAGGATATTATTTGTCAAGACCTTACAAAGGCCATCCAAGAAGTTCAAAGGATGAAATCCTTGCCCAAAGATGTCAACTCGACCTTCCTTGCTCTTATTCCCAAGTCTCATTCCTATTGTTCCTTGTCAGACTACAAGCCCATTAGTCTATGTAACATCATTTATAAGATCATATCCAAAGTGATTGCCAATAGAATGAAATAAATTCTTCCCACTATCATTGACCCTTGTCAATGAAGTTTGGTTTAGGGTAGGCTTATCACCGATGGCATTATTACCATTCATGAGCTCATCCACTCAATTTCCAAGAGTAAGAGAGTTGGACTCTTCCTCAAATTGGACATGAACAAAGCCTTCAACAGGGTCTCTTGGGATTTCCTCTTCATTATCCTTTCCAAATTTGGATTCCATGATGACTGGATCGATCTCATAAAAGAGTGTCTCTCATCTGCTTGGTTCTTTGTTCTTATTAATGGTTCAGTTGCAGGTTACTTCAAAAGCTATACGAGATTAAGACAAGGAGATACCATGTCTTATTTTCTCTTTATTATTATGGCAGAGTCCCTTGGTAGATCTCTCAAAGTTACTTGTCCTTTGGGTGTTATCTCTGACATCAAGGCCTCTTATGGCCTTAGACCCATCACCCATCAATAGTTTGTTGATGACACCATTTTGGCTACTCTTTTGTCTATTCTTAAAGCCAAAGTTATTAAGATTATTCTAAACTACTATGAGGAAGTTGCTCGGTAGAAAGTAAATTTTTTGAAAAGGAAAATTTTCTTCATCAATACCCCTATTGAAAGGCAGCTCAAAATTGCAAGAATCCTAGGATGCATTATTTCCAATTTGCCTTCTACATATATGGGTCTTCCTCTCTTCCAAGGTAGTCCGTTTGAATGTATGTGGAATAATGTTATCGAAATACTTATGAAAAAGCTCATCGGATGGAAAGGAGCCCTCCTCAGTCAAGCTGCTAAAGCTACTTTAGTCCAAGCATGTCTTCAGAGCATCCTAGTTTTTTTCATGTCTATCTTCAAGGCCTCGACTTCATTTGCAAAAAAATAGAACAAATCCAAAAAATATTTCTATGGTCTAGATGAGAACCAAAGAATATTTCCTCTTGTTGTCTGGGATAGAGTTTGCACTAGAAAAGGTCAAGGGTGCTTAGGCTTTAGGAAGGTGAGCAAGATGAATATGGCATTGATCGCCAAGCAGGGATGGAGAATCCTTACCAATGCAAAAACCACTTGGGTTGACATAATCAAAGGCAAGTATCTTCAAGGAAACACTTTTCTAGATGAAGGCCCTCTTCCTGATGGTTTCTCATTTTGGAGTTTTGTTACCAAATCCAGACCCATCCTTAGAAAAGGTCTCAAATGGCATCTTGGCAATGGAAGGCATATTCACTTTTGGGAGGACCCTTGGATGAAGGACCAACCCTTGATTGATGACCCCAATTTGATTGCCTTTAAGCCTCTCACATATCATCTCTTTGGGAACTTAGTGTACAATTTCATCACTCAAGGGCCATCTCATAGTCTTTCTTGGAAGTCCTTCCCCCTTAATGGCTTAAATTTTGAGCAGGTCGTAGTTGCCAAAGTCCTTTCCAATCTTCTCAAGACCTTTGTCATCTCGAGTGGTCCTTCTCAGGACACCCCCTTTTGGAGTGCCTACAAAATGTTCAATTCTCAATAAAAACTACTTACTGCATTCAGTATGATCCAATTACTAGTTGGTTTCCTACAAGTCTCATTTGGCTAAAGCACCTTATTCCCAAGATTGCTTTCTTTTTTTGGTTGGTTGTCCAGAACAAATTCCTAACCATCGATAATTTGTTGAGTAGAGGCTTGTCCATTCCTAATCGTTGTTATCTCTACCAGTCTGGGTGGGAGTCAGTTCTTCATCTATTCCTTGAGTGTCCCTTCTCCTCAAGCATGTTGCTTTCCCTCTTCTCATCATTTTGTATCAAATGGGTCCAACCCAATTCTATTCTTGATCTATGTGTTCAATGACCAAATCCTTTCCTCCACCAATGTCTCAAGTCTCTCTGGTCCTTCTGTTTGCTCCATTTCCTTTGGAAAATCTGGCTAGAAAGGAACAATAGAGGTTTTAATGACACATCTAAAGACCCTAACTCTATCTTCTTGAGGCATCCGATCGCAACCATCGAGAACGTTCTTGTGGTCACTTCTTCTGGCATCCCTAAGCCCAATTTGGAGTCCAAGCTTGTTGCCTCCTTTAATCTCTCTTCTATCCCTCCTTGCTTGACCGCTACTACCATTGATAGATCCTGCATCAGTTGGTATCCTCCCCCTGTAGGATGGATCAAGTTTAATTTTGATGATGTTGCTAAAGGTAATCTGGGCAAGGTTGGGTGTGTGGAATCATTAGAGATAATCATGCCAGGATCATCCTAGTTTTCGCTGAGAACATTGGCATTCAAACCAATCATGTTGCCAAAGCTAGAGCCTCATACCTAGGTTTATCCATCTTGGAAGGCCTCCATTTTAACAACTTAATTATCGAAGGTGATTCCCTGAACACCATCAACCATCTCAAAGGAATTCAACCTTCGACATGGGGTGTTTTCAATCTGATAGAAGAATCAAGAATATTTCTTTGCAAATATGATAATGTTGTTATCCAACATGTTTATAGGGAGGGCAACAAGGTCGCTAATGCCATGGCCAACCTTGGGGTGGTCGAGGACTCTCTTTGGGTTTGGTATGACAATTATCCTCATGCTCTCTCCACCAATGAAAACAACAATGATTCCTCCTTGCTCTAGCTTCATCACCAAGCCACATCGGCTCTTTAGATAGCTAGGATTGTGTGGGCTGCGCAAACTCCTTTTTGCTATCCATCTTACAGGATGTTATCTTGTCCAACTAGCTTCCAGTCTGAAGTGTCTTTACCAAATCGCTAATGCTCGATGTTCAACATGTGGTGTCTCACCACATATTATTATTGTTGCATGACCTAGAATACCTATGCTAGTGGCTCTTTTCAAAGCACCCTTTTCCAAAATTATTTTCAAGAGTGTGAAGGGGCCAATATCAACATCTCTTCGAGTTCCTATGTCGAAAGGGCAAGATCAATTTTAAATTCGTGCTTTGACATCATTGGTTGTGATAGTCCTGATACAGATTTGGCACATGTGACAAGTCTCTCCTGGCATGAGGTGATCCATCCATGGCTCTAGAGCAATGAGGCCTCCACATTCGATGACATGCATATCTAGGAAACCTCAAACGGTTCAGCTTTTTGGATGAATTTTAAATGCAGCCTGTGCAGCCATTAGAACTTGTTCGTTATTGTGCCTTAGAGGTGGGCCATTCGAAATCCGTTTGCTATTGATTCTTAGAAGTGGGTCATTTGAAATCCATTTGCAATTGATTCTCAAAGGTGGGCTACTCGGAATCAAGGGGCCAAGATGGCGTTACTAGAGTCGAAGACTATGCAATTGGATGCTACCGTGGAGGAAATTTTGAAGAACCACGATTTCTTGCCCTTCCTTCGTAAATTCAATGGAAGTGATTCTGATTTATCCCAAGAATTCTCCTAGTCCTAGGATAATGGTAGGGTGACTCTCTGTGGGCTTACCTTCAAAGTGAACATCCAAATGCTTGTCGACGTGACAGAGTTGCCTAACAATGGTGACATCATTTACCAAGACAAACACTCCTTGGCAATGAAGCTAGGCCACTTCAAAGACAAAGGGAAACATTTGGCGAAAGAGAAAAGAGGTATCATAAGGGAGGCTCTTCCAATGCCTTGGAATAGGGTAATGGTCCCTATTATGTAGTTTTTCACCATCGACAAGCTCAACCTTCCTCTCAGAAGCTTCCACTTAGCATTTTTGAATCACCTGTGCAACATCAAGAGCATCAATATCCCTGAGTACCTTTTCAAGTCAATGGAGCTCTCGATTGGGAGCGTCAGGGAGGGCACCTCTACTTACCCAAAACACCAAGGTCTCCACTTGATCCTGTACAAGCACACATTATAGAAGGAAGCCCAAAGGGCCACCCTTTTTGTTGTTGGCAACCTCGTAGATCCTTCTGCTTTGGCACCCATCCAAGGGAGCCCCCAAAAGGACATTTCGAGTGATGACGAGCAAAGAAAGGCACTTCTAGGTCAACCAAAGCCATGAAAAGGTTAATCTTCAGTTCCTCTACTGACACTCTTTCTTCTTGTTGTTGCTCATCCAGAGGCAAGACTTCTAGGGAGAAGCAAAAAAATATCATTGTCATTGATCCAGACAAGGAGACCCCTGATGAGTCTCCCACAAAACATAAGAAGTTGAAACCTCAGGATGCTCCCGAGCGACTACTCTCTCTTAAGGATGTTGAATCCCCTTGCGGGCCTTCAACCCAAACTAAGCAGAGAGCTAATCTTGATGATCCCATGGCCAATTTGGATGACTTGATCAATTTGGCTTTGACCCTTCTCCTGCAAGTTGTTAAGGTGGTCAGCAATATCAGGCAGTAGAAGGATGCTACTACCCTGGTCTCGGATGGTGAAAAATGTGCTGACGTTGACGAGAAGGATCCTATTGAGACCTTCGAGTAGCCAGGGTCTCTTTGGCCACTCTGTTTTGGCTGGTCTGCCTTTGTGTTGGCTTTAGCAATTTATGTGTGCATCTTAGGGAGGTGGTCTCTTGTTTTTGTTGTGTATCCCTTAGTATTTTTTCTTTTTGGTTGTTTTGCTAAGGTCATCCCTTTGGTGTCTGCCTTGCTTTATTTTTTTAATGTAAAAGGTTTGGGACCCCTTTCAAAACCCCTTTTTCTATCAATAAAAAAAATACAATTTCAACATAGTATTGTCTTACTTAGAAGCAAATTGTTGATGTGCTCACTAAATCACTTAGATCTAATAATTTTATCATAATTAGAGAAAAACTTTGTGTTATTCCCAATTTGATTAGTATGCATGTTTTATAAGTTATATATGACTTTTATTGAGGCCACTCCCATCAAAATAACAAAACATTACATTGCTCTCAATATATTGGTGTCAGGTTAATTAAACCATATCAAGCTTGTGTTTCTATTAAAGATATTTTTCATCTTCAAACTATTATGTTTTCCCAATCAACTCTTTAATATTATTTATTATTATGTATTTTTTTAATGAGTTTACATAGGTTTTTATGAGGGGTCCCGGTCCCCTCATACTGAGTCAGGTTTGAACCTTGCACCTCTCAAAGAGAGGCTAAAGCCCTTACCACTACAGTAAGCTTGCAGCTCCAATGAGTTTACACAGGTTTTTATCAGGGGTCTCGATCCCCTCATACTGAGTGGGGCTTGAACCTTGGACCTCCCAAAGAGAGGCTAAAGCCCTTACCACTACAATAAGATTGCAACTCCAATGAGTTTACACAAGTTTTTATGAGGGGTCCTGGTCCCCTCATACTGAGTGGGGTTTGAACCTTGGACCTCTAAAAGAAAGGCCAAAGCCCTTACCATTGTAGTAAGCTTGTAGCTAAAATTTGAGTTTATACAAGTTTTTAGGAGGGGTCCCGGTGCCCTCATATCGGGGTTTGAACTTGGGTCTTCTGGATGAAAACCCAAGGACTTACCACTACGGTATCCCTCACAGGTATAGGTATATGCAATTACAATATAATAAATTATATTTTTGCTTCTACATGTATTCTTCTCTCATTAATATCATTTGTAAATCTTATGATGTATGCTTTTGTACTTGTTCATTAAATTAAAATGTAAGCATATTTATACCCTTATTACAAAGGATCAACAAGTAAGCAGGACAATACGACTCTAGATCCTTCGATGGCAGATTGGATACGACAGTTGCCAAAGAAGGAACAAGATGAAATTGAGGCAATCATAGATTCTAGAGTGGCTCAAAGGACTAGCGACAAGAATATTTTGAGCATCTAGTTAAATGGAAGAATCAAGAAGTTGAGATGGCGACATGGATAAATGCTTCCAAGCTTGCCAAATACAGAGTTTTCATCAAAGATTCCCAACAATGTTCATGAAAAATTTCCTTTACCCAATGAGTATAATGTGGAAGCACTCGAAGACCAACCATCTTGTGGCCAACCATAAAGCAACCAAGAGGGCTAACCGTCTCGATAACCGTTTCAATAGTTGCACTCCACAATTATATATAAGGTCGTTTCACGTCTAAGAAGAGAGGCGGCAAAGGGAAGAAAAAAAGAAAAAAAAAAAAAAAAAACCAAAAGGGGGAGGGAGAAAAAAATTTTTTTAAAAAAAAAAAAAAAAAAAAAAATTTAAATAAAAAAAAAAAAAAAAGATTCTTATCGAGGGTGATTGCCATTCACTAAGGACATGTGATAAATGTCTCAATAAAACGCAAATAACGAGTATTTGAAATGAGATGTCAAATACTAAGAAGTGTCGTTCAAATCAAACAAAAGTATGCCCTTCAAAATTGATGACTTTCAAACAATCTTTGTTCAATATTTTGTCATACAAACTAGCACACCATACAATTGAACAATCTTGTTCAAGTCGTCCAATTTGAAGGAATTTTTCGTACAACTAAAGTGTCGTACGAATTGACTTGTACAAATTGGATTGTCGTACTCTAAAATATCGTCGTACATTAAATATTTACCATCTCACAGGATGCTGACTTGAGACAATCACCATTCAAAGGGAACGTTGTCGTCTGGGGGGGCCGCCCCCCCCCCCCTCTCACATTTTTGGTTGGTTGTGGGTTTCCCTCCACATTATTCTCCTTTCATGTTTGCGATTCTTCCACCTCCTTCTCCAGCTCTTCACTATAAAGTTGTATACGATTCCTGAAAAATAGTTCAATACCATCACTCATTATTAAAAACAAGGCTTTCACAAATACCCCATCGATATACCTAGGCAGTTACATTCACTCGACAATATGATGTCAGCAATCAACAACATTGTCTATTTGTATAAATATATATATATATATATATATATATATTTTTAAAGTAGGGTTTTGAAAGGGTTACCCTTTCCTTTTAACATCAATTTAGGCACATTGAGCTATTTGGTGCTGTCGAGATTTGAACTTTGGTGTGGGCTATATCAACTATTTGTCCCAACTGTTGAACCAAGAACCCATTGGCCTATTTGTACAAATATTTAATAACAGCACTTTTTGAGAAAATGAAATGAAACATGGTTCCTTTCTACCACTGAAATCTGAAAGCATGCACCATGTCATTGTGCAAGACTCTTTAGATCTTGTGTTACTTTGCATCACCAATAATCTCCACAAGAACATTCTCCATGTTTGAAATGATGGAATCGGTTTGCATCCCTCACAACAATGTCCCTTGCAACAATCTTGGAGATAAACTTGGTTGCAGTATGGCAGTCACCACATACTCGAAGGTTCTTCACAACTCTAATAATGGTTCCGGGGGAGTCTTTAACAACCCGAATGCAATTGCCAATTTTTTGCTATGCTGGCAGACAAGCAATTCTTTATCCTCAGCCTCCACATCATGCAACACAGGTATTGTATTTGGAATATACCCCGCTGCCTTCATCTCACTCGACAATTCCTCCAATTTTCCATAGATCTCCTGTGTTTGTGGGTGTGATCTGTCTCCTACACAAAAAACATGTACCCTTTTCTGAACTTCAATCCAACTACATCCAGGCGTCTTCTTAATTCCTCTATCTTTCATCAATGTCCTTATTCTTTGAACATCATCCCAGCTGCCCACTTCGGCATAAATATTTGAAAGAAGAACATAAGATGCAGCAAGTTTAGGCTCCAACACAAAAAGGATTGTTGCCACAAATTCCCCTATTCCTATATTCTTATGTGATCTACAAGCACCAAGCAGACACATCCACACAACCAATTCAGGTTTTATGGGCATTTTGGCAATGAAGTTCAAAGCTTCCTCAAGATAGCCTGCACGGCCAAGAAGGTCAACAATGCATACATAATGATTCATCCCAGGAATAATGCAATAAGAGTCACTCATGCTATTAAAGTATTTACAGCCCTCATCCACTAGACCTGCATGGCTGCATGCAAATAGAACACATACAAAGGTTACGTTGTTAGGGTTGGTTCCCATGTGCTTCATCAGATCAAAGAGTTTAAGGGCATCCTTGCTGTAGCCATGAATTGCATATCCTGCAATCATTGCATTCCATGAAACTGTGTCTGCATCATGCATCTTGTCAAACAATTCCTGGGCCTTGTCTATTCTTCCACATTTTGCATACATGTCTATCAGGGCATTCACAGCCACAACATCTGCTGAAAATCTGTTTTCAATTACTTTTTGATGAATGTTTATACCCTCTTCTAGAGCTCCCATGTTGGCACATGCTGGAAGAATGCTGGCAAAGGTTACAGAGTCTGGCTTTACACCTGACAATTGCATCTGCTTAAAAGTCTCTAGGGCCTTTTCAGAAAACCCATTTTGTGCATATCCTGCAATCATTGCATTCCATGAGACAGTACTTCGTTGAGGCATTTTGTCAAACAATTCGCGTGCCTTTTCAACATGTCCGTTTTGTGCATATCCTGAAATCATTGCATTCCATGAGACTGCATCTCGATGAGGCATTTTGTCAAACAATTCGCGGGCCTTTTCAACGTGTCCGTTTTGTGCATATCCTGCAATCATTGCAGTCCATGAAACTGTGTCTGCATCATGCATTTTGTCAAACAATTCCTGTGCCTTGTCTATTCTTCCACATTTTCCATACATGTCTATCAAGGCATTCACAACCACAACATCTGCTGAAAATCTGTTTTCAATTACTTTTTGATGAATGTTTATACCCTCTTCTAGAGCTCCCATGTTGGCACATGCTGGAAGAATGCTGGCAAAGGTTACAGAGTCTGGCTTTACACCTGCCAATTGCATCTGCTTAAAACTCTCTAGGGCCTTTTCAGAAAACCCATTTTGTGCATATCCTGCAATCATTGCATTCCATGAGACAGTACTTCGTTGAGGCATTTTGTCAAACAATTCGCGCGCCTTTTCAACGTGTCCGTTTTGTGCATATCCTGCGATCATTGCAGTCCATGAGACTGCATCTCGATGAGGCATTTTGTCAAACAATTCGCGGGCCTTTTCAACGTGTCCGTTTTGTGCATATCCTGCAATCATTGCAGTCCATGAAACTGTGTCTGCATTATGCATTTTGTCAAACAATTCCTGTGCCTTGTGTATTCTCCCACATTTTGCATACATGTCAATCAAGGCATTGACAACCACAACATCCGATGAAAAACCGCTTTTAAAGAGTCTTTGATGGATGTATAAACCCTGTTGCGAATCTCCCAGTTTGGCGCATGCTTTGAGGACGCTGGGAAAGGTGAATTGATCTGGTTGGACTGCTGCTGCTGTTTGTTGCATTTGGTGAAACAGTGTCAGTGCCTGTCGAGGAAAGCCATGTCTTTGGTAAGCTGAAATTATCATATTCCATGAGAAGACGTCTCGTTCAGTCATGCAGTCGAAAACTTTGCGAGCGTCTGACAAACTTCCGCAGTTGGCATACATGTGGATAAGTCTGTCTTGTAGAAATTTGTGCTTGGAGGGGTCAAATTTATGTCCGATGCGGTTGATGAGTGAGTGAAGCATCTTGCCCTCTGAAAGGGCATTGTTGGCGATGCAGGTCTGCAGGAGTTGAAGACATGTTGAAGAGTGTAAAGAGTTGTGTGTATTTGTATTTGTAGTAAGCAAAATGTGTATTGCGTCCTTCAACCGCCCCTCCCGACAGAGTTGTGTGAGAGTGATATTCATATCGATATGGAGATTGTGATTTTGGTGGGCAATGGATGAGATTGTATGATTGGAAAAACGTGAGCAACAAAAGACCATCGCCTTCAAAACACCATCCCAAGAAAAGACCATCGCCTTCAAAAGCTAAGGAGGTGGTCTTATTTCTGTGATTTCAGATTTCGATTGCTAAAGCGCAGTGATAGCTCACATTGAATTTATCACTTGGATTATTTGTTTGAATTATTTGTTTTCCCATAAGTTTATTTCATTTCGTTCAAGTCTATTTTACTTTGTTGTTTGTTGAATTGATGTGGGGAGAAAATTTGTTGTTTGAGATTGCTTTTTTCACCTCTTTGTTGATCTTTTGTGAGGGGACCATTGGTTGCTTAGGTTTCGTATCATCTTAACTCAAAATTTTTTTTACTTATTTAATATTAAAATACTGAGCTTTGCATACTTGTGTCAGGGGCTGCTCCCAACAAGCCCTATTCCACCTAGTTGTTGTCAACCCAGTGTGAGAGGACCATTGGTCACCCAGGATTCTTACCATGGTCGTAGGTCTAGCACGCACTCAGAGAATAATTTATTTATTTAATCTTAAAATAGAGAGCTTTGCATACCTGTGACAGTTTTCAGTTACCAAACTTTTCATTATAAAAACAATTGATTGATGTTAAATTAATTGTTTTTTATTAAGTTAGGGTGAGAAATCTTTAGGATAGATCTTTAGGGTTGAGCAGTCTCCTTTTAATCATGATTTTTTTGTAAGGTCAAAAACTAAACTTAACAATAAAGGATTAACACACAACAATTTTAACCTTGAACTCTGAAAAATAACCAAATCTCATATCGTTACCTTGTCTCTCGGACGAGATCAAATTAATTGTTATTTTAATAATTTCTTATCTTGATTTAAAAGGTTAACCATGTTGAAATAGGACAAGTAGAGTATTTTTTAGGGGTGACGGTAGGTTCCTTATATCAATTTGAAATTAAAGTAATTTTTTTTAGGGGTGATGGTAGGTTCCTTATATCCATTTGAAATTAAAGTAATTTTTTTTAATTATATTATTTATGTGATATTTTTTAAATTTATATAGTTTCCTTCAAAGAAGAAATAATAAGTTTAGCTACTCTACATTGGAGATAAGCATTCATTAACAAATAAAAGACTTAAAATTTTGTTTTATAAAAGATAATAATTTTTTAAAGGATGTTTTTAATATTTTGTTTTAATTATTTGAACTAAAAAAAATTGTTCTATAAATTTTTTATAGGATAATAATTCTTTAAAGGATGTTCTTAATATTTTGTTTTAATTATTTGAACTATAAAATATTTGCAAATGGTTATGGTAGTGTAAAATTAATTGAATATTTCTTCACTAAATCATTTTTGAGAGCATGTTTGTAGGATAGGCTCATGTATGGAATTGCATTAAGATCTTTTATAGTAAAATTACATATTCTATCATGGTAGTAGAGTCTTATGAAAAGCATCTCATTAGATGATTCAGGATTTTGTAAGGTTTCTAATTACTTAGGGAAATTTGAAATCTTTATCCTTTTCAAATTTGCGGAAGAAAATTGACTTTAGCATTTGTAAGAGCATGGATTAAGGGTTGGAGAATTCATTATTTTTCACAAATTCTAACTATTTACCTTATTTGTCCTTTGTGGTTGAAAAATAATTTTGACAATTAACTTTTTTTAAAATAGGGTCTTTGACTCTATTATTGGAAAGAAAAAGCCAAAACGGTTTTTAAGTAGAAGACTCACATCTCAAGTTTGGAGTAATTTTTAAAAAGGTTTATATGGTAAAGATTTACACAAAAAACTAGGTTGCTTTTTTTGCATTTCTTGGAGTTTTAAAGTTTTTGACATAGATTTGTGGGTTTAAAATTGATCTCCTAAGAAGTAACAAATTTTCAAGATCCAAAACTATAAACTCGCATAAACCTTTGAAACAAAATTAGTAGTAAAGCTCATTGGCCACCTTTACTTGTGGAAATATATTTTGTTCAAAATACTCCTCGATGTTTTGCAAAGAGGATAGTTAGAAAAGATAAGAAGCACAACTTTCATCCTCATTTCTTCTTTAGAAGAGAGCAAAAGAAAGTTCAAGGTAGCACCCTTCTTCCAATAGATTCTTATAAAGGTTAAGATTATAAACTTCCAAATGGTAGGTCTTAAATCTAATCTTAGTTCCCATATTTTCAAGGAATTGTTTAGTAAAAAGGAGGCCCATAAGAATTATATACTCATTGGTCTTTAGTTGTAAGCTAGTTAAATACAAGATCATAGGATCCTAACAACAAATTTTATAGTTAGACAAGTAAAAGTGATTTAGTTGGGGTTTAGCTTTAATATTTGATGCCTCCATATGCATTATTTTTTATTAGATTCCATGCACCTAATTTGCATAAAATAGGAGGTAATGCTTTGCTCCTTCCAAGCAAGCAAATGACCCACTTCGATAGGGGTTGCATCTCAAATCAAAAGGCACCTATGTGTGAAGTAACAACTCTCCCATGCTTGGGCAATTGAGAGTCCCAAGCAAGAAAATTATAGATAACCTTAGTGAATTTTATAGATTTGAAAAATAATAATCATTGTAGGGATTTAGTCCTTTGAATAGCTCAAATTGAATTTGGTTTGCCTTAGTGGGACAATAAATTTAAACCATATATGTAATTGGATTTTTTTTTGGTAAGTTGGAATTATATACAAACTGGGTTTTTTAAGAGGATCCCAAAACCTTATAACAAAAAGGGTCGAAGCCCTAACTTCTTAGGCAGTGCCTTAATACATGAGAATAAACAGAAGTAGAAAGAAAAACAGAAAAAAAAAACTTTTAGACCAGTGGAAAGACCAGATACCAGAAGCAACAAGTGAAACCCACTTAGCCAAAAACCGCCATCCTCCTGTAGGTGACAGTCTGGGATCCACCCTAGGCCGAATACAGCACCTTCTAAGTCTTTGTGGTATCCTCCTAATCGGAGGCCTCGCTCTGTTTGGTGACCAGCTGCTTGAGGATTTTTGCAGTGGCATTCGCTGAATTTGTTGTGCTCACCATCGAGTTGATGGCCATCTTCAGGAGGAGCTAGGTCGAGGACGCCGTGGAGTCGGACTCAGAGTCGGATATGATTTCAGGGGAGGACTTCTTTTCTTTCTTGGGCTTCTTCAATCGGGCCGAGGACCTAGGGCCGGAGGGGGTGTCACCTACCACTCTCTGCTTCCTAGTGGGGTTGCGTCTTGCACTCTTGGGGAGGGAGGGTTTGGATTTTTCCTCTGGGCTGCCATTCCCATATTTAGAATTACAGTTTTCAAAGATAGCCGGGGAGGCAGGGGGAACTTCCTGGGTAGGGGGCGGTTGGCCACGACATGGTGGAAGATAACCGCCAGGAGGCCCTGGTGGATGGGCTTGGCTTGCAACTTTTGACATTTTTCAATAGAAATCGTTATGGAGTACAACAAGTAGTCAGGGATGGAAACCTGTCTAGAGTCACGAAGATGGTTGAAAAAACTGAGGTGGAAGTTGTGGAGGGGCTTCTCAGGATCATCGCAGGTGATGAATTGGAGGATAGGGACAATGGCTTCATTCCAGGGAGAGGGTAGGGCAGAGTGGAGCAGCATAAATTTGTCCCATCCATAGCTTTTGGCTCGGTCCAAGAATTGCTCAAGCTCCTCCTCCCAATTGTGTTTGTCCCACCATATAAAATGTACTTCAGAGGAAATATTAATCACCTCATAGAGTAGCTCCTTCGAGAGCCTGAAATGAACACCATGAACTCGAACTTCACCATTCTACCAAGTCTCCACAAAATCCTTAGTGATTTCATCATCGGGGCCTTTAAACTTATGCAAAAAGGGGATAAGACATTTAACGTCCATAAAAACTTGCATAGTGTCGCTCATGCTAAGGGAACTCGGCTCCACGTACACAATAAACATTGGGGAAAATGAGGAAGGCCAGGGCCTCAAGGAGAGACTAGGACCAGGGGTGCTGGGACCAGAACGACAGAGATCAAGACACAGGAAAAGGGCTAGCCTCAGGAGATGAAGGAGACCAGAACTGAGAAGGGACTATAGGGGGAAGGCGACCGAACAAGGGAGATTAAATAGGATGCAGGGGGCAGAAGGGTAGGGGAATCATCAATGTGAAGCCACCATTTACATGGGGATGCAACATCGATAATTATGGCTTGCACGCTCGAAGGGTGGTAGAGAAGGAAACTGGGATGCATGGACGGTTGGAGTTGGAGAGGGCTACAGTGCCATGCATGCCACTTGGAGATCATGCAAGGAGGTGGTAGAAGATGAGTGGGCCATCAAAAAATGAGGAGGAGTTGACGGGAAAAAGCACAATGAAAATCAATGAAATAAAAAGCCTAATTATCGATGGATTTGAAAAGATTACTCACTCGACAACTCCCGAGACTTGTGGTGGGTCCCAAGCTGTAATTGATGACGACGTTGTTGAAGGCCAATAGTCGATTGTCATGGAATCTGATGTGGATAAACTTGCTAGGAAAACCTATCATTTTCCAATGGGGAGAGGCCCCATGAGAGAAAATTGCAATACGTGGGCTCAAGGTAGAAGAAATACCTGTCATTATGTTAGTTGTTGAAATGGGGTTCAGGGCTCTACCATTAGGTATCATCTTTATAGGAGTCAACATCACTAGCTTCTTTCCCGACTTGTCGCATCGGATAGAACCTTTGGGAAATCATCTTTCCAGATTCTGAGCCCTTTTGACACGGTTGCAATGTTTGCCATGGCATCAACAAGCTAGTTGCCTTCCTTGAAAATGTGACAGATGGATGCTTGAGGAAGCGTATGAAATATTTTCTTGGACTCCTAAATAGCATTGAACACTTTCCATGATGGATTTTTATGGCTAGTCATGTGGTTGATGATGTTCAAGGAGTCTCCCTCAATGATGGCCCTTCTGGGATCCTCCTAAAGTAGGACCAGGCCTCACCATAGTGCCATAGCTTCTACGAAGTTGTTGGTCTGCATCCCGAGATATTCAACATAGGCTAGGATTATATTCCCTTCATGATCTCGGATAACCCCACCTGCACCTACAAGACCAAGATTACCTTTGGAGGCCCCATCAAAGTTCAACTTGACCCATCCTTCTGGGGGAGGCACCCATCTGAGGTTAGACCTGGGGTTGGGCCTAGGATGGGGATCCAGGACATCTTCGAGGATACCTAGGGACTTGAATAGGGCTAGCTCGCTCACTTGTGGAAGGGCTGGGGAGGGAGGGAAAAGTTAGATGTTCTCAATGGCATAGGTGATGGCCTTACCCACTACAACTATGGGATCCCTGGGGGAGGATGAGAAAGCTCTACTATTGTGCTCTAACCATATTTTCCAGATCAGGTGATGGAGGTAGAGGGACCAAAGAGAGTGAAGCTTGGGATGCCAAAACAAATTTGGCCATTGGGAGAACAAGTCTATGATGGAGTTGGGTTGGACCCACTGAATGTGGAAAGATTGAAGCAAGTGACCAAGGGCCTCGAAAGAAAATGCACAGTTGGTGAATAGGTGGTTTGTTGATTCCTAGCTTGACAGGCAAAGGTAGCATCGATTTGGGATCATGAACCCTCTTCTGGCCAAGTTCTCAATTGTAAGGATCTTATTCTGAATGGCAATCCAAGAGAAGAAGCTGATTTTGGGGATGAGCTTCTTCCTCCACACTAGGTTGAAAGGGATGTTGGTCACCTGAGCCATCTCTTGAAGGGAGTAGGCCGACTTAACCAAAAAGTCTCCATCATTGGTTCCTCACTAGATGGGCCTATCATCCACCTCCCTCATAGGAATGGTGGCTACATTGAGTAAAATGGAGAGGTTGGCAGCTTGGCGAGGGAACCTAGCCTCTTCGATGGGGCTCCAAACGGGCTTCCCATTGGGCCTAGAGATGAAGTTTGCAACTTTGCTTCCCTTGGTGGCATCCAAGGAAGGCTTAAGGATCCAAAACTCCCTGTGCTCACATAACGGCTCATCTTGAATCCACCTATCCTGCCAAAATTCAATGGTGCTACCATCTCCCAGGATCCATATGCAACCTTTCTGAATGAGACTTTTGGTTTGGGATATGGATTTCCAGAATGCAGAGCCATTTTGGGGATCTTGATCACTTAAGAAGTGATGGTTTTGAAGGTATTTCCTCTTAATGATCTGAACCCACTCGATCTCATTGTTGGTGTATACCTTCCACGCATGCTTGGCCAGGAGGGCAAGGTTCATTCGGGAGACTTTCTTGAGTCCAATGCCCCCCTCATTTTTGTTTTGACATACCAAATCCTAGGACACCAAAGGGATCCGCTTCTTTTCCTCACTCCTGGACCAGAGAAATCTCTTCTGGATTTGTTCTATCTTGATGCTCACCGAGGCGGGGATCTTGAATACCGACATGAAATACACCAGGATACTCTGCAAGTAGGCCGAGGTGAGAGTTGCTTTGGCTGCTTGGGAGAGGAGATGACCTTTCCAGGAGGCCAACTTCTTTTGGATCCTCTCAATGACGTTGTTCCACATGGATTTGGTGGGCCTGCCCGAGAACAAAGGAAGCCCAAGGTAGGAAGTGGGAAGGACCTTTGGGGAGCACCCAAGAATCCATGCTATCTTCACCTGCCTAGACTGGGGGGTGTTGATGAAGTAGATCTTGCTTTTGAGAAGGTTGATCTTCTACCCTGTAACACTCTCGTAAAGTTGGAGGATGTGTCTGATAGTCTTAGCCTGGGCAACAAAGGTTGAGGTGGCCAAGATGGTGTCATCAACAAACTATTGGTGAGTGACTGGGTTAAGACCCGAAGCAGTTTTAATCCCTGTTATGAGCCCACTCCTCCCTGCACTTGAGATGGTCCTCCCTAGAGCTTCGGCCAAAATAATAAACAGAATAGGGGATAGAGGATCACCTTGCCTCAGGCCCCTAGAGCTAGGGAAGAACCCAGCAGGGGACCCATTGACTAGGATGGAAAACCATGGGGAGGAAATGCACCTCTTGATTAGGTCTACCCAGGATGGGTGGAATCCAAATTTGAGGAGGACCTCGATCAAGAAATCCTAGCTGACCCTATCGAAAGCTTTGTTCATGTCCAGCTTGAGGAGGAAAGTTGGTTTCTTAGCCAAGGTGGCAGAGTGCAGTGCCTCATGGATCATGATGACCCCATTAGTGATGACTCTCCCTTTGATAGAGCTCCCTTGGCAAGTGTCAATGATGAGGGGGAGGATCCCCTTGAGCCTATTAGCTAGAGCTTTGGTTAAGATTTTGTAAATGACATTGCAGAGGCTGATGGGCTAGAAATTAGACAAGGATTTGGAAGCTTGGATTTTAGGGACCAAGGCTATGAAGGTTGAGTTGATACCATGGGGGATGGATTTAGCAGACTGGAGATCTCTGATAGCTGTATAGACCTATATCCCAATTAGTTCCCAGAATACCTGGAAAAAGCATGGGGGGAAGCCATCCGGGACCGGGGAGGTATTAGGCTTCATGGAGAATAAGGCCTCTTTTATCTCTTCGGGCATTAGGGGCCTTATGAGCATCTCATTAGTATCCAAGGAAATGGTGCAAGGGATGTGCTCAAGGAGGTCCTTAGCCTCCTAGGGGAGGACTGAGATGGGGTGCCTAGAAGGGATTGAAAGAAGTTGGCTGACTCATCCCGGATCTCAGAGATTTCCTTTGTGGTCCTGCCATCACTACAGGTAAGTTCTAAAATCTTATTGGAGCTCCTATTTCTCAGGGTAGAAGCATGGAAGAACTTGGTGTTTGAATCACCGTCCCTGAGCCATAGGGCTCTAGATTTTTGTCTCCAGTACATTTCTTCTCTAGCTAGGATGTTGTGAAACTCTGCTAGGAGCCTGCGCTCTTCAACCCTAGAGTTGTTGTCCTGAGTGCCTTCCTGGGATAGGCGTTCTATGAGCTCTAATTTTTCTTTAACCAACCTTTTACTTTCAAAAATGTTGCCAAAAGTTTCTCTATTCCACACCCTGAGATTATCCTTGATGAACCTGAGCTTCTGATATAGTTGAGCAGAGGGGGATCCTTTGAAGGGCTGCCTCCACCATTGGGCAACTTGCCCTCTAAAATTTGAGTGGTGGAACCACATAGCCTCAAAGCGGAAGGGCCGCTTGAAAGGGGAAATTTTACCAGCTTTGAAGAGAAGGGGATTGTGGTTGGAGCCGATTTTGGGGAGGGATTGGAGGGTGGCATCTGCAAACTCCGGGATGGCTTCTTTTGAGAGTAGGACCCTGTCCAATTGACTTGGATGAGGTTTGAGCCAGCCCTCCTGTTGCTTCAAGTGTATTTAACCCCTTTCAGGTGGACATCCATGAGTTCATTCGCGTCAATGAATGCCCCAAATTCCTCCATGCTTCTGGTGATTAGGGGGGATACTCCCTGTTTGTCTGAAGGGAACAGGGGGCTGTTGAAATCTCTTGCGAGGATCCAAGGGAGGGTTTTGAACGCGTCTCTCATGTGGCTTACCGTTTCCCAAAGCATTGCCCTCTCCATCGGGTTGTTGGGGGTGTAGACATTGGAGAGGATCCAGGTGCAGTTGGAGGTTTTGTAGTGAAACAACATGTTGATGATTCTATTAGATGAGGAAATCAGTCTTCCTTCAATCACGGTCGGATCCCACATACATAGCAGCCCTCCAAAAGTTCCTTGGGCTGGGGTGAAGATGAATTCGCCATTGCTCCAAACTGCTTTGGCAACTCTGGGGGAGGAAGTCTCATCTAGTTTGGTTTCCTAAAGAATGAGGATTGAGGGGTTGTTTTCTTTTCAAAGATGTGCTGCAATACGAACCTTGGGGGTTCCATTGAGTCCTCTCACATTCCAAGTGAGGACCTTCATTTGACACTTCTAGAGGGTTTTTTGCCTCCCTTCCCCTAGTGAGAGGGAGGTTTGGATTTTTTAGGTTCCTCTTTCAGCAGGTTGAGAGCATCAGATAGTAAAGTGGACTGGAGGCCATTTGCTATATCATCTTCGGCCTCTTTCCTTCTCTGTTCGCCAAGGGTTGGTCACCCTCTCCTCTTATCATTACCAAAGTCAGTGGTGACTTTTTTGCTTTGGGTCCTCTTGGGGCTGAAGCCTTCCGGGGCTGACTGGGATAGAGTGGGGCTTCCTTCATCATCTCTGTCCAACTACCCAGAGTTAGGATCAGATGTTGCAAGAGGGGGAAGGGAGGGGCCTGATCTAGGAGGGGAGCCAAACAAGGTAGAATATGCTAGGGGGGTCAAGGGGAGGATGGGGGGAGGGGGGTTCACAGAGGAATCCACCAACACAATACCAGGCTTAGGAATGGGATCGATATGGGGGCATACCTGGTCGAGGATAGGATCCGAGGGGGGAAGGTTGGTGCAGAGGGAAGCCCACCTTCTCATTACCAAAATTAGAAGTAAGTTCAGGATGGGGATATACCTGATCAAAATCTGGGACCAGAGGAGGATCAATTTTAAGCTTCCCTTTCTCCTCGAGATGTTGACTTCTCTGTTGGCAAGGGGTCATATGCGTTGGATATCCATTCCTTCGAGGAGCGGGATACCCATTTTTAAGAAAGGCTATGGGAGGAGGGAACCGGTTTGAGAACCTAGGGGGAGCCCTCGGGATAGGGCCATCATCGTCAATTTCCTCAGGAGGTTTGAGGAGAGGGCATTGGTTCTAGAGGTGCCCTTACATGCGACACTAGGTGTAAAAAGCTAGTTTATTTTCGTATTCCAGCGGTTGGTGCCATTTGAAGGATCCCAAGATCAAGTTGACAAAGGATGGGAGCTCAGACTCGAGATTGGCATTCACACAAATACGTGCATGGATCATTCTGGATCCTACTTTGGTAGTAGCATCGATGGCCACCAGCTCATCGATTGCTCCTACTATAGCTTTCAAGACCTCCTCTTGCCAGAGGTGAAAGGGCAAATCTAGGATCCAAACCCAGATTGGGGTGAAGTTTATACTCTGGGTACGAGGGTTGAAATCCACCACCCACCACCAGAGGAACATGCTCCTCCTACCTAGGAACTAGGATCCTCCTATTAGGATCTGGCTTGTGTCATCACAGTTCCTGAGTTTGATAAGGAAGAAGCCCCTTGAGAGGGCTATGATTTCCATATGGCCTAAGGTTTTCCACTTGGAGAAGGCCCAACACCTAATGGTCTCCATGTTTGGATGCCCTTTGAAAAACTTCCCGACCAGGGAATAGGAGGCCCTAGAAACATAGTTGGAAAAAGTCTCTCCTAGAATGAAAATGTCAGATCCTACCAGGGATAGGTTGGTGCCTGACGTTTTAGGGGGGATCACCTCACCCGAGGTAATCTACACGTATGAGGACTTTCTAGGGCTCCCAAAAATGGGGCCCTCAACCGAAGGTTTTTCGGGGGGCTCCTTGTCCTAGGGTCCCGCATGAGTCGTCTCATGGGATCCCGCCACCTCGTCTCCATCCTTACCTAGAACTGATCTTTTTGCTCCTTGGGATGGGCCTGCCTACTGGTTGTTGCTGCCCCTTGCGCTGGTCTCCGTCTCCGTCATCAATATAGATCCTGATAATTTTCCATGTAATTGGATTTTCATGAGAGGAATATTTAAATAAATCTTATTCTAATCTTAAGATCAAGACACACAATATAAACACCTCACTATGAATTAAATATAAGAAATTTGCTTTGATACAATAAATATCTCAGTGGAACTGTAAGTTATTAAAGGAGATTGCCTGAGAATGTAGCTCACATAACATATCATACTTAGAAAGGGAAGGAGATAACCATTATGAGCAAGAGGAGAGATGTAGGGATCATCATTTATGGTGTCTCAACTATTACTAGAAGAATATAAATAAATTGCATTTTTAATTGCTTCCTAAGTAAGGAATGAGAGTAAAAAGGTTTTCTAATTTATTGGATCTTAAATATACCAATTTTATGGTGGGGACTATCAACCTTGAGTTCATGAGTCCTTTGAAGGTCCTTTTAGGAATGAAGACTTCTCTTAGTAACCAATCCAAAACAATGATTAGGGTTTGTCCTTGGACAAGTTGCATTAAAATCCTTTGGCATTAGTTGCCACATGGTTGAGTGGTTCATTTGATCATCTTTCTATAGATTTAAGGAGGTCACAAGCAAGCCTAAAAGGAGAGATGCACCTTTATTTTGAAATTGTAGTTTAATATGAGTTATTAACTTGAGTCAAATTTCACTAATTACAAACAATGAAAGAGAAATCCTAGTTTATTATGCACTTCATATTTTGGTATGAACCTCAATGATTATGTTTGAAGCACAACATGCTAACAAAATCTTCATGGCATTTAATCATTTGTAAAAGTGAACCATTTTTTAAAGCATGAAGAACATGCATGATATGAGTAAGTATAAATAATTATGTCATTTATGATAATGTAACCTCCTTAGATTGTTGGTGTGTGGAGAGAGAGAGAGAGTTTTCAACTTGTATATGGTAGCTATCTAGTTTTCTCTAACTAATATTATTACTTTTGGATTTGTCCCCTATGTTATGAATAACCCTCATGAAGTAATTTTTTTGTTGTTAGTTACATCCGTTATGGATGGATAGTTGTCTGTCTATTGTATATATCATAAACTATATCAATGAGAATTTTATTGCAACTAATTTGCATTCATCAATTGATTTCTTCTAGGCTATCCTAGGTGTGAGAAGAGTTCATTGTAAAGTGGGAGTTGACAACAAAGACCCATTCATGGTGAAGACTTCCCTAGCCATTCTAGGAAGTAGTTTGACGATTGTATTGTGTGAGGAGAACAAACTCTTGTTGATTCGACAATTTTGATTGTGAAAAATAAGACATCTAATATCCAACTAAATGTTGATGCGGAAGTATAATTTCTATATTATTTATTTATTTATTTATTTTTTCTTTGGTAGAAGAATATTTTCTCATAGAAAAATTAAAAAATTCAAGTGGAGTAGGCATTAGAGATTTGCAATGTTCATAGTAATAGAGTTGTCAAAGATGCAAAAGGTTGTCTTTGATGCAAAGACTATTTTGTGTGGACAATGTTTGGCACAAGCTTTCTAAGGAAGTATCAACAAAGTAAGGCATTGAAGTGAAGATTATTTGGTGCAAGAGTTGCTAACATTGTATGTTATCAAGTTGAAGAAAAAAAACTTGTCGAGAATAGGAGTCATTTTATGGTGCCAACACTATTTGTCATCTCTAGAAAATACTGAGAAGCATATGTAAATGTTGTCTAGAACGATTGATAAGAAGATCCGACAAGTGAGTGGTTGCCTATAAGAGTGGTCACCATCTAGTAGAAGAAGGTGTTGTCTAGCAAGTATGTTGTTCAAGGTTTATCTGATGGAGTCTTGCAAATGCACCTCAAGTGTTATTGTTTGGTGAATTTTTGTTAACCAACAATAAGAGTTTTCAAAGGAGATACTAAGGCAGTCATCTGATGAGTGAATAAACAACTAGGTTTATCTAATATTAAGGCTTACTGATGGAGTTGTATTGTTTGATGCAAACCTCTAAAGAGTTACATTTGCATTAGACATGTTCAAAGGCATTGAAGGTATTGGAACATGGGAGTTTTTTTGTACCTATCCTACAAACATAGTTGTTCCCCACCATATTGAGGTAGAAGATCCATAATATGGTGAAGGTGGAGGTGGTGCATTCATTTTAGGGGTTCGTAATCAGATAAAAACACTCTCATCCAATTTTTGAGATAGAGTTGTAGATGGAGGTATTCAAAAGCTATTGTTGTGCATGAGGAAATTTTTAGGTCAAAGACACAAGGACAAAGCATAGTTTGAGTGTGTTGAAAATTCTAAGGCAAATGCATTTGTGTACCTCACCATTTCAAAGAAAAAGATATTTATTGAGACATTGAGTTATACATTGTGTAGACCTTCAATTCCTAATACATTTTTGAGAATTTGATGGCACAAGCTATTTCATGAGACATTGAATAGAAAAGAAAATCCTGAAGAGAGTGAAATAATGTAATTAAAAGAAGATTGTGTGCCATTGGATCTTGAAGGATCAATAAATACAATTTATTTGATGTTTTTCTTTTCTAAAACCCTAAAGTGACATCATCACATCAAATGTTTAATTTACCAAATCTACACATGGAAATTAGAACAATTGTTTAAATTCACATGGGAAACACTTTTTGGAAAGGAAAATGAATTACACTGATTACACATGCTTTTTGGAAGAAACATGTTAATGCTTTAAATAACATAGTCTTCAATTACAAGGTGAAACTGTTTTATGAATTTTGATGACAGATTGTGAAATACTTGAAGATAATATATTTTAATTTGATGACACAACATACTTTTACAAGTTTAGGCATATTTATACTCATCATGAAGCTCTTTTTTAGCTTGATTCAACAAATACATTTTTAGATTTTTGAAATTTTTGAGATTTTTGAAGTTTATGTTGGGATTTTAACCACTGATTAGATTAATATTTGCATATCTAAATACATCTATGGAGGTTATAACCATCCAATATGGTTATAATTATTGTCCTCTTCGATTGTCCATGTCATTGTATGGGAGGGACTAGATGGTCGGGACTATCATGCAAAGCGACACGATAGGGCCAATCTTGAGAGCACAAGGTTTGGCTCAATTGGGGGCTTCCAAGATTTTTTACAAGGCTAACTCCTTTTAAGATGTGAATTTGAGTGCACAGTCCTAATCTAACAACTTTGGGGAAAAGGGTTAGAGAAAAAGCAAAAAATAAAAGACACTAAAAAGGAAAAAAACTAAGCTAACAGAGGCGATGCACCAAGATCAAGATAAGATCCCCCTACACAACAACCTTGAGTGTAATGTGTCGACACAATGAACACTTCCTCTTCTAAACATATATAAGCACAATAAACACACATACATAAAGGAAATGGGATAGGGAGAACCAAACACTTGGAACCAAATAGTCATAGGCCTCTGGTATGCATATATGAATATAAAATTAGTACAAGATTATGCCAAAAGTGGGGGCTCAAGGGTGTTCTCGCAAGATCGCTCAGGAATACAAGTACTACTATACCCAAGAAAATGAAGAGAAATTTATATGACTTATAACTTGTCAATGCTTTACAATGCTAAGGAACTACTATTTATAGATTACACAAGGGGATATTTTCCCTCCAAAATTGTGCAAAGATTTCAAGGATGACTACTCTTCTATGTGTCGGGTCATGTCTTTAATCAAGTCACTAGTTCCTTTAGGTTCTATGGATTTGTGCTCATTAACATTGAATGGTTTTGAGCCTTTGGATGTGCCCCTGTTGCTATTATTACCATCAACCTTTTTTGGGATTACCCAAAGACTAGACGTAGGTGATCTTCTATAATTGATATTATGGATCTAAAGTTGTCCTTGTTGTGGCTCCCATGTTGTAACCTTCAATGCGTTAGTCACTTATGTCATGCAGTAGGTGAGACTCAAAATTTTTCACCATTGTTACTTTTATAAGCTCAACTATCATCTTTGGAAGACGTGCTCAAAACTTTTCTTCTTTCATTTGCTTCAAAACTTCTAAAACTTTTGATCTTTTAGATATTTGTTCCTTTTGTGTCTTTCAAAAATTTTGCTAGCTTTTGACTTTCATGGGCCAGATGTCACATGTCATTGAAAATTTTGCCTTCCCCTTGTCAAAACTATTAAAAGTTGGTGCCAATTTTGATTGGAGTTTTTATCATATGAGAAGATTCATTCTTCAAAACTTTTCTCCACCTTTTACCTTTTGGAAATTTTGATCGAAACTTCTGCTCACACTCATTCGACACTTCATTCCCTACATATTTTCTACTTCTCTTCTGCTTAGGCTAGCTCTCAATATTTTCTCAAGGTAAGGTTTGAGTGTAGTGAGAATTCACTATAGTTTTGGTGACTCATAAGGGATCTTCAACTTGATGAAGATGAAGAACCCATAATCAGTTGCCTTGTCCATTGGGCATAGAGTCAAAGAGGGCTAAAATTGGGAGGGAAGTGAAGGTGGAAATTTTAGCAATCAGTCTACAATTTTGCATCTTCACAGCTTTTGAAACCTCAATGGTCTCGTAAAATTGGGATTGCTCTCCAAGCAATGGCACCAAAAAAACTTGCAACAAACTAAAACATATGTTACATATAATACATATATACAAGGGTTGTGTGGGTGGCCTTATCCAGGCATGGAGTCAAAAGGGGGCCATCCAATTGTTGCTTGAGTCATTTGTTTCTTTCTCTTTTTCTAGTTTCTTAGGTAAAATACTTTTACCCTTAAGAAAGTAGGACTCTTGAGCAACTCTCTTGTTGCAAGTAGACTAGTACCAGGAATAAGCAATTTTCTTGGTAGACGTAGACCGATACCAATGTTGACTCTCTTTCTGCTTTCACCTAGTCAAAGTACCTCTTCTCCCCTTGGTCAGATCCTTTTTTGTGTTTATGCCCCTATAGGAATAGGGGCTCTCCTTTTGAATCATAAAAGTGCCTACACTTGTTTGCTCGAGCACTCCGAAGGGATCTGACTTCACTACCTCTACTACCCACTAGCCCTTATAATCATTGATTTGGGCTTGCAACCTATTGGTTGTTGGAGTACCTACTTCCTCTACCTCCACATACTCTTCCTTATCAAAAGGTGAGGAGTGACAGGTTGGACGGTTGGATTCAGTTGCTCTATTTCTCTAAATCCATCCATAAATAGGGCAACAAGCTGATCCCATTCAAAAATGGAGTGTGGAGAAAGAGATTTATATCCCTTGTGAGCCTTACCTCTAAACTATGCCACAAGCAATCTCAAAGCTATGTTTTTCTTAGTGATACTATGTAATTGGTACTGGCAGACCATATTTTGTAGATGTGTCAATGGGATCGCCAGATCTTCTTTGGTATAATATTGCATATACTCGAGTGTTGATGTTGGAATGTTGTCCCATACTTTTAGTGGTACTGGAGGTCGCAAGGGCTCTTATTATTCCATGTTGGGAAATCCTGGGTGGTGGATTGGCCATCAACAATAAAGGATTTGGTGTGGAGTCTTTTCATTCATAATCTTTAGGGTCCTTTGAATGAAGTGGAGTCACCAAGTGAACACAACATTTGCTCTAGAAGTAGATAGATTGAGATCTTCACCGAAATCTCAATTTGATGTCCTTCAAAGTGACTTCTTTTAGATATTCATTCTTGAGCGAAGTTGCCAAGTGAGTTATGAAGTGCTTCAACAAGTAGAATAGGCATAGACCCTCACTAGAGTCAGAGCCTAACTTGTTATTTTGTAGGACCAATGATAAGTCAATGGGGTCCCACTGGGCATGCCATTAAATTATTGTCCTATTTGATTGTCCAAGTTGTCAAATAGGAGGGACTAGACGGTCGGGACTATCACACCTTGTGTTGAGCAACACAATAGGGCTAGTCCTAAGAGCATGGGGTTTGGCTTGATCGAAAACATCTAGGATTTTTTACAAGGTTGACTCCTTTTAAGATGTGACCTTAAGTGCACAGTCCTAATCTAAAAACTTTGGGGGAAAAGGATTAGAGAAAAAAAAAAAAATAAAAGACAATGAAAAGGAAAAAACCTAAGCTAACAGAGGTGATGCGTCAAGATCAAGATAAGATCCCCTTGCACAACAACCTTGAGTGTAATGCATTGACACAATGAACACTTCCTCTTTTGAACATATATAAGCACAAATAAACACACATACATAAAGGAAATGGGACAGGGAGAACCAAACACTTGGAACCAAATAGTCATAGGCCTCTAGTATGCATATATGAATATAAAAACATTACAATATTATGCCAGAAGTGGGGGCTCGAGGGCATGCCCACAAGACCACTCAGGAATACAAGTACTGCTATACCAAGGAAAATTAAGGGAAAGCTATATGACTTATAACTTGTCGATGCCCTACAACATTAAGGAACTACTATTTATAGATTACACAAGGGGATATTTTCCCTCCAAAACTATGTAGAGATTTCAAGATGACTGCTCTTCCATGTGCTAGGTCATGTCTTCATTCAAGTCACTGGTTCCTTTAGGGTCTATGGATTTGTGCTCATTAACATTGAATGGTTTTGAGCCTTTGGATGCACCCCTACTATTGTTATTGCCATCAACCTTTTTTGGAATTACCCAAAGACTAGACGTAGGCAATATTCTATAATTGATGTTCCAAATCTGAAGTTGTCCTTGTTGTGGCTCCCATGTTGTGACCTTCAATGCGTCAACCACTTATGTTGTGCAGTAGGTGAGACTGTGAATTTTTTTTTCCATTGTTGCTTTTATAAGCTCAACTACCATATTTGGGAGATGTGATCATAGCTTTTCCTCTTTCATTTGCTTCGAAACTTCCAAAACCTTTGATATTTTAGACATTTGTTCCTTTTGCACCTTTCAGAACTTTTGCCAACTTCCAACTTTTGGGGGCTAGATGTTGCATGCCATCAAAACTTTTGCCTTCCCCTTCTTGTCAAAACTATCAAAAGTTGGCACAAGTTTTTATTGAATTTTTTATCATCTGAGAAGATTCATTCTTTGAAATTGTTCCCCGTCTTCTACCTTTTCAAAATTTTGATCAAAATTTCTACTCGCACTCATCCAACACTTCATTCCTTGATTATTTTCTACTTCTCTTTTGTTTAGACCACCTCTCAAGATTTTCTCAAGGTAAGGTTTGAATGTAGTGAGAATTCACTACAATAACCATAATCAAAATTTGGACCAATAGTTACAACTGATCTAACCTCCCAATCTAATGTAAGGTGTAATAATAGGCTTTTTCTAATAATGTAATTTTTCCTATCATGCCCCCTTATTACATTATTTGGTAATAATTATCTAACATCTCTTCTTCTATTGGATCGAACTCAGAGTCAAGCTTGAGCTCTGGATCTTGGCTCTTGGCTCTATCTTTCCCTTTGTCTCATCCATCTCACTACTCTTAGGAACAAAATTCTCAATGTGAACTTTGCACTTGCACTTTACTTACCAGCGTTGGGTACTACTGATCATGCACTCTAGACATAAAAAACTCTTGATCACACATTATGTAACTACTTATTCAAAGCCTAATACACACAAATTTAGTAGAAATTATGGTCTCACTAAATATCCTCTTGTGAATACGAACACACACATCTATTCACAAGGATTAAACTTGAATTATTTAATAAATATATTCCTCCTCACTATCTTTGTGGGGAGGGTCTTCAACATGTGTTGCCATGCATCTTATGTTGGCAATCTTAATGGCCTATCACCATTCTTAGCTTGAACATCACTTGTTATGGTGAGGTCAATCACCTTCTACTTTCTCTTATGCATCTTGGCCTTTTTAATATAAATAAGTTGTTACCTATGATAAGCATTGTATTTGTGCTTCCTTTGTTTGGTGGCAGAGTACATGGCTGACAAAAATGATCGAATGTTGAGTGTCTTATGCAGGGACTCTTAGTCCTTCTTGCTAGCCTCCATTTCCATCCCATTTAGACAAGAATCTACATATGAAGAAGAATTGCATTCAAAATGGACCTCTTCAACTTCGAGTTGCTTCATCTCAAGCGCTTGAATTTGCTGCTTCAAAATAACTAGGTGGTTCTATTGAGTGATACATCAACCCAATTGCCAACTTTGGGTTACATATAATTGTTGCAAGGGCGAGTGTCAATTCATTGTCTAAACTTGTAGAAACATAAATCTAGCTTAATACTTAGCTAAACATCAAAATATAAACATTTAATATCAAGGATTATTTCAATGAAATAAAGAAAAGCAAGATTCTAGGCTTGTTGTCTCAAAGTAATCAATAGACATCATTCATTGCATCATAATCATGTAAATTATAGCACGTAACAATATCTATTCTGAAACATATGAAATATAATAGATGAAAAATGAGTTTTAGAGGATGGAATTCAACTATTCTACTCCTATTCTAAGTAGATTTCAAAGAAAATTCAAAAGGAAAGGGTTAAAGGAAGAAATAAAACAAGCCATTGCATTCTTGAGAGCTTATTATGAATCTGTTGAAGCAACAAATCTGATTTTAACCAACTTTGACTTGACCAACCTTTGCACAATCTGAGGTCAAAGTGGTGCTATCTTCGAAGGAAAAAAGATAAAATACTAGAATTGACCCAAATGTAACCACCATCAACATGCACAAATTACACCAAGAACTCTAATACTTTGCATTACTTGAGATTTATTCAATCATTACATCCTCAAAATTGCTAACATCATGTGATTTCAAGACTAAATATCCAAGGTACAATGTCAAGGGTGCAGATGTCCACCGTCTACAAAGAAAAGAAAATTCTAAAAGACCTATTGCTAAAAGTGGAATCCGACCTTTTGGAATGGGGTCTCAATGGCTATTTATAGCCTTACAATCTTGAATTTTTAGTGTTTTACAACTGTATGGATGAGTTGTCTACTTGGATGATGTGGTAGTCTATAAATTTTCTTGATTTTGATCTTCAATTTCAGCCATGGATCTTCTAACTACTTCAGTAGCATCCCTATGAAGATTAGGTAGTTGAATCATCACATTCCAAGTGGTCTGAGTTGTCATGCACCAGGTTCTGAATTAGATCTAGGTTCAATGCATCTTCATTTTTGGATCTCTCGGCCTTTGTCTTTCACTTTCATTGTTGCTTGTAAATCAAGAAGAAAAATCATTAATTATTTCAAATTTAATTTGGCAAAAAAATTATTTTAATATGGTTGGTGAATGGACATTTTAATTGTTTAAAATATTATTTTCTTTTATTGCTCATGTTGGTGGTTATATGTTTAAAAATATTTAAGTTGTTAATATATGATTTATTTATTTATCCCCTTTATTTATATTTCCATTTATGCAAGCTTTTGATTATAAATCATTTTAAAAGAAAGGAGTGCTCTTATTGGCCATTTAATTTTATTAATTTGATGCTTCTAAGCTTTAATTATTTATTAAACTCTTGGTCTAAGGTTCAATATTCGTAGACAAAGGTTTCTCCCCCCTTTGGCTATTAATCCCATGTTAAAAAATTGGGTCCAATGCTAAGGGTTAGGATACGTTGATGGAGGTTTCCCCTTTTTCACTAAGGTTTAACGTTCAAGTCTTAAAGTATAGTGCTATTAATTCCATGTTGAATTATTAAGTTCAAATATTAGGTTATTTTGCTTTAATTTTCAATAAGGTCTAATGCTAATTCATTTCCAAAGTATTAGGTCATCCTCCAAAGTCCAACGTACACGATTAGGCTCTTGTGGCATAAAATATCTTTCTTTTCACTTAAGGTTCGCTAAGGTTCTTGTCAAAACTATCTACCGATGCTAAGGTCCCATCCTTATAAAATTTGATATTAAGATGTTCGCCTTAGATTCTTGAAAATGCATGCATGATGTGGAGGGCTTTGATTGGTTTAGGAAATCCATGGCTAAGAACGCAGTGGGGAATCGAACAAAGCAGAGTAGAGTGGGGAAAATGAGCACTGGCATTTTATTGGCCAAAAATGGGCAGTCAAGATTGAGTTAGAGAAATGAGATCAATGGAGCAAAGTGGAGCGGGAAAAATGAGTGCTAGCTTCCTATTGGTCGGAGTGATGGATGAATAGGAATGGAGCGAGGAAAATAAGCATTGTCTTCCTATTGGTTGGAGTGATGAACGAATAAGAATGGAGTGGGGAAAATGGGTGTTGGCTTCCTATTGGAGGAAAATGGATGAATAGGAATGAAAAATTTATTTACCTAATGTTTTAAATATTAATGCCAATGGGGAACGTGGTGCGTAGTCATAGGAGTAGCCATTGGGCTAATTTTTGTGGTAATTTACCATTGATGACTAACATCATCTCTTGGTTGTGTGGAAGACTATGAATTTAAATGAACTTTGGCGCCATAACCCATTAAAATGGATAGTTTAGCTAGCGATAAGGAAGGTAATTGTAGACAATAAATATGAATATATCTATACTTGTACAAAAGCTTATTTTAAACTTGATTTAATGGAGGATGAACCTTATCTTATTGAATCCATGAAATTAATGTTTTGATCAAGAGCTTAGAATAGTTTCATAGTGTAAAAAAAAGGTAAAATTTCAAAGTCTCTAGAATTTCATGAATTTTTCCACACTTCTAATTAGGCAAAATGGGTATCCAGAATAGTTGAAATAACTAGAAATTTTATTGTGGATTGAAATATATAACCTTTTGAAATTTTTAGACTATTATAGGGAATTGATATTATTGAATGGTATTTTTGTTGTATCTCCTAAAATATTGATGTTGTGTATGTGAATTTGGTACCATTGCAAATATTATCTCAATATATTTTCATAAAGCTTTGAATCACATCAAAAGGATCTCTCTAGCAAAAGTTATGGCTATTTTAATCTTACAGCTAATTATAGGAACAAAAATGGTAGAATTCTAAAAACCCTAAAAAGCAGCTTAGTTTT
The DNA here is from genome assembly GCA_028583015.1 of Wollemia nobilis. Taxonomy (NCBI): domain Eukaryota; kingdom Viridiplantae; phylum Streptophyta; class Pinopsida; order Araucariales; family Araucariaceae; genus Wollemia; species Wollemia nobilis. The sequence goes on from JAQPPZ010002875.1 coordinate 483,764, forward strand.
CCAAACTCTAAAAAGCAATTGACATTCAATGTGAGAAATCTTAAAAGGATAGATGTAAACACCTTTGTATAAAACTCAAAATTTCAAGTGGGTCCCCAATTGAGGTAGGTTGTGCAAATGCAACAACAACAATTGGGTCTCCAAAGTGAAAGGAAACACCCTACATGCCATGTCTTCGTTCTCAACTTGTAAATATATTAAAACATCTCTATAAGATTGTATGTGTTCTTCAGCTATTCTAGCTCCATTATATTTTTGAAAATTCAATTACCATATGACCATGCAATATTTTAGACCAATCATAGTTGAGCAACATCCCAAATGCTTTTGGAATATCCACAACCTAAATATCAATGTATTTTTGTATCCTAGGTTTAGTAGCCAATTGTTTATGGACTTGATTCAACACCCCAACCATATTTACCTCTATCTTGTCCAATATGATAACCTTATTATTTGGGTGAGTAGGAGTCAATCCTAATTTCTTGTTAACAACATATGGCATTTCACTATCAATAGCACTTGAATCCACAAGGTAGTTATGCAAAAATTTACCATAACTTCTAGTAGTCAACGATCAAGGTAGGGATTCTACATTTTCTATATTTATAGCCACTAGGGAATGAGTAGCCTTTGTAGTTTATTCTTTCTCAAGCAACAAATTCTTGTGGTTAGTCAATTGAACTATCTCAATCAATGAACTAATTTCCTTGGCCTGATTAAGGTCTTCAATAATATCATATCCAATATTATTTGGTTCTAGAGTTTTCTCTATCTATGGATATGGAATGTTGATTGCAAGATATTTAGGTGGGACAAGTCTTTTAATGTCTTGCACCTCAGGTGGGATGGAATTTTATCTAGGAGGTGTGAAAGAAATCAGTGATCCCTCTCCTTTACTCTCAAGAATATAATCATTATTCTTCTAGAATAATTGGTGAGCTTTCACCTCTTCTTCAATATTTTCTTCATATTCTTCTTTAGATTCATCCTCATCCACTTCTGATGGTTCATATATTTCTGAAACTAAGATTGTCCTTGCATTTTGATTAACTTGATTCCCACAATCCTCATTTGTGGGAACTAACTCCAAAATTTTCATCTCTTTCTGGTCAACATCTAAAGTAGTTTTAAACTTTGGATAATTAGTTTTAGCAAGGTCAACCAAATTTATGGAAGCTCCTAGGTTGTCATCTAATTGATTGCTAGTAATATTTGGGACTCCTCCATTGTCTAGGTGAGTATCCCATTGGTTATTAGTCACTTGGATATTGAAATTCCTATTCTAAATATTATTTTTAGGAAGTGTATTATGGGGTACTTACTTCTATAACTAGATCATATCACTACTGAGCTCTTGAATCATATCACTATTGAGCTTCTAGACTAATATATGTAGGTTATCTAATTGAGAACTAGCATTATTGGTCTAGGCTACAATAGTCTAGTTTGTTGTGTTATTGGTTGATGAAAAAGGATTTAGGAAAATTGGTATGGTTTGATTTGAAGTATTATTCAAAAAATCTGTGGTATTCTAATACTAATTAATATTTGGAAATGCTAACATATTTTGAGTAGTAAATTGATTATCAAGATATTTTGGAGTAATAAGATGGGTAGCAGTAGTAATGGGATTGAATGGCTGATTATGATTAGGGTATGGTAACGTATTTAACATTGGAAATTACTATGAAAGGGCTTGATTAATCAGTAGAACTTGGTTAAGTGCACTTGGTTGTCCTAAGGGAGGTAATTGATCAATTTCAAAACCTTGAGGTATTAACTGTTGTTCTAAAGTTAAGAATTCATTGTATACCATGGGTAGAGTGGTTATATAAGGTGCTCTCCTTATGAGGATGGATGTAAGAGGATATAAAGCTCTAAAATATATTTGTATGGTTGTGTCAACATTAAGCGTATAGGGTAGAGTTAGTAAGTTATAAAGCTTATGAAATCTGATATTTAATAGCCCTAGAGGTTCACTAGGTTCCCTTTTGGTTGAGGAAAATTAATGGTATATGATAGCAGGATCTATGGATAATCTGAACCGATCGATGAATGTTATTTCCAGCTCAACCTAAGAGGTAATGGAATATGTAGGTAAACTAATATACCAATCATATGCTAGTTCATCCAAAGAAAAATGAAACATCCTACAAGACACATATTTGTATTCAACTTGTAACCGTATTAAATCATCTTTATAAGCCATGTACGTGTTCTTCAACTATTCTAGCTCCATCGTATCTATACCTAGGTAGGTACCTTTCTACATTCTTAAACATATAATGGGTTGGTTGAGAAATATTTAGTGGACTACTGCCACCTAACTAGGGTGAAAATGTTACCATTGGTGTGCTTAATGGAGTGTCAAATATATCAATGAATGGTATTATAGATTGAGATGAGGTATTAATGAGAGGAAGAGTGCTTGACCAACCTTTACTATTTTGGAGTATTTTATGAGGAGAAATACTATGAAATTTAGTATCAGTATGTTTTGATCGATCATGAAAATCAGGATTATTGGCCAAAACTATTGCACTTTGACTGTCATTGTTAATTCTCATAGCCTTCTATTTAAGACCAACTGTTGAACATAACCTCTATAGCCATACTACTTCTTTACAGGCATGATTTGTTGTAATGTACTTTGCTTTTGTAGTGGATAAAGCAACAACTGATTGCTTTTAGTCATCCAACTTATTGCCCCTCCAAAAATCTCGAACACATAAGCACTTGTGGATCTTATCTTGTCAACATCTCTAGCTCAGTTAGCATCCATAAACCCTTGTAGATTTATAATATTATTACCTCTAAAATTTCCTCCATAACAGATAGCATAATCTATATTTTCACGCAAGTATCTGAAGATCCTCTTCACAACAATCCAATGTTCCTTTCCTAGATTTGACATATATTTGCTAACTACTCCCACTACATGTGCAATATTAGGTCTAGTACAGACCATTATATACATCAAACTGCCCACAACACTAGCATAAGGAACATGATGTATTTCTTCAAATTTCTCATCTATTTTGGGATACTGTTCAAAACATAACTTTTGACCAACCGAATATGGAGTACATACTGGTTTACAATCATGCATTATTTTTTGTGGAAAACATCCCAGAAGGGATGCCACTTTCGGGTAAGACCCAAGGAGGCAGGGGTATCCATTCCGCCAAAATCGCCCAGGACTCGAACTTGGCCTACCACCTTTGACATACTCAAGGAGCAAACAAACACACAAAAACATTTAAAAAATAATAAATAAATAACAATAAAAATAATAAAATAAAATAAAAAACATGCTCCTTGAGTGTGTCAAAAAGAAAAGCACAACCAAACACACACACACAATAAGAAAAAAAACACAACACGAACCACATAGAAAAAACACAAGAACAACATAACAAAACACAAACATGACAAAAACAACAGAACACTACAAAGACATAACAAAAAAACATGAAAAATAAACACAACCAAAACCTAAAAAATAAAATAAAAATAAAAAACAACCAACAACAGACAATAAACAAAAACAAAAAACATAGAAAACACTCACACATAAAAACACGAATTAACACAAACAAACAGAAACACAAGAACAAGAACGACAAAAACACAAGAACAATAACAAAAAACATAAAAAAACACAAAACAACAAAAACACAAGAACAACAAAAAACAACACAAAGAACACAAAAACAAAACAAAAGAACACACACACCTTAAAAAACTAAAAAAAAAAAAAAAAAAAATTGAACATAACAATGACCTTTCTAGACCAGAAGACTTTTAAGGCAAGAATCAACAGAGGAAACAAAAGAAAGAATAGTTTGAGCTAGGGAACTAAAATAACCTGATCGAACCAAAGAGAAGCAAAAATAAAGCAAGAAGAAACTAGGTACCTTCAAAATTGGAGCCATCCAAAGAAATGATAGAAAGAAGAGCTTCCCTTATTTGTGAAGCCCACCATCTAGGAGGGTGGCCATAACAAGTAAGATCACCTTTGTCCAAAGCCCAATTAGCTAAAGCATCAACACTCTTGTTTTGATCTCTGACCACATGATTGTAATCAACTTTCAAAAATCCCATCTGGATTAATTGAATCTTCTCAATAATTCTTTTTATTCTCCAATCAACCTTATGATTCTTAGGAGTCTTCAAAATATTAATCATGAGTTGAGAGTCAGACTCAACTAACACCTTTTCCCATCCAACCTTAGTAGCCTCTTGAAGGCCTCTGAGGATACCATACCCCTCAACAAGGTTATTGGAAAGAATACCCAAATTCTCAACAAAAGTAAAAACCAGGGAGCCATCTGAAAGTCTACCAATTCCTCCCGCACTAGCTTTTCCAGGGTTCCCTCTAGAGGCTCCATCAGTATTGACTTTTCCAAAATCCTTAGGAGGAGGTTGCCAATTTCTTGTCCTATCCATCTTACAAATACTCACATTCCCTTTAAGTTGGTTGCCCTTAGAAGATTTAATCTTCAATATTTGCATCACTTGATCCCATCTTTGGTGGGAGTTTTGGGGGTGATTAAGGAGTTGATGGACTGATTCAACTAAGTTGGCTATGGTCTTTTGCCAAATATAGTGAATATCCTTCCTATCTTGATTAAAAATTTGGTTGTTCCTTTCATTCCAGATATTCCAAAGAAGAATGGTAGAACCCATCCAAACTAACTGCCTAATAAAATGATCAACACCCTCTTGATTAGGCCAATCCCTCCAAAGTTGTTCAAAAGTAAAAAAATTGGACCACTGTAAGCCAAGTAAAGTGGCCATTCTCCTCCATAGCTCAGAGGCTAAAGTACACTCAATAAAAATATGGCTGAGAGTTTCTACATTCTCTTCACACATTTCACATCTAAAAGGGCCATGAAAACCATGCTTCATAAGTTGCTCACCAAGTAAGCACCCTACGATGCAATAAAAGCCAAGTAAAGAACCTCACCTTAGGCCAGAGCTTTTGAGCCCACAACTGAGAAAATATGTCAGAATATTGGTTGGGATTATTATGGCATAAGGTCAAATAACCTTGAGCAACTGAATACTCACCCTTAGTAGTGTTGTTCCATCCAAAACAATATTTTTCATGGGACCAAGAGAGAGATCTCATATGAAGGATGCCTTGGATATCTTGTCTTTGCCTTTCTAGGATTTGAATAGGCCAGTCCTCAATAGGGATCCAATATCTACCAACCTTTGAATTACCAGTATGGTACCGATAGTAATTAGCCACCTTTATCCAGTTAGCTCGGTGAAGCTCCTCCATCCAAGGCCTCCAATCGAGAAACCGAGTTATCAAAGGCTTGTGACCATCCCAAGAATCTATCCAAAAATTTACCTGTTGACCATTATGAATGATCCAAAATAAATTTTTCTTTATCAAATCCTCACCAAGTCTTAAGAACTCGCTAAAATGGGAGAACCTTTGGTAGGAAGTTGATAGCGAACAAGGTCTTCAGGACTTTTGTTCTCCAGCATATTTAGCATGAAGATTATTGGCCCAAAGAGCATTGGGGTTATGCAACATCCTCCAATATAATTTAGCAGCTAAAGCTTTGTTGTTATTAATAGAAGACCGGAATCCTAACCCCCTTCATTCTTAGGAAGACATAAAGTGTCCCATTTCACCAAGGCCCATTTTCTTTTCTCCTTAGTACCACTCCAAAGGAATCGATGACTGATTTGATCCAGTTCTCGAAGAACAACCTTTGGGATATTCAACATGGAAGATACATAAATAGGAATAGCTTGAAGGACTGATTTTACCAAGGTGATTCTACCCCTAGAAGAAAGCCACCTGTTGGTCCACTTTCCAATTTTCTTCTTGACTTTGTCCAACAACCAATTCCAATATTTATTTTTCTGCCTTTGAATATTGATGGGAATACCTAAATAAGTGATCGAAGGGAGGTCTTCTTATATCTTAATTTATCCAAGACCATGGATTCCTGTCTAGCAGAGCAGTGAAAGAAAATAACTTTAGATTTGTCTTCATTTATCAACTGCCCAAGTAGCCTTAGAAAAATAGCTAATGATTTGCTTAATATTAGAAGCTTCCTTAACTCGTAGCTTTACCTAAAAGAGTAGAGTCATCCACAAATTGAAGATGAGAGATAGGTCTAGCTCCATGAGCAATGGTAACTCCCTCAAGGGTTTTGTTTTCCCTCTTTTTGGTTATAGTCCTACCCAAGCATTCAACAAGAATGATGAATAAATAAGGGGATAGCGGGTCACCTTGCCTAATACCTCTGGAAGTCGGGAATGACTGAGAAGGCCTGCCATTGATAAGAACTAAGTAGGAAACTGAAGAGATACATCCCATAATCCAATCCATCCAATCCTTAGAGAAACCAAATTGCCTCAAAACTTTGATAAGGAAGTGCCAATCCACTCTGTCATAAGCTTTGGATAAGTCTAACCGAATGAACATGGAAGGAGATTTTTGCATATCCATGGAATGGATGGCTTCCTGAGCAAGAACTATCTCATCTACTATTTGATGCCCTTCCACATAACCCCCTTGCTCAGGGGAAATAATCTTATGCAAAAGAGGCTTCAACCTTTCTGCCATGATCTTAGTAATGATTTTGAGAAGAACATTACATAAAGCAATAGGTCTAAAAGCTGAGATATGATCAACCTCTTGAGCTTTTGGAACAAGAGTAATATAAGTTTTATTGATAACCTTCAAAATTTCTTTGGCTTTCCTGGCTTCTTCCACCACCTCTAATAAATCAACATGAAGGATATCCCAGAACTCTTGGTAGAACTCAATGGGAAAACCATCAAGACCTGGGGTTTTCCCTTTTTGCATTTTAAAAACTACCTGTTGAAGCTCATTGATAGTAATAGGAGCAATCAAAATAGAGTTCTCCTCAGAAGTGATAAGAGAAGGGATTGCTTGAAGAACATTTTGTTGAGAAGTTGAGTCAAGAGGAGTAGCAACAAAAATATTGGAAAAGTAATCGACAACAATAGAGTTCATGCCATCCCAAGTATAGACAACATCTCCAGAATCTGATTTCAGGGAAGAAATAAAGTTGTGAGATCTTCGAGCTAGAAGAGATTTGTGGAAGAAATTTGTGTTTCGATCTCCTTCTTTGAGCCATTGAATTCTAGATTTTTGCTTCCATAAGAGTTCTTCTCTTTTTTCCCATTCCTCTAACTGAGTTGTGAGTTTAATTTCATCTACACTTCTATTCTCTCGTGAGGCCATCTAAATGGATTTTCTTATTCAAATTTTCAAGTTGAGCAATAACTTCATGTTTTTTTTATGAACATCCCCAAACTCCTTCCAGTTCCAAGTCTTGATTTTGGATTTAATGTATTGCAGTATTTTGGCAAAATAGAACATCTTAGTCCCATGCCTAGGCTTACCTTCCTTCCACCATTGTTGCACATGAGGTCTAAAGGAACTGTCTCTGAGCCACATTAATTGAAAATGAAAAGGAGAGAAACTCACATTGGTTTTCCACATTTCCACCATGATTGGCCAGTGATCCGAACCAACATTGTTAAGAGTCTTCACTTTAGGAATGTGACCATGGATTAAGAAATTTTTAGAGAGCAAAAACCTATCCAATCTCTCCATTATACAAGCTAAGCCTTGCCTTCTGTTAGACCAAGTCATAAGGCCATTATCTGGTTGGATGTCCACAAGATGGAGGTTTGCAATATATTCGCTCATGAGGTCAGTGCTTTTGTCCAAATTTCTATTTCCCCCCATTTTCTCATCCAGAGAGAGGATGGTATTGAAATCTCCTCCGATCAAGATCCAAGCTTCAGGAAAATGAGAGATAATATGAGTTATATCCTTCCACTATCTTCTTTTTTCCTCCAAAGAAGTCGGAGCATAAACAATAATGCAGAGCATAATTTGGTTGGAATGTCTACTTTGAATAGCTATAGCCAATAGACCCCAACTGCCAACCATATGGTGAATAACTACCTCTTTTGGGTCCCAAAGACAAGCAATGCCACCAGAAGTCCCCTGGGAACCGAGGGAAACCACTTTTCCAGCTGGCCAAATTTTACTGGCAATTGAGTCCATATCCTCCATTGACATCTTCGTTTCTTGAAGGAAAACAAGATGTGGATGATTTATCTGAATCATTCTTCTAATTTCATTTTGTTTTGAAAGACTCCCTTTGAGTCCTCTAATATTCCAAGTGATGATCTTCATTAATACCAGGGCTAAAAAATTTGGGAAGGGCATTAATCTTACCTTCCTCTACAAGCTTTTCACCTTCTTTTACCATATGATATTGATTGGTCTTGCGACCTACTTTTTGATTAGAATCCATCTTCAGTTTTTTTTCCCTATTTCTTGACTTACTCCAATTGAATCTGAGATGGCTTCTAACCTTGAAGAATGCTCGTACACAACCAAAATTTTACTAGAGGGTTCAACAGAGTCTATATTGGGACCTGTATTATTTGAAGTTTTGACATTTAAAAGATTGTTTTTCTTGTGTAAATTTTCTCCCTTTTTTCTGTTGAAAACCTTTGATTTGTTGGTTTGTCTCTGAGTTCTTCCCTTCATATTTAAATTGTGTTTCTAAGATTTTTGTTTCCATTATTTCCTCTTCCTCACTTGGGACATCATTTGTGGAAAGGATTTCAAACATATTAGCAGATGACTTTGATTGATCCTTCATAACTAGTTTTTTTAGTGTTCTTCTTCTTAGGCATTTGGAAACCTCGTTGAGTTTATATCTTCTTTCTTTTGATCAAGAATTTTATTTGGGCAAGCACTAGCCAAATGACCATATTCATGGCAAATTCTACAACGAAAAGGAATGTTCTCATAGTCCACTACTTGCTCCCAAGTGTCTTCCCCAAATTGTAATGTGATATTTTTAGGTAGGGGTTTGTCAAAATCCATTAAAACACAAATCCGAGCATAAATAATATGTTCAAAATTTTGAGTACAATCAACAATCATCATAAAAGTTCCTAAAGAGTTTCCAATTGAAGAAAAAATAGTAGGATTCCAAAATTCAATAGGGAGGCCAAAGAGTCTAACCCACACGGGAGCTATAGAAGGCATCTCTTCTTCGGCTTTAAATTTAGTATGCCAGGGCTTCATGAAAAGCCCTGCCCTTCCAAAAAACCAGGGACCCCCTTGAAAAGTTTTCTCTCTATCTTCATTATTAGCAAATAAAACAAGAAAATAACCATTTGGATAAATAGAGATTTGTAACTCACCTTTAGTTTTCCAGCTTTTTGCAGCCCAGACTTTGAAAGCAGATAGGCTCGGACGAAAACCCACGAACCGACAAATTAGTCCTCTTTTTTCCAAATCTTCAATGCCAGTCTGAATGTTACCCATATCAAGCTTAACAATAGGAGTTCCATCAGCTGCTTTAAGACATCCTGACTCCATTTTCCTGGGATCAATATTAGGCATTCTTAGAGGTTTATGGGAAGCCCTAAGATTAATATTAGCATTGGGTCGAGGCTGTCCACCACGGAGGGCATCCCTAAAATTCATTTTTGGGGCTGAGTCTTCGAAATTCTTACCCTTGACAAGGGGTTTTCACAGTAGAATTATTTTGTGGGTGCACCTTAGCACCAGATTCACTTGAGATCTGAGCCATTTTTTGATCAACTGCTTGAAACTTGTTTCGTGATCTCTTTAATCCTTGCCCTAGACGTCGTGGAAAGGTATGGTTTTCACTTTTCTTTTGTGCAGCAAATTGGAAGTCGTTGTCACTCAAGTTCACAACATGATCTATTGAAAGATAGATTTCTAACCCATATTGGATCCCCTGCAACATATCCTGCTAAAATATTGAGCATAAACCACAAAAATATTGGCCGCTAGGGCCCGAAGGCCCTAAAAACCAACCTCTGGAGCTGCTTGCACTCAACCCAGATGAAACCCTCGCACAACCGCTTGCCAAAAATCTTGTTCACACATAGGGATGTGCTAGGATCTGTGTTGCTCCAAATGATCTAAAAATTGGTGGAGACGTTCTAGGGTTTTTCAGGCATCTACCCTCAAAATTTTAGCTCAATCCGAGTCCGGATGAGTGAGATATGGCCGAAACAAGTTCGATAGTTTGGGCAGTCCTACGAAAACGTCCCTCCTCAATCCAACTTCATTTTCGAAGTTCAAAATATACAATCATGAATTCTAAAATTCTGTAGTATCAAATAAATTTATTTTATTTTATTTAACCATAACTTTCTATTTGCACGATCCCTTATTATTTCCATACCCAAAATAAATTTTGCAGCACCGAAATCCTTCATGTCAAATTTAGAAGATAACTGATATTTGAGTAACTTTATCATCTCCTTATTGTTATTAATTAACAACATGTCATCCACATACAATACAATGATAACAAAATTTTCACTTTCCTTTTTGAAATATACACATGGATCGCTTGATTTTCCAAGCCCAAGTGTCAAGACAAACTGTCAAATTTTTGGTTCCACATCCTTGGATTTCAAACCATAAAGAGACTTATTTAACTTGCATACCAAGTCTTCCTTACCTTTTACCTTAAAGAATTTTCGTTGTGCAAAATATATATATATATATATATATATATATATATATCTTCATCAAGTTTACTATGTACAAAAGCTATCTTTACATCCATCTATTCAATTTCAAAATCAAAAGCAATAGAAATAGCCAAAAGAAATCTGATTGAAGTTAGTTTAGCCATAGGAGAAAAAATCTCACCAAAGTAAATTCCCTCAACCTAAGAAAACTCTTTTGCTACCAAATTCCCTCAACCTGAGAAAATTCTTTTGCTACCAAGTGATCCTTGTACTTCTCTAACTTTCCTTCTACATTGTACTTCTTCTTGAATAGCCACTTACAACCAACAGGTTTTCTGCGAGGTAATTTCACCAAGTCCCATGTATTATTTTTATCCATAGACTCCATTTCTTCTTCCATAGCCATTTTCCAAGACTTATTCTCACTTGAATTAAGTGCCTCCTTTATAGTCTTGGGTTCTTCATCAGTAACTGAATAATTAAATTTAGAATAAAAATTTGAAGGACTATACATATTTAGAAATCTTCTCTCTCAATATGATCTCCTCAAAATTGGAGTTCTAGGTTCTGCATCTTCAGCTTCCTCCTCACCTTCTTCCTCTGAATATTCCTCTTCAGACTCTCTCTGTAATTCAGGTTCTAACACCGGTTCTTCTTCTTGTTCCAATTTTACCTACACTATTTTTGGTTCTTTGCTTGGTTGCATTTGCTATTTTAAAACCCTTTTTGTTTCTCTAAAGATCACATTATGATTGTAAACAACCTTATGTGTTTCTGGGTTCCACAAATTATATCCTTTAACACTTGTACTATAACCCACAAATATGTATTTTTTAGATTTATAGTCTAGCTTAGTCCTTTTCTCTTTTGGGACATACATGTAAGCATCACAACCAAAAACCCTTATATATCGGAGAGAGGGTTTCTTACTAGTTCATACTTCTTGTGGAGTCTTATCCACCAAAGTTGAGGTAGGAGATCTATTGATGAGATAACAAGCTATTAAGACAACTTCTACCCAAGACTTCTTTTCTAACCCTGCACCACTTAGCATACTTATAGCCTTATCCATAAATATATTTTTCATACGTTCTGCAACACCATTCTATTGTGGAGGATACGAAGTTGTTCTTTGCCTTTCTACTCCATAGTCCTTGAAAAACTACTCAAATTCATTATAGCAATACTCACCACCATTATCACTTCTCAAAACCTCTATATTTTTCTCTATCTGATTTTCTACAAGAGCCTTAAACTCTTTAAATTTATTAAAAACCTTAGATTTATTCCATAGAAAATATACCCATGTCTTTCTTGAGAAGTCATCTATAATGTTACAAAATAGATAGATTTACCTAATTATGGTACTTTTGTAGGTCCAAACACATCACTATGAACTATATGTAGAATTCCTTCAGATCTTGTAGCACTACTTGGAAACTTAACTCTAGTTTGTTTCCCAAAAACACAATGCTCAAAAAAATCAAAATTTAATGGGTAATAAGAAATTCCTTCAACCATACCTTTCATTTTTAATGTTCGAAGTCCTTTCTCACCAATATGCCCCTTGTGTTGATTCCACAACATTGTCTTCATTGTAGGAATACTCGGATCCATTTCAGTCATATTATTTTCTTGTACAACTGAAGTGTTATTGCAATTAATACTTACAGTACTATCCTCAAGTTTGAACAAAGTTCTTGTGCGAACTCCCCTTGCCAACACCAAGTATCCATGAACCATATTGCAACTATCCTTATTGAATACCACATTCACATCTTCATCATTCATCTTACTCACAATTAGCATATTCCTTGCCAAAATTGGAATATGCAACACACCATGAAGGGTTTTAATTCTTCCATATTTTAGCCTCAACTTGACTCTTCCTCGACCTATTATTTTATATGTCGAATTATCTCCCAAGAAGACTTTACCTCCATCTATATTTTCATATTCACTGAACCCCTCCCTATGAGGAGTCATATGAAAATAAGTAACTGAGTCAATCAACCATGAGTCAAGGCATTCCCTTGAGCATGTTGTAGCCAAGAATAAGTATCCTGAATTTTCATTTGTGGTCTTCATTTCTATATAAGTTCCTTCATAAGATGATCGATTATTATCAACATTTTTAGATCTGCAATCTCTTTTATAATGCCTTGCTTTATCACAATTCCAACATTTTCTCTTTTCTAGGGCAATAAATTTACCCCTAGATTTTGATTTCTTTTCTCTTGATTTCTTTTTGCTTCTTTCTTGATAACAACCTCTCACAACCAAGGCTTCCTTTTAATGATAATCCTCAAAATATTTTCATCTCATATCCTCAGATAGCAAAGTTTCTACTATATCCTCTACTTTCAATGTAGATGTAGTATTGGTGATAGCCATAACAAGGTTATCCCATGAATCAGGTAATGAAAAAAGTAAAGTAATATATTTTTCTTCTTCATCCATTTTTAATTCTATAAAGGTTAATTGGCTTACCACAATGTTAAAATAATTCAAATATTTAGCCATAGAATCACCATCATTCATTCGAAGTGAATACAATTTATTTATGAGAAAGAGTTTATTTATCAGTGAATTTATCTGATACATTCAACAATACCGAATCAGATAAGCATAATTTGATAGAGCTCCTTGCATTTCTAAATATTTTTATCCAATCCTCATCTATCATTGATGTTGATTTTATTCTCGAGACCACAATCTACTGATCTCTATCAACCAACAGATCCTCCATATTGAGTTTCTATAACTCAAAATTTTATCCATTAATTTTTTCAATATCTATCTATGTGCTTTCCATATTTCTCCTTTGCCTAGATCCTTTGGCGTGTGGCTCCCACTCAAGAATTAATTTATCATAGGGTTGAAACCTAACTCCTCGAACAAAGCTAATACCTAGCTCTGATACCAAATTAATAGAAATAAAGAGCCTAGATAAACTAAATTAGAAAAGCAGTAATAATAGAATCAAAAGAAGAAGATCATAGATTCACACATTACACAATATTTATCCTGGAAATCCTCAATCGGGCAAAAACCAACACATTATTATCTTATTATTGCATTAAATTGATCATCTCCAATACAAAAATGTTTTCCTTCTGTCTCTGCCCAAACCCTAATGCAAGTGCGATATATATAACAAAGGCACATGCACAGATTTTATAATATCATGGGCCAAAATGTATGGGTTCAAATATCGTAACCGTAAAATCCCATATGGGTCTAAAAATAACTTAAAAACCCTAAAAAACCTTGGCAAGTATATGTATAGAATGTTCAGTACCTTTTAGTGTTAGCCCCACCAGAATAACAAAAAAATATTCAACATATTTCCAACAAATCCTAGGTTCTAGCTTTAACAATCAAGAAGTATGATGTATGCGAAAGTATTGACCTCCCTTTCATTCATTTTAAAGGTGCACGCCAAGTCTATACTTTGCATAATTCCATATATGCAAGTGGCATGTGCATGTGGGGAGTGACCATCCATCTCAAGTCTATATGAGCTAGCCATCCCATAAAAGCCTCCATCTATATTCCTTCGTATCCTAGGAGAGTTGCTCAAATACAACAACCCTTTCCATTAATACTATGACCCAAAGACCCCTAACATAAAGAAGGTTCATTTTAAAAATAACTATTATTTCACCGTTATTTCCTCATAAGATCAATGTATGAAAGAATAACTATATCTGCTATTTCATCATTGTTTCCTCATAATATCAATGTATGTAAAAGAATAGCAATATCCATTATTTCATTATTATTTCCTCAATTTTTAATGTATAAGAAAGAATAACAATGTCTATTGTCTTCATCATTAATTCCTCCCAAAATCCATGTATGAAAATGAATAACATTAACTTATTATTTCAACAATATTTCTCTTTTAATATCAATGTCCAAGCTATAATATGATTTATTTCTAACTAATTCATATATCCAGATTTCCAAACTACTATACCTAAATATGCTCCATAGGTATCATGATCATCTTTTAACAATACAACCATATTCATTGCTTTCCCTAAAAAAAATAATAATTTAAAATATAATCCACACCAATAACCACACACAAAACTCTTTGTTTACCCTGGGAGAAAACCCCGAAGGGAAAATCCAACATCAAAATATTTCCCTTTATTTCCATTTAAGTTTAACTTGTACATTGAGTCAGATTACTCCAAAAATTAATGCCTTGCTCAAGGAATATTTAGTATTCCCTCGGCTTGCACTTTGAACTGCTATTTTATCCATAGTCAAATTTGGGTCCATTGGTTTCAAGCCTATGATGCTTCATTAGAATTCCATATCATTCATGGAATAACATTGCGGTTCTTTTTTATTTCTTCCTTGTCCTCATCGGTCACACCCGAAACTTGCAAATCATAGCAAAAATATGGTTTCTTCTGGACTTAAGTACACATTGAAAGGCCCATGCTACAACACATCTAATTCATACCATCGAAGACCAATTGAAATATCTACAAAATGTAGCACTACTCAAAATGAACTCTGCCATTCTACAACATCGTTCGCTAAAACCAACCCCTAGTAGTGTTGAAGGTTTTTAGCTCTAAACGTTCTGGAAGAACACATCTACATTCTCCTAAAAGCTATTGGGTTAATCCCTCTTGCAATAACATGGCTCTAATCGAATCTAAATCAATCCCATATGGTAGAGGATGAAATGATAGATCATTGAAAGTCCAATTCCAAAGTGCATATAGTAATAGTTTTTTAACAACACCAATTGTATTCTCATAGCTAAACTCAAAAGACTAAAACAAACATTCCTATACTTAGGATTCTAAAACAACTCATCAGCTCGAAGAGCGAACATAAATCTCAACTTAGAGCTATCATATGGAACTTTTAAAATCAATTTCAGTTATAAAACAATCGCTATTGGTGTCCCAATTCCTGTGCAAACTATCATAACACACAACCCATTTCTATACATTTTAAGGTTAACTTCATATTCTCAGTGCACCTCTCAACTAGTAGAATGATCATTTGAGATCACACCTATTCAATAGTATTCCTAAATATAATTCTATGGTACCTCACAACCAGGACGAAGATGTTGGAGGACAAACTCTTTTAAAAAATAGTCAATTATCCACTCTACAATTCAATTTTCTCTAATTCTAAGGTTGCTACCATGCCAACATATGTAGAGTTTCAACCCTCTAACTGTAATTTCCATATTTCCCATCTGAACTAAGCTCATTGATAGCTTGGCTATATTCTATTTTCTAACTGGAATTAGATAAGAAGTAATAATTTAGTTTGTGAACAAGAGTCCATCGATGCTTCTGCATCTATAATGAAATAAATAATTAAGTCAAGGACTACATTATATCCAAAAATGTAACTGTCATGTTCTTTAGACAACACTAGTTCCATTACCAATCATCGTTCGATAAACTAGTTTACACCCAATGCTTTTAAATTTGCTTCCTAAAATGGTATTGATGCTTTTTAAAGTATAACCCCCAATATCAAATATCATCTATTCTACCCCAAGCATATATTTGTAAACGTAGGTTTGCACCCTTTGCAAGAAGATAGAGAAATTGGGTATCTACCTATTTTTTTATTAATGTATCTCTAACCAATCTCGTTCATCATGATTTTCCCAAGCTCCTTCCTTCTCTCTATGATACCTCCTCACATCCATTACCTTTTCTCTTCCTTTCCTTCCGCTCACACACACCACCCTCTCTCCCACCTGATCCATAATTCTAGTTCTCTCCACTCCCTCTGCCTAACTCTTCCTCTTCCATTAATGATCTGCGTGTCCATTACAAAGGTGGTGAAGCATGAAGAAAACTCATTCCATCATATTCATGACTTAATTGTGAGTTAACAAACCCATAACTATAATTGATGCCACATAGGGATGAAATATCTCCACTAGAAATAAATATATGATTCTATTTATTATTTTTCTTTTTACAAGTTTTGCACATTCAAAAACAATGAAGATTTGCGAATGTTCATCCATTGTCTCGATATCTTCATCCTAGAGAATCATGAGGTAAGATGTTAGTCTAATATATTTAAATTAATATATGCACAAGAGGATAACAAAATTCCACACACACATACACACACACACATATATATATCACTATCAAATTAATTTCAAGCAACCTGTAAAAACTCAATCATAAGAGTAAAATATCCCACATAAATTATCTTTTAGAATAATCAATAATTCCAAAATACAATGCATGTCATATTCATGAAATATATGCTTTGCATAACCATACATAAAAAAATATAGTTAGTCTATCCATTAACAAAGCAATACATCAAAACACAAAATCCATCCATGTTCCAAGTCTACTAAGGGAGGGTCACAACATTCTCCCATCCTTAGGCTTAATACAGTTCTTTGGTATTTCATCATGGTTCATACATAAGATAATAATTACATATCATTCAAAAAAATGAAAAATGTCTTTGCATATCTGCCACTTTCTCCCAAGTGACATTCCTTTGGGAGTAGCGGTTCCTTTGGATCTTGCATTGATCCAAGGTCCCTTTCCTCATCGATTTGGAATGAAACTCAAGGATTTTTATTGGTTGAACCTCTATAGCCTCTAGATCCACCATATACAATTTAGAAAGATCCCACACATGTTCAACATTAGCTATATATTTCCTAAGTAATGAAATATGAAAGGTGTCATAAACCTTCAACATATTGGGTGGTAAGGCAAGTCGGTATGCCACAGGATTGATATTCTCTATGATTTCAAAGGGTTACATAAAATGTGGATCAAGTTTTATGGATTTAATAGCACTCTTCTTTGGTCTCACCCTCAAAAATACTTTATCATCAACAAAGAATTCTCTTGTTGATCTCTTAATATTAGCATAGATTTTCTAATGATCCATAGCTTCCTTAAGCCATTCTCTGATCCTTATTAGTTGCTACTTCATTTCCTTGACCATATCTAGTCTCAACACAACCCTATCCTCAAGATTATCCTAAGATAATGATGTTCTACATCTCCTACCATATAGGGCTTTAAACGGTGCCATACCCAAAGTCGAATGGTGACCGTTGTTGTAGGTAAATTCTACCAAGTGTAGGTAGTCTTCCCAACAAGTTTTTTGATCCATAAAATACATGCGAAGCATATATTCCAACACACAACTCACCCTTTTAGTTTGCCTATCATTTTTTGGGTGATATGCAGAACTAATGTTTAGTCTAGTGCTAATAGCATGATGCAGAGCTTGCAAAAACTTGGATGCGAACCTCGAGTCTCTATATGAAATGATCACTTTTGAATAACCATGAAGCTTGGCTATTTCCTTGGCAAATTTGTTAGCCACAATCATGGCATCATATTTGGTGTTTTCGGTTATAAAATGTGCATCCTTGGTCAGTATATCGACCACAACTAGGATTGCGTCATGTTGAAACCTATTTTTAGATGACCCTACAATAAAATTCATCAAAATCATCTACCATTGTTGTGTGAGTACCTCATGAGGGTATAATAGTCCTATAGAATATATGTTTTCTACCTTTAATTTCTAGTATTCTAATCTTTGGGTGACATATTCAATTATGTCTCTCTTCATTCTTGGTTAGTAAAAAGGTTTCTTCATATTATCTCTCATATTTACCCCTCCTAGGTGAGTAGAATACAAAGATTTGTGTGCTTCATTCATGATCATATTCCTTAGATCACTGGCCTCAGGGATTACTACTCTATCCTTAAAGCACAAGAAACCATCCTTGATGTTGAAGTCCTTAATTTCTTCAGGTTTCCCTTCCATATTTTCTTGAATTTGGTTACAAAACACATCTTGTCATTGCATCTCTCTGACTTTTTCCATCAAATCAAAATCAACATTTTGAACTCTACCATTCTATAGTACCGTTTTCTAAAACCAACTCCTAGAAGTGTTGAAGGTTTTTAGCTCTATATGTCCCGAAAGAACACATCTACATTCTCCTAAAATCTATTGGGCTAATCCCTCTTGCCATAATGTAGCTCTAACCGAATCTAAATCAATCCCATCTTGTAGAGGATGAAATGACAGATCATTGAAAGTCCAATTCCAAAGTACATATAGTAATAGTTTTTAACAACACCAATTGTCTTCTCATAGCTAAACTCACAAGACTAAAATAAACATTCCTATACTTAGGATTCTCAAACAACTCATCAGCTCGAAGAACAAACATAAGTCTCAACTTAGAGCTATCATATAGAACTTTTTAAATCAATTTTAGTTATAAAAAAATCATTATTGGTGTCCTAATTCCTTTGCAAACTATCTTAACTCACAACCCATTTCCATATGTTTTAAAGTTAAATTCACATTCTCAATGCACCTCTCAACTAGTAGAATGATCATTTGAGATCACACCTATTCAATAGTCTTCCTGAATAGAATTCTATGGTCCCTCACAACTGGTACAGAGATGCTGGAGGATAAAATATTTTTAAAAATAGCCAATTATCCACTCTACTATTTGGTTTCCTCTAATTCTAAGTTTGCTACCATGCCAACATACATAGAGTTTCATCCCTCTAACTATAATTTCCATATTTCCCATCTAAACTAAGCTCATTGATTGCTCGACTATATTTTATTTTCTAACTGGAATTAGGTAAGAACTAATAATTTAGTTTGTGAACAGGATTCCATCGATGCTTTTGCATATATAATAAAATAAATAATTAAGTCAAGGCCTAAATTATATCCAAAACTATAATTATCATGTTCTTTAAACAACACTATTCCATTACCAATCATTGTTCGATAAACTAGTTTACACCTAACACTTTTTAAATTTGCTTTCTAAAATGGTATCAGTGCTTTTTAAAGGATAACCCTCAATATCAAATATCATCTATTCTACCCCAAGCATATATCTATAAACGTAGGTTTGCACCCATTGCAATAAGATAGAGAAATTGGGTATCTACCTTTTTGTTTGTTAACGTATCTCTAATCAATCTCGTTCGCCATGATTTACCCAAGCCCCTTACTTCTCACTCTGATACCTCCCCATATCTGTTACCTCTTCTCTTCCTTTCCTTCCACTCACACACATCACCCTCTCTCCCACCTGATCCATCATTCTAGTTCTCTCCACTCCCTCCACCTAACTCTTCCTCTTTCATTAATTATCTGCCTGTCCATTACAGAGTGGCGAAGCATGAAGAAAACTTAGCCCATCATATTCATGACTTAATGGTAAGTTCAAAAATCCATAACTAGAATTGATGCCACATAGGAAGTAAATATCTCCACTAGAAATAAATATATGATTTTATTTATTATTTTTCTTTTTACAAGTTTTGCACATTCAACAACAATGAAGATTTGCAAACTTTCATCCATTGTCTCAATATCTTGATCCTAGAGAATCATGAGGTAATATGTTAGTCTAATATATTTAAATTAATATATGCAGAAGAGGATAACAAAAGTACACACACACACACACACACACACACACACACACACACACACACACACACACACACACACACACACACACACACACGCACACATATATCACTATCAAGTTAATTTCAAACAACCTGTAAAAACTCAATCATAAGAGTAAAATATCCCACATAAATTATCATTTGTAATAATAAATCATTCCAACAATACAATGCATGTCATCTTCATGAAATATATGCTCTGAGTAACCATACATAAAAAAATATAGTCTATCCATTAACAAAGTAATACATCAAAACACAAAATCCATCCATGTTCCAAGTCTACCGAGGGAGGGTCATGACATCCTCCCATCCTTAGGCTTAATACAGTCCTCTTTGTTTCATCACGATTCATACATAAGATAATAATTACATATCATTCAAAAAAATAGAAAATATCTTTGCATATCTACCACTTTCTCCCAAGTGACATTCCTTTGGGAGTAATGGTCCCTTTGGGTCTTGCATTGATCTAAGGTTCCTTTCCTCATCGATTTGGAATGCAAATCAAGGATTTTTATTGGTTGAACCTCTATAGCCTCTGGATCCACCATCTAAAATTTAGAAAGATCCCACACATGTTCAACATTAGCTATATATTTCCTAAGTAATAAAATATGAAAGGTGTCATAAATCTTCAACAAAATGGGTGGTAAGGCAAGTCGGTATGCCACAGGACTGATATTCTCTATAATTTCAAAGGGTCCCATAAAATGTGGATCAAGTTTTATGGATTTAATAGCACTCTTCTTTGGTCTCACCCTCAAAAATACTTTATCACCCACAAATAATTCTCTTGGTGATCTCTTAAGGTCGACATATATTTTCTATTAATCCATAGCTTCCTTAAGCCGTTCTCTGATCCTTCTTAGTTTTTGCTCCATTTCATTGACCATATATTGTCTCAACACAACCCTATCCTCTAGATTATTCCAAGACAATGGTGTTCTACATCTCCTACCATATAGGGATTCAAATGGTGCCATACCCAAAATCGAATGGTGACCGTTGTTGTAGGTAAATTCTACCAAGTGTATTTAGTCTTCCCAATGGGTTTTTTGATCCATATAATACATGTGAAGCATGTATTCCAACACACGACTCACCCTTTCAGTTTGCCTATCGGTTTTTGGGTGATATGCAAAAATAATGTTTAGTCTAGTGCTAATAGCACGATGTAGAGCTTGCCAAAACTTGGATGTGAACCTTGAGTCTCTATCTGAAATGATAACTTCTGGAAAACCATAAAGCTTGAATATTTTCTTGGAAAATTTGTTAGCCATAATCATGGCATCATATTTGGTGTTTTTGGGTATAAAATGTGCAACCTTGGTTAGTATATTGACCACAACTAGGATTGTGTCATGTTGAAACCTGTTTTTAGGTGACCCTACAATAAAATACATAAAAATCACCTACCATTTCTGTTTGAGTACCTTGTGAGGGTATAATAGTCCTGTAGAATATACATTTTCTACCTTTACTTTATAGTATTCTAAACTTTAGGTGACATATTCAGTTATGTCTCTCTTCATTCCTGGTTAGTAAAAATGTTTCTTCATATTCTCTCTCATATTTTCCCCTCCTAGGTGAGCAAAATACAAATATTTTTGTGCTTTATTCATGATCATATTTATTAGATCACTAGCCTCGGGGATTGCTACTCTATCCTTAAAGCACAAGAAACCATCCTTGATGTTGAAGTCCTTACTTTCTTCAGGTTTCCCTTCCATATTTTCCTAAATTTGGTTACAAAACGCATCTAGTCATTGCATCGTTTTGATTTGTTCCATCAAATCAACATGGATGCACGTTAAAGACACTACGTGTATTTTATTACTCAATGAATCCACAAATTTATTCTATTTTCCTTTTATATATTCAATGTCAAAATCATATTCAATGAGAAATTCCATCCACCTTCTCTACCTGGAATTTAGAAAAGGTTGAGTAAATATATATTTTAGGCTTTGATGGTCTATTCTCAACTCAAAGGGTTTCCCTAATAGGTATTGTCACCAAATTTTAAGAGCAAAAACCACTACTACCAGTTCTAGATCATGGGTTGAATAATTAACCTCATGTCGTTTTAGTTTCCTTGAACCATATGCTACCACAACTTTGTCCTGAGAGAGAACTCCTCCCAAACCTTCCAATGATGCATCTGTATAGATAGAAAAACTACCCTGAGGATATGGTATCTTTAGTATGGTGGATGTGGTGAGTTTCTATTTGATCAAATGAAAAGCTAGCTCACATTTACCCATCCATTTGAACTCTCTTCCTTTTCTTTGAATGTTAGTTATAGGAGGAGTTACATTGGCATAATACTTTACATAAAGCTTGTAGTATCTAGTCAAACCCATGAAACTTCGGACTTTTGTCACATTAGTAGGCGGTGACCAATTCAGTATGGCTTCTATATTCTTAGGATCCACCATGATCCCTTTTGCTGAAATGATGTGCCCTAAATATTGTACCTCTGGCACATAGAATTCACACTTTGATAGATTCTCATACAACTTATTCTTAGAAATTCTAACACAATCCTAATGTGTTGGTCATGCTCTGAATTATTTCAAGAATATATCAAAATATCATCTAGGAACACAAGGATAAATTGGTCCAAGAGCTTCCTAAAAATGCTATTCATTAGGTTCATAAATGTTGTTGGTGCATTCGTTAGACCAAAAGGTAAGACTGTAAACTCATAGTGTCCATAATGAGTTTTGAAGGCTATCCTATGGGTATCCTCCTTGCGGATCCTCAATTGGTGATATCTTGATTTAAGATCAATATTTGAGAAAATAGTAGCATCTTTGAGCTGATCAAAGAGATCTTCGATTCTAGGGAGAGGATATCTATTCTTGATGGTTGCCTTATTCAAAATTCTATAGTCTATGCACAATTGAAGGGACCCATCCTTATTTTTAACAAATAGCATAGGTGCACCCCAAGGTGACACACTAGGTTTGATTAGCCCCTTTTCCAATAATCCTTACAACTCTACCTTTATATCTTGCATCTCTATGGGGTTCATTCTGTAAGGAGCCCTATGTATAGGCTCTATTCTAGGTTGAAGCTTAATAGTGAAATCAAATTCATGCTTCGGGGGTAGTCCTGGTAACTCTTTTGGAAATACATCTTTAAATTCTTGGAGAACTGAGTTTTTTCAAACCCTTCATTCTTCTTCTCACTTTCTTTTTCATTAAATTTTACCAAATAAACAATTCCTCCTCTTTTCATTACCTTTCTAAGTTGCATTGCAGAGAGAATTTGAGGTCAGGAAGCCCTTTGTAGGTTGTACTATCTGTAGAATTTCCTACCATCCTTTGATTATTCCATCCATCTCTCTTGGAAATTAATCACAACCTTATGTGATTACAGCCAATCCATCCCTAGGACTATATCGAAGGTATGTAGTGGTGCTACATATAGGCAGCCTATTTTTGTACCACTAGGTAAGGTAATATCAGTCATAGGGTAACATTAATCTATAGAGTAGGTCTATCTTGAGCTATACTCAACCTTCCACCCATGTGCCAAGATTCCTAGCCTCTATGGTATTTCTTTAATTAAGCTAGTGGAAACAAAGCTATTTGTGGCACCACTATCAATCAAAATTCTAACATTTCTACCAAATATTTTACCTTTTATCACAAGTGGAGTGGCTTGGCCTTCCAGATTTTGGCTCCCTATTGCTGCATAAATTTTGTATGAAGGTTATTTTCAATCAATATCCTTGTAGGTGAGTTTCTTTCCCTTTGAACTCAATTCAACTTTGTACATATATTGGTTGGAATAGTGCAATCCTCTACAATTGTAGCATCCCTCTTTAGGTCTAGGGTGAGTTTTCTTCTTCTGACCTTCTTCTATTTTCATCACTGATGGAATATTGACCTATCCCTATGATGGGTTTTTGTTAATCCCATTGCTACAATTCTTTCCTCATAACATCTTCCCAAAGTTCCCTTGCTTCCTATTATTTCCTTGATCCTATGTAGGCGGAATTTTGTTTTCTTGCTCTTTATTTTATCATTATAAGCAGGCACACATTTCAACAACTTGATAAATTTTTGATAGTACGCTTCCACTATCCTAGTTCCTTTTCAAAGTTTAGTGAACTATTTAAACTTTTGGGAATAAAAGTGCTCCATGAGGAATATTTCCTTAAAGGCTATTACAAACTCTTTCTATTTCAAGTCGACTGCTGCCCTCAAGTCCTTTTTTCTTACTATATGTTTCCCACCAATCTAATCCAACATCCTACAAATGTAGTGTGTCAATGAAGAGAACTATAGAAAAATTATTCCAAAAATAAAGTAGAAACGAACAACTTAGAAGAAATGACACCACACAATGCACATATGACACACAAGATTTAACCTGGTTCACCCGATGTGGGCTACTCCAACAAAAACAAGAGCCACTCCTCCTTGATATTATTATTCTATTTATTTCCCGAAAATGGGACATTACAATAAAATATAAAGTAAACTCTTCCAACCCTAAATCACTATGTGGTATTATAATACAATGGTTACAACACCATGGGCTAAACCACCCACACCCACCAACCACCCACCAACCATGGGAATCCCGGAAATCACTCGCTCCACAAATTGCTCTGGAAAAAGGGGGCAAAATTTTTTTTTGGCGTTGCCAAAAAATGCCTTCATTCTTAGTGCACCTCTTAGCCAGTAGAATGATCATTTGAGATCACACCTATTCAATAGTCTTCCTAAATAGAATTCTATGGTCCCTCACAACCAGGACAAAGATGTTGGAGGTCAAACTCTTTTCATAAATAGTCAATTACCCACTCTACTATTCAGTATACTCTCATTCTAAGGTTTCTACTAGGCCAACATACATAGAGTTTCAACCCTCTAACTATAATTCCAAGATCTCCCATCTAAACTAAGCTCATTAATCACCTGACTATATTCTATTTGCTAACTAGAATTAGGTAAGAACTACTAATTTAGTTTGCAAATAGGAGTCCATTGACTCTTTTGCATCCAAACAAAATCAATAATTAATTCAAGGACTACATTATATCTAGAACTGTAATTGTTATATTCTTTAAACAACACTAGTTCCATTACCAATTATCGTTCAATAAACTAGTTTACACCCAACGTTTTTTAACTTTCCTTCCTAAAATGGCATCGATGCTATTTAAAGAATAACCCCCAATATCAAATATCATCTATTCTATCCCAAGCATATTTATAAAAATGTAGGTTTACACCCATTGCAATAATATAGGAGGAATTGGGTATCTATATTTTTGTTTGTTGACATATATCTGACCTATCACATTCATCGTGCTTTCCTTGAGCCCCTTCCTTCCCCCTTCGATGCCTTCTCGTGTCTGTTACCTCCTCTCTTTCTTTCCTTTCACTCACACACATCACCCTCTATCCTACCTAATATATCATTCTAGTTCTCTCCACTCCCTCTGCCTAACTCCCTCTCTTCCATTAATGATTCACCTGTCCATTATAGAGGTGGCAAAGAATGAAGAAAGCTCAACTCATCATATTCATGACTAAGTGGTGAGTTCACAAACCCATAATTGGAATTGATACCATGTAGAGAGGAAATATCTCCACTAGAAATAAATATACGATTCTATTTATTATTTTCCCTTTTACAATTTTTGCACATTCAACAACAACGAAGATTTGCAAACGTTCATCTGTCATCTCGATATCTTCATCCTAGAGAATCATGAGGTAAGATGTTAGTCCAATATATTTAAATTAATATATGCACAAGAGGATGACATATATATATATATATATATATATATATATATATATATATCATTGTCAAGTTAATTTCAAGCAACCTGCAAAAAATCAATCATAAGAGTAAATTATCCCACATAAATCATCATTTGGGGATAATCAATCATTCCAACAATAAAATGCATGTCATTTTCATGAAATATATGTTTTGTGTAACCAAACATAAAATAGTCAATCTATCCATTAACAAAGCAATACATCAAAACACAAAATCCATCCATGTTTCAAGTCTGCCAAGGGAGGGTCATAGCAGTAATAATGAATGAAACATTTTAGGCCGTACTTCTAGCGCCATTTCCTATTGAGTGCCGAGGGCTCAAAGGACTTATAAAATTGAAAATCCACAACTTAAAGTGGCAATGAATCTAATAATTCATGCCCTAAAGTAACAATAAATCAACAATTCAACCCCCCCCCCCCCCCCTTTATTGTCATTTTCTGTTGAGTGATACATCAGCCCAATTGCCAACATACACCAATGATTAGAACAACAATTTTTCTCTCTTGAAAGGGAACATTTCTCCCCCAAGGTTTGGGTGATAGGGTATGTTATTGTCAAATATTAAACTAAAAGAATAAGAAGGGAAGGCAAATGGATAACTCAGGGTTACATATAATTGTTGCAAGGGTGAGTATCAATTTTATTGTCTAAACTTGTAAAAAAATAAATCTAGATCGATACTTAGCTAAACATAAAAATATAAATATTTAATATAAAGTATTATTTCAATGAAATAAATAAAAGTAAGATTCTAGGCTTGTTGCCTCAAAGTAACCGATAGACATCATTCATTACATCATAATCATGTAAATTATAGCATGTAGAAATATCTATTCTGAAACTTATGATATATAACATATGAAAAATAAGTTTTAGAGGATGGATCAACTATTCTACTCCTATTGTAAGTAGATTTCAAAGAAAATTTAAAAGGAAAGGGTTAAAGGAAGAAATAAAACAAGCTATTTCTTGAGAGCTTATTCTAAATATATTGAAGGAACAAATCTAAATTTAACTAGAATTGACTTGACCATCCTTTGCATAATTCGAGGTCAAAGTGGTGCTATCTTTGAAGGAAAAAGACAAAATACTAAACTTGAACCAAATGTAACCACCATCGGCATGTGCAAATTACATCACGGACTCTAATAATTTACATTACTTAAGATTTACTCAATCATTACATCCTCAAAATTCCTAACATCATGTGATTTTAAGACTAAATATCTAAGGTACAATGTCAAGGGTGAAAATATCCACTATCTACAGAAATAAAAATTCTAAAAGACCTACAATCTTGAATTTTTGGTGTTTTACAATTGTATGGACGGGTTGTTTACTTGGATAATATGGCAGTCTGTAAATTTTCTTGATTTTGATCTTCCATTTTAGCCATTGATATTCTAACTACTTCAGTAGCGTCCC
This sequence comes from Wollemia nobilis, assembly GCA_028583015.1. NCBI lineage: Eukaryota > Viridiplantae > Streptophyta > Pinopsida > Araucariales > Araucariaceae > Wollemia > Wollemia nobilis. The sequence continues at coordinate 511,060 of JAQPPZ010002875.1, forward strand.
TATGAAGATTAGGTAGCTGAATCATCACATTCCAAGTGGTCTGAGTTGTCATGCACCATGTTCTAAATTAGATCCAGGTTCAATGCATCTTCATTTTTGGATCTCTCGGCCTTCGTATTTCACTTTTGTTGTTGCCTGTAAATCAAGAAGAAAAATCATTGATTATTTCAAATTTAATTTGGAAGAAAAATTATTTTTAATATGGTTGGTGAATGGACATTTTAATTGTTTAAAATATTATTTTATTTTATTGCTCATGTTGGTGGTTATATGTTTAAAAATATTTAAGTTGTTAATATATGATTTATTTATTTATCCCCTTTATTTATATTTCTATTTATGCAAGCTTTTGATTATAAATCATTTTAAAAGAAAGGAGTGCTCTTATTGGCCATTTTATTTTATTAATTTGATGCTTCTAAGCTTTAATTCTTTATTAAACTCTTGATCTAAGGTTCGATATTCGTAGACAAAGGTTTCTCCCCCTCTTTGGCTATTAATATCATGTTAAAAAAATCAAGTCCAATGCTAAGGGTTAGGATACATTGATGGAGGTTTCCCCCTTTTCGCTAAGGTTTAACGCTCAAGTCTTAAAGTATAGTGCTATTAATTCCATGTTGAATTATTAAGTTCAAATCTTAGGTTATTTTGCTTTAATTTTCAATAAGGTCAAATTCTAATTCATTTCCAATGTATTAGGTCATCCGCCAAAGTCCAACGTACACGATTAGGCTCTTGTGGCATAAAATATCTTTCTTTTCATTTAAGGTTCACTAAGATTCTTGTCAAAACTATCTATCGATGCTAAGGTCCCATCCTTATAAAATTTGATATTAAGATGTTCGCCTTAGATTCTTGAAAATGCATGCATGACGTGGAGGGATTTGACTGGTTTAGGAAATCCATAGCTAAGAACATAATGGGAAATCAAACAGATCAGAGTCGAGCGAGGAAAATGAGCACCAACATTTTATTGGCCGAAAATGAGCAGTCGGGACTGAGTTAGAGCAATGAGATCAATGGAGCGAAGTGGAGCGGGAAAAATGAGCACTAGCTTCCTATTGGTCAAAGCAATGGATGAATATGAATGGAGAGAGGAAAATGAGTGTTGTATTCCTATTAGTCGGAGTGATGAACGAATAAGAATGGAGTGGGGAAACTGGGCGTTGGCTTCCTATTGGAGGAAAATGGATGAATAGGAATGAACAATTTATTTACCTAATGTTTTAAATATTAATTCCAATGGGGAACGTGGTTTGTAGTCATAGAAGTAGCCATTGGGCTAATTTTACTAGTAATTTACCATTGATGACTGTTGTCATCTCTTGGTTGTGTGGAAGACTATGAATTTAAATGAACTATGGTGCCATAACCCATTAAAATGGATAGTTTAGCTAGCGATAAGGAAGGTAATTGTAGATAACAAACATGGGCATATCTATACTTATCCAAAATCTGATTTTAAATATGATTTAATGGAGGATTAATATTATCTTATTGAATCCATGAAATTAATATTTTGATCAGGAGCTCAAAACAGTTTCACAGTGTAAAAAAAAGTAAATTTTCAAAGTGTCTAGAATTTCATGAATTTTTCCATAGTTCTAATTAGGCAAAATGGGTATCCAAAACAGTTGAAATAACTAGAAAATTTATTGTGGATAAAAAAATATAGCCTTTTGAAATTCGTAGACTATTATAGGGAATTGATATTGTTGAATGGTATTTTTGTTGTATCTCCTGAAATATTGATGTTGTGTATCTGAATTTGGTAACATTGCAAATATTACCTCAATATATTTTCATCAAGCTTTGAATCACATCAAAAGGATCTCTCTAGCAAAAGTTATGGCCATTTTAAGCTTAGAGCTAATTATAGGAACAAAAATGGCAGAATTTTGAAAACCCTAAAAAGTAGCTTAGTTTTTCAAACTCTGAAAAGAAATTGAAATTCAATGTGAGTAAGCTTAAAAGGATAGATGTAAACACCTTTGTATAAAACTTAAAATTTCAAGTGGATCCCCAATTGGGGTAGGTTGTGCAATGGTGACTCTACTGGAAAATGCTCCTAAGCATTTTTGATAAAGAACCCAACAACCCAACTTGAAAACAAAGAAACCTAAATTAGAAAAATACAAATCACTTAGCAACATTAAAGAAATATGGGGTTAAACAATTTTGACTAAATATAGATGTTCATTTTCCTTAGCTTTAAGGTGTCTTTGTGCATTCATTCCTATTCTTGAATCTTATCAGAATTCCATCATTTGGTTTGAAATTAGGCTATTAGGGGTGTCACTCATAAATATTTGCCTTTGCATTGCTCCACAACCAATCAAGTATCCATAGCTCTGGTGGAGATGACCTTGATACCTTCTAGACATTTCTCTACTACCAACTAGGCATCTATAGCCCCGATTATCCAGGTCATCAAAGCATTTGAGTTAATTTGCATTATTATTATTTTTCTTCTTGATTAAGAAGTATTTAGATAAATTACAAATATTATATGTGCTTTTGGGTTAGAGATCTATAAGGCTAAAAATAGAGTGTATATATGTTTACCTAATTATCAAACCAAGATGATTTCATTCTTTATGATCCAAAAATTATTTAAATATAGTTGATAGATATGAAGCTTTAGCAAGATGTTACATTATTTTAGTGTCCTTTATTTTAGCCCATAATCCAAGAATAGCTACTAAATCATCTAGTTCACCAATTTTTAGTTTCACCTAATTTCAAACAAGTCCTCCATCTTTAATTAATAAGAAATATTTCCTTTAGAGGAACCAAAAGCTTATTGCAATTTGAATATACTTGTCAAAATTAGGAGGAGAAAGTGTAAATAGGCAAAGTAAAGGTGGGGACTAAAACAATAAAACAAAAGAAAACTCACAACAAAGAATTCTAACTAATTAAACAAAATAGATAAAAGCAAACATAAATCAAATAAAGCAAAACCAAACACTTTAGGGAAAAAATCTAAACATAGTAACAAAAAGTAAATGCTCAAAAATCTAAAACAAACTAACTTTGAACATAATTTTACCTAAATGAAGAAATAAAAGAAAACTAAAATAATAACAAAAACTATATACATAATAGGAGTCGCATTAAATTTCCCAGGGTCCCAAACATGGTTATGATCATTTTACCTCTCTCACCCCACTAACTTGATTTAATTCCATCACCACTACAAAAAAAAAAAAAAAAAAAAAAAAAAAAAAAAAAAGGTCAGTTGTATAAGTGTGATGTGTGTATATGTGCACAAGTGTATTATATGTAAGTGTGCACAAGTGTCCTTAGATTAGAGAGTGCTAAGTGAAGAGTCATGTATAGGTGTGCATACAAGATAGAGTCATGTGTATGCAAGTGTCAAGTAGAGAAGCCAAGAGTCATGAGACTTGGCATAAGGAAAGGAATAGTCAAGTAACCAAAGAGTCACTCTACAATGGCTATATATTACTTCATGGGTGAATATAGCATACATAGCGATCATAGTGATCACAACGAGTATAGAGAGCTTTGTTATCACCATTGTAATAGATTTTTATGATACATTTGTAAGAGGAAGAGAAGTAATAAATATTGCATACATTTGAGTAGCTAATATTGTCAGTTGTGCTACATGCTTTGTACATGTATGATTCAGGCTATTACATTCATATTTTGCATATTAATGAATGCTATTTGATATATTATATGCCTTGATTTACATATTAGTTGGCTCATATTATTCTTATTTACATCATAATCTTGATATTACTATATTTTGGCTATCATAAATTTGATCTTGTGAATTTAATCCTATGAATTTACATTAATATTAAGGCTTAAAAAACCAGTAGAGAAAAGGAAATGGATTTTTTTTTAAATTCATAAAATACAAATGAGATTTTTAGAAAACCTTGAAAAATTCAATCCTAAAAGTAAGACATACATTTGATTATAAATGGAAAAACAAAAAAGGATTGGGTGCCAATGATAGGAATAATGGAATCTATAAATAATTTTTTCTCCTAGACCAAGCTTGCTAATACGAGAGAGATCCTCTTGATCCAAGTCTACCTATGATTTTTAATTAGAAAACCCTTCTTCCAATCTCACTATTAGCTTTTAAAGAACTCTTCTTAGTTACTTCAATCATAATTGCTTTTAAGATAAGCTGTAGAAGCCACATCATTGACAGAAAAAACAATTAATGGATATATACACCTACTTTGATACCTTTTTAAATTGTATTGTAATTTCTAGAAATGAATGAAATAAATACATTGCCCAGTATTCCTGAAAAGAAATACACAAAATATATAGGGTTGTTTATGAACACCAAATAATCTCACTATGAATGAATAGAATTACACATGAGGTATTTATACCCAGATACAAGTTACTTTAAGGTCAAGGTTATAAGACCAACCTTTAGGAATAAAATACAAATGCACCTTTTTCAAGGTTTACATGGGCCCAAATGGCTAATATGAATGATACAATGCAAACGTTATCTATGGTCTTAAGAAAAGCTTAACCACCACATATTCCAACAATGTGTACTACAATATAAACCCCTTCTATTTATTACTTATGAAAATATATCATCTACTTTTTAGAGTATCCCTATCGATTTCATGATAATTGAAGGTATTTGTAATTCAATATGTTTGAAAGTTCTTCTCATTTAAATTCTTTAAATTTTTTATTTTACCTTAATGTATATTTATGTTATAAAACAAAAAATCTAAAGAATTGAAATGAGAAGAATTTTAAAAATTTGTAAGGATACCTAGCATTTATTATTCAAAGTGATACATCATGTAATAAGCTACAAGATAGTGTGTAAAATATTTGTGATATTTTATTTAGCAGCCTTTGAATGACCCAAAAAATAATCGAAGAATCATCATTTCTATTACATCATCACCAATATCATTGTTTTCATCATAAATCCTAGGTAAAGTCAATGCACGAGGGATAAAAGAAAAAAAATAAATTACATTTTAAGTTCCCCATATATCATTAAATTATTTCCTTACCAATTCAAAAAAAATGCAATGTATAGCCACCTTTTGTCATCAAATAAACTAAAATATTATTTTCCTTTTCTTGTTTTCCTCTTTTAGTTGATCATATAAAATGCTATTATGTGCCAAGCATAAAAGCCTAATCTCATTTTCTTTTTTAGTATTTGTAGTACAATAACATTAAACTTATCACTTTAATTGAAAGACATAATCCAAAAAGACAAATAATTAAAAAAAGAACACATCACTTAAATCTTGTCTTGAAAAACTTATGATAAATTCAAACATAAGTTTTTGATAAAATAATAGATACGAGTTTTAAAATTCCCCCTCTCTCCTTCCAATAGTAGTAGCCTTTTTCAACCCATAGATTAGAACAATCTTCATCTTTGGATCTAGGTATATCTAAATTATTAGTAAGGGTCACTTAAAGGTTTTCCTTTCTCATTGACCCTCATTTATGCACATGATGAAAGAAAGGGCCACTTGGATGAAGGAAGAATCCATAAGAGGAATGGAATTTTTAGTTGATTATGGATAGGAATGGAATTTTTGGTTGATTATGGCAATAAATGGGAAGATCTCGATGGAGGTCTCTCTTTCCTCACCACATCTAATTATACCAACAATTGACATTAAGAAAATATTAGGTCAACACATGAAAGGGAATTTTATCTTTTAGATATTTCCTTTGTTTTCAAGTGATTTTTTTTTTTAGTTTTAGGATTTGAACTAACCACATGCTATTTCTCACATTAGTTGGATTTCTTTTCCATTTTTTAAATTTCTTTTTGGTAGGTTGGTGCTCTACTACAAAGGTTCAATCCATAACCAAAATATAATTTTTCATAATAGTTTCCACAAATTACATAAAGTTTAACATTCACCACAAGCCAAATGCAAGAGAGTATAGAAGCAAAATAAAAATATTGTAGTCTATGAAACCATGTTTACATCATGCATTTTTCTAAACAATTCCCATATCTCATGTATTCTCTCATATTTTGCATCTATATTGCAAGAAATTCCTAGCATGCCCTTATTTTCCCATTTATAAAACTTGAACCTCCTTGGAAACTCCACAAAAATTTCTACAAAATCATCATCTTGACTTCCCACATTTCTTGATGTTTCTAAGATACTTTTCTAACATTTCTTATCACTTTGAACCATAAAATATCCAAAGTTCAAGTTTTTAGATGTTTCATGGGTATTTGTATAGGGCCCATATGGGACACAATGACCCACTTGATACAATTGAATTACTATAAATAAGCTCTAAATTGAGGAAAAAGAGAATAAAATTATGATGACTTGAAAATAATTATAGGGTGTAGAATCTAGAACAAATGACACACTCTTCAATGACAAAGAGGAATTGAAGCACATATGGATTCACTAACTTGGTGAAGCAAAACAAAAGAAAGAAGTGAAGGATTTAGATTTTTTTTTTGCATTCTAATGTTTAGTTTGTTTCTTCCAAAAAAAGAACACCATACAAGGGGGAAAACAAAATATTGGGATGTTGATCCCAAAAGTCTTGACTTATAATATTTTCATGGCTACCCCTAATCTTGAGGATGATGAAAGTCCTCATACACTCGCTATTCAAATCATAAGAGTTGGATCTTCTTAAATTTTTGGTAATGGTTTTTAATGATTTTCAAGATTAAGAACTATATTATAGTGCATCTCATGCATATTAGTTTTGCAAGGCATATAGAGCCTAATCCATAAAGCTTGAGCTTTAACATTAGCCACTATACACTATATGGAACTTAATTTTTTAATGTGTTTTCACCCATTCGTGATATTGTTAATTTAATGTTATCTCAAATTTTAAAACTATTACATATTTTTTAAATTAGAAATTTCCTTTATCACTTGTGTGTTTCTAAATGATTTGAGGACTCATATTTCCCAAGGCATTTCCATTTTGAAAACTTTACCCATTTCCAAGTTTCATGCAACATAGTTTTGCTTACATGTCTATTAGAGCACTAACAACCACAATGTCCAAAGAAAAACCATTTCCAATTATTCTTTGATGGATGCGCATACCTTAGTTGGAAAAATCGTAACTCAACAAAAACTAAAAGATCTAATTTTGGAGAGTCCTCAACAACTAGGAAAAACTCAATGAAAAGCTTGACAAAATACTAGGAAAAATATCAAAGAAAATAACTTAATTCACAAAAAGTGTATTTAAAACAAAAACTAGAGAATCAAGAAGTCAATTTTCTATTAGATTCTCACAAATAAAATACAATTACAATTCCTAATCATCACAAACCAACAAAATACAACAAATGAAAGTAGTTTTAAATTGCTCATTACTTTCCCTTCCTTATCCTTGAATCAAATGCTTGGATAGGTTGTTGAAGCTTCTCAGACATAGGATCTTTCATTTCTTCCAATTCTCAAGCATGTTTTGGTTCATCCATCAATATGTTCATATCCTCCTCAGTGAACATAGTATCCTCCTTTGATTCATCAACAACCCACTATGAAAGTGGATTTCATCAACATTTTTGACCCCTTCCACTTTTTTAACACAAAGCTAAAAATTTTGTATTGGATGAAGATAGGGTTATTAAGGCACTCTTGGATATCTATTGCATTATTTGGTGTATATGGCCTCAAGTAGAGACCAATTATTCTCACACCCAAAAACACTACACTAATTCAAAATGTAGATGGAAATCCTTTGAAGGTTTGACATTATAGCACCATAATATTCCCACCAAAATGTGCAAAAATATTTTTTTTATAAATTATACAATTATCTTTATGATTTTGTAAATTACAGGTAAAGTTCAATTAAATAGGTTTAATAATTTAAAACTTTTATCTAGCAAGGACTGCATTGATTGAATACAAAAAGGAAATGAAAACAACCTCTCTTGATACATTTTGTACATTTGTAACTTAGTGGGGATAAGACGATGCTTGTTTGCATCATCTATCATCTTCTCAACACAAGCGTATAAGTCATATTGGACTTCTTTGTCATCGTGAAAATATTCACTTAAAAATAACTTGGGGTTCAAGATGTATCCCATGGAATGAATATGTTTATGGAGGTACCTCATCCATCTCTTATTGTTAGCTTTTGAAGCTATAAACTTAAAGGAAATGCAACCACAAGTAGTAAAATAAGCATACAATATTATAACTATGATAATGGTAATATAATATGCAAGTAAATAGCATAAGAAACTTTTGAAATAAATTATGAAATAGCTATTAATGAAATCTAACAAAAATGAAATCTTCATACAAAATATGGAGAACTCTAATGCTCCATTCTTCATGCTCTACATGGTGACTAACTTACTCTATCACTCAACTATACTATTCTACTACAATGCCTCACATTTCTCTACAACAAAGGCCAATATATAATGGAGTATGACTCTTGGTATTCCATCTTCCTATGACTCACTATATTCCTATTCTAGACTCATGTACATGTGGACAACATGCACATTTACATCATTGCACATTCTAATAATACTTGTGCATTTATTACATTGCATTAAGTAAATACTCAAACACTAATCTAAGATAAACTCCTAATCTAATCATGTACCCAAGATGGTACATTAACATGTACCAAATAATGTAATATATTCCAACACTTATCAATAATTTATCAAATAGGATAGTATTCGTGCTTATCTCCTCCAAAGTAATTTTTGATGACCTTGTTTGCCCTCAATGGCCTCATATAAATATCCCATTGGCAATTTATCTCATTCTACAAGGCAAAGAACCTTAACCAAAGGTTTCATCACCTAAAATTGGACGATGAGAATTTATCATTTAATATTAATAGTAATTCATATATAAATTTGTCTAAAAATTATAAATCTAAATTTGTAAGTTTTAATTAAATTCAAAACATTGAAAAAAATACGAAAACAAAAAATTTAGATTCTAGGAAAGATAAATATTTTTAACTTTAATGTATTTATTTTCTTATGAATTGACATAGCTAGGGTAATTTTTTCTAAAAAATGAATCATCTTTTAGAAGCCATATCTTTGCATAGACTTGTCTGATTCAGATGTTATTATGCTATTTTATGTGAAATTTGAAGAGCCTTGAAATAAGTGTCCTTTCAAAAGAATCCAAGCAGTATTGAGGAAGATATGACCATGTGAAGATAGTCATCTAAAACAAGGGCAGCGTTAGGGTAATTTTTTCTAGAAACATGTATCATATTTTAGGAGCCATATCTTTGCCCAAGGTTGTCTAATTAAGATGACTCTTGGACCAATTTATACAAAATTTGAAAAGCTTTAAAATGAGTGGTCATTTGAAGGAATTTGAGTAGTATTGAGGGAGATGCGACCCTATGAAGTCAACCATTCAAAACAAGGGTAATGATAATTTTTTAAGTCACAAGAAATAAAATTGCAGATTTCTATCAACCAAGGTTTAGATGATGGGAGGAGCAATTGAGGGTTGGGGAATCAACAAGGCAAAACATTTTGTCTAGGCATAGAATTTTTCAACTAAGTTTCATTTATCCCTTCATTTTCTTAGAAGTTTTACATTCATATTATTATAGGTTTATTTTCAAATAATATAATTGTTATAGGATATACTGGTAAATTTTAGTAGATATCGAGTTATAGTTTCCTTTCCATGAACTAATTTATAGCTAAATCCTTAGAATCATCCCTAGTAGTAGAGGTTAGGGAGGGCCTCATAGAGTAGCAATCCTTATTGCTCAAATATAAGGTAGTCATTGGTAAATTTAATGAGTCTTGTCCAAGGGCTTTGGATTTAAGAAAATGGATTGATAAGAGATGGAAGTCTCTAGGAGTGAGTCTATCCTTTCTTCCCAAAGGTTTCTTCCTAGCTATTTTTTGTTCCAAGGAGGAAAGAGATTTTTTGGAGTTCATGTGTTGCCCATTCCATTGATTGTCTTTAATGAGATAAAGAACATTACTAGATACATCTACAACCATACATGGGTGCTCAACTTGATAAAAGAGTACAATGTTGAGAGGAACATTCTTTGCCTAGGTGTTACTCAATTCACCTCCAACTTTATCACCTTATAGCAACTTCAAGCTATATCACTTGATTTTAAGAGGACGTTTGTCAGTAAGTAATGTTATACCTTGTCATATTTTAAAAAGGAGGAGGTGCAAAGAGTCTTCCACAAATAAATTTGACAAGGCATTTTGGACACGTGTGCAAGAAATAATCAAGGTTATTAATTAGCTTTCTAGAATCTAATTTTTCTTTTATTGGAGAACATGGGGTTGTTCTTAGGTCCCCCATCCTTGACAAATCACAACTCTCTTCTTTAGAGCTTATGATTTTACAAAAATATGTAAAACTCAGCAACTAGTTTATTATTGTATTGCACAGTTTAAATAATGAGTTACACAGCCGGGAATAGAACCCGACGGAACAGATCTGTTACGCAGTTGTAACAGACATCTAAATAATGTAAAGGACAAAGTACGTTAAGAATACAAAGTACGCTAACATCCCCCTTTATTACATTATTTGGGTAATGTAATAACTAATAGCTATACTAGACTACTAACATCCCCTTACATTATTTTGCAATACAAAGTGAGCTGCGAAACAATTCAAATTTGACACGTCCAAGTGCCTTAGTGAAAATGTCCGCAACTTGAGCATCGGTGGGAATGTGCTTAAGCTGAATTCGGTGCTTTGGAACTTCATCTCGAATGAAATGACATTGTGTGTCAATGTGCTTTGTTCTTTCATGATGGACTGGATTCTTGACGAGGTTCGAACACCTCGATTGTCGCAAAACAAGTGTATTGGATATTTTGATGGATGGCCCATACTTGTCAGAATGCGACGTAACCATATCACTTCGCACACAGCTTCACGTGCGGCGCGATATTCTGCCTCTGTTGATGAAATAGCAACCACCTGTTGCTTCTTGCTGTGCCAAGAGACAGGACCGGATCCCAGATGAAAAATGTATCCAGAAGTTGACTTGCGATCATCAAATGATCCGGCATAGTCGGAGTCCGTGTATCCTTGCAAGAAGAATTTGTTGTTCCTCTTGTATTCTAGGCCATATTCCATAGTACCACGGACATAGTGAAGAACACGTTTTGTTGCTTTCCAATGAGTGGTCTTAGGCTCCTGCATGAACCTCGAAAGATAGTTGACAGCAAATACGAGATCTGGCCTAGTATTGGTCAGATATATGAGACTCCCAATCAGCTGTCGATAGAGAGTACCATCTACCTGAGGTGAGTCATCATATCGCGATAACTGAAGTCCATTCTCCATTGGAGTTGCCATTGGCTTGCAGTCAGTCATGCGATATTTATCCAGCAATGTCTTGGCATACTTTTTCTGAGACACTTTGATGGAGTGCTCCTTCTGGCTGAATTCCAGACCAAGACAGTAATGGAGAAGTCCGAGATCTGTCATCTCAAAATATTTGCACAAGTTTCTTTTGACGATAGAGATCATAGTTTCTGAACTCCCTGTAATGAGCGAGATCATCCACATAGAGTACAAGCAACACTATCTCAGAACCCTGTTTCTTGAAATAGAGGTTTGCATCTGACGGACATCTCTTAAATCCATGCTGCATAAGGTGATTGTCCATTTTTATATACCAAGCTCGAGGAGCTTGTTTCAGACCATACAAGGATTTGACCAATTTGCAAACTTTCTGCTGTTGGCCTTCCACTTCAAATCCTTCGAGCTGAGTCATATAGACTTCTTCTTGGAGATCACCATTTAGAAAGGCACTTTTGACATCCATTTGGTGAACTTTCCACCCATATTGTGCTGCCATAGCACACATAACCCGAATTGTGGTCATCCGAGCAGTAGGTGCAAAAGTTTCCTCATAGTCGATGCCTTCCTTTTGAGCATAGCCCTTTGCAACAAGTCGGGCCTTATGCTTATCAATTGTTCCATCTGCCTTGTACTTGACTTTATATACCCATTTGCAGCCAATAGGTTTCTTTCCATGCGGCAGATCAACAAGCTTCCAAGTTTTATTCTTCATCAGAGACTCATACTCTGTATCCATAGCGGCCTTCCACTGAGGCTCACTGAGAGCATCTTGCACTGATGCAGGTTCAAGACTATCTATGGTAGACATGAATGCCCTGTCATCATCAATATCCATATCCTCTACTTCTGCACTTGGAGTCACAGAAAGTTCCTCAAAAGATTGACAAAGATCATCAACCTCACCAGTTTCTCTGGCTTCTCTTTCCTTTTGAGCCATACTGCGTGTACGAGGTCTATCCAAATTCAAATTGGGAGGAGTGGATAAATTTGCATCTCTGATTGTATTTGTACACCATTTAGGATTCTTCTTCGGTGGTGGTGAAGAAGATGTAGAAGGACCTCCTGTCTCGTGTTGACGAAGGAATCTTCTCTTCCTTAGTTTCCACAATATCTTGGTGTACTGTAGATGTGCTCTGTGATGTGAAAGCTTCATCAAAGACAACATCTCTGCTGATATGAATTTTCTTGGTCAAAGGATCTATCAACCGATATCCTTTAGAGTGCTCAGAATATCCAAGAAAAATACATCTCAGTGTTTTCTCATCTAGCTTCTTCCTTTTCTCTTTCGGTATGTGCATGAAAGCTTGACACCCGAAAATACGTAGATGAGATATGGAGGGTTTTCGACCACTCCATGCTTCCTGTGGAGTCATTCCTTTTAGGGCCTTTGTGGGTGCCCTATTCAACAGATACACTGCAGTGGTGACAGCTTCTGCCCAATATTGTTGCCCAAGAGTAGCTCCTGTGAGCATACAACGAACCATTTCCATGATAGAACGGTTCCTTCTCTCAGCAACTCCATTTTGCTGAGGAGTATAGGCAGTTGTTAACTGTCTCTTGATCCCATGCTTATCTAGGAATGCAAAAAATTCATTAGAGGTAAACTCTCCCCCTCGATCTGAGCGGAGGGTTTTGATAGAAGCCCCTGACTCCTTCTCAACGGATTTCTTGAACTGCTGGAAGAATGCAAAAGCTTCAGATTTCAGTTTGAGAAAGAAAACCCACATCTTTCGTGAGTAGTCATCTACGAATAACTGAAAGTACCTCTTCCCTCCAACACTGTTGGGTGTGAAAGGACCGCATAGATCGGTGTGAATTAGCTCCAGAGGTTTTCGTGCTCTTGTAGAGCTCTTCTCAAATGGTACTCTATGTTGCTTTCCTGCTAGCGATCGAGCACACTGGCAATGTGGCGAAAAGGGAAGGAAGACCCTTTACCATCTCATACTTGCTGAGCTCAAGTAAGTAGCCGGAACTAAGATGCCCATATCTCTTGTGCCATAGGGAAGTTGCCTCCTTGGTAGAGACAGTCATGGCAACATGTGGAGTAGAGATAGCATCTAGTGCAAATAAGCCATGCTTATATGAAGTTGTTGCAATCTGCTTACCCTTCCTGGTAATAGTACAACACTTCTTTCCATTCTCAACACGAAAGTTGACAACCATATTTCTGTCCAGGATTTGTGTCACTGACAACAAATTGTTAGCCAATCCCGGAACATAGAGGACTTTGTCAATCTGACACTTGCCATCAGGAAGAGTGACTGAAACTGTACCCTCTCCCTGAACCCTGTAGGTTTTATCATCAACAATGGTGACAGGTTTGCCCTCTTTGGCCTCAAATGATTCAAACCACGATCTGTCGCCGGTCATATGTTTGCTAGCTCCAGAATCGACATACCAAATAGGATCCCTCTGAGTGGAATCTGTGGTAGTCATGAGCACCTTGTGTGCCCATTCAGAATCTGAGTCAGATTCTTCAACAACAACATTCACCTGGGGTTGCTTGTTCTTATTTTGTGGTTTGTTTTGGCCTTTCTGCTTGTTCTTATGCCAACACCTGTTGGTGTCATGGTTGTCTTTCTCACAGATCTTGCACCACCTCTTCTTCTGTTGAGGTTGTTTGCCTTTTCCTTTCGTATCCTGTTGAGAATTTCCTCCTTTTTGAAAGTTGCCTCCTTTTTGCCCATTACCTTTCTTCCTAGAACCCTGCTTGTTGGTGTATAGGGCTGTATTGGAAGAATCATCCTTGTGAAGTTGGCGTGCCTCCTGTTGTTGAAGCAGATTGACCAACTCGATGTAGGTAATTTGTCGTTGAGACACCTGGATGGAGGTTATCAACATATCAAATGAAGAAGGTAAAGCTCTCATCACAAGTGAAATGAGAAGCTTTTCGTCCACAGTATCTCCGAGAGAACTCAATTTCTCTTTCAACTCAGACACTCTGCACAGAAAGAGTTCAACTGTTTCACCCTGCCTCAAACTCAGGTTATGAAGTTGTTGTTGAAGATGAAGAATGGTGGATTCATTCTTCCCCTCATAGATGGTTCTAAGGGCATCCCATGCCTCTTTACCACTTGCTTTGTCAGCTATATGAGGTTGCACTTCATCTGAAACAGCAAACAAAATGAGCACCTTTGCTCTACTGTCTTTCTTGTCAAAAGCTATCTGATCTGCTGAAGGACCTGTGGATCCTGCTGTTGGTGAAGGCCTAGTTGCTACTCCAGTAACAATATCCCACAAATCTTCCATTTGGAGAATAGCCTTCATCTTATGTTTCCATGGTGTATAATTTGGACCTTTCAATAACTGATGCGGATCAGTCATCAATTTTGCAACAGCGGCCATAGTGAAGGTTCCTTATATCACCAAATTGGTCCCCCTTTCGATATACCTTTTGCTAGGCCAATATACCGTACAAAATACCCGCCCTTACGTGAGGGAAACTATAGGTATTTAGAAAGATCAACAAAAATCACCCGCCCTTACGTGAGGGAGACTATAGGTGAGTTTTAGAGATCATACGATACGTGGAACATAAGCGGTACTGAAAGGGAATCGCCTTGTTGATGGCACCTACCATAGAAGATTCTTCTCATGCGTGGGGCGTAACTTCCCCTAAACACTATGAAGAATACTTCGTCGGGATTTACGCCTAAACACAAGTGCGATAAAGGGTAGTGGATGGAGTAAAAAAATGCAAAAATGGCGTACTTATTCCTCCCCGACGATTTATAGAGAACAAGCTCAGACGTCGTTATAGCAGCTATATTAGGCGGCGGATACAGTAGCCAAATCACGACAGCTTTACCTGTAAGTGCTGGCCAGAGGTATCACAAATACCGAACACTGCAGTGCAATAAAATTGCACGGATGGGTTTTATATTCCGGGGACTTAGGGAGTGTTTTGATTTTAATTTTTAATGTTATAGTGCAAAAATGAAATATGCAACATACAACAAAAAAAATTGCCCACAAGAATAACCCACAAGGTGTCGGTCACTGCCGAAAATGCACCTTTTACAATGCCAAATTGCTATTTTTCGAAAAATTACTCACTATCCCCCTTTGATTTTTGAAAAAATATCCCCCCTTAAAAAGGCTTTCTTTAACAAAGCATTTTAATAATTATTATAAATTTAAAATTAAAATAAATAATTTTAATTTATATAGTTTTTAAACTTATAAAAAAATAAATTAAAATTAAAATTTTAATTTATAAAGTTAAAAAACTATATTAAAAAAAATTAAAATTAAAAATTTTAATTAAAAAAATAATAATTAAAAAAATGACTTTGCAAAAAAATATTATACCTTAGGGGGGCGTCGGCGGGATTCGAACCCCCGACCTGTAGGCTCCCTGAGCCTTACCGCACGGCTCACTGCCAAGTGAGCTAGCGGGCTGATCCGAAGGGATCACTGGAGCCCTCCTTTTTCAACCTCGGGATGCTCCTCCTCTGCAACTCGCGGGCGCGGCTTTGCTTCGTCGCGCGTTCCTCCCTCGCACTGCGTTTTTTTTTTTTTTTTTTTAAAAACAACTTCGCCCCGGCTGCTTCCGCCTGCAACTCCGTCCTCCAACCGGAAAAAAAATTTCTTCTTCCTCTGCGGCCAAACAACTTCGCCCCGGCCTGCAAGTCCGTCCTCCAACCGAATAAATTTTTTTTTCTAACCGGGGAGGAAAAAAAAAATTCCCTCTCGCGCGGGTTTTGGGGGGGGGGGGGACGGATTGAAAAAAAAAAAAAAAATCGGCGCAAAAAATTGCCGGGGGGGGGGGTTTATACCCCGCGTGGGCGCGCGCGGGAGGGGGGGGATTTTAAATTCCCCACTTCCCGCCTGACGCGACCTGCGCGCGGGGGGGAGTGGGGGGGGGCTTCCGTCCCCCTTCGACGACGCAGCGCGCCGACCTGACGTCGCTGCGCGTCCTCGGCCCCCGACCTGTAGGCTCCCTGAGCCTTACCACACAGCTCACTGCCAAGTGAGCTAGTGGGCTGATCCGAAGGGATCACTGGAGCCCTCCTTTTTCAACCTCGGGATGCTCCTCCTCTGCAACTCGCGGGCGCTGACGCAGACTGCTCTGCGCAGGCTACGCTCTAAAAACGCACTGCGCGGGCTCCCTCGGTGCAATCGCTACGCAATTTTTTTTTTTAATAAACTTCTTCGCTACAATCACTCGACAGGGACATCACGTCCCCGAGAGAGAAATAAAAAAAATTTAAAAAATCGCTCTCTCCTCCGCCTCTCGCTGCTCCCTGCTCGTCGCTGGCTCTGATGCCATGTAAAACTCAGCAACTAGTTTATTATTGTATTGCACAGTTTAAATAATGAGTTACACAGCCGGGAATAGAACCCGGCGGAACAGATCTGTTACGCAGTTGTAACAGACATCTAAATAATGTAAAGGACAAAGTACGTTAAGAATACAAAGTACGCTAACAAAATATTCAATTCTCATCTCAATTGATTTGCTATAGCTAGATACCTACATTTTTTTCATAAAAAGTCTAAATTTTTTATTTTCATTTTCTAGATCTTCAATTTTCTTTGTAAATACAAATATTTCAAAATTTAGCATCCTTCTTTTAAAAATATTCCTTCAATAGCCTTCATAATACCAAAAATCCACCTCTACTATCTATGCATTACATCTTAGTAGAGTAATATTTCCAAAATTTCATGCTATCATAGTCCGCTTTACCATATTTGGATTGCTAGTTTCCTTCCTGAAGCAAAAGTGCAACCACAAGAATTGTAATAAATTGTTTATATGAAAACATATTAATGTTATAAAATACAATAAATATTACCAGTGGAAAACATTAAAGAAAATCTTAATCATTATTTGATTTAGGTTATCAACATTTTCTTGCCAGCTTCAGCTAAACTTACTACTTCCTCTAACTATAGAAAAAAGAATTTAACTTTAGGATCCTCTATTTAAACCCCTTTATTGGCTAGACGATATGCACATATGCTCTCTTCCCTTGATGTATCTGTAAACCTAATTTCTTCAAAATCTATAGCAAGGTCTTCTATTTCAATAATTATCTTTTGTATGTTCCATGAAGCCTTTGCTTTTCTCAAAATTGCTTTTATTAATGTAGAGTAGCAAAAACCATACACCTAAACATGTAATACAAAATCAAATTGATAAACATAAATTATGTAAACATCGAATGACAAAGAAATATACAAAACGATGTCCTTATCATTGATATTTGAAAGTATTCTTTACAAAGTGGTTACAACATATCCCTCTTAGGGATTATACCAATTGATACAAATTACAAAATGAGACCCAAAAGGGTAGGTGTAATCCGCAGTTTTTGCTCTCTCAAAACTGATTATGGAGGGTTTCTTTGCGACCTTCGCTTGATGATGTAAATATTGAAGGATATTTATGATGATTAGCTCCTGTGGAAACCTGAGATATGCACACAAAAGAACTTACAAGAAATTAGTAGCAAATGTGAAAGCTCTCAAGATGAGGTCCATTTCCATAATATACAAATGAAAGGAAATACTGAAAACAATAAAGAAATGCATGTAAAACTGAATGAAAATATGCTAAACTGTGTTAAAAATCAAATATAATGCTATTAAAGCTAATCTAAATGAGAAAATATAGTAACTAAAATGTCACCGAGAGGCCATAATAGGGTATGAAGATCAACTCTGTTAGTCGTTAGAGGATCTAGCGACTACGCCTGAGTCACTTCGGGGCAAATCGGTCGTTGAACAGTGAGATTGTTTTTCATGCTCAATGCGGGACGATGTCCAATTTGTCTATCAAATGGGCTGATGTTATTGGTGCATTTGTGAGGAATGACTTAATGAGCACAAAATCAAGATGATTGATGGGGGAAAATTGTGGGATTTGCTCTTCAAGCTCCAATGGACTCCATTTATGCAAATGCAAGCTTCATGTTGGGATTTGGGTAGAAAATTGTTGCATATGAGAGAAGGTTCTCTCTATTCCTCAAACTGACAGTACTTCATTGCATTAGAATGATATCTCTTTTATGAAGGTAAAGGGATCTTCTTATAGAATTCCTCAATGGTATTCTTGGCTTCCTTGAGAAGACAAGAAGCGGTTAAGATCAAGAAGAGCATAGAACATTCGAGAAACTTCCTACAACTATTCAAAAATATCGTTGAGCTTGGATGGTTGTTGAAACTAAATTTAGTTCAGCTCGGTATCCCACACTTATTACAGGTGCGACCATCAAGATGACAGTTGAGACTGTGGGCTATCATAGGGCATGGTAGCCTCTGTGAGGCTATTGAGGGGGACAACGACTACTAGGAACCCATCAAGGAGTATAATAATCTAGGTTGTAAAGGGATATTCCTTCTTGCTAAAGTGATAAAAATTATTGTTAAGCCCTGAGGCTTCCCTAAGGGGGTCATATGGCCTGAAAAGGTGTCCATATAAGCAGTCTTCTCAAAGTGACATGTTTTAGGTGTCTATAGATGCCCCTTTTTGGGATGTGTTGTGTGAACACATAACCCTAGGCATAAATATATAACCTAAAACCAAATTGGAAATTGATGTTGATCATTTATTTAGTTAATATAAAATACCCTATTCATGAAATAGCATGCATCGTTGAATCATTACTTCAAAAAAATTGAAGAAATTGAGTTCTTGGTAAACTTTTCAACCATGGACTAAACACAGGGGTCTACAGACATCATGTTTCAAGCATACCAAGTATTTGTTTGGTTGAAAATTTTACTTGTTTTTTACCCCAAGTAAGGGCATGATTATCTTTGGTAATGATTCGCGGATGAACGTAATTAACATGATTAAGTGTTTGATTATTGACTTAGATTATGAATGTTGTGATTATGACTACCCCCTCAAGAGACACGTGGATGAGGAGATGAAAATGATGAAAGTGGTGAGTCACTTGACCAAGATGACTTGATTGAATTGACCAAAGGTATAAGCTTCTTTGGAGTATTTTAGATTTTGGCCAAAGGAAACTAGGTGTCTTTGGAACATTTTGAGCTTGACCAAAGGAAACTAGGCATCTTTGGAAACTTTTGAAATTTGACCAAAGGACTTGGGTGTATTTGGAGTCTTCAGAAATTTAGATAGCGAGGCAAAGGGTGTAACCTTTTGGAAACTTGAAAATTGATTGATGAATTTATTGAATGTGAGGCAAAGGGTGCAACCTTTTGAAAACATAGCAACTGATTTGTTATTATTATATGCAAGTAAAAGGGTATAACCTTTTGGAAACCTGGCAACTAATTGATGAATTGATTGAATGTGAGGTAAAGGGTGCAACCTTTTGAAAAGCTAGCAGTGGATTGATTGATTTGATTGAATGCGAGGCAAAGGGCACAACCTTTTAAAACCTGGCAGCTGATTTGTTATAATTATATACAAGGTAAAGGGTTCAACCTTTTGGAAACCTGGAAACTGATTGATTGATTAGTGATTTGGAGAAAGTATGCTACTAATAATACCCCAGTTGATGTAAATATGTCTATGTGACTAGAAATTGTGAGATTTTTTACCATTAGATGTGATTAAATGTCCAAATTAAATCTCATGATGTTGAACAAATGATTGCATTTATTGCCATTTGGAGGTTATCCTAGACCATGTTTTCTTGTCCTTCCTTCATAAATTCAGTGAAAGTGATTATGATTTATCCCAAGAATTCTCCTAGTCCTAGGATAATGGCAGGGTGACTCTCTATGGGCTTACCTTCAAAGTGAACATCCAAATGCTTGTCAAGGTGATAGAGTTGCCTAACGATGGTGACATCATTCATTAAGATAAACACTCCTTACCAACGAAACTAGGCCACTTCAAACATAAAGGAAAACATATGGTGAAAGAGAAAAGAGGCATCATAAGGAAGGCTCTTCCAGTGCCTTGGAATAGGGTAATGGTCCCTATTATGCAGTTTTTCACCATCGAAGAGCTCAACCTTCCTCTCAGAAGCTTCCACTTAGCATTTTTGAATTACCTGTGCAACATCAATAGCATCAATGTCCCTGAGTACCTTTTCAGATCAATGGAGCTATCGATCGAGAGTGTCAGGGAGGGCACCTATACTTACTCGAAACACCAAGGTCTCCACTTGATCTTGTACAAGCACATATTATAGAAGGAAGCCCAAAGGGCCACTCTTTTTGTTGTTGGCAGCCTCGTAGATCCTTTTGCTTCGACTACCAACCAAGGGAGCCCCCAAAAGGACATTTCGAGTGATGGAAAGGCAGAGAAAGGTGCTTCTAGGTTAGCCAAAACCAAGAAAAGGTTAATCTTCTGTTCTTCTACTGACACTCTATTTTCTTCTTATCGTTGCTTATCCAAAGGCAAGGCTTCTAGGGAGAAGCAAAAAAATATTATTGTCATTGATCCAGACAAGGAGACCCCTAACGAGTCTCCCACAAAACATAAGAAGTTGAAACCTCTAGATGCTCTCGGGTGACTGCTCTCTCTTAATGATGTTGAATACCCTTGCGGGATTTCAACCCAGACTAAGCAGAGAGCTAATCTTAACAATCCCATGGCCAATCTATATGACTTGATCAATTTGTCTTTGACCCTTCTCCTGCAAGTTGTTAAGGTGGTCACCAATATTAGGCAGCAGGATGCTACTACCCTGGTCTCAGATGGTGAACAAGGTGTTGAAGTTGACGAGAAGGATCCTATTGAGACCTCTGAGCAAATAAGGTCTCTTTGGCCACTTTGTTTTGGCTGGTTTGCCTTTGTGTTGGCTTTAGCAATTTTCATGTGCGTCTCGGGGAGGTGGTCTCTTGTTTTTGCTATGTATCCCTTAGTAGTTTCTCTTTTTGTTCGTCTTGCTAAGGTCATCCCTGTTGGATGTGTCTCATCCTTTGTCGAGGAAATACTGTACGACAGGCACAAGAGGGTAGGAGGAGTGGAGCTCCTCACGAGGAGGGCGAAGCCCTCCCCGGGGTGTCGGGGGTTCGGAGAGGGCGGTAGCCCCCTCGCCAGCCACGCCGAAGGCGATTTACGGCAACATCGAAAAAAAAATTTCCCCCTTTTTTCGAAGCGATTGTCGGGATTCCCACGGTTGGTGGGTGGTTGGTGGGTGTGGGTGGTTTAGCCCACGGTATTGTGCCCATTGTATTCTAATATCACATAGTGGTTTAGGGTTGTGAGAGTTTCCTTTATATTTTATTGTAATGTCCCATTTTCGTGCAAGAAAGGAAAATAATAATATTAAGGAGGAGTGGCTCTTGTTGTGCTGGAGTAGCCCACATCGGGTGAACCAGGGTAAATCTCGTGTGTCATATGTGCATTGTGTGGTGTCATTTCTTCTAAGTTATTTATTTCTGCATTATTTATAGAATAAGTTTCTGTAGATCTCTTCAATCCCTTCGATGATAGCCTCGCTTTGGTTTTTTTAATGTAAAAGGTTTGGGACCCCTTTCAAAATCCCTTTTTCTATCAATAAAAAAAATAACAATTTCAACATAGTTTTGTCTTACTTAGAAGCAAATTGTTGATGTGCTCACTAAATCACTTAGATCTAATAATTTTATCATAATTAGAGAAAAACTTTGTGTTATTCCCAATTTGATTAGTATGCATGTTTTATAAGTTATATATGACTTTTATTGAGGCCACTCCCATCAAAATAACAAAACATTACATTGCTCTCAATATATTGGTGCCTGGTTAATTAAACCACATCAAGCTTGTGTTTCTATCAAAGATATTTTTCATCTTCAAACTATTATGTTTTCCCAATCAACTCTTTAATATTATTTATTATTATGTATATTTTTTAATGAGTTTACACTGATTATTATGAGGGGTCCCGGTCCCCTCATACTGAGTCAGGTTTGAACCTTGCACCTCACCACTACAGTAAGCTTGCAGCTCCACTGAGTTTAAACAAGTTTTTATGAGGGTTCCCAATCCCCTCATACTGAGTAGGGCTTGAACCTTGGACCTCTCAAAAAGAGGCTAAAGCCCTTACCACTACAGTAAGCTTGCAGCTCCAATGAGTTTACATAGGTTTTAATGAGGGTTCCTGGTCCCCTCATACTGACTGGGGTTTGAACCTTGGACCTTTAAAAGAAAGGTCAAATCCCTTACCACTGCAGTAAGCTTGCAGCTAAAATTTGAGTTTACACGGGTTTTTATGAGGGGTCCTGGTCCCCTCATATCGGGGTTTGAACTTGGGTCTCCTGGATGAAAACCCAAGGACTTACCACTATGGTATCCCTCACGGGTATAGGTATATGCAATTACAATATAATAAAGTATATTTATGCAATTACAATATAATAAAGTATATTTTTGCTTCTACATGTATTCTTCTCTCTTTAATGTCATTTGTAAATCTTATGATGTATGCTTTGTACTTGTTCATTAAATTAAAATGTAAGCAGATTTAGACCCTTATTACAAAGGATCAACAAGTAAGCACGACAATACGACTCTAGATCCTTTGATGGCAGATTGGGTACGATAGTAGCCGAAGAAGGAACAAGATGAAATTGAGGCAATCATAGATTCTAGAGTGGCTCGAAGGATCAAAGACAAAATATTTTGAGCATCTAGTTAAGTGGAAGAATCCGAAAGTTGAGATGGACATGGATAAATGCTTCCAAGCTTGCTAAATACAAAGTTTTCGTCGAAGATTCCCAAAAATGTTCATGAAAAATTTCCTTTACCCAATGAGTATGTGGAAGCACTCGAAAATCAACCATCTGGTGGCCAACCATTGAGCAACCAAGAGGGCTAACCTTCTCAATAACCGTTTCAATAGCTGCACTCCACAATTAAATATAAGGTCGTTTAACGTCTATTAGAAGAGAGGTGGCAAAGTTGAAGAGAGCGGAGAAGCTTTGAAGAGAAAAGAGAAGAACTACTGATGGAATGAAAGAGTGCAGACTTGAGGAATGAGTAGGGGAAGAGCTTAAGAAGCATAGGATTTATTTTTATTTGTGTATTTCCATTTTGTTGTGGCTGCATAGGCAATTTAATAAAGTTTCCAAATACTTTTTTTAATTCTAATTGTGTTATATAAAATACTATTATGTTGTGTTGTTGAGTGTGTTGCCATAACATGACACGCAAAAGTGCAGGTGACTGCCTAAGGTTGCAAGAGAAGCAATTGAGGGAGTACCGAAAGGGATTCTTATCGAGGGTGATTGCCATTCACTAAGGCCATGTGATAACCGTCTCAATAAAACACAAAGAACGAGTATTTGAAATGAGATGTCAAATATTGAGAAGTGTCATTCAAATTAAACAAAAGTATGCCATGCGAAATTGATGACTTCTAAATAATCTTATCGTTAGCACACCATACAATTGAACGATCTTGTTCAAGTCGTCCAATTTGAAAGAATTTGTCCTTACGAATTGATTGTTGGACAAATTGGATTGTCATACTCTAGAATATCATTGTTCAAAGAAAATTTACTGTCTCATAGGACACTGACTTAATACAATCACGATTCAAAGGCAAAGTTGTCCTTTGTGACGACTGCAACAGCCCTTCTTTAACATTTATTGTTTGTTGAGTGTTTTCCATTTCCTTCAAGTATTTCTCCTTTCATGATCGTGATTCTTCAACCTCCTTCTCCAGATCTTCACTATAAAGTTGTATACGATTCCTGAAAAATAGTTCAGTACCATCACTCATTGTATTAAAAAACAAGGCTTTCACAAATACCCCATCGATATACCTAGGAAGTTACATTCACCTGGACAATATGATGTCAGCAATCAACAACATTGTCTATTTGTACAAATATATATATTTTTTAAAAGTAGGGTTTTGAAAGGTTTACCCTTTCCCTTTTACATCAATTTAGTCACATTGAGCTATTTGGTGCCATCGAGATTTGAACCTTGTGTGGGCTACATCAACTATTTGTCCCAATTGTTGAACCAAGAACCTATTGGCCTATTTGTACAACTATTTAATAACAACACTTTTTGAGAAAATAAAATGAACCATGGTAATTTTCTACCACTGAAATCTGAAAGCATGCACCATGTCATTGTGCAAGACTCTTTACATCTTGTGTTACTTTGCATCACCAATAATCTTCACAAGAACATTTTCCATTTTTCAAATGATGGAATCTGTTTGCATCCCTTACAACAATGTCCCTTGCAACAATCTTAGAGATAAACTTGGTTGCAGTATGGCAGTCACCACATACTCGAAGGTTCTTCACAACTCTAATAATGGTTCTGGGGGAGTCTTTAACAACCTGAATGCAATTGCCAATTTTTCGCTATGCTGGCAGACAAGCAATTCTTTATCTTCAACCTCCACATTATGCAACACAGGTGTTGTATTTGGAATATACCCCGCTGCCTTCATCTCACTCAACAATTCCTCCAATTTTCCACAGATCTCCTGTGTTTGTGGGTGCAATCTGTCTCGTACACAAAAAACATGTACCCTTTTCTGAACTTCAATCCAACTACATCTAGGTGTCTTCTTAATTCCTCTATCTTTCATCAACATCCTTATTCTTTGAACATCATCCCAGCTACCCACTTCGACATAAATATTTGAAAGAAGAACATAAGATGCAGCACGTTTAGGCTCCAACACAAAAAGGATTGTTGCCACAAATTCAGGTTTTGTGGGCATTTTGACAATGAAGTTCAAAGCTTCCTCAAGATAGCTTGCACGGCCAATAAGGTCAACAATGCATACATAATGATTCATCTCAGGAATAATGCAGTAAGAGTCACTCATGCTATTAAAGTATTTACAGCCCTCATCCACTAGACCTGCAAGGGTGCATGCAAATAGAACACATACAAAGGTTATGTTGTTAGGGTTGGTTCCCATGTGCTTCATCAGATCAAAGAGTTTAAGGGCATCCTCGCTGTAGCAACGAATTGCATATCCTGCAATCATTGCATTCCATGAAACTGTATCTGCATCATGCATCTTGTTAAACAATTCCCGGGCCTTGTCTATTCTTCCACATTTTGCATACATATCTATCAGGTCGCTCACAGCCACAACATCTGCTAAAAATCTGTTATCATTTATTTTTTGATAAATGTTTATACCCTCTTTTACAGCTCCCATGTTGGCACATGCTGGAAGAATGCTGGCAAAGGTTACAGAGTCTGGCTTTACACCTGACAATTGCATCTTCTTAAAAGTCTCTACGGCCTTTTTAGGAAACCCATTTTGTGCATATCCTGCAATCATTGCATTTCATGAAACTGTATCTGCATTATGCATTTTTTCAAAACAATTCCTGTGCCTTGTCTATTCTTCTTCATTTTCCATACATGTCTATCAAGGCATTCACAACCACAACATCTGCTGAAAATCTGTTTTCAATTACTTTTTGATGAACGTTTAAACACTCTTCTAGAGCTCCCATGTTAGCACATGCTGGAAGAATGCTAGCAAAGGTTGCTGACTCTGGCTTTGCACCTGACAATTGCATTTGCTTAATAGTCCGCAGGGCCTTTTCAGAAAACCCATTTTGTGCATATCTTGCAATCATTGCAGTCCATGAAACTGTGTCTGAAACTGTGTCTGCATTATGCATTTTGTCAAACAATTCCTGTGCCTTGTATATTCTCCGACATATTACATACATGTCAATCAAAGCACTAACAACTACAACATCCAATGAAAACCCATTTTCAACTATTCTTTGATGGATGTCCATGCCGTCTTCTAGATCACCTGTTTTGGCAGAAGAGGGAAGGATGCTGGCAAATGTTGCTGAGCTTGGCTTTACACCTGACAATTGCATGTGTTTAAAAGTTTCCAGGGCCTTTTCAGAAAATCTATTTTGTGCATATCCTGCAATCATTGCATTCCATGAGACAGTACTTCGTTGAGCCATTTTGCAAACAATTCGTGTGCCTTTTCAACATGTTCGTTTTGTGCATATCCTGTGAACATTGCACTCCAATTCGCGTGCCTTTTCAACGTGTTCGTGGGCCCTTTCAACTTGTTCATTTTGTGCATATCCTACAATCATTATGGTCCATGAAACCGTGTCTTCGTCATGCATTTTGTCAAACAATTCCTGTGCCTTGTGTATTCTCCCACATTTTGCATACATGTCAATGAAAGCATTGACAACCACAACATCCGATGAAAAACCGCTTTGAGGTTTGATATGTGCCAAAGGAAAGATGGCACAACAAGGAAGAGGAAGACCACGAGGCCCTCAACCCACAAACATAGCAAAAATGATGAGAGGAGTCATCGCTCGATTAGCTCGCAATGATGAACAAGAAGGAGATCCAAAAGAAAGATTAATTCGGGCAATTTCTAGCATGGGTAGGAAGCTAAAGTTAGAAACCTTGTCATATAACGGAAGTTTAAACCCCGAGGAACTTATCAATTAGATTGCGAAGATGGAGAAATATTTTGATTTTGAATCAATAGAAGACCCCAAAAAGGTGAAATTCGACTGTACCAAGCTAAAAGGACATGCATCATTGACCATGTTCAAAGTGAAAGACAAAGAAAAGAAAAAGAAAAGATTAGGACATGGGAGAAACTGACAAGGCCAAATTCCTCTCGTTAAATTATCAATTGAGTCTTTTTAGGAAATTGCAAAACTTAAGACAAAAAGATATGAGTGTGAAGGATTACATGGAGGAATTTTGTACGCTCACCATTCGAGGCGGTCATGTGGAAAACGATGAGAAGGTTTCAAAGTATATTAATGGACTATGATTGTCCATACAAGATGAAGTTAATATGATGAGAATGAATATGGTAGAAGAAGCCTACCAATATGCCTTAAAGGCAGAGGAGAATTCGTCAAGGCAACAAAATAATCAAAAAGGAAGAGGATGGTTCTCACGAGGACGAGGACAAACAAGTACTGGAAGAGGACAACAAAAACAAGAAGAAGAAGCTAGTACTTCTCACAATGATTTCAGCCAGAACACCGGAGGAGGTGGAGACTCCTCACAAAGAAGAGACAGTTTTGGTAGGAAGGGATAGAGGATTCCTCAAAAAGTGTTATAGATGTGGAGAAGATGGTCATCGGGTATTTGAATGTCCAACAACACAACATAGTATAAATAAGGAAAAGGAGGTTAGGAACCATATTGCACAAGCAGAAGAAGAAAGTGTTGGTTCCCTGAAACATACAGAGGAGCCAGAATAGGAAGAATCTCTCATGATGAAGAGAGTACTACTGAAGCAAGATAAGACAAAATGTGAACCTATCCAAAGGAGAAATCTTTTAAGAACACTATACAAGTCTGGAGGCAAATGTCGCAAAGTCATTGTAGATAGTGGGAGTACGGATAATCTAGTATCCATTGAAATGGTACAGAAACTAGGGTTGAGGAGGATAGACCACCCCAATCCATACAAGGTCTATTGGTTGCAAAAGGGATACCAAATTTTAGTTAGTGAACTGTTGTCACATTTTGCACGGGGTGCAATGTTTTCAATTTTTGTAAGAGAGCTGCTCTTCCTTCTCCCCCTTTCTCTCTCTTCCCTACATTCTCATTCTTCTCAAAATTGACAGCAGTTGCCCTGAAAAATGGCTAAGTGTCAGGGCATGCTGAGGTGTTCGGGATTTTGCGGGCCATAAACGGGGGCGATAAAATGGACAAAATGAGCCCTGGATATTTTATTATTGCAGATCTTCTCGCCAGCTTTCCAACGATATATCATAATAGGCGATCGGGTCAGCGGATCAAAAGTTATGGCCCGGGAAGCTGAACCGGGAAACCCAGTTTTTTGTGCGAAGTCGGTCCGACTTCGCCCAGTTTTGGTGCGAAGTTCCGCACTTCGCCCAGTTTTGGTGCGAAGTCCGACTTCGCCCTTCTTTCTGGGCGCACCTTGTAGCAGGCTGGCAGGCTGGCAGGAAAAATGACTAAGTGTTGGGGCGAAGTCCGACTTCGCGCGAAGTCGGACTGCTCCCCCTTTCCAAGGCGAAGTCCGAACGGCGGTGAGAATCAGCAAGTGCCGGTGCGTAACCCGACTTCGCAGCGAAGTCGGACTGCGCCCTTTGACCGGTGCGCAGTAGGGAAATAGGTCAACCCGACTGCGCTGTTTTTCACCTGTGCTACCCGATTGCGCTCTAATCCCGGGCGAAGTTGGATAGACTGCCTTTTAAGGCAGACACGTGTCAAGCAGCATCATCCGACAAGTGTCCAACTTTGGGATCCGAGCCAAGACATGCCGAGAAAAAGGACAAGCATGGGCCGCACTACTTATGCCAGCTGCCTCATTTAATGCTGATGTGAGTTTCCACCTACCTCAGCTACCCGCATTCCTGTCAATATAAAGTTCTACCCAACGCGCTGCCACGTGGCTGTTCAACCTTCGGGGAGACCATGCCGAGAGTACGATCCGGCCGACAAAGTCGGCATCGGCGGTTCCGCGGCTGCTTTTGTCGCTAATGTTTGACTGGGACTTTGTGCCCATTAATGTAACGGGAGGGACTTCGGGCTATAAATACCCACCACGTTTTCATTGTAAAGTGGTGGAAGGGGAATGTCTGTTAGGGAACCATTGTAACCGTGCTTCTGCTTATAAATATAATTTGTATGCCTGGTTCTGTTCTGCTGCTTTTATTTCTTTATGCTTTATGCTTTACGCTTCCCTGTGTCACGGCTCGTTGATTCGTTTCAGCATTTGGTGATCAGGCGCCTTTAGCATTGTTTGTGCCATGGCTTGTTAATTTATTTTAGCATTTGGTGGTCAAGCACTTTTGAACTTCATAGACTAGATGTGGTAGCGGTTCCATCAGTTGTGTGTTACGTTGTTGTCCGTAGTGGTGATTGATGCGTTGCCGTGTTGTTAGTTCTCCTTGTAGGGAGAATGTTTGCTAGGGGGCCATTGTAGCTGTGCGGTTAAAATCTCTGCATAACACATATACCTGGTTCTGACATCTCTTAGTTACTTTATGTTTTGAGTTTCCGTACGTAGTGGTGATTGATGCATTGCCGTGCTGTTAGTTCTCCTTGTAGGGAGAATGTTTGCTAGGGGACCATTGTAGTTGTGCGTATATTGCTTAGTACTAGAAAGTACACTTAGATTTTGCAGTTCTCAGTCATGCTTTGTATTTATGATGCAGTAAGTATTGGTGATTGCTGGTTGCCGTACTGTTAGTTCCCCCCACCCAACTCCACTCTCATTTGTAAATTCTTTCCGCATTTTTATCTCTTTCCTGCACTCTCATCTTACTAACCCCCGCAAGGAGCCGGCCTTCTCCGGAGATTGGCCCGGAAGGCATCCCTTCCTTCCGGCCTTTCAATGTTGGTTCGCGGGTCCAGGGCGCAATAACGACAAAATCCTTTCCTCATGGCGGATTCGTGACCAACAGTTTTTGGCACGCCCGGTGGGACTCTTTGTCTCGCATTTGGAAGATCTCAAGCTCGTCCTCACTCGGGCTGACAGTTTCTTTCCGAATACTCGGTGGGACAAGGAGGTTTCTCACCCCCAAACAGAATTGAAGCATTGGTGCTCGCTTCATTGCTGTTCAAAATCAGAGCACCTGGCGACTCCGCACGTTCATATTCTCTGAGTCCAAAAGACCGGTCCTAACGCCTTCGTTCAAGCAGAAGGTGGCGAGCGAGGAACCCGGGAAACCGGCCTGACTTTACGAAATTAATACCAACGCTCCGAGCGAGCGCGTCGAGTTGGCTGATTACCAAGCTCGCATAGACGAATCCGTGAGGTGAGACGATCAGTCTCCATATTTTAAGGAAGCCCGAGTTGGTGAATCTTTGGCTTGCCTTCATCTGGCAAAATCACCTGGCGACTCCGAGCGAGCTGAAGATCCAGATTTCTTGATCGCGGCGCCCTTTTTTTTAAGCTAATAGAAGACACCCGGAGGAATCAAGGTTTGGTGAGCAGCCTTGACCTCACAAGCGGAGAAATGAATGTTCACCTACAGTCTCCACCGTGGTGGTATTGGCTCCAACCATCACCGCAACCGGTACCCGAAGAGGGCTCCCGTCTGAAAAATCTCCTTGCCACATTGTTCATCAATTGTACGGGTACCGGCATGAATGACAATCTGCCACGTTGCACCATGTTCGCGACCTGGCAAACTTTGGGAGGCCAGCCGGACTTCAAAGATCATCTGAAGTACAATCAGATCTGGTCCGGACACTGCAGGTTCACCGGATAGGCAACCAAAGCTAGATTTGTGGTGGCGGCATGCCAATAACGCCGCAAAATTTTGTATAAATAATCCGGCTATTATTCAAAGTTTTAGTTGTTTTTCTTATTTCAGTCTGTGCAGTGTTTTCTTTTTAAGTGTTCCGAGGAGGCGAGTGCCGGAAGTGGATCTGAAGAGCAGTTGCGGCGTGGGTGACTCTGTTGCCCAATGGATGAAGGCATGGGTTCTTTGCGCCGAGGCGAGCTCGACACCCCGCGAGCCGCCGAAATGTTGTCACATTTTGCACGGGGTGCAATGTTTTCAATTTTTGTAAGAGAGCTGCTCTTCCTTCTCCCCCTTTCTCTCTCTTCCCTACATTCTCATTCTTCTCAAAATTGACGACGGTTGCCCTGAAAAATGGCTAAGTGTCGGGGCATGCTTGAGGTGTTCGGGATTTTGCGGGCCATAAACGGGGGCGATAAAATGGACAAAATGAGCCCTGGATATTTTATTATTGCGAGATCTTCTCGCCAGACTTTCCAACGATATATTATAATAGGCGATCGGGTCAGCGGATCAAAAGTTATGGCCCGGGAAGCTGAACCAGGAAACCCAGTTTTTTGTGCGAAGTCGGTCCGACTTCGCCCAGTTTTGGTGCGAAGTTCGTACTTCGCCCAGTTTTGGTGCGAAGTCCGACTTCGCCCTTCTTTCTGGGCGCACCTTGTAGCAGGCTGGCAGGCTGGCAGGAAAAATGACTAAGTGTTGGGGCGAAGTCGGACTGCTCCCCCTTTCCAGGGCGAAGTCCGAACGGCGGTGAGAATCAGCAAGTGCCGGTGCGTAACCCGACTTCGCAGCGAAGTCGGACTGCGCCCTTTGACCGGTGCGCAGTAGGGAAATAGGTCAACCCGACTGTGCTGTTTTTCACCTGTGCTACCCGATTGCGCTCTAATCCCGGGCGAAGTTGGATAGACTGCCTTTTAAGGCAGACACGTGTCAAGCAGCATCATCCGACAAGTGTCCAGCTTTGGGATCTGAGCCAAGACATGCCGAGCAAAAGGACAAGCATGGGCCGCACTACTTATGCCAGCTGCCTCATTTAATGCGGATGTGAGTTTCCACCTACCTTAGCTACCCGCATTCCTGTCAATATAAAGTTCTACCCAACGCGCTGCCACGTGGCTGTTCAACCTTCGGGGAGACCATGCCGAGAGTACAGTCCGGCCCGACGAAGTCGGCATCGGCGGTTCCGTGGCTGCTTTTGTCAACTAATGTTTGACTGGGACTTTGTGCCCATTAATGTAACGGGAGGGACTTCGGGCTATAAATACCCACCACGTTTTCATTGTAAAGTGGTGGAAGGGGAATGTCTGTTAGGGAACCATTGTAACCGTGCTTCTGCTTATAAATATAATTTGTATGCCTGGTTATGTTCTGCTGCTTTTATTTCTTTATGCTTTATGCTTTACGCTTCCCTGTGTCACGGCTCGTTGATTCGTTTCAGCATTTGGTGATCAGGCGCCTTTAGCATTGTTTGTGCCATGGCTTGTTAATTTATTTTAGCATTTGGTGGTCAAGCACTTTTGAACTTCATAGACTAGATGTGGTAGCAGTTCCATCAGTTGTGTGTTACGTTGTTGTCCGTAGTGGTGATTGATGCGTTGCCGTGTTGTTAGTTCTCCTTGTAGGGAGAATGTTTGCTAGGGGACCATTGTAGCTGTGCGGTTAAAATCTCTGCATAACACATATACCTGGCTCTGACATCTCTTAGTTACTTTCTGTTTTGAGTTTCCGTACGTAGTGGTGATTGATGCATTGCCGTGCTGTTAGTTCTCCTTGTAGGGAGAATGTTTGCTAGGGGACCATTGTAGCTGTGCGTATATTGCTTAGTACAGAAAGTACACTTAGATTTTGCAGTTCTCAGTCATGCTTTGTATTTATGATGCAGTAAGTATTGGTGATTGCTTGTGTTGCCGTACTGTTAGTTCCCCCCACCCAACTCCACTCTCATTTGTAAATTCTTTCCGCATTTTTATCTCTTTCCTGCACTCTCATCTTACTAACCCCCGCAAGGAGCCGGCCTTCTCCGGAGATTGGCCCGGAAGGCATCCCTTCCTTCCGGCCTTTCAATGTTGGTTCGCGGGTCCAGGGCGCAATAACGACAAAATCCTTTCCTCATGGCGGATTCGTGACCAACATGAACAATGTGAGGTGAAATTTCAATTGGATCTTACAAGGATGAGGTCCTAAGTTACGGAACTTTATTCTCATTAATAGAAATCATTCACCAATATGCATAAATATTAAATCATTAATCTATAAATAATTATCCACAATAATAATCCACACAATGATACAGAGATAGATAATATCCTTAAGGTAGGGCAACACCAATAATACTCCTTCAGGAAGGAATAGCTCCACAAGATATCTCAACCACAAGAGCTTACAAGGATGAGGTCCTATGTGATATTATGCCTATGGATGCTTGCCATGTGTTGTTGGGAAGACCTTGGCAATATGACAAGAGGGCAGTACATGATGGTAGGGAAAACACCTATGCTATTGTAAAAGATAGTAAGAAGTACATACTAAGTTCGTTGAAGGACAAAGATGAAAGAGAAGACAATGGTTCTAAAGTATGTTTGATTTCTATAAAACGATTTTTGAAGGAGATGACAAAGAAGAAGGCATGTTTTGCTTTGATTGCTAAACCCACAAAGGGTGGGATAGCAATAGGAAGGATGAAATCTGAAGTGAAGTAAAGGATTTGCTAGAGGAGTATGCGGAAATTTTGTTAGAAGAATTGTCGTATGGATTGCCACCACTGAGGAGTATTAGCCACCACATAAATTTTATTCCTGGATCGAGTTTACTGTTGGTTACGAATCTGCCATGAGGAAAGGATTTTGGGTTAATGCGCCCAGATTCGCCCACCAGCTAGAAAGGCCGGAAGGAAGAGATGCCTTCCGTGCCAATCTCCGGAGAAGGCCGGCTCCTTTGGGGGGTTTTATGGTTTAAGCTAAGAGTGCAGGAAAGAGATAAAGGAACGGAAAGAATTTACAAATGTGATTGGAGTTGGGTGGGGGGAACTAACGATGCGGCAACACATCAATCACCATTACTTACTTCATCATAAATACAAAGCATGACCAGGAAGCTGCAAAACCTAAGTATACTTTCTGTATTAAGCGGTGTACGCACAGCTACAATGGTCCCCTAGCAAACATTCTCCCTACAAGGAGAACTAACAGCACGGCAATGCATCAATCACCACTACGGACAACAACATAAACAGAAAGTAACCAAGAGATGTCAGAGCCAGGTATATGTGTTATGCAGAGAATTTATACGCACAGCTACAATGGTCCCCTAGCAAACATTCTCCCTACAAGGAGAACTAACAACACGACAACGCATCAATCACCACTACGGACAGCAACGTAACACACAACTGATGGAGCTGCTACCACATCTATTCTATGTATCCTCTAATCTATGAAGTTCAAAAGTGCTTGGCCACCAAATGCTGAAATGAATCAACAAGCCATGGCACAAGCAATGCTAAAGGCACCTGACCACCAAATGCTGAAATGAATCAACGAGCCGTGACACAGGAAAGCGTAAAGCATAAATATAAAGGAGAGGCAGCATAAAGAAATAAAAGCAACAGAACAGAACCGGGCATACAATTTATATTTATAAGCAGAAGCACGGTTACAATGGTTCCCTAACAGACATTCCCCTTCCACCCTTTACAATGAAAACATGGTGGGTTTTTATAGCCCGAGTCCCTCCCGTTACATTAATGGGCACAAAGTCCCAATCAAACACTAGCTGACAAAAGCGGCGAAGGAGCTGCAAATGCTAACCTTTGTCGGACCGGATGTACCCGCAGCATGGTCTTCCTGGAAGCTGGACAGCTACGTGGCAGTGTGTTGGGCAGAACTTCTTCTCGGCAGGAATGCGGGCAGCTGGAGCAGGTAGAACCTCCAATCAGCTTTAAATGAGGCCAGCGGCATAGGTAGTGCAGCCCATGCTCGTCCTTTTGCTCGGCACGTCTTGGCTCAAATCCCGAAGCTGGACACTTGTCAGATGATGGATGATCGTTGTTTGACACGTGTACGCCTTGAAAGGCGGTTTATCCAACTTCGCATGGGATCAGAGCGCCATCGGGTTGCGCAGGCAGAAAACAGCGCAGTCGGGAAGGCCTTCATGCCTTGGGTGTATTTCCGAGTTTGTTTCCCTACTGCGCACCTGTCAAGGGCGCACTCCGACTTCGCTGCGAAGTCGGACTGCGCACAGGTGAAAGCTGATTTCTGCCGCCGTACGGACTTCGCTCCAGCACTTAGTCATTTTTCGCCGACCTGCCAGCCTGCTACAAGGTGCGCCCAGAAAGAGGGCGAAGTCGGACTTCGCACCAAAACTGGGCGAAGTGCGGACTTCGCACCAAAACTGGGCGAAGTGCGAACTTCGCACCAACACTTAGCCATTTTCCAGGGCAACTGTTGTCAAATTTGAGATCCAACTGAGGGGCTCCAAGAAAGGGGGAAAAAGAGAATGTAGGAAAGAGAGAGAAAGGGAGAGAAGAAGAAAGGAAAATAGAGGAAGAGGGAAAAGGAAGAGCAGCACTTGCTACAAAATTGAAAACATTGCACCCCGTGCAAAATGTGGCAACATTTACGGCGGCTCGCGGGGTGTCGAGCTCGCCTCGGCGCAAAGAATCCATGCCTTCATCCATTGGGTGCAGAGGAACTTGCTTCCCATGCCTTTTGCTGCTCTAGTTGTTCTCCTCGCGGCAACTGTTCTTCAGATTCACCTTCGTCAGTTGCCTCCTCAGAACCATCTTCCGAAGGCTCTCCAACTTTTGCTTCTGCCTCGCAGATGCGGTTGTATGCGGCCTGGGCTTGGCCCCAGGCTTATGCTTCGAATGGCCGGCGGTCGGCAACTTCTTCTAATGCTGCGTGGAAAGCAGCGACCGCGTGCAGGTCGATGGTGAGGTATCTTTTTCCTAGCTCCTGGAAGTAGGAGCTGATCTTGCAGCATTTGGACACCATCTGGGTGACCTGACTTTCTTGAATTGGCTCGGTCCAGCTATCAATCTCAGTGTATCTGCCTCAAAGGACCGCCAATTCTTTTTCACCTGCTCATGGGTGAGAAACTCACCATTCTCAACAAAGCCCGGGCACCCTAGTTCGGAAAGAGCGTGAAAGGGAGCCATACAAATGTCTCTTTCATGTTCAAATGCGTCCGACATTCGTCTGGCAACCCTCACCTCTTCTACTTTCTTAAAATATTTATGCAAGGTTACCCTTGCATCTGCCCATTCTGCAGCGAATGAGGACATGGGGGAGAATTGGAGGCCATCGCGCTCGCGCTCTTGAAGATTTATTGCCAGGTCCGGCCATTGCTTCGCACGGCGTTCGGCCTCCTCTACCACGAGGCTTTCCACTGGGCAGAAACTTCTTGAATTACGGATGCGAAATCCAGAGCCGACATAGCCTTATACGTGTGGGGCTTGCATCCCCGCAGTAGATCAGCCCGCATCCCCTTAACTTTGCTCTTCGAAAAGACCGTCGCTTAAGATGCTCTCTCTGCAGATTGCGACTGCGCCTGTTTCAAAGACTCCTGGAGCTGAGAAATCTGCTCCAAGGCTGCCTGCTTTTCCGTTGCGGCTTGTTGCTGAGAAGCGGCCAGTTGGGCTTTTAGTTCATCTATTTCTCGCTGCGCCGCTTCCAGCTGCTCAGTGGACCTGGACGAGGTCCTCTTCAAGCTGTCTTGTCTTATCCTGCAACCCGAAAAGCTCTTCCTGTTCCTCCAGACTCTTGACAAGGAGATTATCCGCTTTACGAATGATTCCCTGAATCTCGTATTGCTTGTCGATATCGTCAAAGCTCTTCTCCTTTGTCTGGAGCTCGTAGTCCGCCCTGGTCATTTCCCGGAGAGGCTTCTTCACTTTCGGGATTATCTTCTCTGTTGTAAGCACTCTCCTCTCGAAGTTAAACTTGGTGCGCTTTACGGGGCGGCTATCTCTTCGGGTCTCCTCCGCTTCGGGTTTTGGAGGAAAGAGATAGGGTACTCTACGGCTCTCGTTGCCGAGAGGCAAGTCGTCCGTATTACGGAGGTCGTCCATGAAGTCCGGTTCCCCCGGCCCTAGGGTTCTGGCTGAGACGTCTCTCCTGCGGGAATGGAATCGGGAGGAACCGGACGGACTTTGGAAGGATCGGCCGCTTACGAGGCGACCGGGAAGTGGAGATGGGAGCGGGCGATGCTTGAAAGGGTTTCAAGCGGGCGAGGCGGTGGATGTAACGGTGAATGCACGGCTTCGGCACTAACCTCGGGCGAAGGGTTTGGGGTTTGACTCGAGAGATAGGGAAACGTTGGGGTTACGAGCAAGCGGGTCGAAAGAATGGGGGCCGCTAGAAGGGTGTGGAGACGGGGGAGGAAGATGCGGCCACGGCTTGCTCGGATTGAGCGGGAGATGGAGTAGGAGTAGGGCTAGATGAGACCAGAGAGAGTGGGGCAGCAAACGTACCTGCGAGCTCCGCCTGAGCCGATGTTGGATGGATGTCTGCGATTCTGGTTCCGGCGGCTGGCTCGGGACTGCCCAGAGAAACACGCTCTGGAGCGGCTGAACGCGGCTGCGGCTCTGCGACTGGCTGCTGCACTGTCAGACTAGGTCGCCTGATCTTTTCAACTCTCTTCCTCTTCTTCTCTTCTGGAACAATGGCCGGATCGGGGGAAGGAGATGAAGCAGGTGCAGCAGGCGCTGATGTTCCCACGGTGAACTTGTACCGGGGTTTGACTTGCAGAAGGTCTGCCGCAACCGGTCTGCTCTCTGGTGGCGCTGGCGCCTTTTGTGCCTGAAGGGTCACCTCAGGCGTTGACTTGATTAATTTCTGCGCCTTTTCAGGCGCCGCCTTGGAAGCCACGGGCTGCATTGGGTCCACTTGGATGTCTGCTGGGCCCGCGCTGGCAGTTGCCGAAGTGTACAACTGTTGGGAGGAAGACCCTCCTTTATAACCCTCAAAGGGACCTCGGGGAACGTAATCTTGATATGCGAATGGCCGCCAGCTGTCATGGTGCTGGTCATATAGAGCTGAAAAGTCGTCATCAACGGCCAGATTTCTCCTGGTGGATTTGTCGTGCTGCGTGCGGCACCTCATCTTCCAGCATTCAATAATCTTTTCTTTTGGCCAGTTAAGGCCTGCTATCTTGGAGATGAATTTTTTAAACCCTGGAGAAGAGAACTTGTGGTCCGGGTTTCGCTTGGGGTCATATGCTACCTCCTCGCAGTAAAAATCCTGCCATGGAGGCGAAGCTTCCATCAAGTCAATTTCCCAATCAAGGTCAACATGGACCACATCGCATCTGTCTTCAATTATATCCGCTCGGGGGCAGAGATGCGTGAACTTTCCCCTTATCCCGTACGGGTCGTACTTCCAGTGACTGCGGCGTGAGAATCGGACCAATGTCAAAAAGCTCCCGCTCGAGATAGACATCCTTGTCCTACCTCGGAAATCTCAACGTTCGCCCGGGAAAGAGGATATTGAAAGATCTGGCCCCTTTTCTTTCCCGGGCCGAACTCCTCCTCAACGTAATCCATCCGACGGGCAACCTCCATCCCAAGCGATGATCCGTGCACCGGTAGGGCAGCGAGATGAGGTTTGCCCTTGAATCCGTAGATTCTGACCACAATCCCCTGCGTCAGTCTAAAAACGTCCCCGAGCTTCTGACTCAGCAAAGAGTTCGTCATTTCCCGCGGGGGGCGAGGGATCTCGCCATCGCTGAAGACTGACATGACCAATCCCAGAAAGTTGAAGTTAAACTTGTAGTAAGACCCTTTCCGGTATAGGTCATCCGTCCAGTCATAGACGGGCTGTGGCTCTCCCTTCTCGTTGACCTTCTTCAGGTTCGGGATCGGCATCCGGGAGTGCAAATGATACAAACATAGCCAAGCTAGGACAGAACTGAACCGAAATTCAGTGGACTGCTTCTTCTGGAGCTTCACCGAGTTTGGAGTGGATGGCGTATGCCAGCCAATCCGCCCAGTCGAAAAAGATGGGGCGCTTTCCACTTCTCTGCATTGCTTGGTTCGTAGGATTCTCCACACGGGAGACATTGCGCGGCGCTAGGCTAGTACGGTTGTACCAGCTCATCAGAGTCGCGACCGAGGATCCATGCCAGAATGGTGTATAAATATTTGCTCTGA
This sequence comes from Wollemia nobilis, assembly GCA_028583015.1. Taxonomy (NCBI): domain Eukaryota; kingdom Viridiplantae; phylum Streptophyta; class Pinopsida; order Araucariales; family Araucariaceae; genus Wollemia; species Wollemia nobilis. The sequence goes on from JAQPPZ010002875.1 coordinate 549,688, forward strand.
AACCTCGCCAAGGGCATGGGGCCGGTTGGCCATTGTCCAGCTGCAAGCGGGGCGTTCAGCTCTGAATTGAGGAAATCCCTCATCCTTTTTGTATGCGTGAAGCGTCCCGCTTGCTCGCCCAGATTTATCTTTCTGACGATTGTGCTGGAGTCATACTCCAACCATAGGGCGAAAGCTGGCTGGACCGTCTCCTTGCGCAGCGCGAACAAGGGTTTACCGCTGGAGCTGCAAATCTGCCGGGTAGCTGGTGCTGTAATGTCGACAATCGGGTCTACCGGCTCCGGGCATTGATGGACCAGGAGGGCACAAGAACCGGAAAAGGTTTGACTTGTACGCCGCTCCGAAATGGTGAGAGGGCGAAACCTTGTCAGCCCAACTCTCCACATTTGTCCGCAGCTTAGTCAGGCTCATAGAAAACGAGCCGTCCTTGTATCCCGCCAGGTAATTTACCGGAGGTGGTGGGGCTTGCCCACGTTGTACTTTCTTTGGCCGGGACTTTGACTTTCGCTCCGGCGGTGTTTCACTTCTGAAAACACTTGGCCGCGGTAAATCCTCGGGTTCGCACCCTTCGCTGGATTGCGGCGGCATTGGCATCTTTCCTCTGTCCATCTCTCCGAAACAACAATAATTACGAATTCGGGCGTACGCGATTTCGTAGCCAGAATATCGCCGGTCACAGGAATAATCTGCACAGTTTGGCATGTCTGGATGCATCTGACCCCCTTTTCTAGATAATGACAGCGTCATTAATGTCGCGCAGGAGGGGGTAGGTCGGCTGGCAAGTGAAGGAGTTATGTTTCTTGGGTGGCTGCGCAGGAGAATGTTTTGAAAAAGGTATCCCGGCTGCCGTGCCATGCTTTTTTGATTGCACTTTTCATTGAGGACTGTGCAATCATTAAATTTATCTTGAACGCTGCGCCATGGCTGACGTCACTGCCGCAATCTGGGCACACTGCTCAAGAAAAAACCCCTTGGTGCGGAAACCCATCTCAAAACGGTCGCAATGCGCCTTGGGCCCAGCTTGGAGCTTTTAGAATATTTTATTCATTTTTTTAAACAACTGTCCAAGCTGGCCCAGAAAACAAGGCGCAATCGGACTTCGCCCAAAGTTGGGCGCGATCCGACTTCGCCAGCGCAGTCGGACTTCGCCCAAAAATCGGGCGCAGTCCGAACTGCGACTTGCATTGAGACTGTTTCTCTTTTCTTTTCTTACCGCGCCCAAGGGTTGAGCGCAGTCCGGCCCTTTGCAAACTTCGGAAGAGAGGCGAGCACTTAGAGTTTTATTGCCTCTTGGGACCGGGTGCACGAGCTGCGCTAAGAAAATGGAGCGCGTTCGGACTTCGCCGAAGTTCGGGCGAAGTTCGAACTTCGCGCGAAGTTTGCACTTCGCGCGCGAGCTGCGCGCAGTTCGTACTTCGCGCGCAAGCCGGCCGAAGTCGGACTTCGCGCGAAGTCGGACTTCGCTCAAAGTTGAGCGCAGTCCGATCACTTGTGCCCTTGCAGTTTTTCTCCCTTCAAACTTCGCTCTTTTGCTGGCGCGCAGCCCGACTTCGCTGCGAAGTCGGGCAGCGGCCAACACTTAGACGTTTTTTTGCTTTCTTCTTCACTCAAGCAGCCCCTTCACGAACTTCGCCCCTTCTGAGGGCGACAACAGACTTCGTTGCGAAGTCCGTATTCTCTCCCATGTCGCGATTCGGCTCAAACAAAATAAAAAACTGAAAGCTGGAAAGCTGTACATCCTTGGAAAACAAAAATGCATAAGGGAAATTTTTACAAAGAAGGGCCACTCGGGCACCTTCGACGACGGTAAATTTTTAAGTGGAACCCGTTAACGGGGGATAGGTAGGAGCTGACCCTCCATATCCCGAAGTACATAGGCATTGAGCTGGTTCACCGGGCAATCCGATAAGGGCCCTCCCGAGAGAGCATCAAACTTCCCGTGGTTGCCCGGCTTCGCCTTATATGAGTCCCACTTCAGCACCAGGTCCCCGATTTTAAAAACTCGGGCAGTGGTGCCTTTTGCAAACCAGCCTTGAGTGGCTGCAATATGATCAGTGAAGGCCTGGTATGCTTTTTCTCTGTCTTCTTCCAACCTGCGGGGAGTTGGCACGATCTGTCGTCCACCGGGTCTCCACTTGCTCTGTCTTCGTCCAACATCCATAGGGCGGGGATTTCAATGTGGGATGGCATGACGGCCTCTTTGCCATAGACGAGCGCATAGGGGGACGTTATGATGGATTTCTTGAATGAAACTACTGTCCGCCCACGGCGCCGGTTCGGGGAGTAAATGCCAAGTCCGCTTGTTTATGTCAATGGTCCTCCGGATGATTTTCAGGAGGTTCTTGTTAGTAGACTCGGCAAGGCCATTCCCCTGCGGGTAGTAATTAGAAGACATCTTGTGATAGATGCCAAGTTTGCCAGTGTACTCCGTGAGTACGGCGCCTGCGAATCCCGGACCATTATCTGTCACAATTGACTCTGGAACCCCGAAGCGGGTAATCGGGCTCTCAATGAACCTGATGACCGTTTCCTGGTCTGCGTTCTTGGTCGGGATTGCCTATGCCCACCGTGTGAAGTAATCGGTGGGCTGTAAGAATAAACTTGTGTCCGGCGAGGAGGAACTAGGCGAAATCACCCCAATGAAGTCTAGACCCCATTCTTTGGAACGGAGTCTCGGCTTGAATCGGTTGAAGGGGCAGGGGTACTTTTCTGTTTACGCCGGCAAACCTCTGGCATTGATCACACTTGGAACAGACCGCATAAGCGTCTGTAAATAGAGTGGGCCAATAGTACCCAGCTCTAATTATTTTTAAGGCCGTAGGCCTTGCAGAATGATGACCCCCAGGCATCCCGGAATGAAAATCTCCGAGGACCCTGGGCTGGTCTGATTTTCTGACGCACCGCAACAGGATGCCGTCGATGTTTTTGAAGTAAAGCCCCTCGGGGCGAAGAGTGTACTTAAGTGCACCTAGCCGAAATCTCCTTCGTTGTGAGGCGTTCAGGTGATCTGGACATCTTCCGGTGCAGAAATATCTCACCAGTTCATCTGTCCAATCACTCCCCTCCGATAAGGAGTTGGCTAGGTAGATGCGTGTCGTTGTGTCCTCCCACTTACAGGCGGAGATGCCGGCTACGGCGCTTCGGGCCAATTCACGACACAAGGCTCGGCCCACGATAAGCTTGGTGGGCCGCACTTCGATGTCGAACTCCTGGATTTTTGCAATCCATCCTGCTCTCTTGTGACCCGGTTCTCCTTGTATGATGAAGCTTCGAACGTCCGGGTGAATCACAAAGACGGTCGTTTTGCTCTGGGAGACAAAATGCCTGAACTTTCGGAGGGATTTCATAACAGCGTGAACATGCCGCTCTATAAAGTTGTACTTTTCCTCATGCGGCTGAATCACTTGGCTCGAGGAACGCTATGGGGCGCTCCTCGCCATCGTCTCCCTTTTGAGTTAGGACTGCGGCGTAACTTTCCAGTTCTCCCACTGCATAAAGGATGAAGTCCTTGGAGTAGTCCGGGTTTATCAACACCGGAGCTTGCGCAATTCGAGCCTTGATTTCCTCGAAGGCTTGCTCTCTCTCATCGGTCCATTCGTAAATTGTATCTTTTTTCAGCGATTCGGCCATAGGCTTGATCACCTGTGCGAAGTCCGGAATGAACTTCCGCACGAAGTTAATCTGACCGAAGAAGGACTGCAGCCCTTTTTTATCGATGGGGGCTGGCAAGCGAAGGAGGGCTTCTGCTCTGTCAGGGTCAATGGCGAGGCCTTCCTCGGAGATGACATGTCCCAGCAGCTTTCCTTCTTTTACCGCGAAGACAGACTTCTTCGGGTTTATAGAAATGCCGAATTCTCGACACCTCTCAAATATTTGCCGTAGGTGGGAAACATGATCCCCTCTTTGGTGAGAGAAAACGGTCATGTCATCAAGGTAGATAACAATGATCTTATTGAGCAGCTCTCGGAAGGCCAGGTCCATGGCCCTTTGGAATGTGGCACCTACATTGGATAAGCCAAAAGGCATGCGGTGATAGGCGAACGTCCCCCACTTGGTGGTGAACGCCGTCTTATCCTTGGTCCTCATCTTTGACCCAAATCCGGTTGTAGCCGGAAAATCCATCTAAAAGTGAGAATCTGCGGGCTCCGACAACGATATGTAGAATCCGGTCGATTTGGGGAAGCGGATAGTGGTCCCTGAGGGAAGCTGATTCAGGTTTCGAAGTCGACACGAGAGACGAATGTCGCCATTCTTTTTCCTCACGGGCACCAAATTCGCGACCCGGGATGAATGTTTGATGGGGTAGATGATTTTGGCCTCCAGCATCTTCAAAAGCTCGGCTTTCATCATGGCCTCAATCTTCAGATTTACGGCCCTCTGCTTCTATCGGAATGGCTTGGCGCCATCCTCTAGCTCAATGGTATGCTGGATGACATTTCTGTCATACCCCCTCAAATCCTCGTAGCACCAGGCCACGATGTCGGGGAACTCTTGGCACAGTGATCTGATCTGCTCAAGTTCCTCCGAGGTGCAGTCTGTTCCGACCTTGATAGTTTTACCAGGTTCAAGTTCCAGGTCGGCATACTGCTTCGGGTCTACTTTGATCCTGTGAGATATTGCTCTGTCATTCTGATCAAACAGACTCTCCAATGTAATCGGTCCTTTTGGGACATGATTATTTTTTAACTGTATCAACCCCTCATATTGCTCGTCATCAGGGTCTCTACCTTCGATTGAACCAACTTCGTTAACCAAAAATGTGACGATCTCCTCGTCACAGCCGAACACTGCCGGTGGGTGTCCTTATCGAGCACGAAGGCACTGTAAATAGTGCGAACCGGCTTCGGTTTACGGACAACGTCATCGGCCGGAACGTGCACGGCTCCAACAGACGCCGAGAATGTCAGCGTGTTTGTTTTTCTCACGCGATATCGCCTTGACATTCAACGAGTCGAACGACTCCATCAGGTCCCACACCCGGTTGCGGTACGCCCTAAGATAGTGTTGTTTGGAGGCGCACTTGTTCGTAACCTGGTGACACACCAGCTCTGAATCTCCAAAGATCTGCGGGTGTTTAATCCCCGACCTCTCCGCCTTTCGCAAACCCAAGCACAGGGCTTCGTACTCCGCCGAGTTGTTAGTGCGGCTCCGGGCCAACTTTGTAGGTATAGTCCTTCTGGATTCCGGTCGGAGAAACCAGAAGCACCCTGCACCGGCGCCATTTTTGCATCGCGCGCCGTCAAAGAAAAGCTTCCACAGCTTCTCAGGTGCGGGTCCTACTTCCTTTGCGGCTGACTTGTCAAGCCTCTCGGGCTGTACGATGGAGTAACGACCTGCTCTCGTCTCAATTACGGCGTTGAAGTCCCGCAAAGAGAACTCATCTTCAAGGCTGTAGCACTTCGAAGGCTTGCTCGGTCGGCTCTCTTGTCACCGGCTCTTCCTCAGACAAGTTGGACCATGCGGTCCAACTCTCCTCCGGGTATCTTCTCTACTAGGAAGGTGGAAGGCTTCTCATTGAAAATTTTCGGTCTCCTTCCTTTGAAGGGCACTTCCATGTGTGAGTAGTCTAGAGACAGTACCCGCCCAACTTCGCGGTGAACTCCCGGGAGAGACACATGCCGAAGTAGGGAGCCGAGTCAACAACCACGACCTCTTGGATGACCACGATGTCGAGAGCCTTGTGCAGCCTGATAGGGATGTCCTTTATGACACCAACTGTCTTGACGGGGGTGCCGTCTAATTGCAGCACGCCTTGGCTGCTCCGTGTGTACTCCATCCCGATCTCATCGCAGACGGCTTTCGGCATCACAGTCGTGGAAGCACCAGAATCCACCATGCAGTTGTGAACTATGTGCCCTTGCATCCGTAAAGACGAGATAAAAGGGAGGCGGTCTGTTCTTCCCGGTGGTGAGGCCGTCGGAGGTTGAACCAGGATAGCGGGCTGTATCTGCTTGCCGCTCTTCATGTTCTTCAGAGATTCTTGCAGCAGATCCACCTGGCCTGGGAGCAGAAGAGCATCATACATGCTGATTCTAGCGGGTGTTCTTTTCAACTCGTCTACTATGTTGTAGCTCGAGGTACTAGCTCCTTCTGCTTCTTTTGCCGGCTCATACTTCGTCCGGTACTGTTGGGTAGCCTCAACTCGCTGTCTCTTGGTCAGAGACGGGTACTTCAGCTTCTCCTGGGCTTGTTCTTTGGTTTCAGCTGGAGGCTGAGGTACGGGAGCTTTAGCCGGAACTGGAGCTTTTGCTATAGGAGGCTTGGCTGGAACAGGGGCAGCCTTTGCCGGAGGAGGCTTGGCTGGAGCTTTATCTTTGGATGCCTTCTCCTGGGCTGTGTAGGGCCACAGCCGTTTGTATGGTGGCAGCCCACCGGGCTGCGGTTTTTCTCTTCTGGCATAAACTTGCAAAGGCTTGGCAGCATCTGCGGTTTTCTTTTCTTCCTTGGCGGGCGGCACTAGATTCTCCTGCGGGAGGGCAAAGTTGGCTTCGCCGTCCAGGATCATGTAGATTTCATTGTCCTCTATGGCGCTGCCGCTAAAGTCCGGATGTAGTGCTTAGTGTAGTGTGCAGTCATCCTCTGAATGCGGGTCATTGCACGTAGTGCACTGATTAACCCGGTCGGAAGGACCGAGCGGGTCTTCTATAGCAGCATTTCTCGGAGGCGGACGCCTGCGCAGGCCGGTGCTCTGGGGGCTTGTCTTTTGTCAGCGCCGGGGGCGCATATGGCCTCCTAGGAGCGAGGTCCATCTGGGCCTGCTTCTTCCTCGGCCTCTTCTATTTCGTACTCAGTTCCGTCGACCTCGGCTTTGGCTTCTTCTTGAATTTCAGCCTCGGCTTCGTCGACACGAGCTTGTGGATCAGCCAGCCTGGCAATTTTGCCTCGAGCGTTGATGTCCAGTTCATAAAAGTCAGGCGGGCTTCTCGGATCCCTTGCTCGCCACCTTCTTGTTTGCATGAAGGTGCTAGGACCGGTCTTTCAGACTCAGAGGATTTGTTCGTGCAGAGTCGCCAGGTGCTCAGATTTCGAACAGCAATGAAGCGAACACCGGTGCTTCGATTCTGTTGGGGGTGAGAAACTTCCTTGTCCCACCAAGTGCTCAGAAACCACTGTCAGCGCCAGGTGGAGACTGATCAGAAAATCTCTCTTCAAATGTGGGACCCTGGTCCCACCGGGCGTGCCAGAGAAACTGTTGGTTACGAATCTGCCATGAGGAAAGGATTTTGTGTGAATGCGCCCAGATTCGCCCACCAGCTAGAAAGGCCGGAAGGAAGAGATGCCTTCCGGGCCAATCTCCGAAGAAGGCCGGCTCCTTTGGGGGGTTTTATGGTTTAAGCTAAGAGTGCAGGAAAGAGATAAAGGAACGAAAATAATTTACAAATGTGATTGGAGTTGGGTGGGGGGAACTAACAGTACGGCAACACATCAATCACCATTACTTCTTGCATCATAAATACAAAGCATGACCGGGAACTGCAAAACCTAAGTATACTTTCTGTATTAAGCAGTGTACGCACAGCTACAATGGTCCCCTAGAAAACATTCTCCCTACAAGGAGAACTAATAGCATGGCAATGCATCAATCACCACTACGGACAACAACATAAATAGAAAGTAACCAAGAGATATCAGAGCCAGGTATATGTGTTATGCAGAGAATTTATACGCACAGCTACAATGGTCCCCTAGCAAACATTCTCCCTACAAGGAGAACTAACGACACGACAACGCATCAATCACCACTACGGACAGACAACGTAACACACAAGCGATGGAAGCTGCTACCACATCTATTCTATGTATCCTCTAGTCTATGAAGTTCAAAAGCACCTGACCACCAAATGCTGAAATGAATCAAAAAGCCATGGCACAAGCAATGCTAAAGGCACCTGACCACCAAATGCTGAAATGAATCAACGAGCCGTGACACAGGAAAGCGTAAAGCATAAATATAAAGGAGAGGCAGCATAAAAAATAAAAGCAGCAAAACAGAACCAGGCATACAATTTATATTTATAAGCAGAAGCACGGTTACAATGGTTCCCTAACAGACATTCCCCTTCCACCCTCTTACAATGAAAACATGGTGGGTTTTTATAGCCCAAAGTCCCTCCCGTTACATTAATGGGCACAAAGTCCCAGTCAAACACTAGCTGACAAAAGCGGCGAAGGAGCTGCAAATGCTGACCTTTGTCGGACCGGACTGTACCCGCAGCATGGTCTTCCTAGAAGCTGGACAGCTACGTGGCAGCGTGTTGTGTAGAACTTCTTCTCGGCAGGAATGCGGGCAGCTGGAGCAGGTAGAACCTCCAATCAGCTCTAAATGAGGCAGCTGACATAGGTAGTGCAGCCCATGCTCGTCCTTTTGCTCGGCACGTCTTGGCTCAAATCCCGAAGCTGGACACTTGTCAGATGATGGATGATGCTGTTTGACACGTGTCTGCCTTGAAAGGCAGTTTATCCAACTTCACCTGGGATCAGAGCGCCATCGGGTTGCGCAGGCAGAAAACAGCGCAGTCGGGAAGGCCTTCATGCCTTGGGTGTATTTCCGAGTTTGTTTCCCTACTGCGCACCTGTCAAGGGCGCACTCCGACTTCGCTGCGAAGTCGGACTGCGCACAGGTGAAAGCTGATTCCTGCCGCCGTATGAACTTCGCCCCAGCACTTATCATTATTTTTGCCAGCCTGCTACAAGGTGCGCCCAGAAAGAGGGGCGAAGTCAGACTTCGCACCAAAACTGGGCGAAGTATGGACTTCGCACCAAAACTGGGAGAAGTACGGACTTCTCACCAAAACTGGGCGAAGTACGAACTTCGCACCAAAACTATGCGAAGTACAAACTTCGCACCAACACTTAGCCATTTTCCAGGGCAACTGCTGTCAAATTTGAGATCCAACTGAGGGGCTCCAAGAAAGGGGGGAAAAAGAGAATGTAGGAAAGAGAGAGAAAGGGAGAGAAGAAGAAAGGAAAATAGAGGAAGAGGGAAAAGGAAGAGCAGCACTGCTACAAAATTGAAAACATTGCACCCAGTGCAAAATGTGGCAACATTTACCCAATAAGGCATCATATAGAATAACGCCAATGGAAAATGAGGGAATAAAGAGATAAGTCCAGAAGCTATTGGGCAAAGGGTTGATTAGGAAAAGTTTAAGCCCATATGCAATACCAATTGTACTTGCACCAAAGAAGGGTGGAGAATGGCACATGTGTACAAATTCAAGGGCTATTAACAAGATAACCTTAAAGTATAGATTTTTATTTCTACGCATCGACAATTTGATATGATATAGAGGTTCTTGCATGATATGATATGAAAGATCTGACTTTAGCAAGAACTATAAAAGGCATGGTATATGATATAAGGGTTCTTGCATGATATGATATGAAATATCTGACTTTAGCTTCCTACCCATGTTAGAAATTGCCCGAATTAATATTTCTTTTGGATCTGACTTAATAAGGGTTCTTGCATGATATGATATGAAATATCTGACTTTTAACTTGTTCATTTTGTGCATATCCTACAATCATTGTGGTCCATGAAACCATGTCTTCGTCATGCATTTTGTCAAACAATTCCTGTGCCTTGTGTATTCTCCCACATTTTGTATACATGTCAGTGAAAGCATTGACAACCACAACATCCGATGAAAAACCGCTTTGAGGTTTGATATGTGCCAAAGGAAAGATGGCACAACAAGGAAGAGGAAGACCACGAGGCCCTCAAGCCGCAAACATAGAAAAAATGATGAGAGGAGTCATCGCTCGATTAGATGCACTTGAAACTACCCAAAGGAGAGGCGTTCAAGTAGAAGACGTAAGTGACAGTGAAGAGGAGGAAGCGCACCAACAGAAGCTCGCAATGACAAACAAGAAGGAGATCCAAAAGAAAGATTAATTCAAGAAATTTCTAACATGGGTAGGAAGCTAAATTCAAAAACCTTGTCATATAATGGAAGTTTAAACCCTAAGGAACTTATCGATTAGATCGCGAAGATGAAGAAATATTTTGATTTTGAATCAATAGAAGATCCCAAAAAGGTGAAATTCAATTGTACCAAGCTAAAAGGGCATGCATCATTGTGGTGTGACCATGTTCAAAGTGAAAGACAGAAAAGAAAAAGAAAAGATTAGGACATGGGAGAAACTGACCAGGCAAAATTCTTCTCGTTAAATTATCAATTGAGTCTCTTTAGGAAATTGCAAAACTTAAGACAAAAAGATATGAGTGTGAAGGATTACATGGAGGAATTTTATACGCTCACCATTCGAGCCGGTCATGTGGAAAACGATGAGAAGGTTTTGAAGTATATTAATGGACTACGACTGTCCATACAAGATGAAGTTAGTATGATGAGAATGAATATGGTAGAAGAAGCCTACCAATATGCCTTAAAGGCAGAGGAGAATTCATCAAGGCAACAAAATAATAAAAGAGGAAGAGGATGGTTCTCACGAGGACGAGGACAAACAAGTAGTAGAAGAGGACAACAAAAACAAGAAGAAGAAGCTAGTACTTCTCACAATGATTTCAGTCAGAACATCGGAGGAGGTGGAGACTCCTCACAAAGAAGAGACATTTTTGGTAGGAAGGGATAGAGGATTCCCCAAAAAGTGTTATAGATGTGGAGAAGATGGTCATCGGGTATTTGAATGTCCAACAACACAACATAGTATAAATAAGGAAAATGAGGTTAGGAACCATATTGCACAAGCAGAAGAAGAAAGTGTTGGTTCCCTGAAACATACAGAGGAGACAGAATAGGAAAAATCTCTCATGATGAAGAGAGTACTACTGAAGCGAGATAAGACAAAATGTGAACCTATCCAAAGGAGAAATCTTTTAAGAACAATATACAAGTCTGGAAGCAAATGTCGCAAATTCATTGTAGATAGTGGGAGTACGGATAATCTAGTATCCATTGAAATGGTACAGAAACTAGGTTTGAGGAGGATAGACCACCCCAATCCATACAAGGTCTATTGGTTGCAAAAAGGATACCAAATTTTAGTAAGTGAACAATGTGAGGTGAAATTTCAAATTGGATCTTACAAGGATGAGGTCCTATGTTACGGAACTTTATTCTTATTAATAGAAATCATTCACCAATATGCATAAATATTAAATCATTAATCCATAAATAATTATCCACAATAATAATCCACACAATGATACAGAGATAGATAATATCCTTAAGGTAGGGCAACACCAATAATACTCCTTCAGGAAGGAATAGCTCCACAAGATCTCTCAACCACAAGATCTTACAAGGATGAGGTCCTATGTGATATTATGCCTATGGATGCTTGCCATGTGTTGTTGGGAAGACCTTGGCAATATGACAAGAGGGCAGTACATGATGGTAGGGAAAACACCTATGCTATTGTAAAAGATAGTGAGAAGTACATACTAAGTTCGTTGAAGGACAAAGATGAAAGAGAAGACAATGATCCTAAAGCATGTTTGATTTCTATAAAACGATTTTTGAAGGAGATGACAAAGAAGAAGGCATGTTTTGCTTTGATTGCTAAACCCACAAAGGGTGGGATAGCAATAGGAAGGATGAAATCCAAAGTGAAGTAAAGGATTTGCTAGAGGAGTATGCAGAAATTTTGTTAGAAGAATTGTTGTATGGATTGCCACCACTGAGGAGTATTAGCCACCACATAAATTTCATTCTTGGATCGAGTTTTCCCAATAAGGCATCATATAGAATGACGCCAATGGAAAATGAGGGAATAAATAGATAAGTCCAGAAGCTATTGGGCAAAGGGTTGATTAGGAAAAGTTTAAGCCCATATGCAATACCAATTGTACTTGCACCAAAGAAGGGTGGAGAATGGCACATGTGTACAAATTCAAGGGCTATTAACAAGATAACCATAAAGTATAGATTTTCATTGCCACGCATGGACAATTTGATATGATATAAGGGTTCTTGCATGATATGATATGAAATATCTGACTTTAGCAAGAACCATAAAAGGCATTGTATATGATATAAGGGTTCTTGCATGATATGATATGAAATATCTGACTTTAGCTTCCTACCCATGTTAGAAATTGCCCGAATTAATCTTTCTTTTGGATCTGACTTAATAAGGGTTCTTGCATGATATGATATGAAATATCTGACTTTCAACTTGTTCATTTTGTGCATATCCTACAATCATTGTGGTCCATGAAACCCTGTCTTTGTCATGCATTTTGTCAAACAATTCCTGTGTCTTGTGTATTCCCCCACATTTTGCATACATTTCAATGAAAGGATTGACAACCACAACATCCGATGAAAAATCGCTTTGAGGTTTGATATGTGCCAAAGGAAAGATGGCACAACAAGGAAGAGGAAGACCACAAGGCCCTCAAGCCACAAACATAGCAAAAATGATGAGAGGAGTCATTGCTCGATTATATGCACTTGAAACTACCAAAAGGAGAGGCGTTCAAGTAGAATATGTAAGTGACAGTGAAGAGAAGGAAGCGGACCAATAGAAGCTCACAATGACGAACAAGAAGGAGATCCAAAAGAAAGATTAATTCAGGCAATTTCTAACATGGGTAGGAAGCTAATGTAAGATCTTTCATATCATATCATGCAAGAACCCTTATATCATATTCCATAACCATAAAGTATAGGGATATGATATAAGGGTTCTTGCATGCCGCTTCCCGTTTGGATGTTTGATCTTTTTCAGTCCTCATCTCATAGGCTGTGAGAATTCCATGTAGCTCGTCCATGCTTAAGGTTTTAAGATCCTTCATCTCTTCTATTGCTAAAACCTTTGCATCAAACCTCATGGGAAGTGACCTTAAGATTTTCTAAACAATCTTAGAGTCTTCAATATTTTCTCCAAGTCCACGTATGGTGTTGACAACCTCATCAACTCGGAGTAGATACTTGGCAATATCTTCCTCATATTTTATCTTTAAGTCTTCAAAATTCCTCCTATGGATTTGAAGTTTTGCCATTTTAACCTTGTCTCTTTCATATGTTCTTTGTAACTTGTCCCATATTTCTTTTGTTGAGGTGCATTGCATGAATTTCACAAACTCTAATTCACATAACCCGCTTAATATAGCATTCATTGCCATGACATTATTTTCAAATGGTTTCTTGCCATCTCTATCCGTGGGAGGAGTTGTAGGTGTTGTGAACCCATCCTCAACGGATTGCCATATATCATAGCCATGTGCCATCAAGTCCGCATCCTTATGCTCCAGAAAACATAGTTAGTTCCATCAAATATTGGTGCCCTATTTGATGAAAAACCTTCTTGGCTAGCCATTGTGTGTTCTTGTAGGATCTTCCTTTCATATGTTAGGCTTTCACAAAGGAACCTGCTCTGATACCAATTGAAGAACACAGGCTTATACTGAGAGGGGGGTGAACAGTATAAGATAAAACTTTTCTTTTTTCTTTCCAAAGCAATAACCTCAAATAATATCAATGCAATAATGAAACAATGCACAAATCACCATACACATAAGAGACAAATTTTACGTGGAAACACCCTCTCGGGAGAAAACCACGGCAAAATATTGCTTATATATTTCTTCAATAAAATTCGTGGGTACCAACCCACACGAGACACCAATCCCCTATACAAGTTTGTGGACACCAATCCACAGGAGACACCAATCCCCTTGCTCAAGTTCGTGGACACCAATCCATAGGAGACACCAATCCTCTTGCTCAAGTTCGTGGACACCAATCCATAGGAGACACCAATCCCCTTGCTCAAGTTCGTGGACACTATTGTCACATTTTGCCTAAGGAGTAAAATTTTGAAAATCCACTTTGTTTATTTTTACACTTAGCATTCCTCTCCCCTCTTTCTCCCCTCTCAAACCAGATTTGGAGCAAAAAACAGGTCATACAGCGATCGAAAATTATTTTGAAGACCAAAAATCTGCTAAGGCAATTAAGCACTAAGATCGCTCAAGTCTCCAGCGAACCTGGTGTTCGGCCCCACCTTCAGCAAACGAAAAACATATTTCGGGCTTGGCTACCCCAAAAAATTACTAAGGCAGAAGCAAGCTGAAGTTCGCCCAAAATTATTGCGAACCCCAGGTTCGTCCCTCTTCCACTGCGAACCTCATGATCGGGTCCCTCCTACTGCGAACTCCAGCCTTAGCTAGTATTACTCCCAAGTTCGCCAGGATTTCCAGCAAACCTCAGGTTCGGACTTTAAGGAAGGCAAACTTCATCCAAAGGGCATGACTTGATCAAAAGCTGCTAAGGCATCCTTTCCTCAGGTTCGCCCCCGGATTCAACGAACTCCAGTTCACACCTACCTCAGGTTCGCCCACATCTCCTGCGAACCCTGAGTACGGTCCCAGCCCTCAGCGAACATCATCCTCGAACCAAATTCGACCGAATTTCAGTAGGATGCGGGCGAAATTCATCATGCCAGTTATAAGAACACTCCAGCAGGGACAAAGATAGTTTAAAGGCCCCCCCATTCCGTATAGAAGATGCCGCTATGTTGAGAAGACAGACCCCCCACCTACCGCAATAATGTGACAGTATTTTCCATCAGTACAACTCGCCTGGAGTCGTACCTCAGAACTGCAAGCACGAATGTGCCGTATTCTTCTGATGTACTGTCACTTGACAAAAGGACAAATTGCAGCTGTCTCAGCTGACTTTTAAAATTTGAGCATTAATGTAATGGGGGGAAAATTTCTTCTATAAAAGGGCGTTGAGCACATTGTAAAAAGGGGGGGAACATTTGCTAGAGTGTTGCTATACTCTGATTTTTGCATGAATACTCAGAACTCCTGGCTCTGACCCTATTCCTTCTTTGTATGATGCCTTTTGTGATTATTTTTGTTAATTCTGTTTCTTCATTTGCATACAGTAATTCTGCAATCTGGATTTAAGTGTGTGATTGAGAACGGAACCCTGGAATTTTCCTAGAGGATACATAGAGGAGGAAATATAGCGTTAGTTTCTACTTTATTCTTCGTATTGATTGTTGTTGTTTCAAGTATTAGTTAGTAATCGTGTTGCCTGTTCTTCCCCTTGAAATCATCTGCATTTTCTATTTCTTTCAGTTATTTATTTCTTTCAGTAATTTCCCAATTTCTTTCCTGTTCCCTAATCCAAAACCCCAGTGTAGTGTAGTATAGGAGTCGGCCTTCTCCGGAGATTGGCACGGAAGGCATCTCTTCCTTCCGGCCTTTCAATCTGTTGGGCGGGTCTAGGGCGCGTAAATAGACCGAATCCTTTCCTGTGGCGGATCCGTAACCAACAGTTTTTCTGGCACGCCCGGTGGGACCTAACCGTTCCACCTTGTAAATGGTACTGAGAGTCGATGTTCATCTCTGTACTGTAAAATCTGAACATCTGGCGACTCTGCTGAACTCAGATACCTCCAAGTCGCGAAGACCAGTACTAGAAAATCTACGCCTTCATGGTACGAGATGGAGAGTTAACAACGCGGAAGAAAAAAATGAGTTCTTTGAGCTTGATATCAGTGCTTTGGGAGAGCACCCCGGAGTAGTTCCGCCAAGAGTCCCATTAGTCGGAACTTCATCGCAAGCAGCGGTAGTTGGCTCACAAACTCCGACTCCAGACAACACCGCAACCAGCTTGCCGCCAAATCCTCCGAACTCACCAGATCATCAGAACTCTTGGAACCCTCCAAAGTTTCTGACAAGGGCTTCAAGTGCTCCGGGTGGTCCGATCCCGCAAGCCCCGCCGATACAACAGAACCAGTCGTTGTTGATTGCTCTACAAGCACATATGGCTCAACCACCACCACATTAGCAGCAGCAACAATAGGCTGCCCCTAGGCTGTTCCCAACTTGGAACTCTGCAGGACCTTTGAACCTGGCAGGGCAAGCCCAAATCCCACCTGCTGCTTTGAAATCTATACCCATGTACGATGGTACTGGGAAAACGGCCTATGAGCATATTCAAGACATCGCTTCCCTGGCCGCACTCCACAGTATCACAGAAGAAAACATCATGGTCCGGCTGCTAGTTTTGTCCCTTCGGGGAAAACTCCTCTACTGGTATAGGTCCTTGCCCATCGGTACCATCACTGGATGAGATCAGTTAGCGGGACCATAGTTGATAAAATCTGTAAAAAATCCTGATTCTATCCGATTTTCCCCAATTCATAGGCTAACCGATTTTTTTCCGATTTTTGTCGATTTTTTCCCAAAAAATTAGGATATGCATAAAACAGCTTTTTTTCAATGAAAATTTGTATTTTCTTTGGTTTTTTCAATGAAAAAATGTCAATTTTTTGCCGATTTTCCTCCCGATTTTTTGTCGATTCTCGATTTTTCCCGATTCTTTTTCATGCCGATTTCGATTTTCTCAACTATGAGCGGGACAGATAATGAGAGGATTCAATGAATCTGTGGATCCGTCCTCTTTGCTTCATCAGTTCACGTCCATTCAGAGACATCCGCAAGAGGAGATATCCAATTTCAACATCATGTTCGCTCGGACCTGGCAGAGAGTATGAAAACACAAGCTTATACTAAGAGGGGGTGAACAGTATAAGAGCACTTTTTACTTTTCTTTCCAAATCAATATTATGCAATGTATAGATAGCAATATCAACAGCAGTAATTAAAGCAATGTACAAATCACACATAGTAGAGACACCAATTTAACGTGGTTCACCTAAATATGGCTACCTCCACGGAGAAAATATTTCTTCTAAATATTTCTCAAATAATCTCTTGGGAATCCTTTCCCTATTACAATGTTTATGGACCTCTGTCCAAAGGAGATGTTGATCCCCTAAATCTGGTTCATGGATCTCTATCCACAGGAGAACTCCTCCTCTGCTTTGGCTGGTGATCCTCTAGAAGACTACTGCCTCCACTACACTGGCTTGTGGATATCTCTCCACTGAAGACTCTTGTCCCCACTCAGAAGACCTGTCCTCACTGCCCTGGCTGATGGAACTCTATCCACCGGAGACTACTGTCCTCTCTGCTCTGTCACCTCCAAAGCTCTGTCTCAAATCTACACTAAACACAGTCCATTCGATCTAGCACAAATCTGCTCAACAAGTCCACTCAGAACTTGCTCAAATATGCTCAACAAGTCCACTCAGAACTTGCTCAAATATGCTCAACAGGTCCACTCGAACCTGCTCAAATCTGCTCAACAGGTCCACTCAGAACCTGCTCAAATCTGCTCAACAAGTCCACTCAGAAATTTCTCAAATATGCTCAACAGGTCTTGCTCAAATCTGCTCAACAAGTCCACTCAGAACTTGCTCAAATCTGCTCAACAGGTCCACTCAGAACATACTCAAATCTGCTCAACAGGTCCACTCAGAACCTGCTCAAATCTGCTCAATAGGTCCACTCAGAACCTGTCTAAATTTGCTCAATAGGTCCACTCAGAACCTGTCCAAATCTTCTCAACAAGCTCACTCAAAACTTGTCCAAATCTGCTCAACAAGCTCACTCATAACTTGCTCAAATCTGCTCAACAAGTCCACTCAGAACTTGCTCAAATCTGCTCAACAGGTCCACTCAGAACCTGCTCAAATATGCTCAATAGGTCCATTCAGAACCTGCTCAAATCTGCTCAACAGGTCCACTCAGAACCTGCTCAAATCTGCTCAACAGGTCCACTCAAAACACATCCAAATCTGCTCAACAAGCTCACTTAGAACTTGTCCAAATCTACTCAACAAGCTCACTTAGAACTTGTACAAATCTTCTCAACAAGCTCACTCAAAACTTGTCCAAATATGCTCAACAAGCTCACTCAGAACTTGTCCAATCTCATAGAAGCATAAAGAGAATTGTTAGAGACTCAATATGTTCTACACTCAATGCTCAATCACTTTCTCAATTCAAATTAGAATATAGAATAGTTTGTTTTAAGGAACTTGAACAATCACTCCACACAACCACTTGACTAGGCTCAACCAACTCTACTCAACCAATCACTCAAAGAAACAACCCTTTCTCATAAACCCTAGTCCAAGCATGTAATCACCAACTCAAAATGTTTCCAACAATGCTCAACAATAAATCTCACATAACAATGATACTCATGTTCTTTTCAAACCCTAGTTCAAGTTCTTTGCACAACAACTCACTTCAACAACAATGCTCATAAAACAATCTTCACATAACAATGATACACATGTTCTTTTCAAACCCTAGCTCAAGTTCTTCACACAACCAATGGTTTCAACAACAATGCTTATCAAACAAGGTTTTAACAACAACTCTTTATTCCAAAAAACCTTGAAGCATTAACTCAATCACTCTCGAAAAGGAAACCCTAATCAAGTCCTTTTCACTCCAAACTTATTTTTCAGAAAACCAATCAATCAACTCAACTATGGAAGAATGTGCTCATACCTTTTTTATTGAAGATGAAGGGATCTCATAAATCTGCCACAATCACACAAACTTCTATGTCAATCTCAAGAGGTTAGAAGATAAATTTTTCTCACAAAAATAATATAAATACTCAATTACACCTTATCACTCCACCTTTCAGAAACAACCATCAACATACATAAAGTGTTTATCCAATCACACCTTATAAACTCCCAACTAAAAAGAAATTCAACATCCACCAAAATAACTCAAAACCTCTTTAATCAATAAATGACAAGAAGAACTTTGGCAGGAATCAAATCCTCTTTCTTTAATAACCTTAATAACATAAATACCTTCTTAACAAAACAATCTTTCAAAAACCCTTTTAACTCCAAGTAGCACAAATCAATTTTCAATAAAAAATAATTCTTCACAAACCCTTATAACTCCAAACACAAATTAATTAAAAATAAATCTTTACAAACCCTTATAACTCCAAACACAAATAAATCTACACAAACCCTTATAACTCCAAACACAAATAAATCTACACAAACCCTTATAACTCCAAATGACCCTTTTAAGAAAACCTCAGGTAAAATTTAAATAAAAAAAATAACTTTGCCACTAGTGGGATTCGATCCCACAATTTCTGCCTCCCCAAGCGCTCTAGCCGCGGGCTTCACCACCGCATGCGCTAGGCGCATGTTTTAGAACCAATGAGCACTTCGTGCTCTCTCTTATTCCTGGAGCTCGAATCGAATGCAAACAAAAAGACCTTCCTTGGCACGTCCACGAGAATCGAGCGTGGGCGCTTCCTTTCCCAATGCCTTCACAAATCGTGCACCATCAATGGACCAGCGTGTCCTATGTGACTCAAACCATGCGCTGTCCTCTTTTTGTTTTCTTCCTCGACAGTAATAAGACAAAGCTCTTTGTCTTCTTCCTCAACGTTCACGATGCACGAAATACCTTCAACCTTTTTCAGATGGGAGTTAATTCGTCTAGGGGTAAGTTTCAAATGCCCGTTTGGGCATTAATTTATACACAACACCATTCGAATGTAGACGTTGGCGCTCCTTAATTTTTGATGACGTCGGCGCTAACTTAAACCTTTATATAATTTATAAATTATTTAAATTCAATAGAATTTAAATTTTATAAATTATATTTTAAAACCTTTGACTTTAATAAAATTAAAGTCTTCCATGGGGTAAATTTAAACCTGCAACTTGTACTCCACTGATTTGATTTAAAATATTATGCCACCATGGGTTTAATTAAACCTTCACTGCCATCACAATGTGTAAGGATGCTTTTATATCCTTATAATGATTTAATAAAAAATCATTTAATTTTCCACCATGGGTTTACAAAAAACCCTCATAAAATATTATTTTACCAACTTATTCTCCAACTCTTTGCTTTGTTCCTGGTGTTAATAATGGTGTGCTCCATGGTGTTGATGACGACTCCATTTGTTCACTTTGGCATCAATGACGAATTTTTCACCTTGACATCAATGACAACTAACTGAGCTCAAAATGTCCAACAGAGTACCGGCCGACCTCCGACCAACCACTGAGCAAGCAGCATATTACTATCTCAGGGCCTTCAATTCAGATATCAGCATGATCATTAGGTTTTCTAATGTCACCACCTTTCCTGAGCTGTACGAGCAAGCACAAAAGGCGGAGACCGACCTGATCGCCATTGGCAAGCTCCCGCCAAAAGCGTCGATGCCAATCTTCCCCGATTTTCCTCAATCGCAGTATCCTAGTGTCGCTGCTCCACCGCCTTCTGCGTCTTCCACATACCCGATTCCGTCCTGGAATCCGAATCCCGCACCGGCTGCCTCTCAATTTCCTGCTCCACAAGTACCATTCCCCGCTCCTCAGGTGCCGCAACTTCCAGCACCTCCACAGTACCCAGCGTTGCCTCCGCCTCCGCAATATCCCGCATTGCCTCCGCCTCCGCCAATAGCACCATTGCTGGCATCGGCACCTGCAGCTGTAGATGTGCAAACCAAGTTATTGCAAGAGGTGCAGTCCCTCAACTCTGCCTTCCGAACGATGTCAAATGACATGACCATCCTAAAGAGGAGGCAGGCTGAATAGTTCCAGCCAAGGAGGATGTATCCTCCCCCGACGATTACAAGAGATCAACTCCCTTCGGCTGCGAGGCCTCCTGCGAGGAATGCGGCGGTGCTGAATCAAGAATATGCGAGTACATCAGCCCACGCGTTTTGGTGTTCTACTTGCAATGATCCGCATGGAGAAGACACGTGCATGGTCCATCAGAATTATGTCCAGACGCTGGCGGGCACCCTCCCCAACGAACAAGTCAACATGATAAGGGAGGCGAACTGCAATCTTACGGTCCATGCCGAGGAGCAAGTTTCAATTCTGACAAGGAATGGAAAAAATCCCATTGAAGTAGATGCAGCTCAGATGGAGCCTCTAAAGGTGTACGCTCGTCGTGAGAAGGGGCAGCAGCCAGCAAAAGCTCCAGATAAAAATTCCCTGCCCTCGCCTATGAAAGGAGGACCTCCACCTGTAACTGCGCCAGCACCACAACCAGCAGGCGAAACTAAGGAGCAGGCTAGGGAGAAGCTTAAATATCCATCGCTAACAAAGAGGCAAAGGGTGGAAGTTACACAACAATACCGTGCCAAATATGAACCAGCAAAGGAACCAGCTGTGCCCGCCATCTCAACGTACAATATAGTCAAGGAATTGAAGAAAGCCCCCACCAAAATGAGCCTCTATGATGCCTTATAGCTCCCTAGACAGTTGGATTTGTTGCGCGAGTCTCTTAAATCCACCAAAGGAGAGAGGCCGACTCTGACTGTGTTGGCCCAACCTCTGACCACCTCAGCTACTGGCAAGAACAGGTCGCCCCCATTCTACCTGTCCCTTCAGATGGAAGGATGGATTATACACAATTGCATGATCGATTCGGGTGCAGCGACTACTGTCATGCCCAAAGCCATGTGCGAAGCAATGGGCATGGAGTATACACGAAGTAGCCCCGACGTTCTCCAACTCGATGGGACTCCAATGAAAACAGTAGGGGTTATCAAGGATATCCCAATTCAGCTGCATAAGGCACCTCAGTGGTAATCCAAGATTTCGTAGTTGTTGATTTGGAGCCGTATTTTAGCATGTGCCCCTCGCAGGAGTTTACAGCAAAGCTGGGAGGTTATCTCTCTTTGGACTACTCTCATCTTGAAGTTCCGTTCAAAGGGAGGAAAATAAAGATTTATAATGAGAAACCCTCCAGTTACCACATTGAGAAGATAGCCGAAGAGGAGCAAAATAATGAATTTGTCCACCTAATGATAGAGGAGCTGGAAGCAGCAAACCTGATGGAAGAATCCTTGGAGGAACTTCAGACAGAAGATGAGTTCTCCCTCAAATAATTTAATGCCATGATTGAATCGGAGATAGGATGCTATTCTATCACCAAGCCTGAGAGAGCAAAAGAGACAGTGCAGGAGAGCAAGGACCCTGCCCTGGATGAGCTGTGGAAGCTTTTCTTTGATGGTACCCGATGTAAAAACGACAATGGGGCAGGTGTTCTCTTGGTCTTGCCCTCTGGAGAGCAGAAAGATTACTGCTACAGGCTCACTTGGAGCTGTACCTGTTGGTTACGAATCTGCCATGAGGAAAGGATTTTGGGTTAATGCGCCGCATTCGCCCACTAGCTAGAAAGGCCGGAAGGAAGAGATGCCTTCCGTGCCAATCTCCGGAGAAGGCCGGCTCCTTGGGGGGCTTTTATGGTTTAAGCTAAGAGTGCAGGAAAGAGATAAAGGAACGGAAAGAATTTACAAATGTGATTGGAATTGGGTGGGGGGAACTAACAGTACGACAACACATCAATCACCATTACTTACTGCATCATAAATACAAAGCATGACCGGGAACTGCAAAACCTAAGTATACTTTCTGTATTAAGCAGTGTACGCACAGCTACAATGGTCCCCTAGCAAACATTCTCCCTACAAGGAGAACTAACAGCACGACAATGTATCAATCACCACTACGGACAACAACATAAACAGAAAGTAACCAAGAGATGTCAGAGCCAGGTATATGTGTTATGCAGAGAATTTATACACACAGCTACAATGGTCCCCTAGCAAACATTCTCCCTACAAGGAGAACTAACAGCACGACAACGCATCAATCACCACTACGGACAGCAACGTAACACACAACTGATGGAACTGCTACCACATCTATTCTATGTATCCTCTAATCTATGAAGTTCAAAAGTGCTTGGCCACCAAATGCCGAAATGAATCAACAAGCCATGACACAAGCAATGCTTTAGGTATATCTGACCACCAAATGCTGAAACGAATCAACGAGCAGTGACACAGGGAAACGTAAAACATACATGTAAATGACAGGCAGCATAAAATAAAAGCAACAGAACAGAACCAGGCATACAATTTATATTTATAAGCAGAAGCACAGTTACAATGGTTCCCTAACAGACATTCCCCTTCCCCCCCCTACAATGAAAACATGGTGGGTTTTTATAGCCCGAGTCCCTCCCGTTACATTAATGGGCACAAAGTCCCAGTCAAACACTAGCTGACAAAAGCGGCGAAGGAGCTACAAATGCTGACCTTTGTCGGACCGGACTGTACCCGCAGCATGGTCTTCCTGGAAGCTGGACAGCTACGTGGTAGCGTGTTGTGTAGAACTTCTTCTCGGCGGGAATGCGGGTAGCTGGAGCAGGTAGAACCTCCAATCAGCTTTAAATGAGGCCACTGGCATAGGTAGTGCAACCCATGCTCGTCCTTTTGCTCGGCACGTCTTGGCTCAAATCCTGAAGCTGGACACTTGTCAGATGATGGATGATGTTGTTTGACACGTGTCTGCCTTGAAAGGCAGTTTATCCAACTTCGCCTGGGATCAGAGCGCCTGCGAAGTCAGACTACGCACAGGTGAAAGCTGATTTCTGCCGTCGTACGGACTTCGCTCCAGCACTTGGTCATTTTTCTGCCAGCCTGCCAGCCTGCTACAAGGTGCACCCAGAAAGAGGGGCGAAGTCGGACTTCGCACCAAAACTGGGCGAAGTGCGAACTTCGCACCAACACTGGGCGAAGTGCGAACTTCGCACCAACACTTAGCCATTTTCCAGGGCAATTGCTGTCAAATTTGAGATCCAACTGAGGGGCTCCAAGAAAAAAGGGGGGCAAGAAAGAGAATGTAGGGAAGAGAGAAAAAGAGAGAGAAGAAGAAAGGGGAAGAGAGGAAGAGGGAAAAGGAAGAGCAGCACTGCTACAAAACTGAAAACATTGCACCCCGTGCAAAATGTGGCAACATTTCTGGCGGCTCGCGGGGTGTCGAGCTCGCCTCGGCGCAAAGAATCCATGCCTTCATCCATTGGGTGCAGAGGAACTTGCTTCCCCTGCTTTTTGCTGCTCTAGCTGTTCGCCTCGCGGCAACTGTTCTTCAGATTCACCTTCATTAGTTGCCTCCTTAGAACCATCTTCCGAAGGCTCTCCATATTTGGATTCTGCCTCGCAGATTCGGTTGTATGCGGCCTGGGCTTGGCCCCAGGCTTCTGCTTCAAATGGTCGAAGGTCAGCAACTTCTTCTAATGCTGCATGGAAAGCAGAGACCGCGTGCAGGTCGATGGTGAAGTATCTTTTTCCTAGCTCCTGGAAGTAGGAGCTGATCTTGCAGCATTTGGACACCATCTGGGTGACCTGAATTTCCTGAATTGGCTCAGTCCAGCTATCAATCTCAACTGTATCTGCCTCAAAGGACCGCCAATTCTTTTTCACCTGTTCAAGGGTGAGGAACTCACCATTCTCAACAAATCCCGGGCACCCTAGTTCAGAAAGAGCGTGAAAGGGAGCCATACAAATGTCTCTTTCATGTTCGAATGCGTACAACATTCGTCTGGCAACCCTCACCTCTTCTACTTTCTTAAAATATTTATGCAAGGTTACCCTTGCATCTGTCCATTCTACAGCGAATGAGGACATGGGGAAGAATTGGAGGCCATCGCGCTTGCGCTCTTGAAGATTTATTGCCAGGTCCGGCCATTGCTTCGCCTGGCGTTCGGCCTCCTCTACCACAGGCTTTCCCTGGGCAAAAACTTCTTGAATTCTGGATGCGAAATCCAGAACTGACATAGCCTTATACGTGTGGGGCTTGCATCTCCGCAGCAGATCAGCCCGCATCCCCTTAACTTTGCTCTTCGAAAAGACCGTCGCTTGAGATGCTTTCTCTACAGATTGCGACTGCGCCTATTTCAAAGATTCCTGGAGCTGAGAAATCTGCTCCAAGGCTGTCTGCTTTTCCGTTGCGGCTTCTTGCTGAGAAGCGGCCGGCTGGGCTTTTAATTCATCTATTTCTCGCTGCGCCGCTTCCAGCTGCTCAGTGGACTTGGATAGGTCCTCTTCAAGCTGTCTTGTCTTATCCTGCAACCCGAAAAGCTCTTCCCGTTCCTCCAGACTCTTGACAAGGAGATTATCCACTTTACGAATGATTCCCTGAATCTCGTATCACGAGCGAATATCATCAAAGCTCTTCTCCTTTGTCTGGAGCTCGTAGTCCGCCCTGGTCATTTCTCGGAGAGGCTTCTTCACTTTCGGGATTAGCTTCTCTGTTGTAAGCACTCTCCTCTCAAAGTTAAACTTGGTGTGCTTTACCGGGGCGGCTATCTCTTCAGGTCTCCTCCGCTTCAGGTTTTGGAGGAAAGAGATAGGGTATTCTACAGCTCTCGTTGCCAGAGGCAAGTCATCTGTATTCTGGAGGTCGTCCATGAAGTCTGGTTCCCCCAGCCTAGGGTTCTGCTGAGACGTCTCTCCTGCGGGAATGGAATCAGGAGGAACCGGACGGACTTTGGAAGGATCGGCCGCTTCTGAGGGCGACCGGGGAGTGGAGATGGGAGCGGCTGATGCTGAAAGGGTTTCAAGCGGCTGAGGCGGTGGATGTAACGGTGAATGCACGGCTTCAGCACTAACCACAGGTGAAGGGTTTGGGGTTTGACTCAGAGATAGAGAAACGTTGGGGTTCTGAGCAAACTGGTCGAAAGAATGGGGGCCGCTAGAAGGGTGTGGAGATGGGGAGGAAGATGCGGCCACGGCCTGCTCGGATTGAGTGGGAGGAGTAGGAGTAGGGCTAGATGAGACCAGAGAGAGTGGGGCAGCAAACGTACCTGCGGGCTCCGCCTGAGCCGATGTTGGATGGATGTCTACGATTCTGGTTCCGGCGACTGGCTCGGGACTGCCCAGAGAAACAATCTCTGGAGCGGTTGAACGCGGCTGCGGCTCTGCGATGGCTCGCCATGACTGTCAGACTAGGTCACCTGATCTTTTCAACTCTCTTCCTCTTCTTCTCTCTTGGAACAATGGCCGGATCGGGGAAGGAGATGAAGCGAGTGCAACAGCGCCGATGTTCCCACGGTGAACTTGTACCGGGGTTTGACTTGCGAAGGTCCGCCGCAACCGGTCCGCTCTCTCGGCGGCGCTCGGCGTCTTTTGTGCCTGAGGAATCACCTCGGGCGTTACCTTGATTAATTTCTTCGCCTTTTCAGGTGCCACCTTGGAAGCCACGGGTTGCATTGGGTCCACTTGGATGTCTGCCTGGCCGCACTGCGCGATTGCCGAAGTGTACAACTGTTGGGAGGAAGACCCTCCTTTATAACCCTCAAAGGGACCTCGGGGAACGTAATATTGATATGCAAATGGCCACCAGCTATCATGGTGCTGGTCATATAGGGCTGAAAAGTTGACATCAACGGCCAGATTTCTCCTAGTGGATTTGTCGTGCTGCGTGCGACACCTCATCTTCCAGCATTCAATAATCTTTTCTTTTGGCCAGTTAAGGCCTGCTATCTTGGAGATGAATTTTAGAAGAGAACTTGTGGTCCGGGTTTCGCTTGGAGTCATAAGCTACCTCCTCGCAGTAAAAATCCTGCCACGGAGACGAAGCTTCCATCAAGTCAACTTCCCAGTCGAGGTCAACATGGACCACATCGCATCTGTCTTCGATTATATCCGCCCAAGGGCAGATATGCGTGAACTTTCCCCTTATCCCGTGTGGGTCATACTTCCAGCGCTGCGGCAGCAGAATCAGCCCAATGTCAAAAAGCTCCTGCTCGAGGTAGACATGCTGTCCTACCTCGGAAATCTCAACGTTTGCCCAGGAAAGAGGATATTGAAAGATCTGACCCCTTTTCTTTCCCAGGCCGAACTCCTCCTCAACGTAATCCATCTGTCGGGCAACCTCCATCCCAAACTGATGATCCGTGCACCAGTAGGGTAGCAGATGAGGTTTGCCCTTGAATCCGTAGATTCTAACCACAATCCCCTACGTCAGTCTAAAAACGTCCCCGAGCTTCTGATTCAGCAAAGAGTTCATCATTTCACGCGGGGGGCGAGGGATCTCGCCATCGCTGAAGACTGACATGACCAATCCCAGAAAGTTGAAGTTAAACTTGTAGTAAGACCCTTTCCGGTATAGGTCATCCGTCCAGTTATAGACGGGCTGTGGCTCTCCCCTCTCATTGACCTTCTTCAGGTTCGGGATAGGCATCCGGGAGTGCAAATGATACAAACATAGCCAAGTTAGGAAGGAACTGAACTGAAATTCAGTGGACTGCTTCTTCTGGAGCTTCACCAGGCTGGAGTGGATGGCGTATGCAAGCCAATCCGCCCAGTCGAAAAATATGGGGCGCTTTCCACTTCTCTGCGCTGCTGGTTCGTAGGATTCTCCACATAGGAGACATTCTGCCAGCGCTAGCTGGTACGACTGTACCAGCTCATCAGAGTCGCAGTCAAGGACCCATGCCAGAATGGTGTATAAATATTTGTTCTGAAACCTCGCCAAGGGCATGGGGTCGGTTGGCCACTGTCCAGCTGCAAGCGAGGCGTTCAGCTCTGAATTGAGGAAATCCCTCATCCTTTTTGTATGCATGAAGCGTCCCGCTTGCTCGCCCAGATTTATCTTTCTGACGATTGTGCTGGAGTCATACTCCAACCCTGGGGCGAAAGCTGGCTGGACAGTCTCCTTGCGCAGTGCGAACAAGGGTTTACCGCTGGAGCTGCAAATTTGCCGGGTAGCTGGTCTGTAATGTCTGACAATCAGGTCTACCAGCTCCGGGCATTGATGGACAGGAGGGCACAAGAACCGGAAAAGGTTAGACTTGTACGCCGCTCCGAAATGATGAGAGGGCGAAACCTTGTCAGCCCAACTCTCCACATTTGTCCGCAGCTTAGTCAGGCTCATAGAAAACGAGCCGTCCTTGTATCCCGCCAGGTAATTTACCGGAGGTGGTGGGGCTTGCCCACGCTGTACTTTCTTTGGCCGGGACTTTAATTTTCGCTCCGGCGGTGTTTCACTTCTGAAAACACCTGGCCCCGATAAATCCTCGGGTTCGCACCCTTCGCTGGATTGCGCTGGCATTGGCATCTTTCCTCTGTCCATCTCTCCGAAACAGCAATAATTACAAATTCAGGGCGTCTGCAGCAGATTTCGCAGTCACAGGAATAATCTGCGCAGTTTGGCATGTCTGGATGCATCTGACCCCCTTTTCTAGATAATGACAGCGTCATTAATGTCGCGCAGGAGGGGGTAGGTCGGCTGGCAAGTGAAGGAGTTATGGCTGCGCAGGAGAATGTTTTGAAAAAGGTATCCCGACTGCCGTACCATGCTTCTTTGATTGCACTTTCATTGAGGACTGTGCAATCATTAAATTTATCTTGAACGCCGCGCCATGGCTGACGTCACTACCGCAATCTGGGCACACTGCTCAAGAAAAAACCCCTTGGTGTGGAAACCCATCTCAAAACGGTCGCAATGCGCCTTGGGCCCAGCTTGGAGCTTTTAGAATATTTTATTCATTTTTTTTTTTAAACAACTGTCCAAGCTGGCCCAGAAAACAAGGCGCAATCGGACTTCGCCCAAAGATGGGCGCGATCCGACTTCGCCAGAGCAGTCGGACTTCGCCCAAAAATCGGGCACAGTCCGAACTACGACTTGCATTGAGACTTTCTCTTTTCTTTTCTTACCGCGCCCAAGGATTGAGCGCAGTCCGGCCCTTTGCAAACTTTGGAAGAATTGGCGAGTACTTAGAGTTTTATTGCCTCTCGGGACCGGGCGCACGAGCTGCGCTAAGAAAATGGAGCACGTCGGACTTCGCCCAAAAATCGGGCGAAGTTCAAACTTCGTGCGAAGTTTGCACTTCGCGCGCGAGCTGCACGTAGTTCGTACTTCGCGCACAAGCCGGTCGAAGCTAAAAAATGAGCGCAGTCCGATCCTTCGTGCCCTTGCAGTTTTCTCCCTTCAAACTTCGCTCTTTGGCTGGCGCGCAGCCCGACTTCGCTGCGAAGTCGGGCTGCGGCCAACACTTAGCCGTTTTTCTTTGCTTTTTTCTTCATTCGAGCAGCCCCTTCACGAACTTCGCCCCTTCTGAGGAGCGACAACAGACTTCGCTGCGAAGTCTGTATTCTCTCCCATGTCGCAGTTTGGCTCAAACAAAATAAAAAAACTGAAAGCTGGAAACTGTACATGCTGAAAAAGCAAAAATGCATAAGGGAAATTTTTACAAAGAAGGGCCACTTGGGCACCTTCAGCAGCGGTAAACTTTTAAGTGGAACCCGTTAACGGGGATAGGTAGGAGCTGACCCTCCATATCTCGAAGTACGTAGGCATTGAACTGGTTCACCCGGGCAATCTGATAAGGGCCCTCCCAGAGGGCATCAAACTTCCCGTGGTTGCCCGACTTCGCCTTATATGAGTCCCACTTCAGTACCAGGTCCCCGATTTTAAAAACTCGGGCAGTGGTGCCTTTTGCAAACCAGCCTTGAGTGGCTGCAATATGATTAGTGAAGGCCTGGTATGCTTTTTCTCTGTCTTCTTCCAACTGCAGGAGTTGGCACAGTCTGTCGTCCACCGGGTCTCCACTGCTCCTGTCTTCGTCCAACATCCATAGGGCAGGGATTTCAATGTGGGATGGCATGACAGCCTCTTTGCCATAGACGAGCGCATAGGGGGACGTTTTGATGGATTTCTTGAATGAAACTCTGTCCGCCCACAAGTGCCCGGTTCAGGAGTAAATGCCAAGTCCGCTTGTTTCTGTCAATGGTCCTCCGGATGATTTTCAGGAGGTTCTTATTAGTAGACTCGGCAAGGCCATTCCCCTGCCGGTAGTAATTAGAATACATCTTGTGATAAATGCCAAGTTTGCCAGTGTACTCCATGAGTACAGCGCCTGCGAATCCCGGACCATTGTCTGTCACAATTGACTCTGGAACCCCGAAGCGGGTAATCAGGCTCTCAAGGAACCTGATGACCGTTTCTTGGCCTGCGTTCTTGGTCGGGATTGCCTCTGCTCACCGTGTGAAGTAATCGGTGGCTATAAGAATAAACTTGTGTCCGGCAGAGGAACTAGGTGAAATCACCCCAATGAAGTCTAGACCCCATTGCTGTAACGGAGTCTCGGCCTGAATCGGTTGAAGGGGCAGGGGTGCTTTTCTGTTTCTGCCAGCAAACCTATGGCATTGATCACACTTGGAACAGACCGCATAAGCGTTTGTAAATAGAGTGGGCCAATAGTACCCAGCTCTGATTATTTTTAAGGCCGTAGGCCTTGTAGAATGATGATCCCCAGGCATCCCGGAATGAAAATCTTCGAGGATCCTGGGCTGGTCTGATTTTCTGACGCATCGCAACAGGATGCCGTCGATGTTTTTGAAGTAAAGCCCCTCGGGGCGAAGAGTGTACTTAAGTGCACCTAGCCGAAATCTCCTTCGTTGTGAGGCGTTCAGGTGATCTGGACATCTTCCGGTGCAGAAATATCTCACCAGTTCATCTGTCCAATCACTCCCCTCCGATAAGGAGTTGGCTAGGTAGATGCGTGTCGCTGTGTCCTCCCACTTACAGGCGGAGATGCCGGCTACAGCGCTTCGGGCCAATTCCTGACACAAGGCTCGGCCCCTGATAAGCTTGGTGGGCCGCACTTCGATGTCGAACTCCTGGATTTTTGCAATCCATCCTGCTCTCTTGTGACCCGGTTCTCCTTGTATGATGAAGCTTCGAACATCCGGGTGAATCACAAAGACAGTCGTTTTGCTTTGGGAGACAAAATGCTTGAACTTTCGGAGGGATTTCATAACAGCATGAACCTGCCGCTCTATAAAGTTGTACTTTTCCTCATGCGGCTGAATCACTTGGCTTAGGAACGCTATGGGGCGCTCCTCGCCATCGTTTCCCTTCTGAGTTAGGATTGCAGCGTAACTTTCGGGTTCTCCCACTGCATAGAGGATGAAGTCCTTTGAGTAGTCCGGGTTTATCAACACCGAAGCTTGCGCAATTCGAGCCTTGATTTCCTCGAAGGCTTGCTCTCTCTCATCAGTCCATTCGTAAGTTGTATCTTTTTTCAGCAGTTCGGCCATAGGCTTGATCACCTGTGCGAAGTCCGGAATGAACTTCCGCACGAAGTTAATCTGACCGAAGAAGGACTGCAGCCCTTTTTTATCGATGGGGGTGGCAGCGAAGGAGGGCTTCGCTCGTCCAGGGTTAATGGCGAGGCCTTTCTCGGAGATGACATGTCCCAGCAGCTTTCCTTCTTTTACCGCGAAGACAGACTTCTTCGGGTTTATAGAAATGCTGAATTCTCGACACCTCTCAAATATTTGCCATAGGTGGGAAACATGATCCCCTCTTTGGTGAGAGAAAACAGTCATGTCATCAAGGTAGATAACAATGATCTTATTGAGCGACTCTCGGAAGGCCGGGTCCATGGCCCTTTGGAATGTGGCACCGACGATTGGATAAGCCAAAAGGCATGCGCTGATAGGCGAACGTCCCCCACTTGGTGGTGAACGCCGTCTTATGCTGGTCCTCATCTTTGACCCAAATCTGGTTGTAGCCGAAAAATCCATCTAAAAGTGAGAATCTCTGGGCTCCAGCAACGATGTGTAGAATCTGGTCGATTTGGGGAAGCGGATAGTGGTCCCTGAGGGAAGACTGATTCAGGTTTTTGAAGTCGACACAGAGACAAATGTCGCCATTCTTTTTCCTCACGGGCACCAAATTCACGACCCAGGATGAATATTTGATGGGGTAGATGATTTTGGCCTCCAGCATCTTCAAAAGCTCGGCTTTCATCATGGCCTCAATCTTCGGATTTACGGCCCTCTGCTTCTGTCGGAATGGCTTGGCGCCATCCTCTAGCTCAATGGTATGCTGGATTACATCTCTGTCGTACCCCCTCAAATCCTCGTAGCACCAGGCCACGATGTCGGGGAACTCTTGGCACAGTGATCTGATCTGCTCAAGTTCCTCCAAGGTGCAGTCTGTTCCGACCTTGATAGTTTTACCAGGTTCAAGTTCCAGGTCGGCATACTGCTTCGGGTCTACTTTGATCCTATGAGATATAGCTCTGTCATTCTGATCAAAAAGACTCTCCAATGTAATTAGTCCTTTTGGGACATGATTATTTTTAACCGTATCAACCCCTCATATTGCTCGTCATCGTGGTCTCTACCTTCGATTGAACCAACTTCGTTAACCAAAAATGTGACGATCTCCTCGTCACAACCGAACACCGCCGTGGGTGTCCTTATCGAGCACGAAGGCTCAGTAAATAGTGCGAACCGGCTTCGGTTTCTGGACAACGTCATCAGCCGAAACGTACCTGGCTCCAACAGACGCCAGAATGTCAGCGTGTTTGTTTTTCTCACGCGATATCGCCTTGACATTCAACGAGTCAAACGACTCCATTAGGTCCCACACCCGGTTGCGGTACGCCCTAAGATAGTGCTGTTTGGAGGCGCACTTGTTCGTAACTTGGTGACACACCAGCTCTGAATCTCCAAAGATCTGCAGGTGTTTAATCCCTAGCCTCTTCGCCTTTTGCAAACCCAAGCACAGGGCTTCGTACTCCGCCGAGTTGTTAGTGCAGCTCCAGGCCAACCTGTAGGTATAGTCCTTCTGGATTTTGGTCGGAGAAACCAAAAGCACCCCTGCACCGGCGCCATTTTTGCATCACTTGCCGTCAAAGAAAAGCTTCCACAGCTTCTCAGGTGCAGGTCCCACTTCTTTTGCAGCTGACTTGTCAAGCCTCTCGGGCTGTACGATGGAGTAATAGCCCTGATCTATCTCAATTACGGTGTTGAAGTCCCGCAAAGAGAACTCATCTTCAAGCTGTAGCACTTCGAAGGCTTGCTCTGTCAGCTCTACTGTCACCAGCTCTTCCTCCGACAGCTGAACCATGCAGTCCAACTCTCCTTCGGTATCCTCTCTACTAGGAAGGTGGAAGGCTTCTCATTGAAAATTTTCAGTCTCCTTCCTTTGAAGGGCACTTCCATGTGTGAGTAGTCTAGAGACAGGTACCCGCCCAAATTTGCAGTGAACTCCCGAGAGAGACACATGCCGAAGTAGGGAGCCAAGTCAACAACCACGACCTCTTGGATGACCACGATGTCGAGAGCCTTGTGCATCCGGATAGGGATGTCCTTTATGACACCAACTGTCTTGACAGGGGTGCCGTCTAATTGCAGCACGCCTTGGCTGCTCCGTGTGTACTCCATCTCGATCTCATCGTAGACGGCTTTCGGCATCACAGTTGTGGAAGCACCAGAATCCACCATGCAGTTGTGACTATGTGCCCTTGCATCCGTAAAGACAGATAAAAGGGAGGCGGTCTATTCTTCCCAGTGGCTGAGACTGTCAGAAGTTGAACTAGGACAGCGGGATGTATCTGCTTGCCGCTTTTCATGTTCTTCAGAGATTCTTGCAGCAGATCCACCTGGCCTGGGAGCAGAAGAGCATCATACATGCTGATTCTAGCAGGTGTTCTTTTCAACTCGTCTACTATGTTGTAGCCCGAGGTGCTAGCTCCTTCTGCTTCTTTTGTCGGCTCATACTTCGTCGGGTACTGCTGGGTAGCCTCAACTCGCTGTCTATTGGTCAGAGGGTACTTCAGCTTCTCCTGTGCTTATTCTTTGGTTTCAGCCGGAGGCTGAGGTACGGGAGCTTTAGCCAGAACTGGAGCTTTTGCTATAGGAGGCTTGGCAGGAATAGGGGCAGCCTTTGCCGGAGGAGGCTTGGCTGGAGCTTTATCTTTGGATGCCTTCTCCTGGGCTGTGTAGGGCCACAGCCATTTGTATGGTGGCAGCCCACCGGGCTGCGCCTTTTCTCTTCTGGCATAAACTTGCAAAGGCTTTTCCACAGCATCTGCAGTTTTCTTTTCTTCCTTGGCGGGCGGCACTAAATTCTCCTCTGGGAGGGCAAAGTTGGCTTCGCCGTCCAGGATCATGTAGAGTTCATCGTCCTCTATGGCGCTGCCGACAAAAGTCTGGATGTAGTGCTGGTGCAATGTGCAGTCTTCTTCCGAATGCGGGTCATTGCACGTAGTGCACCAGTTAACCTGGTCGGAAGGACCAAGCGGGTCTTCTATAGCAGCATTTCTCGGAGGCGAACGCCTCTGCAACTGGTGCTTTGGGGGCTTGTCTTTTGTCAACGCCGGGGGCGCATATGGCCTCCTAGGAGCGAGGTCCATCTGGGCCTGCTTCTTCTTCAGAGCGGTCATGTCATTGGACATGGCATGATATCCTGAGGCCAAAGCCCGCACCTCCTGGAGGATTGTATTCTGAATGTTACTGTCAGGAGCGGCAACTGTGCCGGTGGAGGCAATGCGGCTAATGGAGGAGGGTTAGAATAAGGTGCGTACTGAGGGGGAGCAGGAAGTGCTGGAAAATGCGGAGCAGGAGGAGGCGGGTGAGGATAATGCAATTGAGGCCGACCGTAAGGAGTTACGACCGGCGCTGGATTCCACTGCTGCTGGGGTTGTTGTCCTGATGTGGACGGCGCACCACCAGAAGCAGAAGGATATTGGGATCTGGGGAAGTCGGGATGAATGGGTTCCTGCACCCTGGACGGGAGTCTCGCCGATGGAAATGCTATCATCTTCAGCTTGCTAGGCAGCCTCGTACGAGCAGGAAACTCGTCTATTCTGGCAATCTTCAGCAGCAGGCATATGTCTGAGTTGAAGGATCTCAGATAGTAGTGAGCAGCCATGCCAGCTGAAGGCCGAAGTTCGCGAGGTACCCGTTTCCAAGATCTCGCAAACTTGATGTTGAAGTCAGACACCTCCTCTTGAGGATGTCTCTGGATACTTTGGAACTGATGCAGCAAAGAAGTGGGGTCAGCAGACTCGTTGCATCCTTTCACGAGCCTTCTGGCAAGTTGGGGCCACCCCGTGATGGATCCCTCTGGCAGTGATCTCCACCAGTAGAGAAGCTTTCCCCTCAGGGAAAGGGCCAGCAGACGGGTCTTCACACTCTCATCAGTAATGGAATGTAATGCGGCCAGGGCAAGGATGTCCTGGATGTGCTCGTACACCGTCTTGCCGTAGCCGTTGTATGTAGGGATAGACTTTAAAGCAGCAGGGGGCATAGCTTGCTGTCCGACCAGGGCCAAGGGCCCTGTAGAGTCCACCGCAGGGAAGAGATCATCGTCATTCTGCTGTTGAGCAGCCATTTCTTCTTCTTCTCCGCCGTCGGTTGTGTACTCAGTGTCGGTACTTTCTGAGGATGCAGATGCCTCTTCTTTCTCGGCTTCTTCTATTTCGTACTCAGTTTTGCCAACCTCGGCTTCGGCTTCTTCTTGAATTTCAGCCTCGGCTTCGTCGACATGAGCTTGCGGATCAGCCAGCCTGGCAATTTTTCCTCGAGCATTGATGTCCAGTTTGTAAAAGTCAGGCGAGCTTCTCGGATCCCTTGCTCGCCACCTTCTTGTTTGCATGAAGGTGCTAGGACCGGTCTTTCAGACTCAGAGGATTTGTTCGTGTAGAGTCGCCAGGTATTCTGATTTTGAACAGCAATGAAGCGAACACTAGTGCTTCAATTCTGTTTGGAGGTGGGAAACTTCCTTGGCCCACCGAGTGCTCAGGAACTGTTGCGCCAGGTGGGGACTGATCAGAAAATCTCTCTTCAAATGTGGGACCTTGGTCCCACCGGGCGTGCCAAAGACTGTTGGTTACGAATCTGCCATGAGGAAAGGATTTTGGGTTAATGCGCCCAGATTCGCCCACCGCACTAGAAATGCCGAAAGGAAGAGATGCCTTCCGTGCCAATCTCCGGAGAAGGCCGGCTCCTTGGGGGCTTTTTATGGTTTAAGCTAAGAGTGCAGGAAAGAGATAAAGGAACGGAAAGAATTTACAAATGTGATTGGAATTGGGTGGGGGGAACTAATAGTACGGCAACACATCAATCACCATTACTTACTGCATCATAAATACAAAGCATGACCAGGAACTGCAAAATCTAAGTATACTTTCTGTATTAAGCAGTGTACGCACAGCTACAATGGTCCCCTAGCAAACATTCTCCCTACAAGGAGAACTAACAGCACGACAATGCATCAATCACCACTACGGACAACAACATAAACAGAAAGTAACCAAGAGATGTCAGAGCCAGGTATATGTGTTATGCAGAGAATTTATACGCACAGCTACAATGGTCCCCTAGCAAACATTCTCCCTACAAGGAGAACTAACAGCACGGCAACGCATCAATCACCACTACGGACAACAACGTAACACACAACTGATGGAACTGCTACCACATCTATTCTATGTATCCTC
Source organism: Wollemia nobilis (assembly GCA_028583015.1). Classification (NCBI taxonomy): domain Eukaryota; kingdom Viridiplantae; phylum Streptophyta; class Pinopsida; order Araucariales; family Araucariaceae; genus Wollemia; species Wollemia nobilis. The sequence goes on from JAQPPZ010002875.1 coordinate 585,629, forward strand.
TAATTTATGAAGTTCAAAAGTGCTTGGCCACCAAATGCCGAAATGAATCAACAAGCCATGACACAAGCAATGCTTTAGGTATATCTGACCACCAAATGCTGAAACGAATCAACGAGCAGTGACACAGGGAAACGTAAAACATACATGTAAATGAGAGGCAGCATAAAATAAAAGCAGCAGAACAGAACCAGGCATACAATTTATATTTATAAGCAGAAGCACGGTTACAATGGTTCCCTAACAGACATTCCCCTTCCCCCCCCTCCAATGAAAACATGGTGGGTTTTTATAGCCCGAGTCCCTCCCTTTACATTAATGGGCACAAAGTCCCAGTCAAACACTAGCTGACAAAAGCGGCGAAGGAGCTGCAAATGCTGACCTTTGTCGGACCGGACTGTACCCGTAGCATGGTCTTCCTGGAAGCTGGACAGCTACGTGGCAGCGTGTTGTGTAGAACTTCTTCTCGACAGGAATGCGGGCAGCTGGAGCAGGTAGAACCTCCAATCAGCTTTAAATGAGGCCACTGGCATAGGTAGTGCAACCCATGCTCGTCCTTTTGCTCGGCACATCTTGGCTCAAATCCCGAAGCTGGACACTTGTCAGATGATGGATGATGCTGTTTGAAACGTGTCTGCCTTGAAAAGCAGTTTATCCAACTTCGCCTGGGATCAGAGCGCCATCGAGTTGCGCAGGCAGAAAACAGCGCAGTCGGGAAGGCCTTCATGCCTTGGGTGTATTTCCAAGTTTGTTTCCCTACTGCACACCTGTCAAGGGCGCACTCCGACTTCGCTGTGAAGTCGGACTGCGCACAGGTGAAAGCTGATTTCTGCCGCCGTACGGACTTCGCTCTAGCACTTAGTCATTTTTTTGCCAGCCTGCCAGCCTGCTACAAGGTGTGCCCAAAAAGAGGGGCGAAGTGCGGACTTCGCACCAAAACTGGGCGAAGTGCGGACTTCGCACCAACACTGGGCGAAGTGCGAACTTCGCACCAACACTTAGCCATTTTCCAGGGCAACTGCTGTCAAATTTGAGATCCAACTAAGGGGCTCCAAGAAAAAAGGGGGGGAAGAAAGAGAATGTAGGGAAGAGAGAAAAAGAGAGAGAAGAAGAAAGGGGAAGAGAGGAAGAGGGAAAAGGAAGAGCAGCACTGCTACAAAACTGAAAACATTGCACCCCGTGCAAAATGTGGCAATAGTACCAACAACGCTGTGGAATATGAAGCCCTATGCTTGGGTTTGAAGAAAGCCGAGAAGTTGGGGATTAAACGACTGCAAATTTTCGGGGACTCGGAGCTGGTTTGCAAACAGATTACCAACAAGTGCGTCTCAAAGAAGCACTACCTTAAGGCGTACCGCAACAGGGTATGGGACTTGATGGAATCTTTTGAGGCATTGAATGTCCAAGCTATCTCACGAGAGAAGAATAAGCACACAAATGTCTTAGCGTCTATTGAAGCCAGATACTCCCCGGCTGATGACATGATGCGGAAGCCTAAGGCGGTAAGAACCATCTACAGGCCTTCTATGCCTGATAAGGATACCCACTGGCAGGTGTTTGATAGCGACGAGCAAATCATCAACTTTTTAGTTCAAGAAGCAGCCACAATTGAAGGTAGAGACCCTGATGACGAGGAGTATGAGGGGTTGATACAATTAAAAAATAACCATGTCCCGAGGGGACTAATTACCCTAGAGAGTCTGTTTGATCAGAACGACAAAGTGATTTCTCACAGGATCAAAGTAGACGCAAAGCAATATAAAGACCTTGAGCTGGAACCTGGAAAGGTGATCAAGGTTGGGGCAGACTGCACTCCTGAAGAACTGGAGCAGATTCGAGCCCTCTGCAAGAAGTACCCAGATATTGTCGCTTGGTGTTATCAAGACCTGAAGGGGTACGACAAAGAAGTCATACAACACACCATAGAACTGGAAGAAGGGGTCAGACCCTTCAGGCAGAAACAGAGGCCAATGAACCCAAAGATTGAAGTGTTGATGAGGGCAGAGCTCCTCAAGATGCTGGAAGCAAAAATTATTTACCCCATCAAGCACTCTTCTTGGGTCGCCAACCTGGTCCCAGTCAGAAAGAAAAACGGTGACATTCGCCTGTGTGTGGATTTTCGAAATCTAAACCTCTTTGAAGGCCTTCTACAGATTGACCAGATCCTACACGTAGTGGCAGGGGCACAACATTTCTCCCTCTTGGACGGCTTCTCTGGGTATAATCAGATTTGGGTGAGAGATGAAGATCAGCATAAGACGGAGTTCACCACAAAATGGGGGGCATTCACCTATCAGTGTATGCCCTTTGGCCTCTCAAATGCGGGGGCCACCTTCTAGAGAGCCATGGACCTGGCGTTCGGCAAATTGTTAAACAAAATTATTGTCATCTACTTGGACGACATGACTGTGTTTTCACATAAAAGAGAAGAGCATGCCTCGCACCTACAACAAGTGTTCGAAAGATGTCGAGAGTTCGGCATATCTATAAACCCGAAAGAAGTATTGCTTGGCCATGTTATCTCAGAAAAGGGGCTTGTCGTAGATCCCGACAGAGCCGAGGCTCTCCTCAAGCTTCCACTGCCAACCAGCAAGAAAGGCCTGCAGTCTTTCTTTGGCCAGATCAACTTCGTAAGAAAATTTGTGCCCGAATTCGCTCAGGTTGTCAAGCCGATGACCGAACTCCTGAAGAAAGACGTCGAGTTCACTTGGACAGATGAAAGGAGGAAGGCGTTTGAGGAAATCAAGGCTCGAATTGCTCAAGCACCTGTGCTGGTTAATCCCGACTATTCCAAGGATTTCATACTTTATGCAGTTGGCAAACTTGAGAGCTATGCGGCAGTACTGAAACAAAAGGGAGAAGACGGCGAGGAACGCCCGATAGCTTTCTTAAGCCAAGTAATCCAGCCACATGAAGAAAAATACAACTTCATTGAGTGTCAGGTGCACGTAGTCATGAGGTCTCTAAGAAAGTTCCGACACTTTGTCTCCCAAAGCAAGATGACAGTATACGTTATCCACCCGGACGTGAGAAATTTCATTATCCAAGGAGAGATGGGTAACAAGAGGGCCGGTTGGGTCAACAAAATTCAGGAATTTGACATTGAGGTTCGGCCCACCAAGCTGATCCGCGGTCGTGCATTATGCCAAGAACTTGCAAGAAGTGTCGTCGCCGAAGTGACAGCCTGTCAATGGGAGGACCCGGTGTCGGAGGGCAACTTTGTTAATGGGTCTGGGGATGATGATGATTGGACAGATGACATAATTCAGTACTTCAACACTGGGAAATGCCCAGTACGTTTTGATGATTCGTAGAGGAGAAGATTTAGACTGCAGTCCCGTAGATATGTGTTGTGCCCTTTTTCAGAAATATTGATGGTGTGCTCCTGAGATGTGTCAGGAGTTATGAGAAGGAGAAAATCCTCGATGAATTCCATTTCGGAATATTGGGGGGCCACTTAGTAGGAAGGCCTCCGACCTTGAAAATAATCAGAGCGGACTACTATTGGCCCACAATTTTTGCAGATGCTTTTGCAGTTTGCCGGAGGTGTGAAAAATGTCAAAGGTATGCTGGCCGCAACAAGAATGCCCCTATGCCCCTGCATCCGATCCAGGTTGAAGCACCTTTTCAGCAGTGGAGTTTAGATTTCATCGGAGTGATATCACCAAACTCTTCGGCAGGGCATAAGTTCATACTGACAGCTACAGATTACTTCACCCGATGGGCCGAAGCAATCCCGACAAAGCACGCCGACCAGGAGACAGTCATTGCCTTCCTGGAAAGTTTGATAACCCGTTTCAGGGTCCCAGAGGCAATTGTTACCGATAACGGCCCAGGGTTCATAGGCGCCAAGCTTAGTGAGTTCGCCTGCAAGTATGGGATTTATTTAAAAGCCTCATCTAACTACTACCCGCAGGGCAACGGCTTAGCTGAGTCAACAAACAAAAACCTAATGAGAATCTTGAAAAGGCTCTTGGAAAGGAACAAGAGGACGTGGCACCTGCTTCTAGACCAGGCACTGTGGGCCGATCGCATCTCCATAAAGAAATCCATCAAAACGACGCCATATGCGTTGGTGTATGGGAAAGAGGCAGTTTTGCCTACACATGTTGAGATGCCGGCGCTTTGGATGTTGGATGATGAAAAAAGAGTTTGATCCTATGGAGGTTAGGTTGGCTCAGTTGCTGCAGCAAGAAGAATACAGGGAGAAAGCTTACGAAGCTTTCATGAAGCATACCGAGAGCACTAAGAGCTGGTTCAAGAAAAGAGCCACCGCTCGCGCCTTCCAAGTTGGAGACCTCGTGCTAAAATGGAATGCGTGGAAAGCAAAGCTGGGGAATCATGATAAATTTGATGCCTTCTGGGAAGGCCCCTTTCAGATTTCCCGAGTTAACCAGGCAAACACTTTAATCCTGCAAGACATGGAGGGCCATACTCTGCCCATCCCGGTCAATGGCCTTCACCTGAAGGCTTATCATCAGTAAAAAGCATTTGAAAAGTTTCCTATGTACATAGCTTTATTTCTGTTAATTTGTTTATGTTTTCGAATGTAAATATGTCTTTACTTTAAAGCAAGGTTTGTGTTCCGCAACTAAGCGTTTTTGTTCCTCCAAGGTTTAGTTAGAGCAAATCCAGGTTTCCTGGCAAGGAGAAAGCAATTTTTGGCAAATTTCGCGAACAGAGCTCGAGTTTGCTCATCTTCATTAGCGAGGACCAACTCTCTCATCTTTGGAAGCGAACCACGGCCCCCTTCTGGTGCAAAAGGAGGAGCATATTGGAAAATATCCTAAGCTAAGGCCTCAAGCAAAGGCCGAAACTGTAGTTCGAGAAAAATCCACCCCAAACCCTAAGTTCGCTTGACATAATTGCGAAGAAGAGGACAGCGCTAAACTATGGTTCGCTCAAATCCGCAACGATGCGGAGGTTCGTGCGCCTTTCAACCTGAATCGGAGATTCACTCTGTGCAAATTCAAGTTCGGGCGGAGCGCAGGGGAGATGCGGTGGCAGGAAGTTAAAAATTTTCTAAGGCATCTCCCCCAAAATGCAGTTCGCCTCATTGCAAAGCGAACTTGAGGTTCATATGCTACTTAATGTGAACACCAGGTTCACTTGTGGTCAGAGAGAGGCAAAGGTGTGAAGGCAAAGAGAAGAAACAACTAAAGTTCGCCTAAGGAACTACAAAGACGTGGTTCGCTCGATTTCAAGGTGAACCCCAGGTTCGAGTGGCTCTCTAAGCGAACCAAAGATCGTGCGAGGGAATAAGCACATAAAAAACCCAAGGTTGCAATGGCAAAAAAATTTACTAAGGCAAAAATGCAGGCTGAAGTTCGCTTGTTTTTCGGAGCAAACCAATGTGCGGGCAGGTTTTAATGCGAACCCGAGGTTCGCGCGGAGTTATAACGAACGCAAGAAATTCGCCAAGGCTTGGACGATTTCAAAAAACAAGGTTAGGGCATTGTTCGCAGTGAACCTAAGGTTCGCTCAAAGCTAAGGCGAACCAAAGACAGGTCTAATTTAAAGTTGCGCTAAGCCACGGTTTGGGTAAAATTAAAGAGAACTTCAGGTTCGCCTAAGGTATTTAGCGAACTGTCATTGTTCAAAACGCAGGCAAGTTGGGCCTGAAAATAAGCTAATTCCCGAGAAAATCAAGATGCAAGGCTCCAGTTCACCCCGAACCTCGTTCTGGCAAGAAAAATTCTGCGAACCACGAGCCAGAAGAAAAAAGGCATTGGGGCGCGCAAGAGGCGGTGACACTTATTTCAAAATAGTGTGCCTTCCAACGTAGGTTTGAAGAAGAGGACAGTATCTCGAGATCAGAAAATGAGGCAATTATGTTTTCGAGAAGGATTTCGGCCCATGGCGGCTCCAAGCATTTACTCAAGGCATGCGCCATTAATGGAGTGGTTACCTCCCAGAGCCATAAAAGGGGCAATTCTCTGGTTCGCTCATTTATTTTATTATCTAACATTCGCCCCGCACTGTGTCGAAAGCTCTGAGCATAATCATTCACCTGTGACTAGCAGCACGCCTGAGTGTACCCGTAATTCACCATGGGCAAAAAAAGTGTTGACGAAATGGCAAAGACGTCCAAAGAAGAAGGTGACACAAAACATGGGGCAGAAGGTGAGAAGAAAAAGAGAAAAAAGGGAAAAGAAACAGAAGGAGCATAAACCAGATAATGCAGAGGAGTCGGGGAAAGAATCAGAGCCAGTAAATAAAGTAATCTCCCCACCCATTGATAATTTGGCAAAAATGAGAGACAGAATTCTCTCTAAAATTATTGAGCAACTGCGATAGACAGTTGAAGAGAGGCTAGTGAAAGTATCTTCTGACAGTGCTAGAATTGCGGCATCCTACTCCAACCTATACTGGTTCTTATGCCCTCCCGTACACAATTGTCCGGAGTTGATATGTGCCATTGCCAAATATTACAACCCGCTGACCAGACAGGTCAAGGATAGAGAGGGGAACGTTTTGTTCGAAATTTATTCTAATAACGTCCAGAGCGCCTTTGCTCCGGGGCAGCTGCCGCGCAAGGATTACACCTTCAAAATAATTAATATAGAGGAGCAGAATAACAGATACAAGTCTACCCCGCAAATGCGTATGTTCATGGAATCTTAGTTGAAGGAACCGTTACTAGTGAACCGGTGGCTGAAGATGCCCATGTCCCTAAGACATCTCAAGAGCCTTGATATCTACTCAATGTTGGCATGGGTGTTCGGTCTCTCTACTGACACGAGTGTACAGCCGTACCAGGTCACTCTGGCGGAATGTATAACGCACAGGGAGTCTTACACTCCCAACGAAATGAAGACAAAGCCAGTATTCTTTCACTGGGCGGACTGGATATCATGCTGCCTCCACTCTCGGCTGATAAACATGAGGAACGGGAAAGCCCAGTCATTCAGGCAATGTTCTGTTGTCACATTTTGCATGGGGTGCAATGTCTTCAATGTTGTAAAGTAACAGTGCTGCTCTTCTTTTCCCTCTTCCCCCATCTTTCTTCCTTCTTCTCTCCCTTTCCTTTTCTTTCCCGCATTCTCTTTCTTTCCCCCTTTTTTCTCGGAGTCCCCCAGCTTGATTTTTCAACTTTCCAAAGAAGTTACCCAAAAATTGGCTAAGTCCGGGTGCGAAGTTCGCACTTCGCCGCTGGGCGGGCGCCCCTGGTGCGAAGTGCGCACTTCGCCCAGTTTTGGTGCGAAGTGCGCACTTCGCCCAGTTTTGGTGCGAAGTCTGACTTCGCCCCACTTTCTGGGCGCACCTTGCAACTGGCAGACTGGAAGGCCGACAAAGAAGAATGATAAGTGCCGGAGCAGGTCCGTACAGCGGCAGACACCAGTGTTCACCTGTGCGCAGTCCGACTTCTCACAGAGTCGGAATGCGCCCTTGACAGTGTACGTAGGGGAACAAACCCGGAATTTGACCAAGGCATGAAGGCCTTCCCCACTGCACTTTTTTCTGCCCACGCATCCCAAGGACCTCTGATCCCAAGCGAAGATGGATAGACTGCCCTCTAGGGCAGACATGTGTCAAACAGCACCTTCCTTCATCCGACAAGTGTCCAGCTTTCGGGATTCGAACCAAGACGTGCCGACAAAAAGGGATAAACATGGGCTGCACTGCCTGTGCGTAGCCTCATTCAAAGCTGATCTGAGGTTCCACCTGCTCCAGCTACCAGCGTACCTGCCGACTTGAAGATTCTACCCAGCACTCCGTCACGTAGCCGTCCAGCTCCCAGGATGACCATGCTGCGGGTACAGTCCGGTCCGACAAAAGGTCAGCATTTGCAGCTCTTTCGCCGCTTCTGTCAGCTTATGTTTGACTGGGACTCTGTGCCCATTAATGTAACGGGAGGGACTCGGGCTATAAAAGCCCAAGCATGAATTCATTGTAAAGGGTGGAAGGGGAATGTTTGTTAGGGAACCACCGTGCCCATTGTAACCGTGCTTCGCTTATAAATACAATCCGTATGCCCGGTTCTCGTTCGCCGCTTTTATTTCTTTATGCTTATGCTTTACGCGATTCTGTGTCATGGCTTGTTGATTCATTTCAGCATTTGATGATCAAGCGCCTTTAGCATTATTTCTGTACTTTTAATTTTCATATAATAGATGTGGTAGCAGCTCCATCGTTATGTGTGACGTTGCTGGCCCGTATCTGGTGATTGATGCGATCCCCTGCTGTTAGTTCCTTGTAGGGAATGTTTGCTAGGGAGCCATTGAAGCTGTGCGGTTAAATTCTCTACCTTACACATATACCTGGCTCTGATATCTCTAGGTTTACTTTCTACCCCTGTCAGTGTACGTATCTGGTGATTGATGCATTGCCGTGCTGTTAGTTCCTTGTAGGGAATGTTTGCTAGGGGATCATTGAAGCTGTGCATACACTGCTTGTGTATCGGAAGTACGCGTAGGTTTTGCGCTTCTTTGTCATGCTTTGTGTTTGTATGCGTAAGTAGCGGTGATTGGTGTGTTCCCGCATCGTTAGTTCCCCCCCACCAACCTCTCGAATATATTTGTAATTTCTTTCTCGTACATTTGTCTCTTCTCGTACATTTATTTCTTTCCTGTTCCCTTTAGCTTAAATCAGAAACCCCCCCAAAAGGAGCCGGCCTTCTCCGGAGATTGGCTCTGAAGGCATCTCTTCCTTCCGGCCTTTCATGCTGGTGGGCGAATCTGGGCGCATTAACCCAAAATCCTTTCCTCATGGCAGATTCGTAACCAACAGCTCTGGCACGCCCGGTGGGACCCTGGTCCCACGTTTTAAAAGAAGAGGTACCCGTTCTGTCTCCACCTAGCGCAACAGCTTTTTCTGACCCGCTTGGAGGAACTCGGGTCCCACATCCGAAGAGAGATTTTCCGATCCGTCTCCACCCGGCGCCGATAGCTCCCCGAGCTCTCGGTGAGACAAGGAAGTTTCTCACCCCCGACGGAATCGAAGCACCGGTGTTCGCTTCATTGCTGTTCCAAATCCGAACACCCGGCGACTCGCACGAACAAATCCTCCGAGTCTAGAAGACCGGTCCCGTCACCTTCATGCACACGAGAAGGTGGCAAGCAAGAAATCCGAGAAGCCCGCCCGAGTTCTACGAACCGGACATCAACGCCGAGGCGAAGATCCCCAGCCGGGCCGATCCGCGAGCTCGCTTCGACGAAGCCGAGGCCGAGATCCAAGAAGAGGCCGAAGCCGAGGCCGGAGGAGCCGAGTACGAAATAGAAGAGGCCGAGGAAGAAGAAGATCCCGCATCCTCGGAAAGTACCGACACCGAGTACACAACCGACGGCGGAGAAGAAGAAGAAGAAGAAGAAATGGCTGCCCAACAGCCCAAATGACGATGATCTCTTCCCGGCGGTGGACTCCTACGGGGCCTTTGGCCCCGGTCGGTCGACAAGCCGTGCCCCCGCCGCTTTAAAGTCTATTCCCACATACGACGGCTACGGTAAGACGGCGTACGAACACATCCAGGACATCCTTGCCCCGGCCGCACCGCATACCATCACCGATGAAAGTGTGAAGACCCGTCGCCGGCCCTTTCCCTAAGGGGAAAGCTTCTCTACCGGTGGAGATCGCCGCGTAGGGATCCATCACCGGGTGGCCCCACCTTGCCAGAGACTCGTAAAAGGATGCAACGAGTCCGCTGATCCTACTTCTCTACCGCACCGGGCCCAAGCTATCCGGAGACATCCTCAAGAGGAGGTGTCTCGATTTCAACATCAAGTTTGCGAGATCCTCGGAAACGGGTACCTCGCGAACTTCGGCCTTCACCGGCATGGTCTGCTCACTACTATCCGAGATCATTCAACTCGTACATATGCTCGCCGCCGAAGATCGCCGAACTGACGAGTTTCCCGCGCCGTACGAGGCCGCCCAACAAGCCGAAGCCGATATTATTTCCATCGGCAAAGCTTCCGTCCGTAGTGCAGAACCAATTCATCCCGACTTCCCTGCATCACAGCATCCTTCGCTTCGGCGGTTCGCCGTCCACTTCCGGGCAAGCAACCCCAAGAAGAAGGGAATCCGGCGCCGGTCGTAACTCCTTATGGCCCGCCTCAAATGCATTACCCTCATCCGCCTCCTCCCGCTCCGCATTTTCCAGCGCTCCTCGCTCCCCGCAAGACGCGCCTTATTCTAACCCTCCTCCATTGGCCGCATTGCCTCCACCGGCACAGCTTGCCACCTCCCCGACAAGCAAGATCCGTAACACGATTCTACAAGAGGTGCGGGCTTTGGCCTCCGGATATCATGCCATGTCCAATGACATGACCGCTATGAAGAAGAAGCAGGCCCAAATGGACCTCGCTCCTAGAAGGCCGTATGCGCCACCAGCGTTGACAAAAGATAAAGCCCCAGAGAACCAGCCGCAGAGGCGTCCGCCTCCGAGGAATGCTGCTATAGATGACCCACCCGGTCCTCCCGACCAGGTCAACTGGTGCACCACGTGCAATGACCCGCATTCGGAGGAAGATTGCACTTTGCACCAACACTACATCCAGACCCTGGCCGGCAGCGCTATTGAAGACGATGAGCTGTACATGATCTTGGACGGCGAGGCCAATTTTGCCCTGCCATAAGAGAATCTAGTGGCGCCCGCCAGGGAAGAAAAGAAAGCTGCAGACGCGGCTAAGCCTTTGCAAGTCTACGCAAGAAGAGAAAAACCGCAGCCCCACGGGCTGCCACCGTACAAGCGGCCGTGGCCTTACACAGCCCCAGAGAAGGCGTCCAAAGAAAAAGCTCCAGCTAAGCCTTCTCCGCAAAGGCTGCCCCCGTTCCCGCCAAGCCTCCAAAGAAAGGCCTCAACTCCCGCTAAGCCTCCTATACCTCAGCCCCTAGCTGAAACCAAAGAACAAGCCCAGGAGAAGTCAAGTACCCGTCTCCGACCAAGAGACAACGAGTTGAGGCCACCCAACAAGATCGGACCAAGTATGAACCGGCTAAGCCAGCAGAAGGAGCTAGTACCTCGGGCTACAAAGATTGTAGACGAGTTGAAGAAGACTCCCGCGTAATCAGCATGTACGACGCTCTTCTCGCTCCCTGTGCCGTAGATCTCGTCGCAAGAATCACTAAAGAACATGAAGAGCGGCAAGCGGATGCACCGCTGTCCCGGTTCAACCTTTGACAGCCTCACCCACGGGAAGAACAGACCGCCACCCTTTTATCTCTCTTTACGGATGCAAGGGCACATAGTTCACAACCGCATGGTGGATTCCGGTGCTTCCTCGACCGTAATGCCGAAGGCCGTCTCGCGATGAGATCGGGATGGAATACACACGGAGCAGCCAAGGTGTGCCGCAACTAGACGGCACCCCCGTCAAGACAAGCTTGGTGTCATAAAGGACATCCCTATCCGATTGCACAAGGCTCTCGACATCGTAGTCATCCAAGAGGTCGTGATTGTTGACCTCGAGCCTTACTTCGGCATGTGTCTCTCTCGGGAGTTCACCGCGGGTTGGGCGGGCACCGCCTCTAGACTACTCACACATGGAAGTGCCCTTCAAAGGAAGGAGACTGAAAATTTTCAATGAGAAGCCTTCCCCTTTCTAGTGGACAAGATACCCGGAGGAGAGATGGACTGCATGGTCCAGTTGTCAGAGGAAGAACTGGTGACAGTGGAACTGACCGAGCAAGCTCTCGAAGTGCTACAGCTCGAAGACGAGTTCTCGTTGCGGGACTTCAATGCCGTAATCGGGACAGAGCAGGGCTGTTACTCCATTAAACAGTCCGAGAGGCTTGACGTGTCAGCTGCGAAAGAAGTAGGACCTGCACCCGAAGAGCTGTGGGAAGCTTTTCTTTGACGGCGCGCGATGCAAGAATGGCGCCGTGCAGTGGGTACTCCCGGTTTCTCCAACTCGGAATCCGTAAGGACTATGCCTACAGGCTGGCCTGGAGCTGTACTAATAACTCAGCAGAATACGAAGCCCTGTGCTTGGGTTTGCGAAGGCGGAAAGGCTCGGAATCAAGCACCTCCAGATTTTCGGGGATTCAGAGTTGGTGTGTCATCAAGTTATGAATAAATGCGTGTCCAAGCATCACTATCTTAGATCGTACCGCAATCGGGTCTGGGACCTGATGGAATCGTTCGACTCATTGAATGTTAAGGCAATATCGCGTGAGAGAAACAAGCACGCAGATATTCTGGCGTCTGTTGGAGCCGGGTACGTTCCGGCTGAAGACGTTGTCCAGAAACTGAAGCCGGTCCGCACCATTTACAGGCCTTCTGTGCCTGATAGGGATACCTTCTGGCAGGTGTTCAGCTGTGACGAGGAGATCGTCACATTCCTGGTTAACGAAGTATGTGTAATCGAAGGTAGAGACCCTGATGACGAGCAATATGAGGGGTTGATACAGTTACGAAATAATCACGTCCCAAAGGGACTGATTACGTTAGAAAGTCTCTTTGATCGGAATGACAGAGCAATATCCCACAGATCAATGTAGACCCGAGGCAGTATGCAGACCTGGAACTCGAACCTGGTAAAACCATCAAGGTCGGAACAGACTGCACGTCGGAGGAGCTGGGGCAGATTAGATCACTGTGCCAGGAGTTCCCCGACATCGTGGCCTGGTGCTACGAGGATTTGAAGGGGTATGACAGAACTGTCATCCAAAGATACCATTGAGCTAGAGGATGGCGCCAAGCCATTCCGACAGAGGCAGAGGGCCGTAAATCCAAAGATTGAGGCCATGATGAAGACCGAGCTCTTGAAGATGCCGGAGGCTAAGATCATCTACCCCATCAAACATTCATCCCGGGTCGCGAATTTGGTGCCCGTGAGGAAAAAGAATGGCGACATACGTCTCTCGTGTCGACTTCGTAAACCTAAATCAGAGCTTCCCTCCGGGACCACTATCCGCTTCCCCAAATTGACCGGATTCTACATATCGTTGTCGGAGCCCGTAGATTTTCACTTTTAGATGGATTTTCCGGCTACAACCGGATTTGGGTCAAAGACGAAGACCAAGGATAAGACAGACGTTCACCACCAAGTGGGGGACGTTCGCCTATCGCCGCATGCCGTTTGGCTTATCCAATGCCGGTGCTACGTTCCAAAGGGCCATGGACCTCGCCTTCCGAGAGCCGCTCAACAAAATTATTGTCATCTACCTCGATGACATGACCGTTTTCTCTCACCGACGAGAAGATCATGTTTCGCACTCGCGGCAGTATATTTGAGAGTTGTCGAGAATTCGGCATCTCCATAAACCCGAAGAAGTCCGTCTTCGCGGTAAAAGAAGGAAAGTCGCCGGGACATGTCATCTCCGAGGAAGGCCTCGCCATTGACCCTGACAGAGCGGAAGCCCTTGTTCGCTTGCCAGCCCCCATCGACAAAAAAGGACTGCAGTCCTTCTTCGGTCAGATTAACTTCGTGCGGAAGTTCATCCCGGACTTCGCACAGGTGATCAAGCCTATGGCCGAACCGCTGAAGAAAGATACACCTTACGAATGGACTGATGAGAGAGAGCAAGCCTTCGAGGAAATTAAGGCCCGAATTGCACAAGCTCCGGTGTTGACAAACCCGGACTACTCCAAGGACTTCATCCTGTATGCAGTGGGAGAACCCGAAAGTTACGCTGCAGTCCTCGACCCGTAAGGGAGACGACGGTGAGGAGCGCCCCATAGCGTTCCTCGAGCCAAGTCATTCTCGCCGCACGAGGAAAAGTACAATTTTATAGAGCGGCAAGTCCATGCCGTCATGAAGTCCCTTCGAAAGTTCAGGCACTTTGTCTCCCAAAGCAAGACCACTGTCTTTGTGATTCACCCGGATGTTCGAAGCTTCATCTTGCAAGGAGAACCGGGTCACAAGAGAGCGGGATGGATTGCCAAGATCCAGGAGTTCGACATCGAAGTGCGGCCCACCAAGCTTATTAGAGGCCGAGCCTTGTGTCAGGAATTGGCCCGAAGCGCTGTAGCCGGCATCTCCGCCTGTAAGTGGGAGGACACAGCGACACGCATCTACCTAGCCGACTCCTTATCGGAGGGGAGTGATTGGACAGATGAACTGGTGAGATACTTCTGCACCGGAAGATGTCCCGATCACCTGAACGCCTCACAACGAAGGAGATTTCGGCTAGGTGCACTCAAGTACACTCTTCGCCCCGAGGGGCTTTACTTCAGAAACATCGACGGCATCCTGTTGCGGTGCGTCAAAAAATCTGACCAGACTAGGGTCCTCGGAGATTTTCATTCCGGGATGCCTGGGGGTCACCATTCTTCAAGGCCGACGGCCTTAAAAATAATAAGGGCTGGGTACTATTGGCCCACTCTGTTCGCAGACGCGCATGCGGTCTGCGCTAAATGTGATCAATGCCAGAGGTATGCTGGCCGAAACAAGAAAGCACCCCCGCCCCTTCAACCAATTCAAGCCGAGGCTCCGCTCCAAAGAATGGGGTCTAGACTTCATTGGGGTGATTTCTCCTAACTCCTCCGCCGGCCACAAGTTTATTCTTACAGCTACTGACTATTTCACACGGTGGACGGAGGCAATCCCGACCAAGAACGCAGACCAAGAAACGGTCATCAGGTTCATTGAGAGCCTGATTACCCGCTTCGGGGTTCCAGAGTCGATTGTAACAGACAACGGTCCGGGATTCGTAGGCGCAGTACTCACGGAGTACACCAGCAGACTTGGCATCTATCACAAGATGTCTTCTAATTACTACCCGCAGGGGAATGGCCTTGCCGAGTCCACTAACAAGAACCTCCTGAAAATCATCCGGAGGACCATTGACAGAACAAGCGGACTTGGCACTTGCTCCTGAACCGGCGCTGTGGGCGGACAGAGTTGCGTTCAAGAAATCCCTCGGAACGTCCCCCTATGCGCTCGTCTATGGCAAAGAGGCTGTCATGCCATCACACATCGAAATCCCCGCCCTGTGGATGATTGACGAAGACAGGAGCAGCGGAGACCCGGTGGATGACAGATTGTGCCAACTCCTGCAGTTGGAAGAAGACAGAGAAAGTGCATACCAGGCCTTCGCGGATCATATTGCAGCCACTCAAGGCTGGTTTGCCAAACGCACCACTGCCCGAGTTTTCGAAGTCGGGGACCTGGTGCTAAAGTGGGACTCATACAAAGCAAAGCCGGGTAATCACGGAAAGTTTGATGCCCTCTGGGAGGGCCCTTATCAGATTGCTCGGGTGAATCAGTTCAATGCTTACCTACTGCGGGATATGGAGGGTCAGCTCCTGCCTATCCCCGTTAATGGGTTCCATTTGAAGCTTTACCGCTGTTGAAGGTGCCCGAGTGGCCCTTCCTTGTAAAAATTTTCCTTGTGTTTTTCTTTTATTTTTCCCGGCATGTACAGTTTCCAGTTTTAGCTTTCAATTCGTTTTTCTTCTTTTTTGAGCTTAACTGCGGCATGGGAGAGAAAGACAGACTTCGCAGCGAAGTCTGTCGTTGCCCCTCAGGAGGGGCGAAGTTCGGCTATGCAAAGAAAGAAGGGAGAAAAAAGGGCAAAAAATTGACTAAGTGTTGGCCGAAGCCCGACTTCGCAGCGAAGTCGGACTTCGGCCCAACCAAATTGCGAAGTTTGATCAAGAAAATGCTAAGGCACACTAAAGGGAAGCTCCTCAGCCTTTGACCGAAGTACGCACTGAGCATACTCTTCGTGCGAAGTACGCACTGCGCGCAACTTTTGCGCGAAGTGCGAACTTCGCAGCGAAGTCCGACTTCGGCCAAGCATCGCGAAGTGCGCACCGCGCACATCTCGTGCGAGCGCGAAGTTCGCACTTCGCTCCAAGCTTCGGCCGAAGTCCGAACCCGCCCCAATACGCAATGCGCAAGAAGACCAAAGAGCAAAGGTTGCAAAAACGTTAAGTGTTGGTAAAGCCCGAAGGCGGCTAAGACCCGCACCGTGCCCAAACCTTGGGCGCAGCGAAAGGTACAGCTTGCTGCGCTCGCGCTGAAGTCAGACTTCGCCCGAAATTCGGCGAGTCCGCTTCGCCGGCAAGGTCGGGCCGCACCCAACTTCGGGCGAAGCCCGGCCGCGCCTTGTTTTCCGGGCCGCATTGGGACACTCGTTTAAAAAATAATAAAAAATTCGAAAATCCCCAAGCTGGGCCCAAGGCGCGTTTGCAACTGTTTTAATGTGGGTTTCCGCACCGAAGGTTTTGTCTTGAGCAAGCAGTGCCCAAGTGGTGGCAAGGAACGTCGCCCATGGTGCAATCTCCAAAGCAGAATTAATGATTGCACGTTTTTCAAAGGAAAATGCAACAAAAGAAACATGGCACGTCCGCCGGGCGCGCTTTTTCCAAACATTCTCCCGCGCAGCCCACCCAAGGATCTTAACTCAGCCGACCTACCCCCTCCCGCGTTGCATTTATGGCGCCGTCTTTATCTAGAAAAGGGGGTCGAAGCATGCAAACATTCCGTATTGCACAGATTATTCCCTGACAGCTCAAATTATTCCCGTGATAGCGAAATCATGCAGCATGCACTCGAACCTATCATTATTGCTGATTCAGAGAGATGGACAGAGGAAAGAGGCCAATGTCGGCACAGTCCAGGGAAAGCAGCAAACCAGGGGATTTACCGCGGCCAGGCGTTTTCAAAGGCGATGCCCCGCTAGAGAAAAAGCCAAAATCCCGAACCAAAAAAGTACAGCGTGGGCAAGCCCCACCACCTCCGGTGAATTACCTGGCGGGATATGTGGACGGCTCATTTTCTATGAGCCTGACTCAGCTGCGAGCAAATGTGGAGAGCTGGGCTGACAAAGTTTCGCCCTCCCACCATTTCGGAGCGGCGTACAAATCAAACCTCTTCAGATTTTTGTGCCCTCCCGTCCATCAATGCCCGGAACTGGTAGACTTAATTGTCAGACACTACAGACCAGCTTCCCGGCAAATTTGCAGCTCTAGCGGTAAACCCTTGTTCGCGCTCGCGCAGGAGACCGTGGCAGCCACTTTCGCCCTGTGGCTGGAGTATGACTCCGGCACCATCTTCGTAAAGATAAATCTGGGCGAACAAGCGGGACGCTTCACGCACACCAAGCGAATGAGGGATTTCCTCAATTCAGAGCTGAACGCCCCGCTTCCAGCTGGACAGTGGCCGACTGGCCCCATGCCCTTGACGAAATTTCAGAGCAAGTATTTATATACCATCCTGGGCATGGATTCTCGGCCGCGACTCCGACGAGTTGGTACATCCGTACCACCGGCGCCGCGGAATGTCTCCTGTGTGGAGAATCTTACGAACCAGCGGCGCAGAGAAGTGGAAAGCGCCCCATCTCTTTCGACTGGGCAGACTGGCTGGCTTACGCCATTCATTCCGGCCTGTTGAAAATTCAAAAGAGGCAGTCTACCAATTTTCGTTTCAGTTCCGTTCTGGCTTGGATTTGTTTGTACCATCTGCACCCCCAAATGCCGATCCCGAACCTAAAGAAGGTTAACGAGAGGGGAGAACCACAACTCGTCTATAATCGGACGGATGACTTATACCGGAAAGGGTCCTACTACAAGTTCAACTTCAACTTTCTCGGATTCGTCATGTCAGTCTTCACCGAAAGTGAAATCCCCCGTCCCCCGAAGGAAATGACGAGTGCTTTGATAAACCAGAAGCTCGGGGACGTTTTCAGACTGACGCAGGGGATTGTGGTCAGAATCTACGGATTCAAGGGCAAGCCTTATCTGCTGCCCTATTGGTGTACAGAGCATCTGTTCGGGATGGAGGTTGCCCGGCAGATGGACTATGTAGAAGAGGAGTTCGGCCTAGGGAAGAAGAGAGGACAGATTTTTCAATATCCTCTTTCCTGGGCCAACGTTGAGATTACCGAGGTAGGACAGCATGTCTACCTAGAGCAAGAGTTGTCCCGGGTTGGCCTGGTTTTGCTGCCGCAGCGCTGGAAGTACGACCCCTATGGGATAAGGGGAAGGTTCACACATTTGTGCCCCCGGGCGGATATAACCGAAGATAGATGCGATGTGGTCCATGTGGACCTTGACTGGGAGATTGAATTAATGGAAGCTTCTCCTCCCTGGCAGGATTTCTACTGCGAGGAGGTGACATATGACCCCAAGCGAAACCCGGACCACCACTTCTCATCTCCAGGGTTCAAAAAATTTCTATCCAAGATAGCAGGCCTTAACTGGTCTAAAGAAAAGATTACCGAATGCTGGAAGATGAGATGCCGCACGCAAAGCACGATAAATCCACAAGGAGAAACCTGGCCGTAGATGACGACTTTTCGGTTCTCTATGACCAAGATCATGACAACCGGCGGCCGTTCGCATATCAAGGTTACGTTCCCCGAGGCCCCTTTGAGGATTATAAAGGAGGGTCTCCCCTCAAACAGCTTGTACACTTCGGCAATCGCGCCAGCAGGGCCCAGCAAGTACCCAGGTCGATCCAATGCAGCCCGTGGCTCCCAAGGCGGCGCCTGAAAAGGCGAAAGAGTCAGTCAAGGCAGCGCCCGAGGCAATCCCTCAGGCAAGAAAAGCGCCAGCGCCGCCAGAAAGCAGACCGGTTGCGGCAGACCTTCTGCAAGTCAAACCTCGGCACAAGTTTACCGTGGGAGCATCGCGCCGCCGCACCCGTTTCGCCTCCTTCCCCGATCCGACCGTTATTCCGTAAGAGAAGAAGCGGAGGAGAGTCGAGAAAATCAGGCGACCTAGCCTGATAGTGCAGCAGCCAGTAGCAGAGCCACAGCCGCGTCCTGCCGCCGCAGAGGCAGTTCCTCTGGGCAGCCCCAAGCCAGCCGCTGAGACAAGAAGCGAAGATATCCACCCGGCATCGGCTCAGGCGGAGCCCGCAGGTACGTTTGCTGCCCCCGTCTCCTTGGTCTCACCTAGTCCTACCCCCACTCCGTCTCCCGCTCAATCTGAGCGGGCCATGACCACATCCTCCTCTCCGTCTCCGCGCCCTTCTAGCGGCCCCCATTCTTTTGATCAGTTTGCTCAGAACCCTAACGTCTCTCTTTCTCTGAGCACAACTCCAAACCCTTCGCCTGAGGTTAGTGCTGAGGCTGTCCGTTCACCGTCACATCCTCCGCCTCAGCCGCTTCAAACCCTCGCAAGATCACCCGCTCCCATCTCCATTTCCCGGTCGCCCCCACAAGCGACCGATTCTTCCAAGGTCCGTCCGGTTCCTCCCCGATCCCATCCCCGCAGGAGAGACGTCTCAGCAGAACCCTAGGCTGGGGGAACCAGATTTCATGGACGACCTCCAGAACACAGACGACTTGCCCCTGGCAACAAGGGCTGTACAGTGTTCTGTTTCTTTCCTCCAGAACCTGAAGCGGAGGAGACATGAAGAGAT
The DNA here is from genome assembly GCA_028583015.1 of Wollemia nobilis. Lineage (NCBI taxonomy): Eukaryota > Viridiplantae > Streptophyta > Pinopsida > Araucariales > Araucariaceae > Wollemia > Wollemia nobilis. Next base: position 604,879 of record JAQPPZ010002875.1, read on the forward strand.
AGCCGCCCCGGTAAAACGCGCCAAGTACGATTTTGAGAGGAGAGTGCTTACAACAGAGAAGATAATCCCAATAGTAAAGAAGCCTCTCCGGGAAATGACTAGGGCGGACTACGAGCTCCAGACAAAGGAGAAGAGCTTTGACGACATCAACAAGCAGTATGAGATTCAGACAATCATGCGCAAAGCTGATAATCTCTTTGTCAAGAGTCTGGAGGAGCAGGAAGAACTTTTCGCGTTGCAGGATAAAGTAAGGCAGCTTGAAGAGGACCCGTCTAGGTCCACCGAGCAGCCGGAAGCGGCACGGCAAGAAACAGATGAACTCAAAGCCCACCTGGCCGCTTCTCAAAGAACAAGCCGCAACCGAAAAGAAAGCAGCCTCGGAGCAGATTTCTCAGCTCCAGGAGTCTTTGAAGCAGGCGCAGTCGCAACTCGCAGAGAGGACATCTCAAGCGGCGGTCTTTTCAAAGACAAAGGTTAAGGAGATGAGGGCTGGTTTGCTGAGGGAATGCAAGCCCCATACCTACAAGGCGATGGCAGTCCTGGATTTCGCATCCAGGATTCAAGAAGTTTCGCCTGTGGAAAGCCCGTGGTAGAGGAGGCCGAGCGCCAGTGCGAAGCAATGGCCGGACCTCGGCGGTAAATCTTCAGAGCGCGAGCGCAACGGCCTCCAATTTTCTCCCGTGTCCTCATTCGCCGCAGAATGGGCAGGTGCAAGGGTGACCTTGCACAAATATTTCAAAAAAGTTGAAGAGGTGAGAGTGGCTAGACGAATGCTAGACGCATTCACGCATGAAAGGGATATCTGTCTGGCCCCCTTTCACGCTCTTTCAGAACTAGGGTGCCCAAGTTTTGTTGAGAATGGCGAGCTCCTCACCCTAGATCGGGTAAAAAGAAATTGGCAGTCCTTTGAAGCAGATACAGCTGAAATTGATAGCTGGACTGAGCCAATTCAAGACAGTCAGGTCACTCAGATGGTGTCCAAATATTCCAAGATCCGCTCCTATTTCCAGGAGTTAGAAAAAGGTACCTCACCATCGACCTGCACGCGGTCGCTGCTTTCCACGGAGCATTAGAAGATATAGCTGACCGCAAGCCATTCGAAGCAGAAGCCTGGCGCCCAGCCCAGGTGGCATACACTCGCATCTGCGAGGCAGAAGCCGGAGATGGAGAGCTTTCGGAAGGCATTTCTGAGGGGGCAACTGACAAAGATGAATCTGAAGAACAGTTGCCGCAAGGAGAACAGTTAGAGCAGCAAAAGGCAGGGGAGGCAAGTTCCTCTGCACCCAAAGGATGAAGGCATGGATTCTTTGCGCCGAGGCGAGCTCGACACCCCGCGAGCCGCCAGAAATGTTGTCACATTTTGCACGGGGTGCAATGTCTTCAATGTTGTAAAGTAACAGTGTTGCTCTTCTTTTCCCTCTTCCCCCATCTTTCTTCCTTCTTCTCTCCCTTTCCTTTTCTTTCCCGCATTCTCTTTCTTTCCCCCTTTTTTCTCGGAGTCCCCAGCTTGATTTTTCAACTTTCCAGCAGGTTACCCAAAAATTGGCTAAGTCCGGGTGCGAGTTCGCACTTCGCCCTGGTGCGAAGTTCGCACTTCGCCGCTTTGGTGCGAGTGCGACTTCGCCGCTGGTGCGACTTCGCCGCTTTGGTGCGAAGTCTGACTTCGCCCCACTTTCTGGGCGCACCTTGCAACTGGCAGACTGGCAGGCTGACAAAGAAGAATGATAAGTGCCGGAGCAGTCCGTACAACGGCAGACACCAGTGTTCACCTGTGCGCAGTCCGACTTCTCAACAGAGTCGAAATGCGCCCTTGACAGGTGTACAGTAGGAGAACAAACCCGAAATTTGACCAAGGCGTGAAGGCCTTCCCGACTACACTGTTTTCTGCCCGCGCATCCCAAGGAGCTCCGATCCCAAGCGAAGATGGATAGACTGCCCTCTAAGGCAAACATGTGTCAAACAGCATCTTCCTTCATCCGACAAGTGTCCAGCTTCGGGATTCGAACCAAGACGTGCCGACAAAAAGGGATAAACATGGGCTGCACTGCTTGTGCCAGTAGCCTCATTCAAAGCTGATTTGAGGTTCCACCTGCTCCAGCTACCAGCGTACCTGCCGACTTGAAGATTCTACCCAGCACTCCGTCACGTAGCTGTCCAGCTCCCAGGATGACCATGCTGCGGGTACAATCCGGTCCGACAAAAGGTCAGCATTTGCAGCCCTTTCGCCGCTTCTGTCAGCTTATGTTTGACTGGGCCTCTGTGCCCATTAATGTAATGGGAGGGACTCGGGCTATAAAATCCCAGCATGAATTCATTGTAAAGGGTGGAAGGGGAATGTTTGTTAGGGAACCACTGTGCCCATTGTAACCATGCTTCTGCTTATAAATATAATCCGTATGCCTGGTTCTGTTCTGCCGCTTTTATTTCTTTATGCTTATGCTTTACGCGATTCTGTGTCATGGCTTGTTGATTCATTTCAGCATTTGATGATCGTGCGCCTTTAGCATTATTTCTGTACTTTTAATTTTCATATAATAGATGTGGTAGCAGTTCCATCAGTTATGTGTGACGTTGCTGGCCCGTATCTGGTGATTGATGCGATCCCCTGCTGTTAGTTCCTTGTAGGGAATGTTTGCTAGGGAGCCATTGAAGCTGTGCGGTTAAATTCTCTACCTAACACATATACCTGGCTCTGATATCTCTAGGTTTACTTTCTACCCCTGTCGCTGTACGTATCTGGTGATTGATGCATTGCCGTGCTGTTAGTTCCTTGTAGGGAATGTTTGCTAGGGGATCATTGAAGCTGTGCATACACCGCTTGTGTATCGGAAGTACGCGTAGGTTTTGCAGTTCTTTGTCATACTTTGTGTTTGTATGCAGTAAGTAACGGTGATTGGTGTGTTCCCGTATTGTTAGTTCCCCCACACCAACCTCTGAATATGCATGACAAGTTCAGAATGATTCCCACCAATCGCACCGACAGAGAAGGGAAAGCGTTGCCCGTGTACCAGTGAACTCAGGTGCTTTCAAGGAAGGGGTCCTACTACGTATTTAATCAGACGTTCCTTGGCCCTACCTTGGAACTCATTCATGGCTCTTGCCCTCGCATTCCCCCCTCGATGAGAAATGAAGTAGTGCGGCGTGAGTGGGGACACCTTTCAGCTCACACAGGGATTCGTCATCCGCATCTTCGGGTTTGATGGCAAGCCCTTCCTGCTACCCTATTACACCACTAAGTATCTGTTCTCCCTAGAAATCACTCGACAGTGCGATTATGTAGATGAAGCCTACGACCATGGAAGAAGATGGGGACATATATATGATTTCCCACTCAAATGGGGCGACATTGAAGTTAATGCCACTGGGCAAAATGTATTCCTCGCTGTCACGCTCAAAAATTTTAGTCTGACTGAACTGCCCCAGAGGTGGAAATATGACCCCTTGAACAAGATTAGATATTTTCTGGGGTTGAAGAATTTTCACGTCTGCCCACAACCAAAGGTTATGGAACAGCGTAATAATCCGAATGAGCTTGACCTCGAGTGGCAAGTGGAGAAGATGCAGTCTCTTCCGTCGTGGCATGACTTCTACCCCATAGAAGCAGAATATAATCCGTCACAGAACCCGGCACATGGTCATGGCTCCAAAGTCTTCAGAAAGATATAGAGCAAGCTGAAGGAGAAAGGTTGGACCCCAGAAAAAATCTCAGCATGGTGGGTCATGAGGGTTCATACCCGGAAAGAGACATCTGACAAAACCCTCGTGGGTGACAACCAGTTCTCCACGTTGTTCGATGAATATTTTGACACGTGGCGGCCCACCCGATTCAAGGATCTCGTACCCCGAGGCGCAATTCCTGGAAAAGTAGAAGACTTGCCAGAGCGGCAGGAGCTGTCACCCAAGCAAGGTGCAGGGCCCAATGATACTAATAAAAAGGGATTGAAGGGTGAACAAAGCGCGTGGCCATCAGCTGAGAAACAAGACAGGCCTCCCAAAAGACCAGCCGAGGACACAGGTGTCACCTCTTGAGAAGAAAAATCCTTGGGTCGTTTTAAAACATAAATCTGCCAAATCTTCTTCGAAGAAGCCTGTCGACTTAGGCACAAGCACTGTCACTCCCACCATAGTCCCGCAGTAGAAGGTCGTGTTGCAGTAAGAGGTTGCACCTGTAGTCCACCTAAAATAAGTTATCAACATTGAAGAAGATACCCCGCCTGAGGTAGGGGAGTGGGCAGGCCAGAGCCCTATAACGTAGCTTTTTGACACGTCAGCTCTCACTGTGGAGCATGCAGGTACACACTCTCTTTTCTCTCATCCTTCTTCTGAACCACCAGCTGTGGCCCACCCAAATGCTGAAACCCTATTAGCCCGCTTGCCCTCGGACAATAAATCTGTGTCCGCCATATCCCCATCGGTATCCAATCCGTTAATTGAAGAGGTTCGACCCATTACCTTCCCCTGACATTTATCTGCAGCATTTGGCCCATACGCCTCTGCCCCTAACGCATTTGAAGCATCCGTGTCCCTCCAATCGGGTGCTGCAAGTCAAGGCCCACCATCACTCCCAGATCTCGCACCTACAGAAACCCCAGTCGAGAACCCGCATCCGAATCCTGATTACCTGCCTGCTGCCGTCCAGACTGCGGCGCCCCATCTAGTTGCTGAAGTCCCAGTCTCCTCCATCCCCAGCCTGTTCGTAGAGTCCCTCCCTCAACAAGACCTATTTCTACTCACATCTATGTTCGGAGGTATGGAACCCTTGGAGCAAAAAATGGAAATGATAGAAGATCGCCCTATAGTGGAAAGCCTAGTTTGAGCACAACAGAGCTCGTTCCAATGGCTCAAATATGTCATAAAGAGAAAAGCAAAGGCCCCTACTGGAATCGAGAAACGTGTCGTGTTTGACCCCCAGAGGATGGAACTGCACAAGCTAAAGAAGATCCCAAAGGTGCAGAAACCTCTGGAGGAGATGAAGCCCGAAGACTACACCTACCAGCGCATCATCAAAGATTTGAAGACAGTCGATGTGGGGAATGAGGTGGGAGATATTTAGCTCAAGGCAAGCACAATCCACATGCACCATGAGCACATAAAAGAGCGTTGCTTTGAGGTAGAAAATCAGAACATGAAGCTGGAGGAAGACTTGGCACGAGTACGGTCCCAGCTAGAGAAATCAAAGGCTGAAGCAGAGCAGCTGAGGCAACGAGTGGCGGCATTGGAGCAGGAAGTGACAGAACATAAAGAAGCTACCGAGCGCCATCTCAAGGCAAGAAAAGATGCAGAAGGCAAGATGAGCAAGTTGGAGGCACAAGTTCAGGAAGTACAACAACAGCTGGAAAAAAGAGAAGTGCAGGTAGAAGTCTTCACCAGGGACCGAGTGAAGGAGGCTCGCGCCGGCATGTTAAAAAATTTCCGTACTAGAACCTCGAGGTCCTTATCCGTTCTCCTGTTTGTCTGCGAAGCCAAGCAAGCGTCTGCCCAGGGCAGGCCTATTGTGGAGGAGGTAGAACGTGAAGTAGAGCATTGGCTTAGTCTAGCCATAGAGGTCGAAGCTTATGAGCGTAAGGACCTCCGAGTGCCTCCAATGACCCGGACTGCCCGAGAATGGGCCATCACGAGGTCTACTCTGCACACTTTCTTTGAAAAATTGCAAAAGGTCAGAGCTGCCAGAAGACTGCTAGACGCATTTGAGCAAGAAAATAACATCTTCCTGGCACATTTCCAAAGCCTCACGCAGCTCGGCTTTCCCAGCTTCACAGATGACAATGGAAACTGCCTACCCAGAGAAGAACTGAAGCTCACATGGAGTGCCTTCAAGGAAGACACCTCTGAAATTGATGGTTGGGCAGACCCTATCCTGGAAACGCAGGTGATCCAACTGCTATCCAGGTTCTGTCAGATCAATGCCTGCCTAGCCGATCTGAGTCAGAGGATTGACCAAGCGGATATGCACCAGATTGAGAGTCTCAAGCGCTTGATGAAGGAACTCCATGACCGCGAGCCTTTCCAGAAGGAAGCCTGGACTCAGGTTAAGGCTATCTTTGAGCTCATTCGTGACCGCCTCACCACGCCAGCACCTGATCAGGAACCCGAAGGGGAAGGAGACAGTGGAGAGGAGACAGAAGAAGAGAAAGAGGAGGAACCCTCAAGCAACAACGGAGAATCAGAAGAGGGAACGGAGGGTGACTCCGAGCCCAAAGGATAAAGGCATGGGTCCTTGCATTGAGGCGAGCTCAATACCCCGCGAGCCGCTAAGAATGTTGTCACATTTTGCCTAAGGGGTAAAATTTTGAAAATCCGCTTTGTTTTTACACTTAGCATTCCTCTCCCCTCTTTCTCTCCTCTCAGACCAGCTTCGGAGCAAAAAAAGGTCATACAGCGATCGAAAATTATTTTGAAGACCAAAAATTTGCTAAGGCAATTAAGCCTTAAGATCGCTCAAGTCTCCAGCGAACCTCAGGTTCAAGCCACATTCTCAGCGAACTTGGTGTTCGACCCCACCTTCAGTGAACGACAAACAGATTTCGGGCTTGGCTACCCTAAAAAATTACTTAGGCAGGAGCAAGCTGAAGTTCACCCAAAATTATTGCGAACCCCAGGTTCGCCCCTCTTCCACTGCGAACCTCAAGATCGGTTCCCTCCTACTACAAACTCCAGCCTTAGCCAGTATTACTCCCAAGTTCGCTAGGATTTCCAGCGAACCTCAGGTTCGGACTTTAAGGAAGGCGAACTACATCCAAAGGGCATGACTTGATCAAAAGCTGCTAAGGCATCCTTTCCTCAGGTTCGCCCCCCAGATTCAACGAACTGCAGTTCACACCTGCCTCAGGTTCGCCCACATCTCTTGCGAACCCTGATTTCGGCCCCAGCCCTCAGCGAACATCGTACTCGGACCAAATTCGACCGAACTTCAGTAGGATGCGGGCGAACTTCATCATGCCAGTTATAAGAACACTCCAACAAGGAAAAATATAGTTTAAAGGCCCCCCCATTCCGTCTAGAATGCGCCGCTATGTTGAGAAGACAGACCCCCCACCTACCGCAATAATGTGATAGTCTTTTCCATTAGTACAACTCGCCCGGAGCCGTACCTCAGAACTGCAAGCACGAATGTGTCGTATTCTTCTGATGTACTATCACCTAACAAAAGGACAAATTGCAACTGTCTCAGCTGACTTTTAAAATTTGAGCATTAAGGTAATGGGGGGAAAATTTCTTCTATAAAAGCACGTTGAGTGCATTGTAAAAAGGAGGGGAACATTTGCTAGAGAGCTGCTATACTCTGATTTTTGCATTAATACTTACAACTCCTGGATCTGACCCTATTCCTTCTTTGTATGATGCCTTCTGTGATTATTTCTGTTAATTCTGTTTCTTCATTTGCATACAATAATTCTGCAATCTGGATTTAAGTGTGTGATTGAGAACGGAACCCTGGAATTTTCCTAGAGGATACATAGAGGGGGAAATATAGAGTTAATTTCTACTTTATTTTTCGTATTGATTGTTGTTGTTTCAAGTATTAGTAATCATGCTGCCTTTTCTTCCCCTTGAACTCATCTGCATTTTCTATTTCTTTCAATCATTTATTTCTTTCAGTAATTTCTTTCCTGTTTCCTAATCCAAAACCCCAGTGTAGTGTAGTATAGAAGCCGACCTTCTCCGGAGATTGGCACAAAAGGCATCTCTTCCTTTTAGCCTTTCAATCTGTTGGGCGGGTCTAGGGCACGTAAATAGACCGAATCCTTTCCTATGGAGGATCCGTAACCAAAAAACACCAATCCACAGGAGACACCAATCCCCTTGCTCAGGTCTACTCCAAAACCTGCTCAAATTTGCTCCAAAACCTGCTCTCAAACACTGCTCAAATATGCTCCAAAACCTGCTCACAAAACTTGCTCAAATCTGCTCCAAAACCTGCTCTCAAACACTGTTCAAATCTGCTCCAAAACCTGCTCAAATCTGCTCCAAAACCTACTCTCAAACACTGCCCAAATCTGTTCCAAAATCTGATCAATAATAGCATCAAGTTTTTCACCTTTTCTTTAGTGTGCTTTCCTCAACTAAAGCAATTCAGACATATTCTACCCAGAATTCGTTTAACCTCTTGAACATATAGAGAATGATATATTGGTGTTGGAAGCTTCAAATGGCCACATATGTTCTTCACATTCATTAAGTCTGTCGCTTCCACATATCTCACATTTATTACATTTTAAAGGTAGCTCTAGTCTAGCACTTGATAACTAACCTTGTAAATGCTGATTTGTAACTATCTTGTGCACCTTTCCTTTCTCCTTGTAGATGGCTGAATTATCCTTCTTCAATCGAATGCTTGGGTGAAGATATGCATTAATTCTTTCACTCTATCCTTGCACTATTTGACACTTTGACTTGTTTTAAAAACAATCCTTCTATTTGTGTGAGACTATGCTCTTGTACTTATTCCCACAAGTACTTCAAAACAACAAACTCTTTTCTAACTCATTTCAATTCCTTATTCCTCCTATTCAACAATATTTACCTCAAATAAAAATCAAAACATCAAACTCTTTTCTAACTCATATCATTTGTCTACTAATTCCTTATACCTCCCACTTTATAAAACAAAAATATTTTCCTTAAATAATTAAAATCACCTTGAGAAAGAAATTAATTCACTATACCTCCAAATTTGCCTTATCAAGATGATAATATTTCTTTTGTATTGCCCTTCAAATCTGATATCAAACAAAATGATTTTAATATCTCTACATGTGCGGTCAACTCACAACAGGTCAACGATGAAACGTGCAAGATAAATTCCCATCAACTATCACTGCCAAGACTTTCATATTTCTGCCATGTGGTCCACACAAAGCGCCAGCGCCAGCGCCCACGCCCTCCAACTGGGCGTGCCCACGTACAACTGGGCGGCGTGGGCACTGTGAGGTGCTCACAATAAACATATCATGCATATCATATCCCATGCCTTTGGTAGGGCAAATGTGGGATTTAGAATTTCCACAAAATATGCCAACCAAAATGAAATCATTTGCCGGAGTATAACCTTAGCAAAATTTTATAAATCAAATTGCTTGCCTGATATTCGTTCACTGAAGAATGTCTTGACGTCGTTGCTTTATCTTGAGAACGCTGCAATCTCCAAGTTCTTTGCTCTCCTCTCAATTCCTTCACGCGTTCACAACTGGCATTAGTTCTGACGCATTCTTGAAATCATTCACCTTCAAAACTTCGGTGCTGCCTTTGTTGGGCTTCCTTTTCACTGTTGTTGCACAATACTCCTTTTTAAACCTTCACTGCACTTGATCTTCTCACTGCCGCTGCTCTCAATTTTGTCGAGCCCATGCAACGATCACCACCTTCGGTTGATGCGTCATAAAACCTTCTCTTCACTTGTTTGATCTTTTCACTGCTGTTGTACTTGATTTCGTCGAACCCTCGCAACGATCACCATGACCAACCAGCGCTATCTTCACCGTGAATAGCCAGCGTAACTTTCACATTGATCAACCATCTCAATATTTTCTTGCTCAACGTCTCTCTGCAACACAATTATCTGCAACTTCACTGTGTCCTTATGTCGAGCATATGCATGAGTGATGACACTCTCTTCACCACAAACAGCACAACCTTCTCCTGTTTCAATGGCTTCCTGCGACACGATCAGCTTCAACTTCATTGTATCCTTTTGCCGAACATCCGCTTTGGTTGAAACAATCTCCTCGCCTCAAGCTCCTCTTTACCGCGTCATCTATTGCTGCAAATTTTTATCGTCTTTTCTTCATCTTCTCCCTTGTCGTCGTTGCTCGAATGTGTCAAGGATACCAACTTAAAAAATCTTCTTTGAAATGAATTTTGGCATTGTATATATATGCAATTCTTTTCACTTCCATAAGGTCGGCCCTTCTCACAAAATATTTAATTATTTTCACTTCCATAAGGTCGGCCCTCCTCACGAAATATTTTAACCTTAGGTAAGGATAAATATTTTCAACCTTAGTAATAATATTTCAACCTTAGTGTTCCTCATTGATATTTCAACCTTACGCCACTTGCATTATTGGTGATGTGACCCGGGTTCAATCCCCATGGTGGATGTGTATAAGAAGTATTACTCAATAACTATATATATATATATATATATATATATATATATATATATATATATATATATATATATATATATATATATATTTCAATAATAATGTCTCAACCTTAGGTAGGGATAAATATTTTCCACTTCAATAATAATAATATTTCAACCTTTGATAATACATCACTAGGATAAATATTTGCCTTGAGTATTTCATCCACTATTTGCTTTCTACCAAATTGACCTTTGATTGTTTGCTTTCTACCAAATTGACCTTTGAAATCAATGACAACTCAATAATTCTAACACGTGTACAAATTCAAGGGCTATTAGCAAGATAACCATAAAGTATAGATTTCCATTGCCACACATGGACAATTTGATGGATTGCTTGAGTGGAGAAAAGTACTTCACAAAGATAGATTTGAAGAGTGGCTATCATCAAATCCGGATTAGGGAAGGAGATGAGTGGAAGATCGCATTCAAAACAAAGGATGGATTGTATAAGTGGTTGGTTATGCCATTCGGATTGACAAATGCACCTAGTACCTTTATGGGTTGATGAATGAAGTGTTGAAACCATTTCTTGGAAAGTTTGTGGTTGTTGATTTGGAGAACATTTTGATATTCAATAAAAGTAAGGAAGACCGTTTGACACATTTGAGATTGGTCTTACAAAGACTTAAGGAAGAAAAGTTGCTAGTCAACTTGAAGAAATGTAGTTTTATGAAAGAGGAATTGGTGTACTTGGATTTTGTGATTTCACAAGAGGGGTTAGAAATGTACCCTGAGAAGGTCAAGGCCATTGTAAATTGGCCATCCCCAAGAAGTATGTTTGAGGCCAGGAGTTTCCATGGTCTAGCAAGTTTTTATAGGAAGTTTATCAAAAATTTCAATGGGATTTGTGCATCAATTATGGAGACCCTAAAAGGAGGAAGGCATGAGTTTAAGTGGACAAGTACAATAGAAAGGAGCTTTCGAATCTTGAAGGAAAAGATAACGAAACAACCGATTCTAGCTTTGTCGGATTTCAACAAGGTCTTTCACGTGGATTGTGATGCAAGTGGGACAACGATAGGAGTCTTGAGCCAAGAAGGCAAGCCCATCGCCTATTTTAGTGAGAAGCTCAATGAGGCAAAGAGGAAATACTCAGACTATGACCAAAAATTTTATGCCATTGTTCAAGCTTTGAAGAAATGGAGGCATTATTTGCTGCCAAAATAATTTGTCTTCTTCACAGATAATCATGCTTTGCAGTTTATTAACAACCAACGTAAGTTGAATCAAAGGCATATGAAGTGGGTGGAATTTTTGCAAGGATATTCATGTCTTGAAACATAGAAGTGGTAGGTCGAATCGAGTAGTTAATGCCTTGAGTAGAAGAAATTTGTTAATGAACACGATGAAAATCGAAGTCATTGGTTTTTATGCTATGAAGGAGCTTTATACTGATGATTTAGACTTCAAGGAAGCTTGGGTAGCATGTGATAATCCTACTGCAGGAGACAAGACCCCATGGCTTGATTATTTCATCCAAGAAGGAATGTTATTCAAGGGGCAACAATTTTGCATACCATGAAATTCAATGAGAGAAAATTTGATAAGAGAAAAACACAATGGAGGACTTGTAGGACATTTTAGGATAGATAAAACCCTAAGGCAGCTTGAAGAAAGTTACTATTGGTCTGGAATGAGTACAAATGTAGGAAGATTTGTGCAAGGTTGTCAAATATGTCAGTATGCAAAAGGGAAGAGCCAAAACACTGGATTGTATCAGCCATTACCAATTTTTGAGAGGCCATGGGATGACATAAGCATGGATTTTGTTCTTGGATTGCCAAGAATGCAAAGGGGTAATGACATGGTTTTTGTTGTGGTTGATAGACTCTCAAAGATGGCGCATCTCATACCTTGTAGGAAGACAAATGATGCGACTCATATTGCTACCTTATTCTTCAAGGAAATGGTAAGACTATATGGGTTGTCAAAGAGCATTGTTTTAGATAGAGATAGCAAATTTGTGGGTCATTTTTGGAGAACCTTATGGAAGAAACTAGGTGCTAAGTTGGGTTTCAATTCAATGTATCACCTACAAACAGATGGATAGACGAAGGTGGTGAATTGAAGCCTTGGAAACCTATTGAGGTGTTTGGTAGGAGATAAACCAAGTCTGTGGGATACTATCTTAGCACAAGCTGAATTTACATACAATAACTCGATCAATAGGAGTACCACCAAGAGTCCTTTTCATATTGTATATGGATTCAGTCCCCAAGGAGTTGACGGGTTGAGAAATACGGCTGGTTTGGGAAGGAAGAGTGCTTTGGCAAAATATATGCAAAAGTTGCACAGGGAAGTTAAGTCAGATTGTGAGAGAAATGGCATGCGATACAAGCAACATGCTGATATCAAGAGGAGAGAACATGAATTCCATGTGGGAGACATGGTTTTAGCACACTTAAGAAAAGAAAGGTTCCCACAAGGAACTTATCACAAGCTAAAGTGGAAAAATATAGGACCATGCAAGATCTTGAGAAAGTTTGTCGCGAATGCTTATGAACTAGAACTACCCGAAGGAGTCGGTATATCCCCTATCTTCAATGTAGCAGATTTATACCATTATTACAAAGGATCAACAAGTGAGCAGGTCAATACGACTCTAGATCCTTCGATGGCAGATTGGGTACAACAATTGTCGTAGAAGGAACAAGATAAAATTGAGGCAATTATTGATTCTAGAGTGGCTCGAAGGACTAGAGGCAAAGAATATTTTGAGCATCTAGTTAAGTGGAAGAATTAGGAAGTTGACATGGCGACATGGATAAATGCTTCCAAGCTTGCTAAATACAGAGTTTTTGTCGAAGATTCCCAACAATGTTCATGAAAAATTTCCTTTACCCAATGAGTATGATGTGGAAGCACTCGAAGACCAACCATCCGGTGGCCAACCATTGAGCAACCAAGAAGGCTAACCTTCTCGATAACCATTTCAATAGCTGCACTCCACAAATATATATATATATATAAGGTCATTTAACGTCTATTAGAAGAGAGGCGACAAAGGTGAAGAGAGCGGAGGAGAAGCTTTGAAGAGAAAAGAGAAGAACTACTGATGGAATGAAAGAGTGCAGACTTAAGGAGGAATTGTAGGGGAAGAGCTTAAGAAACATAGGATTTCTTATTTATTTGTGTATTTCCATTTGGTTGTTGCCGCACAAGCAATTTAATAAAATTTCCAAATACTTTTTTTAATTCTAGTTGTGTTGTATAAAAGACTATTATATTGTATTGTTGAGTGTGTGTTACCATAATGTGACATGCAGAAGTGCAGGTGACTGCCTAAGGTGGCAGGAGAAGCAATTGAGGGAGTACCAGAAGGGATTCTTATCGAGGGTGATTGCCATTCACTAAGGATATGTGATAACCATCTCAATAAAATGCAAAGAACGAGTATTTGAAATGAGATGTCAAATACTGAGAAGTGTCGTTCAAATTAAACAAAAGTATGCCCTTCAAAATTGATTACTTCGATTGAATGACTTCCAAAAAATCTTATCGTTCAATATTTTATCGTACAAACCAGCACACCATACAATTGAACGATCTTGTTCAAGTCGTCCAATTTGAAGGAATTTGTCATACAACTAAAGTGTCGTACGAATTGACTGTTGTACAAATTGGATTGTTGTACTCTAGAATATCGTCGTACAAAGAAGATTTACCATCTCAAAGGACGTTGACTTGAGACAATCACCATTCAAAGGGAACGTTGTCGTCTGTGATGACTGCATCAGTCCTTCTCTAACATTTATTGTTTGTTGAGTGTTTTCCATTTCCTTCAAGTATTTCTCCTTTCATGTTCGTGATTCTTCCACCTCCTTCTCCAGCTCTTCACTATAAAGTTGTATACGATTCCTGAAAAATAGTTCAATACCATCACTCATAGTATTAAAAAACAAGGCTTTCACAAATACCCCATCGATATACCTAAGCAGTTACATTCACTCGAACAATATGATGTTAGCAATCAACAACATTGTCTATTTGTACAAAACACACACACACATACACATATATATATATATATATATATATATATTATTTAAAAGTAGGGTTTTGAAAGGGTTACCCTTTCCCTTTTACATCAATTTAGTCACATTGAGCTATTTGGTGCCGTCAAGATTTGAACCTTGGTGTGGGCTACATCAACTATTTGTCCCAACTGTTGAACCAAGAACCCGTTGGCCTATTTGTACAAATATTTAATAACAGCACTTTTTGAGAAAATGAAATGAAACATGGTAATTTTCTACCACTGAAATCTGAAAGCATGCACCATGTCATTGTGCAAGACTCTTTAGATCTTGTGTTACTTTGCATCACCAATAATCTCCACAAGAACATTTTCCATTTTTAAAATGATGGAATCGGTTTGCATCCCTTACAACAATGTCCCTTGCAACAATCTTAGAGATAAACTTGGTTGCAGTATGGCAGTCACCACATACTCGAAGGTTCTTCACAACTCTAATAATGGTTCCGGGGGAGTCTTTAACAACCCGAATGCAATTGCCAATTTTTCGCTATGCTGGCAGACAAGCAATTCTTTATCCTCAGCCTCCACATCATGCAACACAGGTATTGTATTTGGAATATACCCCGCTGCCTTCATCTCACTCGACAATTCCTCCAATTTTCCATAGATCTCCTGTGTTTGTGGGTGTGATCTGTCTCCTACACAAAAAACATGTACCCTTTTCTGAACTTCAATCCAACTACAACCAGGTGTCTTCTTAATTCCTCTATCTTTCATCAATGTCCTTATTCTTTGAACATCATCCCAGCTGCCCACTTCGGCATAAATATTTGAAAGAAGAACATAAGATGCAGCACGTTTAGGCTCCAACACAAAAAGGATTGTTGCCACAAATTCCCCTATTCCTATATTCTTATGTGATCTACAAGCACCAAGCAGACACATCCACACAACCAATTCAGGTTTTATGGGCATTTTGACAATGAAGTTCAAAGCTTCCTCAAGATAGCCTGCACGGCCAATAAGGTCAACAATGCATACATAATGATTCATCTCAGGAATAATGCAATAAGAGTCACTCATGCTATTAAAGTATTTACAGCCCTCATCCACTAGACCTGCATGGCTGCATGCAAATAGAACACATACAAAGGTTATGTTGTTAGGGTTGGTTCCCATGTGCTTCATCAGATCAAAGAGTTTAAGGGCATCCTTGCTGTAGCCATGAATTGCATATCCTGCAATCATTGCATTCCATGAAACTGTGTCTGCATCATGCATCTTGTCAAACAATTCCCGGGCCTTGTCTATTCTTCCACATTTTGCATACATGTCTATCAGGGCATTCACAACCACAACATCTGCTGAAAATCTGTTTTCATTTATTTTTTGATGAATGTTTATACCCTCTTCTAGAGCTCCCATGTTGGCACATGCTGGAAGAATGCTGGCAAAGGTTACAGAGTCTGGCTTTACACCTGACAATTGCATTTGCTTAAAAGTCTCCAGGGCCTTTTCAGAAAACCCATTTTGTGCATATCCTGCAATCATTGCAGTCCATGAAACTGTGTCTGCATTATGCATTTTGTCAAACAATTCCTGTGCCTTGTCTATTCTTCCACATTTTCCATACATGTCTATCAAGGCATTCACAACCACAACATCTGCTGAAAATCTGTTTTCAACTACTTTTTGATGAACGTTTATACCCTCTTCTAGAGCTCCCATCTTGGCACATGCTGGAAGAATGCTGGCAAAGGTTACAGAGTCTGGCTTTACACCTGACAATTGCATTTGCTTAAAAGTCTCCAGGGCCTTTTCAGAAAACCCATTTTGTGCATATCCTGCAATCATTGCATTCCATGAGACAGTACTTCGTTGAGGCATTTTGTCAAACAATTCGCGGGCCTTTTCAACATGTCCATTTTGTGCATATCCTGCAATCATTGCATTCCATGAGACTGCATTTCGATCAGGCATTTTGTCAAACAATTCGCGCGCCTTTTCAACGTGTCCGTTTTGTGCATATCCTGCGATCATTGCAGTCCATGAAACTGTGTCTGCATTATGCATTTTGTCAAACAATTCCTGTGCCTTGTGTATTCTCCCACATTTTGCATACATGTCAATCAAAGCATTGACAACCACAACATCCGATGAAAAACCGCTTTTAAAGAGTCTTTGATGGATGTATAAACCCTGTTGCGAATCTGTCAGTTTGGCGCATGCCTTGAGGACGCTGGGAAAGGTGAATTGATTTGGATGGACTGCTGCTGCTGCTGTTTGTTGCATTTGGTGAAACAGTGTCAGTGCCTGTCGAGGAAAGCCATGTCTTTCGTAAGCTGAAATTATCATATTCCATGAGAAGACGTTTCGTTCAGTCATGCAGTCGAAAACTTTGAGAGCGTCCGCCAAACTTCTGCAATGAACATACATGTGAATAAGTCTGTCTTGTAGAAATTTGTGGTCGGAGGTGTCAAATTTATGTCCGATGCGGTTGATGAGTGAGTGAAGCAGCTTGCCCTCTGAAAGGGCATTGTTGGCGATGCAGGTCTGCAGGAGTTGAAGACATGTTGAAGAGTGTAAAGAGTGGTGTGTATTTGTATTTGTAGTAAGCAAAATGTGTATTGCGTCCTTCAACCGCCCCTCGCGACAGAGTTGTGTGAGAGTGAAATTGATATCGATATGGAGATTGTGATTTTGGTGGGCAATGGATGAGATTGTATGATTGGAAAAACGTGAGCAACAAAAGACCATCGCCTTCAAAACACCATCCCAAGAAAAGACCATCGTGAAAAAGGGGCTTTCTTCTAATTTCTGTGATTTCAGATTTCGATTGCATCGCGAATGAGATGCGGAGTGATGCCATCGCCAAGAGAAAGAGAAAGCTAGCTTAGCTTACTAAGGTATTAACCTCAATAGCTATGTCTGAAGTGCAACAAAATCTTGTAAAAGTGAACCATTTTTTAAAGCACGAAGAACATGCATGATATGAGTATGGAGTATAAATAATTATGTCATTTTTAACCTTTTTTAGATTGTTGGTGTGAGAGAGTGTTATTATTTATGAAGTAATTTTTTTGGTTGTTAGTTAGTTACATCCGTTATGGATGGATAGTTGTCTGTCTGTTGTATATATT
Organism: Wollemia nobilis; assembly: GCA_028583015.1. Taxonomy (NCBI): domain Eukaryota; kingdom Viridiplantae; phylum Streptophyta; class Pinopsida; order Araucariales; family Araucariaceae; genus Wollemia; species Wollemia nobilis. The sequence goes on from JAQPPZ010002875.1 coordinate 622,151, forward strand.
ATAAAATATATCAATGAGAATTTTATTGCAACTAATTTGCATTCATTATTTGATACCAAAGTTCATTTGATTTCTTCTAGGCTATTTTAGGTGTGAGAAGAGTTCATTGTAAAGTTGGAGTTGACAAACAAGATATATTCATGGTGAAGACTTCCCTAGCCATTCTAGGAAGTAGTTTGACGATTGCATTGTGTGAGGAGAACAAATTCTTGTTGATTCGACAATTTTGATTGTGAAAAATAAGACATCTAATATCCAACTAAATGTTGATGCGGAAGTATAATCTCTATATTATTTATTTATTTATTTTTGTTTTGGTAGAAGAATATTTGCTCATAGAAAAATTAAAAAATTCAAATGGAGTAAGCATTAGAGATTTGCAATGTTCATAGTAATAGAGTTGTCAAAGATGCAAAAGGTTGTCTTTGATGCAAAGACTATTTTGTGTGGACAATGTTTGGCACAAGCTATCTAAGGAAGTATCAACAAAGCAAGGCATTGAAGTGAAGATTATTTGGTGCAAGAGTTGCTAACATTATATGTTATAAAGTTGAAAAAAAACTTGTTGAGAAGAGGAGTCATTTATGGTGCCAACACTATTTGTCATCTAAGGAGGGTCATCTAGCAAATACTGAGAAGCATATGCAAATGTTTTCTAGAATGATTGATAAGAAGATCCAACAAGTGAGTGGTTGCCTATAAGAGTGGTCACCATCTAGTAGAAGAAGGTGTTGTCTAGCAAGTATGTTGTTCAAGGTTTATCTAATGGAGTCTTGCAAATGCACCTCAAGTGTCATTGTTTGGTGAATTTTTGTTAACCAACCATAAGAGTTTTCAAAGGAGATACTAAGGTAGTCATCTAATGAGTGAATAAACAACTAGGTTTGTCTAAGACTAAGGCTTACTAATGGAGTTGTATTGTTTGATGCAAACCTCTGAAGAATAACATTTGCTTTAGACATGTTCAAAGGCATTGAAGGTATTGGAACATGGGAGTTTTTTTGTAACTATCCTACAAACATAGTTGTTCCCCACCATCTTGAGGTAAAAGATCCATAAGATGGTGAAGGTGGAGGTGGTGCATTCATTTTAGGGGTTCATAATCACATAAAACCACTCTCATCCAATGTTTGAGATAGAGATGCGGATGGAGGTATGCAAAAGCTATTGTTGTGCATGAGGAACTTTTTAGGTCAAAGACACAAGGACAAAGCATAGTTTGAGTGTGTTGAAAATTCTAAGACAAATGCATTTGTGTGCCTCACCATTTCAAAGAAAAGGATATTTATTGAGACATTGAGTTATACATTGTGTAGACCTTCAATTCCTAATACATTTTTGAGAATTTGATGACACAAGCTATTTCATGAGATATTGAATAGAAAAGAAAATCCTGAAAAGAGTGAAATAATGTAATTAAAAGAAGATAGTGTGCCATTGGATCTTGAAGGATCAATAAATACAATTTATTTGATGTTTTTCTTTTCTAAAACCCTAAAGTGACATCATCACATCAAATGTTTGATTTGCTAAATCTACACATGGAAATTAGAAAAAATATTTAAATTCACATGAGAAACACTTTTTGGAAAGGAAAATGAATTACACTATGCTTTTTGGAAGAAACACGTTAATGGTTTAAATAATGTAGTCTTCAATTACAATGTGAACTGTTTTATGAATTTTGATGACAGATTGTGAAATACTTGAAGACAATATATTTTAATTTGATGACACAACATACTTTTACAAGTTTAGGCATATTTAAACTCATCATGAAGCTATTTTTTAGCTTGATTAAATAAATGCATTTTTATATTTTTGATATTTTTGAAGTTTATGTTGGGATTTTAACCATTGATTAGAGTAATATTTGCATATCTAAATACATCTATGGAGGTTATAGCCATCCAATATGGTTATAATTGTTGTCCTCTCCGATTGTCCATGTCATTGGATGGGAGGGACTAGATGGTCGGGACTATCATGCAAAGCGACAATAGGTCCAATCATGAGAGCACAAGGTTTGGCTCGATTGGGAGCTTCCAAGAATTTTTACAAGGCTAACTCCTTTTAAGATGTGAATTTGAGTGCATAGTCCTAATCTAACAACTTTGGGTAAAAGGGCTAGAGAAAAAGCAAAAAATAAAATACATTGAAAAGGAAAAACTAAGATAACAAAGGCGATGCACCAAGATCAAGATAAGATCCCCCTACACAACAACCCTGAGTGTAATGTGTCGACATAGTGAACACTTCCTCTTCTAAACATATATAAGCACAATAAACACACATACATAAAGGAAATGGGACAGGGAGAACCAAACACTTGGAACCAAATAGTCATAGGCCTCTGGTATGCATATATGAATATAAAAATAGTACAAGATTATACCAAAAGTGGGGGCTCGAGGGTGTTCTCGCAAGATTGCTTAGGAATAAAAGTACTACTATACCCTAAAAAATAAAGAGAAATTTATAGGACGTATAACTTATCAATGCTTTACAAAGTTAAGAAACTACTATTTATAGATTACACAAGGGGATATTTTCCCTCCAAAATTGTGTAGAGATTTCAAGGATGACTACTCTTATGTGTGTTAGGTCATGTCTTTAATCAAGTCACTAGTTCCTTTAGGTTCTATGGATTTGTGCTCATTAATGTTGAATTATTTTGAGCCTTTGAATGTGCCCTTGCTGTTGTTATTTCCATCAACCTTTTTTGGGTTTACCTAAATACTAGATGTAAGCAATCTTATATAATTGATATTATGGATCTAAAGTTGTCCTTGTTGTGGCTCCCATGTTGTAACCTTCAATGCATCAGTCACTTATGTCATGTAGTAGGTGAGACTTAGACTTTTTCACCATTGTTACTTTTATAAGCTCAACTATCATCTTTGGAAGATGTGCTCAAAACTTTTCTTCTTTCATTTACTTTGAAACTTCTAAAACTTTTGATCTTTTAGATATTTGTTCCTTTTATGTCTTTCAAAAATTTTGCTAGCTTTTGACTTTTGCAGGCTATATGTCACATGTCATCGAAAATTTTGCCTTTCCCTTGTCAAAACTATTAAAAATTGGTGCCAATTTTGATTGGAGTTTTTATCATATGAGAAGATTCATTCTTCAAAACTTTTCTCCACCTTTTATCTTTTGGAAATTTTGATCAAAACTTCTACTCACACTCATTCGATAGTTCATTCCCTATTTTTTTCTACTTCTCTTTTTCTTAGGTTGGCTCTCAAGATTTTATCAAGGCAAGGTTTGAGTGTAGTGAGAATTCACTATAGTTTTGGCGACTCATAAGGGATCTTTAGCTTGATGAAGATAAAGAACCCATATTTAGTTGCCTTGTCCATTGGGCACAGAGTCAAAGGGGGCTAAAATTGGGAGGGAAGTGAAGGTGGGAATTTTAGTAGTCATTCTACAATTTTGCATCTATTCGGCTTTTGAAACCTCAACGGTCTCAAAAAATTAGGATTGCTCTCCAAGCAATGGCACCAAAAAAACTTGCAACAAACTAAAACATATGTTACATATAATACATATATACAAGGGTTATGTGGGTGGCCTTACCCAGACATGGAGTCAAAATCCAGTTGTTGCTTGAGTCATTTGTTTCTTTCTCTTTTCCTAGTTCCTTAGGTAAAATACTTTTACCCTTAAGAAAGTAGGACTCTTGAGCAACTCTCTTGTTTCAAGTAGACTAGTACTAAGAATAAGCAATTTTCTTGGTAGACATAGACCGGTACCAATGTTGAATCTCTTTCTAATTTCACCCAATCAAAGTACCTCTTCTCCCCTTGGTCAAATCCTTTTTTGTGTTTATGCCCCTGTAGGAATAGGGGCTCTCCTTTTGAATCATAAAAGTGCCTACACTTGTTTGCTTGAGCACTCCAAAAGGATATAACTTCACTACCTCTACTACCCACTGGCCCTTATAATCATTGATTTGGGCTTGAAGCCTATTGGTTGTTGGAGTACCTACTTCCTGTACCTCCACATACTCTTCCTTATCAAAAGATGAGGAGTGACAAGTTGGATGGTTGGAGTCAGTTGCTCTATTTCTCTAAATCCATCCATAAATAGGGCAACAAGTTGATCCCATTCAAAAATGGAGTGTGGAGAAAGAGATTTATATCCCTTGTGAGATTTAAATCTAAATGATGCCATAAGCAATCTCAAAGCTATGTTTTGCTTAGTGATAATATGTAATTGATATTGGCAGACCATATTTTGTAGATGCGTTAATGGGATTGCTAGATCTTCTTCGGTATAATATTGCATATACTTGAGTGTTGACGTTGGAATGTTGTCCCATACTTTTAGTGGCATTGGAGGTCACAAGGGGATCTAATTATTCCATGTTGGGAACTCCTGGGTGGTGGAGTGGCCATAAACAATAAAGGATTTTGTGTGGAGTATTTTCATTCATAATATTTACGGTCCTTTGAATGAAGTGGAGTCACCAAGTGAACACAAAATTTGCTCTAGAAGTAAATATATTGATATTTTCCTTGAAACCTCAATTTTGTGTCCTTCAAAGTGACTTATTTTAGATATTCATTCTTGATCAAAGTCACTAAGTGAGTTATGAAGTGCTTCAACAAGTAGAATAGGCATAGAGCATCACTAGAGTTAGAGCCTAACTTGTTATTTTGTAGGACCAATGATAAGTCAATGGGGTCCCACTGGGCATGCCTTTAAATTGTTGTCCTCTTTGAATATCAAGGTTGTCAAATAGGAGGGACTACATGGTCGTGACTATCACACATTATGTTGAGCAACACAATAGAGCTAGTATTGAGAGCATGGGGTTTGTCTTGATCGACAACCTCTAGGATTTTTTACAAGGTAGAATCTTTTTAAGATGTGTCCTTAAGTGGACAATCCTAATCTAAAAACTTTGGGGGAAAAGTATTAGAAAAAAAAAACAAAAAATAAAAGACAACAAAAAGGAAAAAACCTAAGCTAACAGAGGTGATGTGCCAAGATCAAGATAAGATCCCCTTGCACAACAACCTTGAGTGTAATGCATTGATATAGTGAACACTTCCTCTTTTGAACATATATAAACACAGATAAACACACATACATGAAGGAAATAGGATAGGGAGAACAAAACACTTGGAACCAAATAGTCACAGACCTCTAGTATGCATATATGAATATAAAAACATTACAATATTATACCAAAAGTAGGGGTTTGAGGACATGCCCACAAGACCACTCAAGAATACAAGTATTGCTATACCAAGGAAAATTAAGGGAAAGCTATATGACTTATAAATTGTCGATGCTCTACAACATTAAGGAACTACTATTTATAGATTACACAAGGAGAGATTTTCACTCCAAAACTATGTAGATATTTCCAGATGACTGCTCTTCCATGTGCTAGGTCATGTATTCATTCAAGTCACTAGTTCATTTAAGGTCTATGGATTTGTACTCATTAACATTGAATGGTTTTTATCCTTTGGATGCATTCCTATTGTTGTTATTGCCATAAATATTTTTTGGAATTACCTAAAGACTAGACGTAGGCAATCTTCTATAATTGATGTTCCAAATTTGATGTTGTCCTTGTTGTGGCTCCCATGTTGTGAACTTCAATGCATTAGCCACTTATGTCATGTAGTAGATGAGATTGTGAATTTAACGCCATTGTTGCTTTTATAAGCTCAAATACCATCTTTGGGAGATGTGATCTGAGCTTCTCCTCTTTCATTTGCTTCGAAACTTCCAAAAATTTTGATATTTTAGACATTTTTTCCTTTTGCACCTTTCATAACTTTTTCCAACTTCCAAATTTTGGGGGCTAGATGCTGCATACCATCAAAAATTTTGCCTTCCCCTTCTTGTCAAAACTATCAAAAGTTAACACAAGTTTTCATTAAAATTTTTATCATCTGAGAAGACTCATTCTTTGAAATTGTTCCCTGCATTCTACCTTTTCAAACTTTTGATCAAAATTTCTACTTGCACTCATCCAACATTTCATTACTCACACTCATGCAACACTTTATTTAGCAGCCAATTGTTTATGGACTTGATTCAACACCCCAACAATATTTACATATGTCTTGTCCAATGTAACAACTTTATTATCTGGGTGAGTAGGAGTCAACCCTAATTTCTTGTTAACAAACATATGGCATTTCATTATCAATAACACTTGAATCCACAAGGTAGTTATGAAAAAATTTACCAAAACTTCTAGTAGTCAACAATGAAGGTGGGGATTCTACCTTTTCTATGTTTATAGACACTAGGGCATGAGTAGCCTTTATAGTTTCTTATTTTTCAAGCAAAAAATTCTTGTGGTTAGTCAAATGAACTATCTCAATCAATAGACTATTTCCTTGGCTTTATTAAGGTCTTCAATAATATCATATCTAAGATTATTTGGTTCTAAAATTTTCTCTATCTATGGAAATGACATGTTGATTGCAAGATCTTTAGATGGGATTAGGCTTTCAGTGTCTTGCACCTCAAGTGAGATGGAAGTTTCTCTAGGAGGTGTGAAAGAAATTAGCGATACCTCTCCTTTACTCTGAAGAATATAATCATTATCCTTCTAGAAAAGTTGGTAAGATTTCACCTCTTCTTCAATTTCTTATTTAGATTCCTTTTCAGATTCATCCTCATCCACTTTGATGGTTCATATGTTTTTGAAACTAAGGTTGTCCCTACATTTTGATTAACTTGATTCCTACAATTCTCATTGGTGGGTAGTGACTCCAAAATTTTCATCTCTTTCTGGTTAGTATCTAAAGTAGTTTTAAACTTTGGATAGTCAATTTTAGCAAGGTCAACCAAATTTAGGTTATCATCTAATTAATTTCTAGTAAGAATTGGGACTCCTCCATTGTCTGGGTGATTATCCCATTGGTTATTAGTTGCTTGGACATTGAAATTCCTATTCTAAATATTATTTTAAGGAAGTGTATTTTGGGGTACTTGCTTCTGTAATTGGATCATATTACTACTGAGCTTCTGGATCATATCACTTCAGAGCTTTTGGACTAATCTCTACATGTTATCTAATTGAGACTTAGAATTATTGATCTAGGCTATAATAGTATAGTTTGTTGTTATTGGAAGATGAAATAGAATTCAAGAAAGATGGTATAGTCTGATTTAGAGTATTATTAAAAAATGTTAGGTTATTCTAAGACTGATTAATATTTGGAAATTTTGGAATATTGTGAGTAGTAAATTGATTATCAAGATATGTGGGAGTAATAAGATGGGTAGGAGTAGTGATGGGATTGAATGGCTAATTATAATTAGGGTATGGTAAGATATTCAACATTGAAAACTATTATGAAAGGGCTTGATTAATCATTGGAACTTGGTTAAATGCACTTGGTTGTCCTAAGGAAGGTAACTGAACAATTACAAAATCTTGAGGTATTAACTAATGTTCCATAGTTAAGGCTTCATTGTATGCCATGGGTAGAGTGGTTATATGAGGTGCTCTCCTTACAAGCATGTATGTAAGAGGATCTAAAGATCTAAAATACATTTGTATGGTTGTGTCAACATTAAGAGTATAGGGTGGAGTCAACCTGTTATATGGCTTATGAAATATGGTATTAAATAGCCTTAGAGGTTCGTTGGGTTTCCTTCTGGCTAAGGAAAATTTATGGTATATGAAAATAGGATCTATGGGTAATCTAAACTAGCTAATGAATGTTATTTCTAGCTCAACCCAAGAGGTAATGGAATTTGTAGGTAAACTAATATACCAATCATATGCTAGTTCATCCAAAGTGAAAGTAAATATCCTAATGCCACATCGTATTTATACCTAGATAGGTACATTTCTACATTCTTAGGCATATCATGGTTGGTCCAAGAATATTCAGTGGATTGTTGCCACCTAACCAGGGTGCAAACATTGCCATTGGTGTACTTAATGGAGTGTTGATTATATCAATGAATGGTAATATAGATTAATATGAGGCATTAATGAGAGGAAGAGTGCTTGAATGACCTTTATTTTTGGGTCTTTTATAAGGAAAAAGAATATGAAATTTAGTATCACCTTCAAAGGACTTAGACCTAGTGATAATTATCCTAAGTTCCAATTTTAACAGAAAAATGATGTATGAGAAAGTATAACAATGAGAATTAAACAATTTCAAGAAATCAAGAATTAATCTCAGACTTAAATAATCTGTGACAAGAATGAATCAGACCTTATGATAGAGGTTATTTAACTGATTAAAACTATAGTAAGAGTGAATCAAATATTTTAGGCCCTCCTTCTAGTGCCATTTCCTGTTGAGCATTGAGGTCTCAAAGGACTTAGAAAACTAGCAATCCAAAACTTAAAGTGATAATGAATCTAACAATTCATGCTCTAAACTAACAATAAATCAACAATTCATACCACTTCCCTTAGCATAATTTTCTTTTGAGTGATACCTCAACCCAATTTTCAACATACAAAAATGGTTAGAACAATAATTATTCTCTCTTGAAAGAGAATATTGATCCCCTAAGGTTCAGGAGATAGGGTATGTTATTGTCAAATATTAAACCAAAAGAAAAAAATGGAAGATAGATGGATAACTCAGGGTTACATATAACTGTTGCAAGGGCAAGTGCCAATTCATTATCTAAACTTGTAGAAAAATAAATCTAGCTTAATACTCAACTAAACATCAAAATATAAACGTTTAATATCAAGGATTGTTTCAATGAAATAAAGAAAAGCAATATTCTAGGCTTGCTAACTCAAAGTAATCAATAGACATCATTCATTACATCATAATCATGTAAATTATAGCATATAACAATATATATTCGAAAACTTATGAAATATAACAAATGAAAAATAAGTTTTAGAGGATGGACTTCAACTATTCTACTCCTATTCTAAGCAAATTTCAAAGAAAATTTAAAGGGAAAGGATAAAGAAAGAAATAAAACAAGCCATTGCATTCTTGAGAGTTTATTCTAATCTATTAAAGTAGCAAATCTAAATTTAACTAGCTTTGACTTGACCAGCCTTTGCATAATTTGAAGTTGAAGTGATGCTATCTTCGAAAGAAAAAAGACAAAATCCTAGAATTGATCCATATGTAACCACCATAAGCATGCATAGATTACACAAAGAACTCTAATACTTTGCATTACTTAAGTTTTATTCAATCATTACATCCTTAGAATTGCTAACATCATGTGATTGCAAGACTAAATCTCGAAGGTACAGTGCCAAGGGTGCAAGTGCATTGTCTACAAAGAAAATAAAATTCTAAAAGAAATATTACTAAAAGTGGAATCCGACCTTTTGGAATGAGGACTCAATGGCTATTTATAGGCTTACAATCTTGAATTTTCAGTGTTTTATAGTTGTATGGATGAGTTGTTTGCTTCGATGATGTGGTAGTTTGTAAATTTTCTTGATTTTGATCTTCAATTTTTTCCATGGATCTAACTACTTCAGTAGCATCCCTCTGAAGATTAGGTAGTTGAATCATCATGTTCTAGGTGGTTTGAGTTGTCATGCATCAGGTTCTGAATTAGGTCCAGGTTTAATGCGTTTTCATTTTTGGATCTCTTGGCCTTTATCTTTTGCTTTCGTTGTTGCCTATAAATAAAGAAATTATTTCAAATCTAATTTTGGTAGAAAAATTATTTAAATATGGTCAGTGAATGAATATTTTAATTGTTTAAAATATTGCCCATGTTGGTGGTTATATGTTTAAAATATTTTAAGATGTTAATGTATGATTTATTTATTTATCCCCTTAATTTAGATTTCCCTTTATGCAATATTTTGATTATAAATCATTTTAAAAGAAAGGAGTGCTCTTATTGGCCATTTAATTTTATTAATTTGATGCTTCTAAGCTTTAATTATTTTATAAACTCTTGGTCTAAGGTTCAATATTCATAGACAAAGATTTCTCCCCCCCCTCTTGCTATTAATCCTATGTAAAAAAAATTGGGTCCAAAGCTAAGGGTTAGGATATGTTGATGGAGGTTTCCACTTTTAAGCTAAGGTTTAACGTTCAAGTCTTAAAGTATAGTGCTATTAATTCCATATTGAATTATTAAGTTCAAATCTTGGGTTATTTTGCTTTAATTTTCAATAAGGTCTAACGCTAATTCATTTCCAAAGTATTAGGTCATCCACAAAAATCCAATGTACACAATTAGGATATTATGGCATAAAATGTCTTCCTTTCTGCTTAAGGTTCACTAAGGTTCTTATCAAAACTATTTGTTGATGCTAAGGTCCCATCCTTATAAAATTTGATATTAAGATACCTGCCTTATATTATTGAAAATTTAAGCATGACGTGGAGGGATTTGATGGGTTTAAGAAATCCATGACTAATAAAATAGAGAGGAATTGAACAAAGTCAATTAGAGAGGGGAAAATGAGTGTTGATATTTTATTGGCCTAAAATGGGTGGTTAGGATTGAGTTGGAGAAATGAGATCAAAAGAGCGGAGTGGAGCAAGAAAAATGAACATTGGATTCCTATTGGTCGGAGTAATGGATGAATAGGAATGGAGCAAGGAAAATGAGTGCTAAATTCCTATTGGTAAGAGCGATGGACGAATACAAATGGAGTGGGGAAAATGGGTGTTGGCTTCCTATTGGAGAAAAATGGATGAATAGGAATGAGAAATTTATTTACCTAATGTTTTAAATCTTAATGCTAATGGGGAAATAGGGTGCATAGTCATAGGAGTAGCCATTGGGCTAATTTTTGCTACAATTTACCATTTATGAATGATGTCATCTCTTGGCAGTGTGGAAGACTATGAATTTAAATGAACTTTGGCACCATAACCCATTAAAATGGATAGTTTAGCTAGCGATAAGGAAGGTAATTATAGAAAACAAACATGGGCATATTTATACTTGACTGAAAGATGATTTTAAACCTAATTTAATGGAGAATGAACCTTATATTATTGAATACATGAAATTAATGCTTTGATCAGGAGCTTAGAACAATTTTGTAGTGTAAAAAAAAAGGTAAAATTTTAAAGTATCTAGAATTTTATGAAACTTTCCACATTTCTAATTAGTCCAAATGGGTACCTACAAAAGTTGAAATAACTAGAAAAATTATTATGGATCGAAATATAGAGCCTTCTAAAATTTGCAAATTGTTTTGAGGAATTGTTATTACTGAATGGTATTTTTGCCATATCTCTTGAAATATTTGGTTCTATGTATGTAAATTTGGTACCATTACAAATAGTATCTCAATATATTTCCATTAGGCTTTGAATCACATCAAAAAGAGCTATCTAGCAAAAGTTATGGCCATTTTAAGATTATAGCTAATTATAGGAACAAAAGTGGTTAAATTCTGAAAAACCTAAAAAGCAACTTAGTTTTCCAAACTCTAAAAAGCAATTGACATTCAATGTGAGTAAGCTTAAAATGATACATGTAAAAACCTTTGTATAAAACTCAATATTTCAAGTGGATCCCCAATTGGGATATGTTGTGCAATGGCAACAACAAGTGTGACTCTACTGGAAAATGCTCCTAAGCATTTTGGATAAAGAACCCAAAAACCTAGCTTGAAAACAAGGAAACCTAAACTAGCAAAACACAAATCACTTAGCAACATTCAAGGAAGATGGGGTTAAATAATTTTAACTAAAAATAGATGTTCATTTGCCTTAGTTTTACCAAAACTTCTAGTAGTCAACAACGAAGGTGGGAATTCTACCTTTTCTATGTTTATAGCCACTAGGGCATGAGTAGCATTTGTAGTTTCTTATTTCTCAAACAAAAAATTATTGTGGTTAGTCAACTGAACTATCTCAATCAACAAACTGTTTTCCTTGGCTTATTAAGGTCTTCAATAATATCATAACTAATATTATTTGGTTCTAGATGTTTCTCTATCTATGGCAATGGCATATTGATTGAAAGATCATTAGGTAGGATAGGGATTTCAGTGTCTTGCACCTCAGGTGGGATGGAAGTTTCTCTAGGAGGCGTGAAAGAAATCAGTGATTCCTCTCCTTTAATCTAAATAATATAATTGTTATCATATTATTGAATGTCTTCTTCAGATTCATCCTCATTCACTTTTGATGGTTCATATGTTTCTAAAATTAAGGTTGTCCCTACATTTTGATTAACTTGATTCCTCCAATCCTCATTGGTGGGTATTTACTCCAAAATTTTCATCTCTTTTTGGTCAACATATAAAGTAGTTTTAAACTTTGGACAGTAAATTTTAGCAAGGTCAACCAAATTTATGGAAGCTCCTAGGTTATCATCTGATTGGTTGCTAGTAAGATTTGGGACTCCTCCATTGTCTAGGTGAGTATCCCATTGGTTATTAGTCGCTTGTAGAGTTAAATTTCTATTCTAAATATTATTTTTAGAAAGTGTATTGGGGTACTTGCTTTTGCAACTGGATCATATTACTGCTAAGCTTCTAAATCATATCACTATTGAAATTCTTAACTAATATATGTAGGTTATCTAATTGAGAATTAGCATTATTGGTCTAGGTTGTAGTAGTCTAGTTTATTGTGTTATTGGCAGATGAAATAGGATTTACGAAAGTTGGTATGATTTAATTTGGAGTATTATTCAAACATGCTAGGGTACTTTGAGACTAATTACACCGAGAGGCGTTCCTACAATGGCAGACAGGGGGTGGGAGGCAAAGAGGTCATACATGTCATGCCGTAAACAATTTTTTTTTTATTAAAAAAGTCGACATTAACAAAAACATTTAAAATATTTAAACTAAAACAATCGACTAACCAACCGTTGTAAATATTTAAAATATTTAAACTAAAATAGCCGACTAATAGGCGCCTCGAGATTGATAAATCTCGACATTTTTAGATATATATCCTTTATATCTAAGCTAGTTAATATTTGTAAATGTTGGCTTATTTTGAGTAGTAAATTGATTATCAAGATATGTGGAAGTAATAAGATGGGTAGGAGTAGTAATGGGACTAAATGGCTGAATATAATTAGGGTAGGTAAGGTATTCAACATTGGAAATTGCATGAAAGGGCTTTATTAATCATTGGAACTTGGTTAAATGCACTTGGTTGTCCTAAGGAAGGTAACTAATCAATTCCAAAACCTTGAGGTATTAATTGATGTTCTATAATTAAGGCTTTATTGTATGCCATAGGTAGAGTGGTTATATGATATGCTCTCCTTACAAGCATGGATGTAAGAGGATTTAAATCTCTAAAATACATTTATATGATTGTTTCAGCATTAAGTATATAGGGTGGAGTTAGTCGGTTATAAAGCTTATGAAATCTTGTATTGAATAGCTTTATAGGTTCATTGGGTTCCCTTCTAGCTGAGGTAAATTCATGGTATATGATAGCAGGATCTATAGGTAATATAAACTGGTTGATGAATGTCAGGGTTATGCATAGGGGCGAATTTCGCAATTTAGCATGAATATTCAGATTTTCACAATTTTAATTTTGCAAATTTTGGGACCCTAGAGGTCGGCCCGTTCGCCCAAAAATTTTGGGATCAAATTTTTTTAGGGTAAATTTGCCCTAGTATCATAAGGTTTCCTACCTAATTTTTACCTTAAATTTATTAAAAAATAATTATCCCACCCAATTCACCTCTTGTACCCCATTATATATAGCTAACCCTGACAACGACACTCATATAATTAAAACATTAATTTTCTTCGATAGCGAGCGATACAAAGTAGACAAATGACATAACGTGATTGAAAAAAGGTGACTGACATAAGGCGACATGCAGAAGGTGACTGAAATAAGGTGATTGGTAGAAGGTGTCTGGCACAAGGTGACTAGCAGAAGGCGACTAGCACAAGGTGATTGACATAAGGTAATTGGTAGAATGCAACTAGAAGAAGGTGACTGAAAGAAGGTGACTAGCATAAGGCCTCTGGTGAAAGCGCCTAGTATAAGGTGATTGGAAGAAGAAGTGAAGGTGATGGGATAATATGGAAGAAGGTGACTAGCATAAGGAGACTGATAAAAGGTGACTAGCATAAGGCGAATGGCATAAGGTGATTGATAGAAGGCAACTGGTAGAAGGCAACTGGCATAAGGTGATTGGAAGAAGGCGATTGGTAGAAGGCGATTGAAATAAGGCAACTGGTATAAGGTGACTGGAATAAGGCGATTGATAGAAGATGACTGGCAGAAGGTGACTAGTATAAGGTGACTAGCATAAGGTGATTGGAATAAGGTGACTGGCATAAGGTGACTGGCATAAGGCAACTAGCATAAGGTGACTGGCAAAAGGTGATTGGTAGAAGGTGATTGGCATAAGGCAACTGGTAGAAGGCGAGTGATAGTAGGTGACTGAAATACAATGATCACCATTTATCGGTAAGTTTCTTTTACCATTAATTTTTCTTTTTAAATATTTTGTTCATGGACACTCAATAAGGAGGTTTTCCTATTATTTGAGCACCAATCTCAAGCCTGCTTGGGTCAGATATTCTATTGTCTTGAGCAGTAGTTCTCTTTTTTACTAATTATTTTCATTTTTAAAAATGATGTTCATTGTTCATGTTACTCTTCTATTTATACAGGTAAAATATCACCTATTAGCAGTGGAAAGAAGGGAGGCCAATATTTCGATAAAAGGACTATCCTCAAATACTTTCATAATATTTTGAAATCTAGTCAACCATCAACATCTACACAAATTGAAGGTATGAACACCTTTACTTACTAACCAGTTAATTTTTGTACATTATTAATTTTATATATAATATCTTCATTCATAAAGAAGTGTGCTTTTTGGTTGATGGCTTTGTCCATTATTTATCTATATTTTTTAATAGAAGGTATGCTTTTAAATGCCATAATGATAATGACCCTACTATTGACACTAGTATTATCTCTACAGAAAACATTGTTGACCCTGGTATGCCTCCACTTCCACATATCCACGATAATGAAAAGTCCACAGATGAAAATTTTCTTAATGAAATGGAACAACAACATGAAGATATTCCTGAAACTAACACGCCAAGTGGAAAATAAAATAATAGTTCTTATGCAGTCCCTACTTTCGGAGAATCTTCTTCTAAAAAACATAAACGTGCAAGGTTATCTAGGTGGACAATTAACAGATCATTTCAGCCTGATTGGATATCAGAATTTCCATTTATTGAGCCAGTGCTGCCAGAGAATAGTAATGAGGAAATAATAGAATTGAGATGCGTAATTTGTAGTTGGAAACATGAAAAGGATCATAGATTGCAAGTTAAGAAAGATACAATAGAAAAACATTGTGGAAAGGTTTATATCAAAACAAAAGAAAGTGATCGACCAATACCAAAAAATTATAGGTGGAAGGATGCATCAGAGTGTGCACATATAAGATATGCGCAAGAATATGATAAAGAAATGAAACAAAAGCAAACTTTGGTTGAGAAAGGTGCAACGATTCAAGCCCAATTTTAAAAAATGAATAAGTTCACTTTAGCTTCAAAAAGTTTGCAGTTTGCTATTGTACTCACTATTCTTAAAAAGGGTAGACCTATGTCTGATTTCATTGATTATAAATCTCTATTTTGACTAGTTGATGTGCAGAACTTACCCAACACCCATTGGTCAGATCGAAGTGGTTGGGAAATGGTAAAATGTCTCTCATTGGTTGAGCAGGATGACCTCAAAGAGAAAGTAAAAAAGGCCAAATTCATTTCACTTTCAATTGATGAGGTGACTATTGTTGATAACACATCTTGGATTTGCATGTATGTTTACACATTGGAAAATCATTTAAGGCAACCTCATTTACTTGGAGTACGCAAGATGGTGGAAAATTGCAATGCAGAAAATATTTACAATGTTGTTGTAACTAGTTTAAAGGAAATAGCAGGAATGAATGAAATGGAAATAGCCACTAAGTTAATATGTGTCGGAGCTGATGGTGTTGCTACAATGCAAGGACACAAGAATGGTCTTTGTGTTAGACTACAAACATCTGTTACCCCATATTTGATCCCTATTCATTGCATGGCTCATAGAATGAATCTTGCATACAAAATTGTGGATACATTTACAAATGTTGCGAGAGTGGAAGAGCTTGTCCGTGAAATTCATGATTATTTTTTACGTAGTCCAAAAATATTTTTAGAGTTTCAATAGTTTGCACTAGGAGTTACTGAAGGTAAAAAACTATTAAAAGATGTAGATACTAGGTGGATTTCGATGTATCAACCGACATATAGAGTTTTCAAAGAATATCAATCCTTGGTAGGGTTTATGTATGCAAATCGTAGGGCAGTTGATAAGGCTAAAGATTTGCTATTTTGAATGAGTGACTTTGAAACACTTCTCACATTGTGTGGTATTCTTCCAATGTTGGAAGAAATGAATACTTTGATCAAAATTGCACAAGAAAGATCGATTTATATTGTGGATTTCATCAGGGTGAGAAAACAAATTTGCATACATATTGATACGATGTACGCATCTGGTCAAAGTTTTATGGATCCCATGTTTGAGAGTTGGAGAGCATTAACAAACGTGAATGATCCTCAAAACTTTTTGAAGTTCAATATAAACGATCATCTATGTATTAATGTCCACGGAAAGGAAATACCTTTATATTATTTTGGTCAGTAAATGGATATAGCTACAAATGAAGTTGAGAAAATGCCCATAACATACAACAGATTTCATGTAGTTGTACACGATACAAAAATTAAACTAAAACAAATAGCAGAATCATTGACAAAAGAAATAAGAGATCATTTTCAAAGAGATGAATTGCTTGAGGCTATGGGTGTGGTTAATCCGATGTTTTGGGATCCTTGTAATGAATACCAGATTATAAATGGTTTGTTTCTCAAATACATGGGCACTCTTGCTAGCCATTTCAGTAAACGTGTGGTAGTCAATGGTATTGAAATCAATGGTATTCTCAACAGAGATCTTTTGACAAAACAATCAAACTATTTTGGAACAACAATGTCTGCTCAAGTTTCACAACTCACTAACCGTCATGAAATAGGTTCTATTTCACATTTGTGGAGAATATTACATCCCAGTAGTATCTTACAACATACTATGAGTGAATATTTTCATTTATATGAATTATGTCAAATGATGATTTTAGGATCTGTGGAAGATGAAAGGGTATTCAGTGCATTATCATATGTAAAATCTAAAGTTTGAAATAGGTTGGACAAAAATTTGGAAAATTGTTTGAGAGTATATGTGTCGACCTATGAGGTGGAGAAGTTTCCTTATGAAAGAGCTTTGTCATATTGGAAATCTCTGGCAGAGAGAAGAGGTGTCACGAATACTGAGGATGATGAGGATGATGGTAACATTGATCAGATTGTGATGACAAAAATTTTGGGTATGAGTGCAGATGATTTTGTACAATCTGAAAAGAGTTTGTTCTAGCTTCTAGAATTATGATGCAAGGATGCTTTCATTTGATTTGATTTCACATATTATCATTTGATTTGATTTCACATATTATAATGAAAGGATGCTTTCATTTGATTTGATTTGATTTCAGCATTATAATGAAAGGAATATTGAGATTTAATTATAATTTGAGACATGTATTTTTGATATCATTAATCATATAATATGAGATTAGACATGCCATTGGATACTCTGTATATCATAGCCCTCTGATTTGATTATGTATATTTGGATGAAATTGGATTATTTGATTACACATATGTTGATTAGAACACTGGATTATCTTTTATATCATAGACATGTTATTGGATATTTTGTATATCATTTTATTTAAGCCTTGTTATTGAATTATTAGTCTAAATTTTCAAATTATTTAGTAGATTTGTATTGTATAAACCATTTATGGCAAAGTAAATATTTATGTTGCATTTCCAATCATTTCAAATTATTTCATAAAACATAAAAGAACATTTTATTGCATCCACATAATTCAAAATTATTTAATGCATCCACACAACTAATCAAAACATCACAATATTTAAAACAAAATTTCAAAAAGATAATACAATTTTTTTGGAAATTGTCTCTTTTATTGATTTCAAAAAGATACCATTCTTTTACAATTTACAAAAAAGATATGCAACATTTTTTGTTTCTCCTCAAATAAAAAACAACAATCTTCTACTATTCATTCTACATGGTGGCTGAAGTTCCAGTTGCATCTAGCTCAATATCCTTTGCTTCCAATGCACCAACCCTAACCAAAATTTTAGTTATAGTGTTTATCCCCGATAGCAATAAACCTTCTTCCTTCACTGGATCTTCTCTAAAAGGTGCATTCAGTTCTTTCTCATTTTCTTTCAATACAACCTCCACATCCAGGCCCTTATCTTTGATAAACTTCTTCAACCAATTATTTTCTCTAACAATGTATTGTAATCTTTTCTTCACTTCAATAGCATTATTCACACTAATTTTTGTAGTCTTGATCAACATTTTCATGGCACTGACTTGCTGCTTTAAGTGCTGAAAATTAGACTACAAAATACAAGTGAAAAAGGTTAATATTTATAAACAAAACATATTTAAGAAAAAAATGATTTTTAGTTAGATGTAAAACTTACATCAACAGTAAGTCTTCCAGTTTTTGCAACTGCTACTTTATTATGATCTAGTGCCCATTCATTGAAATATGCTTAGGCCTCGACATTGAGGTTTTCCAAATGATTCAGAATAATGGCCAGAACTTCATCACTATATGTAGACTCGGCCTCCACGGTGCCAGATTCAACTTTATGTAGCAAAGCATCGAGCTTTTGGGGCTCATTCTCCACCTTTGAAAACAACTCCTTTCTCTTTGAAAAATTCTTATATCGGCCATTTATTGCTTTTATCAAAACCTTGGCTCGATATTCCCATTCTTTTAATCTATCAATATCTACAAGAAGACTATTATGAACTGTAGCTTTACATCTATTGGCTAATAAAATATTTTCTAAAAAATTTACTTTATCATCATCATTCAGATGATGGGCGACGACTTGTTGGGGGGAAGAGGAAACTCTGATGGCATCTGCTTCAACATTCTCTTCTTCTTCATCATTGCCCTATAGATCCTGAAGCATATCACTTACCTTTAATGGGAAATTTTCAAGATTCATATCCTGATAAAGAAAATCATCATCTAGATTCCCAGAGGGCATTTGAGATGTGCTCTCTACATTTGAGAAATTCTCAAGGGTTAAAATTGGGAAAATAGAAATATTAGATTGAGACACAGTGTGTGTCTGGGAAACACTTTTGGTTCCATGAGGTGGTGGTGTGAGGAATATTTTTCCATGCATGCGAGATTGGTTCCTCACCGGTGGTACCTACTGTGGATGGATAGGGACTTGTTGTGTTAATTGTTGTTGCTATATTTGCGATTGTGTAGATGGTGGAGGCATCCTTTTTTTAGTATTTTGAATGTAACCAGTGCATCTGCAAAATTTCACATGAAAATATAAATTAAATCTTGTGTAAAAAATAATATCATAAAAAGAGATTAATTTTAACCAAACATACCAGACTCAGACTCTGCAATCGTTGATGATGCAACCATTTGCCCTTTCTCTAAAAAATATTTAAAATACATCAAACTAAATATAATTTTAAATCATTAAAATACATCATTTAAAATAGTACTTTTGAATAATAAGGTTACCTTGTGAGCTGGAGGTAACTTCTTCGACGTCGATTGCAACACATCCAGAAGTAATAGGAGCCGTAGGTGTATGTTGAATCTGATCACCATGAGACCTCACACGTTTGGAGGGAGTTACTAGTGATGATTGTGACTACATGTTAGAATCAGTAGATGCTTCTTGAATCCTAAATGTGGCATCCCTTTTACTAGAAGACTGAGATGCTCTTCTCTATTTTCAAAAGAAAATTAGAAAATAACAAGATTGATTGAAAAAGAAAACAAAGATATTCCAAAAAATAATTTTACCTGTATTTCATTCTTAGTCATGCCAATAGCCAAAAAAATTGGGTGCAATGCAGTTGGAGGATTATTTTTTTGAATATTGAAGTAAGCTTCATTAAAAAGACAAAGAATAAAGTTGTTGGTTGTTACTGTATATGAAGATTGAATTTTTTGGGCACTCAGAAGGTCATGTTTCAAGTGGTTGGAAATGTGCATGGACCAATCAAATCTACCACCACCAATACATCGAATCAATAAGGACAATACCCAAAAAGGCATTTCTGTAGGTCACCCCTACAAAATAAGCCTTACCTGGAAAAATTCAATGCAAGCATAAAGAAATTTGTCTGCAATGTTGGAAATGTTTAAACCCCTTTTGGACTTAGAAGAATTAACTAAAAAAAGAGAGAACATTATTAGAAAACAAAAATTACAATAGGGAGAACATTATTAGAGAATGGAAACTACAATACATCAAAATTTAAGATAAATAAAAACTAAATTTTAAAAATATACCTTTCAAATTGTCTGAATGCACAACATATTTGGATGCTAGCATTGATTTGTCATCTTTGGTCAAGGCGTACTGGTTGTTCACTAGTACACCATCCAAAAATGGTAGCCCTATTAGTCGTTGCACATCCGAGGGTTTCACAAAAAATAATATCCTTGTTATCCACTTTGATCAGAATAGTGGACACGTCATGGTTGTAGCAACTAACTATCCATTGCATCAGGGGGATGTTGATGTTCATTTGTGGCATCTTCATTACTCCAACAAGTTCGAAGGTGTAAAGCCATTCAGAATCTCTTCGAGGAGTGCTAAAAATATTCTTGATGTTGGGGCAATAGAAGTTCTTGAATGCCACTTTGGAAGGCAGAGGAGAGGAAGAGCTAGCCATTTTTGCACATAAATGGTCTAAAAAAGACTCTAAAAATCGTTTGAAAACACTGTGAAAACCCTTTGAAAATGCTTTGAAAATCATCTGAAAATGCTCTGAAAACACTCTAAAAATCGTAAGAAAACACTATGAAAACCCTTCAAAAATACTGCAAAAACCCTCTGAAAATGCTCTAAAAACCATTTGAAAAGGCTCTAAAACCACTGTGGAAAATGCTCTGAAAATGCTGGAAAAAGCTCTGAAATTGCTCTGGAAAATGTTGTGGGAAAGGTGAAAAATGACCCTGCATTTCTATTTATAGAAGTCTGCATCGTTGAAGTTAATAGATGCGTGACATGTGGTAGAGGAGATGACATCTTCTTATTGATGATATTTGGTGGTCATCATTTGATAGTCACCATATGTTAGTCACCCTATGGCTAATCACCATCTGCTAGTCACCATCTGCCAATATCCATTAGCTGATCACCATCCACTAGTCGCCATCTACCAGTCACCATATACCAATTGCCATCTACTAGTTTCCTTCTTCTAGTTGCCATATGTCAGTCGTCATATGCTAGTTACCTTTTGTTAGTCATCTTGTACCACTCACTTTTCGCTAGTCACCTTGTTCCACTCATCTTCTGCCAGTTACCATCTACTAGTCACCTTGTGCCACTCGCCTTCTGCTAGTTGCCATCCACCAGTCGCCATCTACTAGTCACCATCTACTATTCACCATCTATTAGTTGCCTTCTGCCAGTCGTTATCTACTAGTCACCATATTCCAGTCACTATCCACTAGTTGCCTTCTACTAGTCACCATATGCTAGTTGCCTTCTTCCACTCACCTTCTACCAGTCACTTTATTCTAGTTGCCTTCTACCAGTTGCAATATGCCAGTTGTCTTCTACCATTCACCTTATACCAGTTATCTTTTTATAGTTGCCTTGTGTCACTCGTCTTGTGATAGTCACCTTCTACCAATCACCATCTACTAGTTTCCTTGTTCCACTCACATTCTGCCAGTCGCCTTATGCCAGTCACCATTTGCCACTCACCTTTTGCCACTCACCTTCTGCCACTCACCTTTTGCCATTTACCTTCTATCAGTTGCCTTGTGCCAATCACCTTGTACCACTTACCTTCAACCACTCGCATTGTGCCACTCACCTTTTGTCACTCATCTTCTGTCAATCACCATTTAATTGTTTTGATAATTTATGTGCAAAAAAATAAAAAATTCACCATATTTTGATAAATTATCAAGTTGTAGTAAGGAAAATGTTACTGTTAAGCATTTGGCTATCCTAAAGGCCAATGTATATTCTCATGAGCTAAATTTTTTAATAATGACAGTCAAATGGCCTTACAAAATTAGTAGGAATTGAAACCCAATTGATATTGATGACAAATAAATAAAATCATTCCCTTCAACATCACAAGATTAAATTTTTCTATAATATTTTAGTATAACTATCAATACCAACAAATGATATTAAGGTAGATAGAATTATTACTTATAATTTCATACAATATAGATATAACCATAATTCCTCCCATATTAATTATATCAATACCTAATGTTTCCTTAATGGAATTGATAAATATAAAAAATTATTAATATAAGACTTTACCTTCTTTAATGGGAGTTGCCAACCATGATCATATGTTAGTTCATCTAAAGTGAAAGCAAACATCCTATAGTCCACATCTTCATGTTTAACTTGTAACAATATTAAAGCATATTTATAAGCATGTATGTGTTCTTCAACTATTCTAGCTCCATTGTATCTATACCTAGGTAGGTACCTTTTTGCATTCTTAGGCATATCATGGGCTGGTCTAGGAATATTTAGTGGACTACTACCACCTAACTAGGGTGCAAAAACTACCATTGGTATACTTAATGGGATGTTAAATTTCTTGAAATTAAATTCTCATTGATATATGAGAAAGTATAACAATGAGAATTAAACAATTTCAAGAAATAAAAAATTAAGATCAAAATTAAATGATCTATAACAAGAATAAATCAGAGCTTACGACTAAGGTTATTAAATTGATTAAACCTACAGTAAGAGTGAATCAAACATTTTAGGCCTTCCTTATAGAAGCATTTCTTGTTGAACATTGAGGGCTTAGAGGACTTAGAAAATTAGCAATCCACAAATTAAAGTGATAATTAATCTAACAATTCACACCCTAAAGTAAAAATAAATCAACAATTCATACCCCTCCCTCTAGCATAATTTTCTATTGAGTGATATATTAACCCAATTGCCAACATACACAAACGATTAGAACAATAATTGTTCTCTCTTGAAAGGGAATATTTCTCCCCCAAGGTTCGGGTGATAGGGTATGTTATTGTCAAATCTTAAATCAAAAGAATAAAAAGGGAAGGTGGATGGATAACTCAGGGTTACATATAACTATTGTAAGGGTGAGAGTCAATTCATTGTCTAAACTTGTAGAAACATAAACTAGCTTAATACTCAGCTAAACATAAAAATATAAATGTTTAATATCAAGAATTATTTCAATGAAATAAATAAAAGCAAGATTCTAGATCATTCATTGCATAATAATCATGTAAATTATAACATATAGCAATATCTATTCTGAAACTTATGAAATATAACAGATGAAAAATAAGTTTCAGAGGATGGAATTCAACTATTTTATTCCTATTCTAAGCAGATTTTAAAGAAAATTTAGAAGGAAAGGGTTAAAGGAAGAAATAAAACAAGCCATTGTATTCTTGAGAACTTATTCTAAATCTAATGAAGCAAGAAATCTGAATTTAACCAGCTTTGACTTGACTAGCCTTTGCACAATCCGAGGTCAAAGTGGTGCTATCTTCGAAGAAAAAAGATAAAATACTAGAATTGACCCAAATGTGACCACCATCAGCATGCATAGATTACACCAAGAACTCTAATACTTTGCATTACTTAAGATCTATTCAATAATTACATGCTTAGAATTGCAACATCATGTGATTGCAAGACTAAATCTCCAAGGTACAATATCAAGGGTGTAGATGTCCACCATCTACAAAGAAAAGAAAATTCTAAAAGACCTATTGCTAAAAGTGGAATCTGACCTTTTGGAATGAGGTCTCAATGTCTATTTATAGCTTTACAATCTTGAATTTTTAGTGTTTTACAATTGTATGGATGAGCTATCTACTTGGATGATGTGGCAGTCTGTAATTTCTTGATTTTGATCTTCAATTTTTGCCATGGATCTTCTAACTGCTTTAGTAGCGTCCCTATGAATATTAGGTTGTTGAATCATCACGTTCCAAGTGGTCTGAGTTGTAAGTCACTAGGTTCAATGCATCTTCATTTTGGATCTGTTGACCTTCATCTTTCGCTGTCGTTGTTGCCTGTAAATCAAGAAGAAAAATCATTAATTATTTCAAATTTAATTTGGCAAAAAATTTATTTTAATATGGTTAGTGAATGGACATTTTAATTGTTAATTATTTTCTTTTATTTCCCATATTGGTGGTTATATGTTTAAAATATTATAAGTCGTTAATTAATGGTTTATTTATTTACCCCCTTTATTTATATTTCCCTTTATGTAAGCTTTTGATCATAAATAATTTTAAAAGGAAGGAGTGCTCTTATTGACCATTTAATTTTATTAATTTGATGCTTCTAAGCTTTAATTCTTTATTAAACTCTTGGTCTAAGGTTCGATATTTGTAGACAAAGGTTTCTATCCCTTTTGTGATTAATCCCATGTAAAAAAATCGGGTCCATTGCTAAGTGTTAGGATATGTTGATAGAGGTTTCCCCTTTTTCGCTAAGGTTTAATGTTCAAGTCTTAAAGTATAGTGCTATTAATTCCATGTTGAATTATTAAGTTCAAATCTTAGGTTATTTACTTTAATTTTCAATAAGGTCTAACGTTAAATTTTTTCCAAAGTATTAGATCATCTGCCAAAGTCTAATGTACATGATTAGGCTCTTGTGGCATTAAATATCCTTCTTTTGGCTTAATGTTTTCTAAGGTTCTTGTCGAAACTATCTATCAATGCTAAGGTCCCATTCTTATAAAATTTGATATTAAGATGTTTGCTTTAGATTCTCAAAAATACAACCATGATGTGGAGGGCTTTGATTAGTTTGTAAAATTCACAACTAAGAACACAACGGGGAATCAAACAAAGTGGAGTAGATTGGGGAAAATGAGTGTTGGCATTTTATTGGCCAAAATAGGCAATCAAGATTGAGTCGAAGAAATGAGACTCCATTGGAGTTGCCATTGGCTTGCAATCAGTCATGCGATATTTTTCCAGCAATGTCTTGGCATATTTTTTCTGAGACACTTTGATGGAGTGCTCCTTCTGGCTGAATTCCAGACCAAGACAAGAATGGAGAAGTCCGAGATCCGTCATCTCAAAATATTTGCACAAGTTTCTTTTGACAAGAGAGATCATAGTTTCGAACTCCCCGTAATGAGCAAATCATCCACATAGAGTACAAGCAACACTATCTCAGAACCCCGTTTCTTGAAATAGAGGTTTGCATCTGACGAACATCTCTTAAATCCATGCTGCATAAGGTGATTGTCCATTTTTATATACCAAGCTCGAGGAGCTTGTTTCGCACCATACAAGGATTTGACCAATTTGCAAACCTTCTCGCTTTTGGCCTTCCACTTCAAATCCTTCAGATGAGTCATATAGACTTCTTCTTGGAGATCACCATTTAGAAAGGCACTTTTGACATCCATCTGGTGAAATTTCCACCCATATTGTGCTGCCATAGCACACATAACCCGAATTATGGTCATCTGAGCAGTAGGTGCAAAATTTTCCTCGTAGTCAATGCCTTCTTTTTGAGCATAGCCCTTTGCAACAAGACGAGACTTATGCTTATCAATTGTTCCATCTGCCTTGTACTTGACTTTATATACCCATTTGCAACCAATGGTCTTCTTTCCATGTGGCAAATCAACAAGCTTCCAAGTTTTATTTCTCATCAAAGACTCATACTCTGTATCCATAGCGGCCTTCCACTGAGGCTCACTGAGAGCATCTTGCACTGATGCAAGTTCAAGATCATCTATGGTAGACATGAATGCCCTGTCATCATCAATATCCATATCCTCTACTTCTGTACTTGGAGTTACAGAAAGTTCCTCAAAAGATTGACAAAGATCATCAACCTCACCAGCTTTCTTTGGCTTCTCTTTCCTTTTGAGCCATACTGCGTGTACGAGGTCTATCCAAGTTCAAATTGGGAGGAGTGGATAAATTTGCATCTCTCGATTGTATTTGTACACCATTTAGGATTCTTCTTCGGTGGAGTTGAAGAAGATGTAGAAGGACCTCCCGTCTGTGTTGACGAAGGAATCTTCTCTTCCTTAGATTCCACAATATCTTGGTGTACTTTAGATGTGCTTTGTGATGTGAAAGCTTCATCAAAGACAACATCTCTGCTAATATGAATTTTCTTGGTCAAAGGATCTATCAACCGATATCCTTTAGAGTGCTCAGAATAACCAAGAAAAATACATCTCAGTGTTTTCTCATCTAGCTTCTTCCTTTTCTCTTTCGGTATGTGCATGAAAGCGTGACACCCAAAAATACGTAGATGAGATATGGAGGGTTTTCGACCACTCCATGCTTCCTGTGGAGTCATTCCTTTTAGGGCATTTGTGGGTGCCCTATTCAACAGATACACTGCAGTGGTGACAGCTTTCTGCCCAAT
The DNA here is from genome assembly GCA_028583015.1 of Wollemia nobilis. Lineage (NCBI taxonomy): Eukaryota > Viridiplantae > Streptophyta > Pinopsida > Araucariales > Araucariaceae > Wollemia > Wollemia nobilis. Next base: position 648,657 of record JAQPPZ010002875.1, read on the forward strand.
ATTGTTGCCCAAGAGTAGCTCTTGTGAGCATACAATGAACCATTTCCATGATAGAATGGTTCCTTCTCTTAGCAACTCCATTTTGCTGAGGAGTATAGGCAGTTGTTAACTGTCTCTTGATTCCATGCTTATCTAAGAATGCAGAAAATTCATTAGAGGTAAACTCTCCCCCTTGATCTGAGCGGAGGGTTTTAATAGAAGCTCCTGACTCCTTCTCAACGGATTTCTTGAACTGCTGGAAGAATGCGAAAGCTTCAGATTTTAGTTGGAGAAAGAAAACCCACATATTTCGTGAGTAGTCATCTACGAATAACTAAAAGTACCTCTTCCCTCCACAACTGTTGGGTGTGAAAGGACCGCACAGATCGGTGTGAATTAACTCCAGAGGTTTTCGTGCTCTTGTAGAGCTCTTCTCAAATGGTACTCTATGCCGCTTTCCCGCTGCGCCAGAGCACACCGGCAATGTGGCGTAAAGGGAAGGAAGACCCTTTACCATCTCATACTTACCGAGCTCAAGTAAGTAGCCGAAACTAAGATGCCCATATCTCTTGTGCCATAGGGAAGTTGCCTCCTTGGTAGAGACAAATCATGGCAACATGTGGAGTAGAGATAGCATCTAGTGCAAATAAGTCATGCTTATATGAAGCTGTTGCAATCTGCTTACCCTTCCTGGTAATGGTACAACACTTCTTTCCATTCTCAACACGAAAGTTGACAACCATATTTCTATCTAGGATTTGTGTCACTGACAACAAATTGTTGGCCAATCCCGAAACATAGAGGACTTTGTCAATCTGACACTTGCCATCAGGAAGAGTGACTGAAACTGTACCCTCTCCCTGAACCCTGTAGGTTTTATCATCAACAATGGTGACAGGTTTGCCCTCTTTGGCCACAAATGATTCAAACCACGATCTATCACCAGTCATATGTTTGCTAGCTCCCGAATCGACATACCAAACAGGATCCCTCTATGTGGAATCTGTGGTAGTCATGAGCACCTTGTGTGCCCATTCAGAATCCGAGTCGATTCTTCAACAACAACATTCACCCGGGGTTGCTTGTTTTTATTTTGTGGTTTGTTTTGGCCTTTCGCTTGTTCTTATGCCAACACCTGTTGGTGTCATGGTTGTCTTTCTCACAGATCTTGCACCACCTCTTCTATTGAGGTTGTTTGTCTTTTCCTTTCGTATCTTGTTGAGAATTTCCTCCTTTCTGAAAGTTGCCTCCTTTTTGCCCATTACCTTTCTTCCTAGAACCCCGCCTGTTGGTGTATAGGGCCGTATTGGAAGAATCATCCTTGTGAAGTTGGCGTGCCTCCCGTTGTTGAAGCAGCATTGACCAACTCGATGTAGGTAATTTGTCGTTGAGACACCTGGATGGAGGTTATAAACATATCAAATGAAGAAGGTAAAGCTCTCATCACAAGTGAAATGAGAAGCTTTTCGTCCACAGTATCTCCCAAAGAATTCAATTTCTCTTTCAACTCAGACACTCTGCACAGAAAGAGTTCAACTGTTTCACCCTCGTCTCAAACTCAAAGTTATGAAGTTGTTGTTGAATATGAAGAATGGTTGAATCATTCTTTCCCTCATAGATGGTTCTAAGGGCATCCCATGCCTCTTTACCACTTGCTTTGTCAGCCATATGAGGTTGCACTTCATCCGAAACAAGAAACAAAATGAGCACCTTTGCTCGACCGTCTTTCTTGTCAAAAGCTATCTCGATCCGCGGAAGGACCTGTGGATCCCGCTCGTTGGTGAAGGCCTAGTTGCTACTCCAAGAACAATATCCCACAAATCTTCCATTTGGAGAATTGCCTTCATCTTATGTTTCCATGGTGTATAATTTGGACCTTTCAATAACTGATGAGGATCGGTCATCAACTTTGCAACAACGGCCATAGTGAAGGTTCCTTATATCACCAATTGGTCCCCCTTTCGATATACCTTTTGCTAGGCCGTTATACCATACAAAATACCCGCCCTTACGTGAGGGAAACTATAGGTATTTAGAAAGATCAACAAAAATCACCCGCCCTTACGTGAGGGAGACTATAGGTGAGTTTTAGAGATCATACGATACGTGGAACATAAGCGGTACTGAAAGGGAATCACCTTGTTGATGGCACCTACCATAGAAGATTCTTCTCATGCGTGGGGCGTAACTTCCCCTAAACACTATGAAGAATACTTCGTCAGGATTTACGCCTAAACACAAGTGCGATAAAGGGTAGTGGATGGAGTAAAAAAATGCAAAAATGGCTAACTTATCTCTCCCCGACGATTTATAGAGAACAAGCTCAGACGTCATTGTAGCAAACTATATTAGGCGGCAGATACAGTAGCCAAATCACGACAGCTTTACCCGTAAGTGCTGGCCGGAGGTATCACAAATACCGACGCCGCAAAGGCAATAAATTGCACGGATGGGTTTTAATTATTCCGGGACTTAGGGAGTGTTTTGATTTTAATTTTTAATGTTATAGTGCAAAAATGAAATATGCAACATACAACAAAAAAAATGCCCACAAGAATAACCCACAAGGTGTCGGTCACAGCCGAAAATGCACCTTTTACAATTCGCCAAATTGCTTTTTCAAAAAATTACTCACAATCCCCCTTTGATTTTTTGAAAAAATATCCCCCCTTAAAAAAAATTTCTTTAACAAAGCATTTTAATAATTATTATTTATTTAAAGTTAAAACAAATAATTTTAATTTATATAGTTTTAAAAAACTTATGAAAAATAAATTAAAAATTAAATTTTAATTTATAAAGTTTTAAAAAACTATTAAAAAATAAATTAAAATTAAAAATTTTAACTAAAAAAAATAATTATTATAAAACCTTTGAAAAATAAAAATTTATACCTTTGGGGGGAGTCGGCGGGATTTGAACCCCCGACCTGCAGGCTCCCTGAGCCTTACCGCACAGCTCACTGCCAAGTGAGCTAGCGGGCTGATCCGAAAGGATCTGTGGAGCCCCTTGTATTTGAGGACCTCAGCCTGCTGCAGCTGGAAATCGTGGCCTCCCGTCGCACGCTGCTGCTCCCTGTGGCTGGCCTCCTCTGACGTCCTTTCCTCTCCGCTGTCTTTTTCACAGGTCTGTTGTTTTTTTTTTTTTTTTTAAAACACTTCACCCCACCTTCAACGGGGGGGGGGGCTTCCCTCCTCCTGGACGTCTCGTCCCAGCCGTGCGCGTGCAGGGACAGCGCTGCACGTACGGATGTCCTCCCGCATTCAACCGGGGGGGCTTCCCTCCTCCTGGACGTCTTGTCCCAGCCGTGTGCGCGTAGGGACAGCGCTGCGCATACGGCTGTCCTCCCGCCTTCAACGGGGGGGGTGTCGTCCCTCCTCCTCTCGTTCGCTCGCGGACAGGACGGCTCTGTCGCGCGCCGCAGCCGTCCGCACTCTATCACGAATGTGTAGAGCGCTGTGTCACGGCCGTCCGTGTGCAGAGCGCTGTGTCGCGGCCGTCCGCGCTCTGTTGCGAATGTGCAGAGCGCTGTGTCGCGGCCGTCCGCGCTTTGTCGCGAATGCGCAGAGCGTTGTGTCGCGGCCGTTCGCGCTCTGTGGCGAATGCGTAGATGTTGCGTCCGAGAAATTTTTTTTTTTTTTTAATCTTCCTCACGCAATGGCGTGAAAAACAAATCACGTCGCAGCCTTCTTCTAGCGCAACAACTTTTTCCCAGTGCAGCGATGGCGTGGAAGAAAATGCGTTCAGCAAAATACTGGATTTGAACCTCCAGCCTTCTTTCTTCACGCCTCCCTGCAAACAATTTCTGTAGCTGGCTCTGATGCCATGTAGAATTACAGAACATATTTTATTAATCAACAGCCTGTTTAAATAACACAGCAACAGCCGGGAATAGCACACCGACGTAACTGAACTGTTACATGGTTGTAACAGTGCAACAACAAAACTAATAATGTAATAGAAACAAAATAAGTACGCTAACACAACAGAGCGGAGTGGAGTGAGGAAAATGAGCAATTGATTCCTATTGATCAAAGCAATAGACAAATAAAAATGGAGCAAGGAAAATGGGCGTTGGCTTCCTATTGGAGGAAGATGGATGAATAGGAATGAAAAATTTGTTTACCTAATGTTTTAAATCTTAATGCCAATGGGGGAATAAGATGCACAATCATAAGAGTAGTCATTAGGCTAGTTTTGGTGGTAATTTACTATTGATGAATGATGTCATATCTTGGTGGTGTGGAAGCCTATGAATTTAAATGAACTTTGGTATCATAATCCATTAAAATGGATAGTTTAGCTAGCGACAAGGAAGGTAATTGCATACAAAAAACATGGGCATATTTATACTTATTTGAAAGGTGATTTTAAATGTGATTTAATGGAGAATGAACCTTATATTATTGAATCCATGAAATTAATGCTTTTATAAGGAGCTCATAACAGTTTCGTAGTGTAAAAAAAAGGTAAAATTTCAAATTATCTAGAATTTTATGAAACTTTCCATATTTCTAATTCGGCCAAATGGGTATCTAGTACAATATAACTAGAAATTTTATTGTGGATCGAAGGATATAGTCTTATGAAATTCATAGACTGTTATGAGGAATTAATATTGCTGAATGGTATTTTTTCTATATCTCCCAAAATATTGATGTTGTGTATGCAAATTTTATACCATTGCAAATATTATCTTAATATATTTCCATCAGACTTCGAATCACATCAAACGAAGCTCTCTAGAAAAAGTTATGGCCATTTTAAGCTTACAACTAATTATAGGCATAAAAGTGGTAGAATTCTGAAAACCCTAAAATTAGCTTAGTTTTCCAAACTTTAAAAAGCAATTGACATTAAATATGAGTAAGATTAAAAGGATAGATTTAAACACCTTTGTATAAAACTAAAAATTTCAAGTGGGTCCCCAATTGGGATAGGTTGTGAAATGGCAACAACAAATGGAGATAAATTCAAAGCAATTTTAGCAAAATTGATATTCATTGAAGATGAATTTCTTTCAAATATTTTACAAGATACTAATCGATCACTCGATTAGGATACAAAAAGGCAACAAATCAAGAAAATAGAAAGAGAACAAAGCAAGGATAGGTCCCAAGATCACTTGAAGATACAAGACCTTGATTGAAGACTAAAGTCTTCAATAACCAAATAATGTAATAAAGGGGATGTTGGAGAATATTATATTATTTGGTACATTCTAATGTACCCCATGGTACCTTCATGTTACACCTTGTTAATATTAGACTAGGGTCAATTCTTAGATTAGAGTGTGAGTAAATATTTTATGTAATGTAATAATGTGCAGGAAATGCACAAGTGTTATGTAAGTGTGTATGTGTAGAAAATGCACAAGTGTCATGTGAGTAAGTGTACAAGTGTAATGTGTGTATATGTACACATGTTTCTTAAATGTAAGTGTGCACAAGAATCCTTAGATTAGAGAGTACTAAGTAAAGAAGCATGTATAGATGTGCATACAAGATAGAGTCATGTGTATGCAAGTGTCAAGTAGAGAAGCCAAGAGTCATGAGACTTGGAATAAGGAAAACAATAATTAAGTAACCAAAGAGTCACTCTACAATGGCTATATATTACTCCATGGGTGAATATAGCATACATAACGATCATAGTGATCACAATGAGTATAGAGAGCATTGTTATCATAAATGTAATAGAGTTTTATGATACATTTGTAAGAGGAAGAGGAGTAATAAGGATTGCATACATTTGAGCAACTAATATTGTAAGTTGTGCTACATGCTTTGTACATGTATGATTCAAGTTATTACATTCATATTTTGCATATTAGTGAATGTTATTTGATATATTATAAGCCTTGATTTACATATTAGTTATCTCATATTATTCTTATTTACATCATAATCTTGATCTTACTATATTACGGCTATCATATATTTGATCTTGTGAATTTTATCTTGCGAGTTTACATTAATATTAAGGCTTCAAAAACCATCAAAGAAAAGGAAATGGATTTTTTTTAAATCCATAAAAGACAAATGGGATTTTTAGAAAACCTTGAAAAATTCAATACTAAAAGTAAGACATACATTTGATAATAATGGAAAAACAAAAAATGATTGAGTGCCAATGTCAAGAATAATGTAATATATAAATGAATGTTTCTCCTAGACCAAGATTGGTAATATGAGAGAGATCCTCTTGATCCAAGTCTACCTAGGATTTTTTATTAGAAAATCCTTCTTCTAGTCTCATTATTTGCTTTTAAAAAACTCTTCTTAGTTACTTCAATCATAATTGTTCTTAGGAGAAGTTGTAGAAGCTACACTGTCAACAAAAGAAAACAAGTAATGGATATTCACACCTACTTTGATACCATGTTAAATTTTATAGTAGTTTCTAGAAATTAATGAAATCAATACATTACCTAATATTACCAGAAAAGAAATACACAAAATATACAAGGGTGTCTATGAACACCAAATAATCTCACTATGAATGAATAGAATTACACCCAACTAGAATAAAAATGGTTGGTATGATGAGGTATTTATACCCAGATACAACTTATTGTTAGGTCAAGGTTATAATACCAACCTTTAGGAATAAAATACAAAACAACATTTTTCAAGGTTTACATGGGTCCAAATGGCTAATATGAATGATACAATGCAAAAGTTATCTATGGTCTTAAGAAAAGCTTAACCACCATATATTCCAACAATGTGTACTACAATATAAACCCATTCTATTTATTACTTATGAAAATACATCATCCACTTTTCAGAGTATCCTATTGATTTCATGATAATTGAAGACATTTGTAATTCAATATGTTTGAAAGTTTTTCTCATTTAAATTATTTAAATTTTTTATTTTACCTTAACATATATTTATGTTGGAAAACAAAAAATCTAAAGAATTGAAATGAGAAATTTTTTAAAAATTTATAAGGATGCCTAGCATTTATTATTCAAAGTGAGACATCATGTAACAAGCTACAAGATAGTGTGTAAAATATTTGTGATATTTTATTTGGCAGTCTTTGAATGACCCAAAAAATAATTGGAGAATCATCATTTCTATTACATCATCACCAACATGATTGTTTTCATCATAAATCCTAGGTAAATTCAATGCATGAGGGAGAAAAGAAAAATAAATAAGTTACCTTTTAAGTTCCACATATATCATTAAATTATTTTCTTATCAATTCAAAGAAAATGCAATGTAGAGCCACCTTTTGTCATCAGATAAAGTAAAATATTATTTTCCTTTTCTTGTTTTCCTCTTTTAGTTGATCATGTAAACTGCTATTATGTGCCAAGAATAAAAGCCTAATCTCATTTTCTTTTTTGGTATTTTTAGTACAATAACATTAAATTCATCACTTTAATTGAAAGACATAATTCAAAAAGACAAATAATTAAAAAAAGGAACACATATAACACATAAAGTAATCACTTAAATCCTGTCTCCCTAAGATGTATGAAAAGAAGATGAGGAAAAAACTACATACATTAATTTAAAAATATTATGATAAATTCAAACATAAGTTTTTGATAAAATAATAGATACGAGTTTTAAAATTCCCCCTCTCTCCTTCCAATAGTAGTAGCCTTTTTCAACCCATATAGTAGAACAATATTCATCTTTGGATCTAGGTAGATCTAAATTATTAGTAAGGGTCACTTAAAGGTTTTCCTTTCTCATTGACCCTCATTTATGCACATGATGAAAAAAATGACCACTTGGATGGAGGAAAAATCCATAAGAGAAATGGAATTTTTAGTTGATTATGGATAAGTGTTGGTCATGAATCTGCCTAATCATAAAATGTATGCACCCTAGACTCGACCAACATTGAAAGGCCAAAGGAAAGAGATGTCCTTCGGGCCAATCTCAAGAGAGGGTTGGTTTCCTTACTACACTAATTCGGTTTAAATCTTAGGGTAGCAAGAAAGATATGGGAAATGACATAAAGGAATGGGAAATATGGCTATATGCCAAATATGAAAGGTAGAGATAAACTAAAAATGAAAATCCAAATAAAGTGTTAGTTAGCATATAATAGAAAGAAAGGCACATGAACCACTCATAGTTTTGCAGAGATAACCTCCAAAAAGCACTTCAGTATTCATTCCCTCACCAACAAACAGTTAAATTTAGATGCAAAATTTAAAATCAGCTAATAATGGATATGAATGTAAGCATAAAGAGATCAAACACAACACTACTCAAGGAACTAGAAGCCGAATGTGTTTCTATTTATGCAAAAAATTCTACAGTATTTTTCCTCCATAATTACATCAAAATGCTTAGTATTTATAAAGGATTTCACCTTTGAAATTAAATGCATAGTAAAAAAAAATGCTAGCTAGTCAAAAATTAGTAGCGACAATTCTTTCCTCGGTAACTGCAACGCTTGATTAGATCATTCTTCAAGGAGTAGTGATCTGGTTTTCATGGAGGGCACCTAGAAAATCAATAAAGATGGACGATGGAAAAAACATTCCAAGCATCGGTGCTTCAAAACTCAGCAACATCATGCGATAAACAAAAATGTGGATATTAAAATTTAGACATCATTCCATTCCTTTATGCCTTGAAATATTACTCTCGCTAGTGGAGATCCAACGAATATTAACTTTGCTTCTAAAAGGAACGAAATCCATGGAGGGCACCTCGAAAATGATCGGGATAACATTGGATTTTAGGACGTAACATTTATTCCTGGCATCTCCTTAGCAAGAATCCTGGAAAAATAAATTTTATTGCTCCACAAATTAAATTTTTCCAGTCTTCGATTCTTCCCAAGAAATATCAGTAATAGTAGCACCTTTGAAAGAGATATTTGCTAAAGAGAGAGAGCAATAATTGATTTTGCCTAGGCAACCTTGGTGTTTGTGCCTGTAAACATACTTTCACCCTTATCGTGAGTAATTTCATCCAAAAATGACATGAAAACATCTTCTACAAGAAAAGAGGTAAAGATGATTGATTTCGCCCTTGAGAAGGGCGACAATGATTTTTGCCCTACCTCAAGGGTGACTTTGAATTTGACTGGCAAGTAGAGATACTATTTTTGGGACTTTCACTCCAAAAGGTTTGCAATTGGAAATTTGCCTTGAAGGAGGGCGAAAGAGATTTTTGCCCCTTCTAAGGGGCACCTTTGACTTTGACTTTGAAATCTTCACCAAAATGATGTCATCAAATTGTTTGCACTCCAAAAGGTGCCTTTAACTAGGATTTCACCCCAAAGAAAGGCAAAAGGAATTTTCGCCCCTCCTGAGGGGCGACTTTGACTTTGACTTTTCCAAGCATGTGTTGCAATCAATTTTTACCCTAGAATGCCTATAATTGGAAATTCGCCCTAAAGAGGGGTGAAAATCCTTCCAAGGGTGCCTTTGACTTTGACCAATCTTCATCACTTGCAAAAATTTTCCTTCTTCATTTAGACAAAATCTTCTATCATGGTAGTTTCACCCCAAAGGAAGGGTGAAAATTATTTTTGCCCCTTCCTGAGGTGAAAGCATCTTTCCTTCATTTTTACTAGCACTTTCCCTTAAATAAAAATTGCCAAAGCTTTAGAGTATTTTCATTGCACCTTTGATCTTGAGATGTTCCTTGCCATCAATTTTTCCCTTTTATGTTTTGCCCATGACTTCCATTAATTGGAAAAAATTACTATGCATCTCCAGAGATGAAATCATCCTTCTTTATTTAATGAAATTGCTCAAAGGAAGGAAACAAAAAAATTACATTAAGAAAGTAAAATCTAAAAAATTGCATCATTGATCTTCATTTTTTCAAAATTTTACAATCAAAATTTAGTGTGGTAAAACTGGTAATACTTTTGGCGGCTCTCGGGGTATTCAGTTCTTCTAGATGTAATCAACCCAAGGCCTTCATCCATTGGGCTCAGCTGTCACCACCGCCAGCTACATCAGGTGGTATATTTGATTTTGTAGTCTCTTTCTTCCTGCTTTGCTCCTATGCCTACTTCTCTTACTCTTATGTAGTTGCTTTCTACTTTGCTTCCACCCGCGTTTGTGCTTCTTGCTTGGAGAGGTTTTCATTGGTAGTTTCATACACACAAATGCCTCAACCCAGGAATTCAGAGTGAATGCAAAGATCATACTTAGTGAATCAACAAAAAACACAGTTGTTGGATGTGATCCATGCTGATGCGATTAGCTCACTGTTGGAGTTCCAATAAGGAGGATTCGATGTGGGTGAGCCTCTCCATATATGGTAAAAATTGTTCCTCTATGATTGGCTCCTTCTAGTTGTTGATATCTGAAGTGTATTTTATGAAATATTTCCAGGATACCTTCAACTCCTTGGTTGGTAAAAGCTCCCTATTTTCATCAACAAATCTTGGAAACACAACATCGACTAGAGCTTTGAAATAAACGAGCGAAATGCAACGCTCCTGTTCAAACATAGTCATCATATTTTGGCCTTCTCTCACCAGATTTAAATTAGAAAATAAGTTGCACAACATCATCCTAGCCTTTGCCCAACTATGATCCATCCTGCTCATCAGCTTAACTTGGAAGTCAGACTGAGCTAACATCTAAATTTTCAATGCCATTTTCAGTTTTGGTTCCATCTATTCTTTAGCATACTCCAATGTTCGATCACCAAGAAATATCACTATCCGAGCGTCATGAATATACAATAGAACTTTGAGTGCATATTTTTCCAATGTCACACAATATTTCATCAAATGGCAACGAGTTTATTTGATTTTCTCCTTAGAGAAGCCCATTGATTTTGTGGCTTTCTCAGCCAACTATTTCTATAGAATTTCAAGCTGGGCGGTCAATGCTTGCAATTGTTTCTCTGCTTCTACCCAAGCTATCTGATATCCCTTGGCTTCATTATCCAACTCTTTTACCCTTCACTACTAGCGCTCTACCTTTGATTTCACTGTTTCCAGCTGGTCCCTATTCTCGACCAGAGCATCGTTCAACTCAATAATCTTTACCTCATCCTTGAAGAATATTTTATTATAATTCTCGTTATGCAAGTAAAGAGAGCTCATATCCACCTATATATTCCCCAACTTCTCCATGGTATCAATCTTAGTTAGGTCCTCTATAATGACTTCGTAAGTATAATAACTTAGAGCCATTTCTCCTTGGGGCTTCTGGACTTGGGGAATTATTTTTAAAGTATGAGACTCCATAGCTTCGGGGTCAAAAGTGACCTTCTTCAATGTCTTTTCTAGAGCATGAGCTTCTCTTCTCTTACAACTATTCAACCACTATGATGAACTTTTTCGGGCTCAGCTCATATTTGCTACAATAGGATGCTCTGGCATAATCTCCATTTCTGGCTTTGGTAGCACCTGCAACTCAATAAAAGGAGTAGGAGGAAAATGATCCTGTTGAGATTTTGGGTTGAGAAGGGAAGTGGGAACGGTTGGTGGAATAAAAGTGGTTAAGGGGGCAGAAGTAAGAGATTCAACTATAGTTACACTCACTTGAGGAGGAGCTTGTGTACTTATAACCGCAGTAGAGATTACTAGAATAGATGATGAAGGGAGAAAAAATAGATTAGGACTAGATGTAAAAGAACTGAAAGAAAGGGAAACAATAGAATCAGGAATAGAAGAAGAAGGAGCTTCAGTGACTAGGGACTGGGAAACAAGAAGCAAAATGGAAGTGGTGGGTATACCAAATGGAGGTGAGACAGAAGTGACAACTAAGGAATGAGGTGCAACATTCACCAAATTCTCAAGAGAAAGGGAAGAATGTAGAGAAAATATACCTTTGGGTTCTAACACATTTTGAATCGATGATGAGGGTGGTTGTGATGCTAGTTCACCCTTGTCTTGTTCCTCCTTTGCCTCCCTCTAGATCTATGACTTCCACATGTTGGCCAAGATGTCCTACCTGAAACAAAGGAGTATTTCTTGAAACGTTATCCTATGTGGCTTCGGCCATAGGAGGAGGGTTTGCACCTAATGAAGAATCTATGCCTATTCTTGGCTTCTTAGAGATCTAGAGAAAGGAAGTGCTTCACACTTACTTTTCTTCTTCTACTAGGGCTGCACTTTCAATGATGGTTATCTTTCTTACCCCATAAGTGGTGCTTCCTCAACCACTTATTTCCCATGTTTGGCCATGATATCCTCGCTATAAGATCTTTGAAATGTTTGAGGTACAATATTAGCAAAATATATTGGCTGATAGTTGTCATAAAACTCATCATATACCTTTGAAAATGCATCATCCATTACCAGGCCATAAGCTAACCTGGTTTTCCCTCTGTGGGCCCTCATAACCCACCAGTTAGTGATTTTCTCCTTGGACCAATCGAACAACTGCTCTTTAATTTTGTCAAACAATATCGAAGGAGGAATCTGGTGCTTATGAACTACAGGATAATACTCGGCCTTCATATCATAAAAATCATGCCATGGTGGGGACGCCATCATATTCTCAACATGCCATTCGGGATCATGCCCCTCTGGATTAGTTCTCATCTACCGAATATTTGCCTAAGGGTTTCAATGAAAACTTTTGTCTTTAATCAATTCTACGAACCACCCCAAAGGGTTATACTTCCACTACTGAGGTAACTCCACCATACCCATGTCGTAGAGTGCTTCATTAATCAATTTATTCTGGTCAACCTGGTCTATCTCAATGCCACCAAAGTGAAATGGCATGGTGCATGTAGTCTTCTTGACTTGTCCTGCCCCATAGACGTCATTGATGTAGTCATTCTGATGGATAACTTCCATTGTGAAGAAGTGCTCAATAGTAAAATAGGAAAGGAGAAATGAATTGCCAATGAAGCTAAAAATTTGCACCATGATGCCCTGCATCAACAAGAAAATATCTCCTTTCTCCTTAGCAATAATTTCTTCCCTCATCGCCCTTAGCACTCTCTCACATGTATCGAAAATAAGTTTTAGGACGGGACCCAAAATCATGCGATAAAGTTTATAGAATGACTCTCTCCTAGATAGGCTTAGAGTCCACAAATAAACTGGCAACTTATTGTTTACCTTATCAACATGCTTGAGTACTATAAAATAAAAGCACTGGTGCATGTGGAAGAAGAAATACTAGACCAAAAATGATGCATGTCTGAATAAAACTGCTCATTCGCTTTGTATCCTCTTCAATTGGGTATGCATTGCTCGAGCCACATAATCTACCCAATCGAAGAAAATCAGATTTGTGCTTGTCTGCATGGCTGTTGGGGTGTAAAATCCCACCTGTGAAATACATTGTACCAGGGTTGCTTGCCATTTATACACCGTGGTATCGGTAGAAAGACCGGATATCCAAGCCAACATAGAATACATGTTTGAACTTTTAAATTTTGTTAGGGGCTTCAGGAAAGTCAAAACTTATCCGAATTGGGGTGTCTTTATCAGTTGGTTCTCCATGAACTGGTGCAATTTCATAGTTGAAAGGTACCTCTCTTCTTGTTCCTTGAGATTCATCTTCTTGAACACGACATCTGAGGAATGCTTCACCCCACAAGCAAACGCCTCTTTGACTATGCTAGGCGAAATGGTGAATAATTTTTCTTCCTTCACATTTCGAATGACCCTTTTTGTAGGTTGATAAAACTTTAAAATTGCCATTACCAACTTGGGGCAAGTGTGAACAGGCATACATAGCTACCAAGAAAGCTGCTCATAATAAGCAATCATCAACAGGCTTTTTGTCACATCCCCGTCACTTGAGATTAATTTATTTTGAGGAAAATGATGCTGCGTTAAGTTTTTGTAATGCAGGTGCAGGTTCACGTGCGTGGCAAAGGAAAACACCCACCCCTGACAAAGATAGAGTTTGGAAGCGTTAGGTGAGTGGGACATGATGTCGTGCCACGAGCACCTTGGCCCATGGGTACATGGAAACCCACCATAGGTTTTGCATATGCATTGCATTCTGCCTGTCATTATATTTTGAACCTTGCATAATTGAATTTTGTGTATGACTTCTTTCACAAGTTGTTTGTATACATATATCAATATTTTTGTAATATTAAGGAAATATAAAAAAATATATAAAAATAATAATAAATATATTAATTTGAAATAATAAATATTAAAATAACAATTAAAAAAAAAATTGATACTTCTATCTTTTACCTAAGTTTAAAAGCATTAAAAACATAGCACACATATGGAAGGTGGTGTGTGCATAGCTTGTGAGTATGATGATGTTAAACATCTAAAAGGGAGATTATAAAGTAAGCCTAACCATATAAGCAAACAAATAAATTAAAATATAATAACATTAAAAATATTTAAACCTATGGAATGGGGAGCGTCGGACAAGATTATGTTTCCTAAATAATAATAAACTATTTTTCATCCACCCGGAGGTGGGAAACCATACCACTTGGCCGTGTTCTAAAGTCATAGCTGGAAAACGATACCACTTGGTCGTGTTCTAAAGTCATAGCAAAGCGAATGTTGCTTGGTGTCATTCCGTCATCTTGTGAACTCTCTTATTTAAAGGAAAATATGGGTAAAATGAAGTACGTTTTTCAGAGTCTCTCAGCATTGAGCTCTTAATGAACTACAAATACTGCCATAGTGTCTGGAAAGCCTGCTATTTTTTGCCAGTGCCGTGAGGAGCGTAGGAAGGCAATTGGATGACAAGCTGCATTATCAGGTCAGAGCCTATGATGTGGGAGGACTAACTATTGAAATCGTTATAAAATTCGTGATATGTTGCCTTTGTTTTATTTTGTTGTGTGTAAGTTTCGTGAAATAAGAAGAGATAACAGGTGTGTGTGCTGAAATGCTATAAAAGTTCTGTTTGCTGTAATTGAATTATGGTTTTCATTTTATGGTGAAGAGAAAATCTATAAAACATGATGTGTTTAGTTAGAGGATCTAGAAATTAATCAGATAAGCAAATATTAGATTAAACCAGACTTTGAAGGACAAAATTCCTCTTGAACTAGTACACAAACTGCATTTTTCTCTTGGTGATTTTCCTTGTTATCTGCATGCTGCCTGTCATACTTATGCATTCTAGTGGGCCAAGCTGACCCTTCTTTAACCTTATGCAACCTAAAAGAATGTCTCTGTCAGCATGTGTGGGGGCCTAGTGAAGAATGTTTCCTTCTAGTGCTGTTGTGATAGTTGTGCGGGTGCAAACTAAGACTACGGCGTTTTGAGCCGTCATCGCAGAACCGCTGGAGTAATTCTGTCATTTTTATTGTTGGCTAAATTTTAATGTTTAATGATTGCTTAAAGTCTTTGACTGTTTAAACTGCTATTAAGTTTTCCAATAAGTGGATGTGGAAAAACATTGAGTTAATAGTTTGAACCAGTTAGAAGATATTGGGTCTCGTCGCCATTTGAAAGCATATCTTTAAAGAAAATGCTGGAAACTTTGAATGCTGTGTTAAAAACTTACACATTTACCTAGATTGTCAGCTATAATTTCTGGTGGAAAGGAAATTTTAGATGCATTTAGAACAACGCGGTATATGGCCTGTATGTAAACATTAGTCTCGCAAAACGATAAGCAAAGTATTATGGAAAAATTAACAGCCAAGAGGTTTAATATGAAACTGGTTCACTGGTAGAGTGTATTGAGGAATTGGCTATGCTTAAATAAATTAATTAATATATATGCATTTGTGTATGGTTTTAGTATTTTGGTTTAAAGTATTTATGAATATTCTGATGTCTTATTTTTCCTGTGTAATAAAAGGGTGTGGGAAATTTATTAAATGAGTATTAAAATAGAACTAAGATAGCTTTCAAATGAGAACTGTGGTAGTACAGTAATAGTAGAGAATGATTTGGTATTAAATTATCTAAAAGTTAGAAATGATAGTTTTTAGTTTTTAAAATTCTGAAAGGTTGCATATGCCTCTTTTATGCGTCAATTTCTTTTAGCTTTGAAGATCTGGAAATTAGTATAAGAACTCAGTATTAGGGTTAAAAATTATATTTAGTTGAATATGGTTTTCAATGAACCTTTATGTAAAATGCTTTGTTTAAAGTAGCTTCAGGTATATGTGGGTTAGATATTATTCAATTATATCTGGTTTTCAAAGTTTAATATGTAGATTAGTTTCCATGTAATTTTAAGAAAGTTTTCTAGTAATAGGAAGCAAAGTGAAATTAATGAGATTGCATTGGAAAGTAAGAACTTGTTTTGTTATATTTTCTAGGATTGTCAAATTTAAAGTTGAACGAACGAATAGCTCTTAAAAGCAAAATAGTAGAAGCTCTTCTAAGGGTTTTATAAAAGTCACCAGCTTGGAAGTAGATTAGTTGGTATAATATTTATATAATTAAATAAGGTTTCCTACGATTGAATGTGAAGCATTTTGACTTATGCTATAATGTGAAAATGTGGGAATAAATATTAATTAGTTATTTATGGATTTCATGGTTTATTATGTAATGTAATTGGTTCCTTGAAATTTTATGAAGGTTTTTAGAAGTTGTAGCATAGTGGGATTTAATTAAAAATTCAGTATTATTATCTCATTAAACTTGTGCTCGTACAAATAAACTTTTAGACTATATCATGGAAGTGATAAAACTTTATGACCAGAAAATGAATGAGAACTTGAATGACATTTTGTCGAGTAAGGGCTATTGGAGCGTTGTGTCGAGCAAGGGCTAAGAGGAAAGAGCCGAGTAGGGCTACCTATTCTTCCTCATAACATAATGCTGAGAAGGGCTACTTACCATCAACGTTAGTTGCGGTGGCGACTAACGTAGGTAACGTTAACCGTTTTTAGCTTATATGGCAGAGGCCTATGATTGTAGAGAGTAAGGATGATGGTATGGGACGTCATCCTAGGTTGACCGCCAACTAGTACGTGAGGATGCTCACTATTCTATATCGGTTGGGGAAGAACCAATTAAACCATGGTTAAGGGGTTAACCACGAAATTTGGTGATCCAATGGTAGATGGTATGGGCAACATTACCATCAACCGAGGTAGGGAGTGAGAAATTCGGTCCATGAAGCCATGAGATGGTGGATCCTGGCTATGCCTTAGTAGAAGGCTATGACCGGTCATTGGCATAATAACGCTAAACCCAAAAGCATCCTGGCTTGGAACTGCCATAAGTAATTAAAAGGGATTGCGAATACACATGCTTTGGGTGGGGAAACTCAACGTTCTCCCTTCTAGGTGATATGGACCCTAGAAAGGACAACTCCATGCCAGGATCAAGTAAGCTCGTGTAGAGAGTAGATTCAATTTGGTAAACTCTTACAGGAATCTGGCCGGTCCCGTGCACTTAAGACACCAGCTGTAGTGGTGAATGTTCTTGAAGTGTGAAAGAATTATGCCATGTATTCAATCATGATGGTTAAATCTGAATATATTTGTATACACTCTTGTCAAATTTTTTATTTAGTATTTTAGACAACCTGTAGTAGAGTCGAGTTGTTACACTTTCTAGCATCAAGCCTTACCCAACAGTAGCTTCCGCGTCCCGACGCAATTTTTCTATGCCTTTATTTAAAATAGTATAGTCTCTAATCTAAGAAAACACATCAGAATATGGGTTGAGATCTATATTTTTGTTGCGCCTATCTTTTTTAGCTTTTTTACCTCCTTGTGTCTTCTTCGGCTCAGTAGCTTTCTTCAAATCAACAATCGTATTTCCCATCTTTGTACCACAACTCTTACTACAACAATTTGGCAATTTTGCAACAAAGCAGCTACAATCCAAAAATATTCTTAATCTTTCATTCTTTGCAAGCTCTTGATTCACCCCTTTTATAAATTTTTCCCCAACTACTAGATTTAATGCAGGTGGCGCTTCTAATGGAATTCGGGTGAACATGCTCCTCAGTTCTCTCATATGGCATAATTTTTCATGCTTTTAAACTACCCATTAACTATCAATAGCACTCTAACTTTGTAAATCTTCCTCGAACGTCGAACTCAACCATTTTTATCTTGAAAAGCGCAATATGGGTAGTTAACGACTTACTTCGGAAATGAAAAATGCCACATGTGAGTGATGGGTGCTCTTCGAGGATAAAAATATTTAATTGCACTGCATTAAACCATCAAAACTTCTTTTGAGAGTTCCATCAATGAAATTATCTCAATTTTATGCAATTAACTGTAGTGCACTCCAAAATTAGTGCAAGCTAGTGAAAAACGTTAGCTAGGCACACCCTTCCTACCAAAAACGTCTGCTAGGCAAAACTACAAAAACACTTGCACTCTTCCACTTGTTGCTTGGTGAAACTCCATGCTTAGTGTCCTTTAAATAATTTATCTTTTCTTAATTTCACCCCAAAAAAGCTTCATTTGCCAAAAAAGTAATATTTTAATGCAACTAGATGTTTTTTTCTAGAAAAATAAGGTAAAAATCAATTTCACCCTTTTACATGCCAAAAATAACTTTGCCATCTGGAGTTTTCGAAAAAGCATGTGATTTTTCTCTTTCTTTTCTTGGAGTTTCGCTCCGAAAATATCTGATAGTGAGGCACCAAGGAATTTCACCCCGAAATTAAAAAATATGCATGGAGAAAACCTTTTCGGGCAAAAACATTTTTTGCCTTTTTAATTTTCCTTTGCTGCTTTTCTTTTCTTTTCTTCCTTTAATATTTTAATTACTCTAATAAAAATAGGAACATATTTCAAAGAAAAAGCAAACCCTTGAAGTGCAAATGGGTCTATGTTGCGAGGAATGACGCTTTCATAATTTCTTTGTAAAAAACAACCTGCTTTCTTTTAATTTTCCTTTTGTCCCAAAATAAGAAAAAAAACTTTTGAAAATTTTTCAAAATGAAAATAATTTTGCTGATGGTGAAGTGGTTTTGGAACGAAATCACCTGTCTTGAGGACGAAATCACTTTTATTTGCAAAATAAACTTTCTCTTCCCTTTTTTTTTTAACCATATTTAAAAATAACATTAAAAATATATGTACATATATACATACTTGATCTAAAATTTTATCACTGATGGTAGGCCTTCAAATGAAGACCATTTATAGGGATCGGCAACACACGACCATCCATGTCCTGCAAATAAAATGAGTTGACTTGATTCACGCCTGAAATCTGGAATGGGCCCTCCCATATCACTTCAAACTTGTGATGCTTGTCGGGCTTAGCCTTGTTTTCATTCCATTTCAGCACTAGATCACCTACCTCAAATGACTTCTCGGAAGTTTTCTTGCCAAACCATTTATGTGTCATCCGGGCATGTTCCATGAAGGCATTGTATGATTTCTCCCTCTCTTCCTCCAACTGTAAAAGTTGTGCCAATCTCACGCTCATGGGGTCAAATTCATCATCTTCACCATACAACAAGTGCCATGACTGAAGAGTTGGCAATTCAATATGAACGGGCAACATTGCTTCTTTATCGTATACCAAGGAATAAGGAGATGTTTTAATGGATTTCTTCACGGAGATACGATCGGCCCATAATGCTTGGTTTAGGAGCAAGTGCCAACTGCGCTTGTTATCACCCAGGGTCCTCTTTAGAATTCTCAGTAAATTCTTGTTTGTGGACTCAGCCAAGTCGTTCCCCTACGGATAATAGTTAGATGATATCTTCAAATAAATCCCATACTTACCCATGAATTCGTTGATCTTGGCACCGATAAAGGGAGTCCCATTATCCATTATTATTGCATCTGGTATGCCAAAACGGGTGATTAATCCCTCAAGAAAAGCGATAATTGTTGCTTGATCCACCTTCTTGGTTGGGATTGCTTCTGACCATCGGGTGAAATAGTCGGTTGCAGTCAGGATATATTTGTGTTCGATAAAGGAATTGGGATCAATGACCCTAATAAAGTCTAAGCCCCATTGCTGAAATGGTGCTTCTACTTGAATCGGATGAAGGGGCAATGATGCATTCTTGCTTCTACCAACATATCTCTGGCACTTGTCGCAACTTTGACTGACTTTGAAAGCATCTGCAAAGAGAGTAGGCCAAAAATATCCTACTTTGATGATCTTCAATGCCATTGGCCTCCCTGCATAATGGCCTCCTGATAGACCAGAGTGAAACTCCTCTAGGATTCTTTGTTTCTCTGATTCTTGGACGCACCTGAGAAGTACTCCATCAATATTTTTATGGAACAGCCCATTTGGCAGCATCACGTACCTAAGGGCCTAAAGTCTGAATCTCCTTCTTTGTGAGGCATTAAGGTGTGGAGGACATCTTCCTGAATGGAAATATTCGACAAGGTCCTCTATCCAATCACGATCATTCACAGAGCGATTAGCGAAATTGCTTGCTGAACCTCCAAGTTGGCAAACCATGGATTCGGATGCAACACTTTTTGCAAGCTCTTGACACAATGCTCGACCTCGAACTAGCTTGGTTGGATGGATTTCAACGTCATACTCTTAGATTTTGGAGACCCAACCAGCCCTCTTGTCTCCAAGCTCTCCTTGAATGATGAAACTTCGAACATCTGGATGAACAACATAAACTATTGTCTTGCTTTGAGAAACAAAATGTCGGAACTTCTTCAAGGATTTCATCACCGCATATACTTGCTTTTCAATGAAATTATATTTTTCTTCATGTGGTTGGATGACTTGACTCAAGAAAGCAATCGGTCGCTCATCTCCATCATCTCCCTTCTACGTAAGCACTGTTGCATAGCTCTCTTGCTCACCAACGGCGTACAAGATAAAATATTTTGAGTAATCGGGATTCACCAAGACTGGGGCTTGAGCAATTCTTTCTTTTATTTCCTTGAACGCTTGCTTCCTCTGCTTGGTCCATTTGAACTCAGCATTCTTCTTTAACAGCTCAGTCATCGGCTTTACCACTTGGGTGAAATCTACAACAAAATTTTGAACAAAGTTTATTTGCCCGAAAAATGATTGCAAATCCTTCTTGTTGGCTAGCAATGGAAGCTTCAGGAGGGCCTCAGCTCTAGCTGGATCAATAGCCAAACCTTCTTCCGAAATAACGTGGCCTAGGAGCTTTCCTTCTTTTACCATGAAGATGGACTTCTTTGGGTTGATTGATATTTCGAACTCCTAGCACTTTTCGAACACTTGTCTCAGATGTAGACTATGCTCCTCCCTATTGTGAGAAAAGATAGTCATGTCATCCAAATAAATCACAATAACATGATTCAACAACTCACCGAAAGCTACGTCCATCGCTCTCTGAAAAGTTGCGCCAGCATTTGAGAGACCAAACGACATCCGTTGATAAGCAAAAGTTCCCCATTTTGTGGTGAACGTCATTTTATATTGGTCTTCATCCTTGACCCAGATTTGGTTATAGCCGGAGAATCCATCTAACAAAGAGAATCTCTGAGCACCAGCAACCACATGAAGAATCTGATCAATTTGTGGTAGCGGATAGTGATCCTTCAGAGATGCCTGGTTTAAATTTTGAAAATCCATGCACAGGTGAATATCTCCATTCTTCTTTCTCACGGGGACCAGATTTGCTACCCAGGTAGAGTGCTTAATCGGGTAGATGATTTTGGCTTCCAGCATCTTCAGCAGTTCTACTTTCATCAGGGTTTCAATCTTGGGATTGACTGGTCTCTACTTTTTCCTGAAGGGTTTCACTCCTTCCTGCAACTCAATGGTATGTTGGATTACATCTTTGTTGTAGCCTTTCAAATCTTGGTAGCTCCAAGCGACAATGTCTGGGTACTCATGGCATAATTCTTTGATCTGCTCTAGCTCTTCTTGAGTGCAATCAGTGCCAACTTTGATCGACTTCTCGGGTCCCAACTGCAGTTCAGTGTACTCCTTTTCATCCACCTTGATCTTATGCTTTTTTGCTCTATCATTTTGATCAAAGAGACTCTCAAGTGTAATCAACCCTTTTGGGATATGATTATTCCACAGCTGGATCAACCCCTCGGCTTCTTCCTCATCAAGTGTTCTCTCTTCCACATTACTAGCTTCTCTTATCAAGAAATTAACAATATGCTCATCACTTTCAAACACTTGCCAGAAGATATTTTTGTCAGGGACTGAAGGTCTATAAACTAACCTCACAGTCTTGGGCTTTCTCACCACATGCTCAACTAGGGAAAAATTAGCGCCAAGGGATGCCAGGAGATCGGCATGCTTGTTCTGCTCCCATGAGATTGCTTGGATGTTCAATGTTGTATAAGCCTCGAAGAGGTCCCAAAATTTATTATGGTACGCCTTCAGGTAATGCTGCTTGGAAACACACTTACTGGTTACCTGGTTGATGATTAGCTCAGAATCTCCAAAAATCTGCAGTTGTTTGATCTCGAGCTTTTCTGCCTTTTTCAGACCCAAGCAGAGTGCTTCATACTCGGTGACGTTGTTTGTACAACTCTAGGTCAGTCGGTAAGAGTACATATTTTGTATGCCAGAGGGAGAAATGAGAACGATCCCTACTCTTGCACCATTCTTGCATCTAGCACCATCAAAGTACAACTTCCATAATTGATCAGGAATAGGATCTTCATCATCAAACACCTTTGCTTCAACTTTTTTAGGCTTAGTAATGGTGTAACAACCAATTTTGGTCTCCATCATGGCATTAAAATCAAGCATTGAAAACTCATCTTCTATTCAAAGCTCATCCAGAACTTCTTCCATCAAATCTAACTCCTCCAATTCTTCGATCATCAAGTTGACAGAATTCATGGGTTTATCTTCTTCTTCAATTTTCTCTATGTGATAAGTTGAAGGCTTCTCATTATAAATTTGGATTCTCCTCCCTTTGATAGGAATCTCCAAATGAGAATAATCCAGAGAAAGGTAGCCTCCCAACTTGGCAGTGAACTCCCATGATAGGCACATGCTAAAGTAAGGCTCCAGATCAACCACAACCACCTCTTGGATCACAGTGATCTGAGGCATTTTATGCAACATAATAGGGATGTCTTTGATGACCCCCACTATCCTCATAGGGGTTCCATCTAATTGCAAAATTCCAGGGCTGCTCCTTGTATATTCCATACCCATAACATCACAAACTGCCTTTGGCATGACAGTCATTGTAGCGCCAGAGTCGATCATGCAATTGTGCACAATCCAACCTTCCATCCTGAGAGACAAGTAGAAAGGGGGTGGTCTATTCTTTCCAATGGTAGAAGTCATCAATGTTTGAGCTAACACTATTTGAGTCGGATTCTTCCCCTTATCTTTCACAAATTTTAGTGATTCTTGCAACAAGTCCACTTGTCCAGGCAATTGCAGTGCATCATAGAGACTCACCTTGGCTGGAATCCTCTTCAACTCTTCAACAATGTTATACGTGGATGCACAAGACTCTTTTCCTTCATTGGCAGCCTCATATCTGCTCCGATACTATTGTGTAGCTTCTACCCTCTGATGCTTGGTCAAGGATGGGTATTTGAGCTTTTCCCTGGCTTGTTCCTCTATTTCAGCTTTCGCTTGCAAAGTTGAAGCCTTTTCTTGCACTCTTTCTTTCACTCATGGAGGTAAAAGATCTTTCAACAGGACAAGTGCATCTGGCTTGGGTGCTGG
Organism: Wollemia nobilis; assembly: GCA_028583015.1. Taxonomy (NCBI): domain Eukaryota; kingdom Viridiplantae; phylum Streptophyta; class Pinopsida; order Araucariales; family Araucariaceae; genus Wollemia; species Wollemia nobilis. Next base: position 672,082 of record JAQPPZ010002875.1, read on the forward strand.
AATAGCTGCTTTTACTTGTGCTTGTTTCTTCTCATTTTGCACCTTTGAGTCAATGGGTACCTTCAAGGGCTCCATCTCAGTTGGGTCCACAGTGACGGGTTTTCTTCTAGCTCTTATGAGAACTGAAACTTGCTCTTCAGAAGGGACCATGAAATTATGATCGACTTCTGTGATCATGTTGATTTGACCATCGGAAGAACTCTTTGCCAATGTCTGCACGTAGTTCAGGTGAACCATGCAAGTTTCCTCACCATGCGGATCATTGCACGTAGAGCACCAGTATGCTTTATCTGATGTGCCAGCTTCTTCGTTTGCCAATACAGTCAGATTTCTCTCAGGTGCCTTGTTGGTTGAAGCTACTTGCTCCCTGGTGATCGATGGTGGTTGAAATCTCCTAGGCTGGAAATCTCTTTCAGCCTGCTTCCTCTTGATAACTATGATCTCATTACCCATCGCTCTTATGGCCGAGTTCATTGACTACAACTCTTTCAACACCTTTTCTTGTGGATCAAGATTTGAGGGTGTTGGAGGAGCTGGTAATGGAAGTGGTACAGGTGGAGATGGTAGTGCTGGGAATGGAATTGGAGTGGGTAACTATGGAATGGTTGGAGCGGGCAGTTGAGGGATAGAAACTATCATCATGGTTTGAGATGTACTCGGATTCCATGAAGGGATTGGATACATGGGGGACATGGGCAAGGGTTGAGAAGATGCATTAGCGTACAAATACTATGGAAGATCGAGAAAAATAGGCATTGCCATTTTTGGTGGAAGCTTACCAATAGCAATCAGGTCAACTTCGACCTTTTGTGCAATAGAATACAGATCAAGAAATGTGTTGATATTAGACTATCGGATGGCCATACTGATGTCGAAGTTGAAAGCTCGGAGGTAGTAAAATACCGCTTGCTCAAGAGTCGATCGGAGACCATCAAGAACTCTATGCCAAGTTCGGGTGAACCTGACATTGAAGTCCATGATTTCCTCCTACGGATACCTCTAAATGGTGGTAAACTGATGCAATAGAGAGAACGGATCCACTTGTTCATTGAAACCTTTGATCAATAATTCAGCCAACTGGTCCCAAGTAGTAATGGTGGTAGGTTGTAATGATCGGTACCAGTAAAGCAACTTACCTCTGAGAGAGAGCACAAGCAATCTTACCATGATATCCTCATCTATGATGCTATGGATTGTTGCCAAGGCAGCCACATCTTGGACATGCTCATAAGTCATCTTCCTCATACCATCGTAAGTAGGCAAAGCCTTCATTGCTGCTTGTGGAATCGGGTTCTGAGCTTGCAGATTCAGAGGTCCAGAGTGGTTCCATGCTGGGAACTACCTTGGTGGTTGTGGTGGTGGATTTTGGGCCATTTGGACTGGAGTGTTTGGTTGGGGAGGAGGAAAACTAGTGGTTGTGCTAGCAGGACTCGAAGGAATAGAGAACACACCAACTAACTATGAAGATGTTACACTTGATGGGACAACTGGAGTGACTAACCTAGGATGTTCCCCTAACACTTGGGTGTCAAGTTCATAAAACTCAATGGGATCTTCTGGATTTTTGGCCTTCGATCTTGTGATCATGAAGGAAGCTTTCACTCACTTCACGTTCGGAGGCTTCTAGGTAAAGCTGAGTCGCCAGATGTTCTAATCATATAGTACAAAGGTGAACATCAAACCTTAATATTATTCAAAGTGGAACTTTTTAGGGTCCCACTGGGCATGCCAAAAATTGTTGGTCACGAATCTACCTAAGTATAAAATGTGTGCACCCTAGACCCGACCAACATTGAAAGGCCGAAGGAGAGAGATGTCCTTCGGGCCAATCTCCAGAGAGGGTTGGTTCCCTTACTAAACTAATTCGGTTTAAAGCTTAGGGTAACAGGAAAGAGATGGGAAATGATAGAAAGGAATGGGAAATATGGCTATAAGCCAGATATGAAAGGTGGGGATAAACTAACAACAAAAATCCAAATCAAGTGTTAATTAGCATATAACAGAAAGAAAGGCACAGGAACCACTCACAGTTTTGCAGAGATAACCTCCAAGAAAGCATTTCAGTATTCATTCCCTCACAAGCAGTAGTTAAATTCAGATGCAAAATTTAAAATCAGCTAATAATGGACATGAACGTAATCAGAAATGATAAGCAGAAAGAGATCAAACACAACACTACTCAAGGAACCAGAAGCCGAATGTCTTTCTATTTATGCAGAAAACTCAAAGTGTTTTTCTGCAGAGTGTCTATCCTCCTTCATTACATCAAAATGCTTAGTATTTATAGAGGATTTTGCCTCTAAAATTAAATGCATATTAAAACAAAATGTCGGCTGGTCAAAAATCAGCAGCAACAATTCTCTCCTCGATAATGGCAATGCTCGAATCAGATCATTCTTCAGGGAGCAGCGATCCGGTTTTCATGGAGTGCGCCTGGAAAATCAGCAAATATGGACGATGGAAAAAATATTCCAAGCATCGGTGCATCGAAACTCAGCAACATCACACGGCAAACAGGAGCTTGGATATTAAATTTTGGACACCATTCCATCCCTTTACGCCTCGGAATCTTACCCTCGCCAGTGGAGATCCAACGAATATTAACTCTGCTTTGAAAAGGAATGAAATCCATGGAGGGCACCTCAAAAATAATCGAGATCGCATCAAATTTTAGGACGTAGCATTTAATCCTGGCATCTCCTCAGCAAGAATCCTGGAAAAATCGATCTTATTGCTCCAAAAATTAAATTTCGTCAGTCTTTGATTCTTCCCAAGAAATATCAGCAACAATAGCACCTTTGAAAGAAATATTTGTTGAAGGGAGAGAGCAAGAATTGATTTCGCCCAGGCAACCTTGGTGTTTTCACCTCTCAACATACTTTCGCCCTTCTCCTGAGTAATTTCACCCAAAAATGACATGAAAACGTCTTTTGCAAGAAAAGAGGTGAAGATGATTGATTTCACCCCTAAGAGGGGCGACAATGATTTTCGCCCCACCTCAGGGGTGACTTTGACTTTGACTGGCAGGTGGAGATACTATTTTTGGGACTTTCACTCCAAAATGTTTCCAATTGGAAATTCACCCTGAAGAAGGGCGAAAGGGATTTTCGCCCCTCCTGAGGGGCGCCTTTGACTTTGACTTTGCAATCTTCACCCGAACGACGTCATCAAATTGTTTGCGCTCGAAAAGCACCTTCAACTAGGATTTCACCCCAAAGAAGGGCGAAAGGGATTTTCGCCCCTCCTGAGGGGCGACTTTGACTTTGACTTCGCCAAGCATGCGTTGCACTCGATTTTTGCCCCAAAATGCCTTTAACTAGAAATTCACCCTGAAGAGGGGCGAAAATGATTTTCGCCCCCTTCCAAGGGCACCTTTGACTTTGACCAATCTTCGTCACTTGCAAAAATTTTCCTTCTTCTTCATTTGGACGAAATCTTCTCATCATGGTAGTTTCACCCCAAAGGAAGGGCGAAAATGATTTTCGCCCCTTCCTGAGGTGAAAACATCTTTCCTTCATTTTTACTGGCACTTTCCCTTAAACAAAAACTGCCAAAGCTTTAGAGTATTTCCATTGCACCTTCGATCCTGAGACGTTCCTTGCCATCGATTTTTCCCTTTTACGTTTTGCCCATGACTTCCATTAATTTTTACTGGCAAAATTTACTATGCATCTCCAGGGATGAAATCAACCTTCTTTATTTAATGAAATTGCTCAAAGGAAGGAAACAAAAACATTACATTAAAAAAGTAAAATCAAAACAACTGCATCATTCATCTTCTTTTTTTCAAAATTTTACAATCAAAATTTAGTGTGGCAAAACTGCCAACACTAAGAATGGAATTTCTTGGTTGATTATGATGATAAGTGGGAAGATCTCCATAGAGGTATCTCTTTCCTCACCACATCTAATTATACCAATAATTTACATTAAGAGAATATAAGTTTTCATAATAGTCTCCACAAATTACATAAAGTTTAACATTCACCACAAGCCATATGCAAGAGAATATATAAGCAAAATAAAAATATTGTAGTCTATGAAACCATGTTTACATCATGCATTTTCTAAACAATTCCCTTGTTTTGTGTATTCTCTCATATTTTTCATCTATATTGCAAGAAATTCCTAGCATGCCCTTATTTCCCCATTTATAAAACTTAGAAACTCCTTGGAAACTCCACAAAAAACTTCTACAAAATCATCATCTTGACTTCCCATACTTCTTGATGTTTCTAATATACTTTTCTAATGTTTCTTCACTTTGAACCATAAAATATCCAAAGTTCAAGTTTTTAGATGTTTCATGGGTGTTTGCATAGGGCCCACATGGGACACAATGACCCACTTAATACTTTTGAATTACTATAAATAAACTCTAAATTGAGAAAAAAGAGAATAAAATTATGATGACTTGAAAATAATTATAGGGTGTAGAATCTAGAACAAATGACACACTCTTCAATGAAAAATATGAATTGAAGCACATATGGATTCACTAACTTGGTGAAGCAAAACAAAATAAATAAGTGAAGGATTTAGCTTCTTTTTTTTGCATTCTAATATTTGATTTGTTTCTTCCAAAAAAGGAACACCATAGAAGGGGAAAAACAAAAGATTGGGATGTTGTTCCCAAAAGTCTTGACTTATGATATTATCATGGCTACCCTTGATCTTGAGGATGATAAAAGTCCTCATCATATACCCACTATTCTGAAGAACACAAGCTTATACTGAGAGGGGGGGTGAACAGTATAAGACCAATTTTTACTTTTCCTTTATACTTCAAAACAGTAAAGCAACATATCCAAAGCAATATCAAAACAATGCACAAGATCATCCACAAAGTGACACACAATTTTAACGTGGTTCACCCAAGGTGGGTCTCCACGGATAAAACTTTCCTCTAAAATTTATATCAAAGTTCTTTGGGAAACCTTCCCAATTACAATGTTTATGAGCCTCGGCCCAAAGGAGATACCTTCCCCCAATCTGAATTTATGAGCCTCTCGCTCAAAGGAGATACCTTCCCCTACCTCTCGCTCTGGTCGGTGATCCTCTAGAAGACCTCTGCCTCCGCTGCCCTTAGCAAATGGAACTCTATCCACAGAAGACACCTGTCTTCCCTGCTCTGGCTGGAGACCTCTGTCCTCAACTCTATCACCTCAAAAGTTGGTCCTCGAATCTGCACTAAACACAGTCCTTCGGTCTAGCACAAATGTCCTCGGGTTCTTCTCATAGAACCAATGCACCTCTGTCCTCAAGTTCTCTGATAGAACTATCAAACTCAGCTTCACAAGTCCTCTCGCTAGGACCTGTCCAAATCTGCTCACAAGTCCCCATAGGAACCTATCCAAAACCTCGCTCACAAGTCCCCAACGGAACTCTCGTCCAAAACCTCGCTCACAAGTTCATCAAGAAAAACTTGCTTGGCATGAACCCACAAAGAGAATTGTTAGAGACCCAATGTGATTCATCAACCTCATAGAAGCATAAAGAGAATTGTTAGAGACTCAATATGTTCTATACTTAACTCCCAATCTCAATCTCAAATCTCATAAGAATAAGATAGATGTAATATGCTTTTCTCAAGAACATGAAACACAACCCAACAATTGCCAACCATGCAATATCTCATATAACAATGATACTCATGTTCTTTCCAACAACCAATATCTTTTCTCAACCAATTAGGGCTTCAACAACAATGCTCAAAGACAAGGTTTAACCAACATCATTCAACTCAACATTAACCTTGAAGCATTCAACCAATCATCACAAGAAAAGGAAACAAGTAGAAATCCTTTTCCCTCCAAAGATATTTGAACAAAACAGCCACCAACACAATATCACCAAATGCAAAGAATAACTTGTTCAAATCAACTCAATGGAGTAAGCCCAATATCATGTATCAAGTAAAGCACTAACTTGATCAAAACAACCTCTATGGAAGCAACTCATCCATTAATATCAAAACAGCCAACTAAGGGTTTCACCATCTCAATGCAAGTAGCAAGACTTACAAACATAAACCCTAGTGCACAATGCTTCCACTACCTCAAACCAGAATTATGCATTCACCAAAACTCTCATCAAGGATAACAATGCATAAGTAGTCTTCAACAAACCAGAAAATAGGATTTACACCCAACCAAAGGAAACCTAGTTGAATACCTTTTCACTCCAATCTTATTTCAGGAAAACATACACCAATCATACTCATAAGAAGAAAGTGCCCATACCTTATTGAAGATGAAGAAGATCTCACAAATTTGTCATAACCATAACCACCTTTTTGCCAAACTCAAGAAGGTTAGTAGACAACATATTTCTTTAATATTTCCTCAAGAATATTCCTTGGTCCAAATATAATCAAGGTTCTATGTCTTCTTCATTCAACCTCATTCAACAAATCATACATAACATATTTCTTATATTCACCTTATCACTCCTTAAAATATACCCTTTTAATTTTTACCCAACATCATAAACTAGACCTTATAACTTCTCAAGACATTACACCATAAAACTTATTTTACATTTTCAAAAGCAAACCTTATAACTCCCCAAAAACACTTAACCATCTATTACTTCATAATCCAACAATTAAATAATCATAAAAAATCTTCTATAGCATACCTTTTATTGCAACAACATATTTCCTCACCACCCTGAATCTCAAGGGATTCAAACTTGCGCTTTATCTTATGAACTCTTTGAACGACTCAATACCACGAAGGCTACGCCACCTTACACTCAACCTCATGCTCACAAACATTTTTCTATATACCTTTTAAAAAATCTTCAACTATTCCTATTTCAAACCCTTGATTCCACCTCTGCTACGCACAACCAAACACCAATCATGCTATCCTTTACTTTAAACACACTCATCATTTAACACCTAAGCATTGTCTTTTGCCATCAGAACATGAGATATCCCCTCCTTTACTTCTAACACGTGCTCGCCTTATATCCTGTTTTGTTATTGCAACTCTAAATGTGGCAAGTCTTTCATCGATCTTATATTATTCGAGCACTTCACATCATATTATCGCATGATCTTCTATTAAGCACTCTTCTCTGCTCCTTCCGAAATCGAATTGATTGCGCTTAATGTCAAACGCCATTCCAAAACCTTAATGAATTTAATTGCCTTATTTTATATGCACTTTGATGCATTTCCAAACACGTCGGCCCTTTTAATTTAATTTTAAAATTTTAATTTAAATTTTAAATAAATAAAATTTAAACTAAATATTTAAAATTAAATATCTTCATCACCGGGGCACCTTTTTCAACGAAACGAAGAGCCAACTTGGGTTTTAAGAAAAACCCATTTCAAATCTGTTGTCCATGGTTTTAAATAAAACCTTTTATTTTATCTGCCTTGGTTTTCACAAAAACCCTTCCTTGAACTTAGATCCTTTACCTCAATCAAATTCCTTCAAAAGCTTCTTGACATCAATGACAACATCAACACTTGAGCAAAGGCAATGTACCCAAGGTACCCAAAATTGCCAACAATCTCCCCCTTTGTCATTGATGGCAAACCTTTACTAAAAACACATCTTAAGAGCCAAAACTGAAACCAACTGTGCCCACAACTGAGAATCTTCCTTTGAAGTTTTGCTCCCCCTGACTTGAAGCTTTCCTCTTCACTTGAAGCTCTCCCCCTTACTCATATCTCTCCCCCTTTGTCATCAATGGCAAAGGGCCACCTTTGGGGCTCGGGACTAAGAATGAGCCTCTTAGCTTAGTCCCTCCCCCACCTCCCGTTGAGGTGATTAATTCTGGGGTGGGAGTAAAACTCCCATTAGGCACTGATCATCATCAGCGTCTATAACTTCCTTGTCGGGCCTTCTCTTGAACTCTTTGTCCATATTCCTGTTCCTGTCATTGTTCTTGTTCTTGTTCTCATCCCTGTTCTTGTCCATGCCTTGATCCTTGGACCTGATCATGCCACTGTTCCTGTTCTTGTATCCTGGAATTTCAGCTCTACACTGTCTAGCTATGTGACCTTTATTGTTGCACTTATAACAAGTAACAATGTTATTTCTTTTAGGCATACCTGTTCTTTGAATCCACCAGTTCTGACCAAACCTGTTCTGACCAAACTTGTTCTGACCAAACCTTCTCTCCTCGATATTTGCCTTGCAATAAACTGCCTTGTGCCCAAACTGTTGACAAGAGTAGCAATACCCTTGAAAGTAACTAGCACCTCTAAAACTGTCATTTACCTTCTTCACTTGAGCCATGCAATGTGAAGCCATGTGACCAAACCTGTGACAAGCAAAACATCTGCCTTGAAACTTTCCTTTATTTGACCTCTTGGGTCCTAAAAACTTCTTCTTCTCATTCTGAATTCTGTTTTCTGTTTCTGTGCATCTATCATTCAAGGACTCATGATCTGAAATACTTTCCTCATTAGAACTCTCTTCCTTTTGGAGTCTCTTACTAGACTCTCCAACTTGTTTCTTGTGTGGCTTAACAAAACCAAGACCTATTTTATCTCGTTGTCTTTCTTTGACCTTTGATAAGAGATTTAACCTTTTTGGAGCTTTCTTGAAACCTCGTACAACTTATCCTTGTACTCTTTATTTTCCTCTTTCAATGAAGCCATTTTCTGTTCTAATTCACTATACTCAAGCACCTTAGATTCTAACTCATTCTTGAGTTCTTGTGCCTTAGCCATAGAGACGTCAAGACTTTCTATAAGTTCATCTCTCTCCATACAACATTCATCTAACTTATCCTTGAGTCTAGCATTCTTCTTTCTTTCCTTTTTCAAAACACTAAGAGCATTAGTAAGTTCACCTTCAAGATTCTCTCCTCTATTTGATTGCATTTTGAATTATCAAGGCCTTTTTCAGATTTCTTATCACTAGAGGTGCTACCCTTTTCAAAAACCATACATGCATCTTCCTTATCATTTTCTGAAGCATCCTCATACATACTAGCAACCAAATCATTATTTGTGCAATCATCCTCAAGGTGACCAAAATTTCCACATCTAAGACATTTCATGATAATGAATCTATGTTTTGGTTCTTCCTCTTTTTCGGATATGAACAACATCTCATTTTCATTATCACTTGAAGAACTTTCACTATCACTACTAGAACACTTACTTGCTTTGTCTAGGTAGAAGCTCTTCTTGTGCTTGTGAGAGTACCTCTTTCCTTGATTGCTTTGCTCATCTTTGTTCTTCCTTTGATGCCTATGCCTTTCAGAATCTTTGCTCTTACAATCCTGTTTATCTTCATCACTTTCATCCTTGGCAACAGTACAGTTAGTAGCATAATGACCAAACTTTCCACAATTGAAACATCTTACATTTTTCATACTTTTGTGCTTTCTAGAGAACTTGCCTTTCTTGTTGTAATATGCCTCTTCATCACTAGAAGACTCATCACTCTCTTGAAACTGTTTACCTTTGGAATAATCCATTGTGTTCTTTACTAGCTTTTCCTTCAAGCTGTTAAACCTTTTCGAAGGAACCCGCTCTGATACCAATTGAAGAACACAAGCTTATACTGAGAGGGGGGGTGAACAGTATAAGACCACTTTTTACTTTTCCTTTATACTTCAAAAAAGTAAAGCAATATATCCAAAGCAATATCAAAACAATGCACAAGATCATCCACAAAGTGACACAACAATTTACGTGGTTCACCCACAAAACTTTTCTCTAAAAGTTATCTCAAAGTTCTTTGGGAAACCTTCCCAATTACAATGTTTATGAGCCTCGGCCCAAAGGAGATACCTTCCCCCAATCTAAATTTATGAGCCTCTGCTCAAAGGAGATACCTTCCCCTACCTCTGCTCCGGCTGGTGATCCTCTAGAAGACCTCTGCCTCCGCTGCCCTTAGCAAATGGAACTCTATCCATAGAAGACACCTGTCTTCCCTGCTCTGGCTGGAGACCTCTGTCCTCAACTCTATCACCTCAAAGTTGGTCCTCGAATCTGCACTAAACACAGTCCTTCGGTCTAGCACAAATGTCCTCGGGTTCTTCTCATAGAACCAATGCACCTCTGTCCTCAAGTTCTCTGATAGAACTATCAAACTCAGCTTCACAAGTCCTCTGCTAGGACCTGTCCAAATCTGCTCACAAGTCCCCAAAGGAACCTATCCAAAACCTGCTCACAAGTCCCCAATGGAACCTGTCCAAAACCTGCTCACAAGTTCATCAAGAAAAACTTGCTTGGCATGAACCCACAAAGAGAATTGTTAGAGACCCAATGTGATTCATCAACCTCATAGAAGCATAAAGAGAATTGTTAGAGACTCAATATGTTCTATACTTAACTCCCAATCTCAATCTCAACTCAATCTCAAATCTCATAAGAATAAGATAGATGTAATATGCTTTTCTCAAGAACATGAAACACAACCCAACAATTGCCAACCATGCAATATCTCATATAACAATGATACTCATGTTCTTTCCAACAACCAATATCTTTTCTCAACCAATTAGGGCTTCAACAACAATGCTCAAAGACAAGGTTTAACCAACATCATTCAACTCAACATCAACCTTGAAGCATTCAACCAATCATCACAAGAAAAGGAAACAAGTAGAAATCCTTTTCCCTCCAAAGATATTTGAACAAAACAGCCACCAACACAATATCACCAAATGCAAAGAATAACTTGTTCAAATCAACTCAATGGAGTAAGCCCAATATCATGTATCAAGTAAAGCACTAACTTGATCAAAACAACCTCTATGGAAGCAACTCATCCATTAATATCAAAACAGCCAACTAAGGGTTTCACCATCTCAATGCAAGTAGCAAGACTTACAAACATAAACCCTAGTGCACAATGCTTCCACTACCTCAAACCAGAATTATGCATTCACCAAAACTCTCATCAAGGATAACAATGCATAAGTAGTCTTCAACAAACCAGAAAATAGGATTTACACCCAACCAAAGGAAACCTAGTTGAATACCTTTTCACTCCAATATTATTTCAGGAAAAACATACACCAATCATACTCATAAGAAGAAAGTGCCCATACCTTATTGAAGATGAAGAAGATCTCACAAATTTGTCATAACCATAACCACCTTTTTGCCAAACTCAAGAAGGTTAGTAGACAACATATTTCTTTAATATTTCCTCAAGAATATTCCTTGGTCCAAATATAATCAAGGTTCTATGTCTTCTTCTTTCAACCTCATTCAACAAATCATACATAACATATTTCTTATATTCACCTTATCACTCCTTAAAAAATATACCCTTTTAGTTTTTACTAACCTTATAAAATCTTATATCTTCTCAAACCTTAGAACAAAAACTTATTTTAATTTTCAAAAGGAAAATCCTTATAACTCCCCAAAAACACTTAACCATCTATTACTTCATAATCCAACAATAAAATAATAATAAAAAATCTTTATAGCATACCTTTTATTGCAACAACATATTGGCGCTCACGGCAGCCCGCGAATCTCCAAGGGATTCAAACTTGCGCTTTACTGTTAGCGAAGCGTCTTTAGAGATGACTCAAGTACCACGAGGGCTACGCGCACTGGTAGCACTCAACCTCACGCTCAGACAAACATTTTTGTCGTATGAATACCTTTTAAAAAAAAATCTTCAACTAGTTGCGCTAGGTTTCAAACCCTTGATTCCACCTCTGCTACGCACGACCCAAACACCAATCATGCTATCCATTCGACTTTAAACTGAACACACGGTGCACTGATTTAACACTCTAAGCGCTATCTTTTTGCCATCAAAATAGTGAGATATCCCCTCCGTTTACTTCGAACACGTGCTCACCTTATATCATTTTTTTTATTATCGTGCAACTCTTAGAATTCGGCAAGTGCAGGTTTCGTCGATCTTATATTATTCGAGCACTTCACATCATATTATCGCATGATATTCTATTAAGCACTCTTCTCTGCTCCTTCCGAAATTCGAATTGATTGCGCTTAATATCGAAACACCATCCCACAAACTTAATGAATTTAATTGCCTTATTTTATATGCACTTTGATGCATATCCAAACACGTCGGCCCTTTTAATTTAATTTAAAATTTTAATTTAAATTTTAAATAAATAAAATTTAAACTAAATATTTAAAATTAAATATCTTCATCACGGGGCACCTTTTTCAACGAAACGAAGAGCCAACTTGGGTTTTAAGAAAAACCCATTTCAAATATGTTGTCCATGGTTTTAAATAAAACCTTTTATTTTATCTGCCTTGGTTTTCACAAAAACCCTTCTTTGAATTTATATCCTTTTGACCTCAGATCAAATTCCTTAAAAAGCTTCTTGACATCAATGACAACATCAACACTTGAGCAAAGGCAATGTACCCAAGGTACCCAAAATTGCCAACATATTCAAATCATAAGAGTTGGATCTTCTTAATGTTTTGGTAATGGTTTTTAATGATTTTGAATATTAAGAACTATATTATAGTGCATCTCATGCAGATTAGTTTTGCAAGGCATGTAGAGCATAATTCATAAAGCTTGAGCTTTAACATTAGCCACTATACACTATATGACACTTAATTGTTAAATGTGTTTTCACCCATTTGTGATATCGTTAATTTAATGTTGTCTCAAATGTTAAAAATGTTACATATTTTTTAAATTAGAATTTTCATTTATCACATGTGTGTTTCTAAATGATTTGAGGACTCATGTTTCCTAAGGCATTTCTATTTTAAATTTTTTACCCATTTCCAAGATTCATGTAACATAGTTTTTCTTACATGTCTATTAGAGCACTAAAAACCACAATGTCCAAAGAAAAACCATTTCCAATTATTCTTTGATGGATGTCCATACCTTTGTTGGAAAAATCGTAACTCAACAAAAACTCAACAATCCAATTTTGGAGAGTCCTCAACAACTAGGCAAAAAATCAACGAAAAGATTGAAAAAATCCTGGGAAAAATATCAAAGAAAATAACTTAATACACAAAAATGTATTTAAAACAAAAACTAGAGAATCAAGAAGTCAAATTTCTATTAGATTCTCACAAATCAAATACAATTACAATTCCTAATCATCATAAACCCATAACTACAACAAATGAAAGTAGTTTTAAATTGCTCATTACTTTCCCTTTCTTATCATTGAATCAAATGCTTGGACAGGTGGCTGAAGCTTCTTAGACATAGGATCTTTCATTTCCTCCAATTTTCAAGTATGTTTTGCTTCATCCATGAATATGTTCATATCCTCCTCAGTGAACATAGTATCCTCCTTTGAACCATCAACAACTCACTATGAAAGTGAATTGCATTAACATTTTTGACCCCTTCCACTTGTTTAACACAAAGCTAAATAGTTTGTATTGGATGAAGATAGGGTTGTTTAAGGCACTCTTGGATCAATATATTGCATTATTTAGTGTATATGGTCTCAAGTAGAGACCAATTATTATTACACCCAAATACACTACACTAATTCAAAATGTAGATGGCAATCCTTTGAAGGTTTGACATTATAGCACCATAATATTCCCACAAAAATGTGCAAATTTTTAAAATAGATTATACAATTATCTATATAATTTTGTAAATTACAGGTAAAGTTCAATTAAACAAGTTTAAAAATTTAAAACTTTTATCTAGCAGCAAGGACTGCATTAATTGAATACAAAAAGAAAATAAAAACAACCTATCCTGATACATTTTTTACATTTCTAACTCAGTGGAAATTATGCAATGCTTGCTTGCATCATCTGTCATCTTCTCAACACAAGCGTATAAGTCATATTGGACTTCTCTATCAATGTGATAATATTCACTTAAAAAGAACTTGGTGTTCAAGATGTATCCCATGGAATGAAAAGGTTTATGGAGTTACCTCATTCATCTCTTATCAATAATTTATCAAATGGGATAATATTCATGCTTATCTCCTCCAAAGCAAATTTTTATGACCTCGTTTGCCCTCAATGGCCTCATATAAATATCCCATTGGTAATTTATCTCATTCTACAAGGCAAAGAACCTTAACCAAAGGTTTTATCACCTAAAATTGGACAATGAGAATTTATCATTTAAAATTAATAGTAATTCATATATAAATTTAGCTAAAAATTATAAATCTAAATTTGTAAATTTTAATTAAATTTAGAAAATTGAAAAAAATACAAAAACTAAAAATTTAGATTCTAGGAAAGATAAATCTTTTTAACTTTAGTGTTTTTATTCTCTTATGAATTGACATTGCTAGGGTAATTTTTTCTAAAAAATGAATCATCTTTTAGAAGCCATATATTTGCATAGACTTGTTTGATTCAAACTTTATTATGTTGTTTTATGTTATATTTGAAGAGCTTTGAAATAAGTGTCCTTTAAAAATAATCCAGGCAGTATTTATGGAGATATGATTATCTAAAGATAGTCATCTAAAACAAGGGTAACTTTAGGGTAATTTTTTATAGAAAAATGTATCATATTTTAAGAGCCATATCTTTGCCTGGGGTTGTCTAATTAAGATGAATCTTGGACCAATTTATACAAAATTTGAAAAGATTCAAAATGAGTGGTCATATGAAGGAATTTGAGTAGTATTGAGGGAGATGCAACCCTATGAAGTCAATTATCCAAAACAAGGGCAATGACAATATTTTAAGTCACAAGAAACAAAATTGTAGATTCCTATCAACCAAGGTTTAGATGGTGGGAGGAGTAAATGAGGGCTAGGGCATCAACAAGGTAATACATTATGTCTAGGCATAGAATTTTTCAACTAAGTTTCATTTATCCCTTGATTTTCTTAGAAGTTTTGCATGCAAATTATTATAATTTTATTTTCAAATAATATAATTGTTATAGGATATATTGGTAAATTTCAATAGATATTGAGTTATAGTTTCCTTTCCATCAACTGATTTATTTCTAAATACTTAGAATCATCCATAGTAGTAGAGGTTAGGGAGGACCTCATGGAGTAGCGATCCTTGTTGCTCAAAGATAAGGCAGTCATTGATAAATTTAATGAGTCTTTTGGCTTTAATAAAATGGATTGATAGGAGATGGAAGTCTCTAGGAGTGAGTCTTTACTTTCTTCCCAAAGGTTTCTTCCTCACCATTTCTTGTTCTAAGGAGGAAAGATATTTTTATGGAGCTCATGTGCTGCCCATTATATTGACGTCATCCTTGAGGACATTGGCAAACTATAATAGCTGAATATTGTCATTAATGAGACAAAGAACATTACTAGATATATCTACAACCATACATGGGTGCTTAGCTTGATAAAAGAGTACAATATTGAGAGGAACATTATTTTCCTAGGTGTTACTCAATTCACCTCCAACTTTATCGATATTATGCCTTGTCACATTTTTAAAAGGAGGTGCAAACAATCTTCCACAAAAAATTGACAAGGCATTTTGGCCACATGTGCAAGAAATAATCGAGGTTATTAATTAGCTTCTAGAATCTAATTTTTCTTTTGTTGGAGAACATGGGGTTGTACTTAGGTCCCTCACCCTTGACAAATCACAATTCTCTTCTTTAGAGCTTGTGATTTTACAAATAGATTCAATTATCATCTCAATTGATTTGCTATAGCTAGATACCTTCATATTTTTTCATAAAAAGTTTAAATTATTGATTTTTATTTTCTAGATCTTCTTCAATTTTCTTTGTAAATACAAATATTCCAAAATTCAACATCCTTTTAGACATTTTCCTACAGTAGAATTCATAATACCAAAAATACACCTCTTCAAACTCAACCTCCCATAGATTATTGTTTTGAATAAAAGTTGAGAAATATATCATACTTTGGGTTATTTTCCCATCTTTCCCAAATTTTTTGCCTAGGTCGGTTATGGCATTAAAATATCCTATGATCATGAATTGGGTTTTTGGTCTTTACTTCTCATAAATGCTTTAATTCCCCTTCATCTTGTAATCTTCTTGACTAAGTTGTACATCCATAGACATTGATAAGGATGAAATAAATATCAATAAAATAGCATGTACTAATGAGACTATCCATGCCTAGTCTTATGAATGGTTTCACAGGAGGTTCTAACTAGATTCTAATATATTAAAATTCTCTCTATTGCTCATTTTGAATCCACAACATCCCATTCACATATTGCCCACACCATGTTCATAGTTTTGGAAACTTCTTCCTTTATCATTTTAGTTTATTGGATACAAAGAGTATTAGGATTATTACTTAAAAAATGGTCCCTGATACACCTCTACTTTGATGGGGTACTAGCACCCCTTATATTACATGAGATGGTAATCATGTATCATTAGGGGTTGTTGGCCCTTCCTGCGAATTACCAATATCATTGTGCTATTTGGTAAAGAGAAGTTCAACCAACTTAGATCGTGTTCCTTTCTATATGTTTGCTCTTGCTTCCCTATATCTTGCTTGAAAATTTGAAGCTTTTTATTTTTTTCCTACTAGAGTAGGTCTTATTATTATATTCTTCAATATTCTTTCACAACTTCTCTTTTCATTAGATTTATCCTCTTTTGGCCTTGCCAAGGAAGCTTTTGACTTATCTTACTCATTTTTTGGTATTTCCTTGTTAATGGTAGAGGTATTCTAAATTTTCTCTACCACTTTCCTTCTCATAAGTGGTGCATTGTACTTAAAGAGAGTCTTAAAAATCTAATGAGGCACATTCCTTAGGTTCAATGGGAATGTTCATCCCTAAATCAGGATCATATTGAGTAATGGTTACTTGTTAATATTTTTATCTTGTTGTACTGTGTCCTCTAAGCAATGATCTAATTTTTATTTATAGGCTAAAGCCTCGAAAGTATTGGTATTTCTTCCAATATCTTTCCTTTTTGTTCTGCACTATTTATTTACTTTCATCTATTTGGACCTATTTTTTGGAAGTTGAAAACCATCCTCATCCATATCCATTTGTAAGTTTCTCTTGTGGTTTTCTACATATATTTTTGTTAGACTCTTCTTAGGGCATGATATCTCAATATGCTCTATCTCATGACACCTTCTACGTCTAAAATATATGCTGTTATAATCCATGATTTGGATCCACAACTTACCCCATACTTAAGAATTATTGATTATGGTAAAGGTGTATTGATATCAATCATGACCAATATCTAGCATAAATAGCCAAGAATACATATTTTGTAGTTTTTAAAATCTCAAGGAATTCTCCCAGAGTGTTTTCCATTTTATTGAAGGTATTCATTTTATAGAATTCAATGGGTAACCCATACATCCTGACCTATATTGGTACTAGGGATATAATTACATTTCAGGTGCAAAGCCTTCATACCATTAGGTAAGGAAGAGTCATGTTCTTTGCATAAACCAAGGATCCCATTTTAGGATTCAAGAGGGGCATTTTTTGAGAAGTTTTTCTATAGATACATAGGTTATTTTGTTTTTTGTTATTACTTGGATAACATTATCCACTCCCATTTTGAGCACAACTTCCAACAAACAAAATAAAAGTTATGTGTTCTTCACCTCTCGAGAGGCATCAATAGATCTTAAGAAGACCGTGGATCCACCTAAAGGCACTAAGAAATTGAATAGGGTGGGGTTCTTCACATCAATAAATCCATTAGATAAAATGTTAAACTTTTTTTCCTCCACAACTACCTTTGCTCTTCTACAAGAGCATGTGTGTTTCCAACACATTCCTCCAATAATGATATTACTTTTTTTTTGCAATAAAGGGATTCATCCCTATAACAACCTTGTGTAGTGCCCTAACCAAAGCTTACCAATAAGGTTTATTTGTAACATTAAAAGGAATGTTGTAATATTACAAAAATTTTGTTTTTGTGGTTTAGGCTTCTTTTGTCTTCCCCTTCCTCCATGTCATATTCCCAAGGGTTGTATACCTCGTACTTGAGGAGGGAAACAAAAAACCTTTTTCAGTTGTTCTTTGAATCTTCCAAAAAAGCATCAAATATGAGAGACAAGGATGGGATTTAATGTAGTACAAGGAAGTTTCTTATATTTGGGTTCATCCTTATAAATAAAGTCTTAAGCCTTGCCCTAGCTCCAACTTTAAGCCTCATTCTTTTGATTTCTAACTTCTTTTGCTTTTTGTAAACTTCATTTCAAATTATTTCATGCACTACTAACATTTCTCTATATTATGGCCTACAGTAAAATAGATAATTTTTGAGGTGATGAATATCTTCTCACATTTCTTTGTTGTAATACTTTCAAAAAATCTAATCCAAAAAAGTCCCTCTTCTCCCATGTTTCCACATTGGATCCCTCCTAAGACTTGGAGTTGGGGCTATTGGATTTGGATCATTATTACCTTGGACCATTCCATTGTCCTCACCTGGAGAATCCATTTGAAAGAAGGGTAAGTGTTAAGTTTTTAATACATAGCTATAGAGGCATTAGTAACGACAATGAAGAGAGAAAACAAAGAAAAAACCAAAAATTTGCTTTAAAATAATGAAAGCATACTTCTCAAAATTTGACCCAAGATGTGAAATATTTAAAATAAGGTGCTAAAGTTATCAAATACTTATCCAAATTCATTTATGAATGTCTAGTTAGCCACTTCAAATTTGCAGTCAAGAGTAGTAGAGAGAAAAAAAGTGGAAAAATGAGCAATTCCCCCTTTTTTGGTTGTTTCTATGTTTTTCCTATATGCGAGTGAGTTTTGATGAGAAAATCACAAGAAATTAAGTATTTTTTGGCAATTTTTTGGCTTTGAGAAAATAACATGATTAAATCATAGCCTAGAATATTATGAGAAAATTGATAAATCGTGATTAATCAATAATTTTTATATGGTCCATACCTTGTTCCAAAGATCCTATTTTGGCACATGCTGAAAGGATAGTGGAAAACTTGTTTGGATTTATGCCCACCAATGTATTTACTTAAAGTATTTTCAACAAGCCCATTTAATGCATATCCAACTAGCATTGCAGTCCATAAGAATGCATTTTGATAAGGCATTTTGTCAAACAATTTATATGCCTTCTTTATTCTTTCATATTTTACATACATATCTATTAGAGTAGTGGTAATATCAACATCTGGGAAAATCTAATTTTCATTACAATTTTATGGGTGGTTAAACCTAGTTGAGAGTCTCCCAATTGGTGCATGCTTGGAGGATGCTAGAAAAGGTAAATTGATTTGATTATATTTTTGTTTGTTCCATTTGGTTAAAGAGTGTTAATACATGTCAAGGAAAGCCATGTCTTCATGAGAGGATATCTCATTTAGTCATGCAGTTGAAAATATTATGAGTGTCCACTAATATAATTGAAATACATGTGGATAAGTTTATTTTACAAAAAATTAGACATGGAGAGACCAAAATTAAGTCCAATATAATCAACGAGTGATTTGACGAGCTTACTCTTCGAAAGATAATTCTTGGTGATCTAGGTTTGTATAAATTGAAGATATGTTGAAGTGTAAATAATTATGTAGTTGTAGTAAATAGAATGTGTATTGGCTCCTTCAACCATTAATCCTGATAGACTTCTCTCAAATTGGCATTCGAATTGCCATAGTGATTTTGGTGGGAAATGAAAAAACTATAGGTAGATCATGAAGTTTTTGAAAGGTTGTTAAGATATGTCAAAAAACTATAAAATTTTACATCATATATTAAAAATACACTAACATTGGGATGATTGATTGTGCAAATTAAGATTGGGGAGGTTCTATAAATGATAGAAAATCCACTACATGCTATATTTTTACCCTTGCTTTAGGTGCATGAAAAATTCTAAAAAAAAAAGAAATGAATTAAAAATTAAAGAAAAGATACACCTACAATATCATTACTAAAATAGATTAAAAAGTGTGGGCAGAGGTTAGGGAGAGTCTTAAAGGATTTGAAAATAGTATTTTCAACCTACTTCACTTCTTTATAACAACTATGGTATCTTGAAAGGGTGTTCAATATACCATGTGAGAACAATACAAATAGAAACTCAACATTGTTATTAATACAATTGCTTTATGAATGAGAAGCTTACCTTTAGTATGTTGGAATTCTAACTTCTAACTGCTTTGTGGGAAGATATATATTTTTATGAAACCCTTGTTTTCATTATCTTTTTATTAGGACATGAACTTATGGAGCTACAATTTTTTTCTAGAAAGGATGATATTGATGCCAAGGAATGATGGAAATAATTTAAATCTATGTATTCTAGTCATGATTATTGGGACATTAGGATTGCTTATTTTGAAGGAGAAGCACAATCTAGGTTTTATAGTTTTCTTCTAGCCAATAATTATAAATTGAATTGGGAAGAAATAGAACAAGTATTCTTGAGTGATGGAACCCATATAAAAATATAGGTAGGCTCTAGGATGAAAAAAATGAATTACAAGAGAAAATTTCAAGAAAATGAAAAAAATAAAAGATGAGGGTGATAGTGTATAGGTTGAGGGAACCACAACTTTGATGACAGTTAGGACAAAAAATGTTTAGAAGGATTTGTTTGAATTAAAAATATATATTTTTATGTTCACTATTGCATTCAAAAGGAAAAGGTTAATATTTCTATAAAATCTACCAGTAGATATAATTTTATTAATAGTACTTTGGCTAAAAAGTTGTAGGTTCAAGCATAAAAAATCAAAGACATAAAGCTTGAGGGTGAGAATGTTCAGATTTTTGAAGATTTGAAGATCTTCATGGCTAAATATGTTTTACATTAATATTTTTATGATATTTATATGGATGATATGGACATTATTTTTGGTTATCCTTGGTTGGATTCCTTGGGTACTATTCACATTAATGTGCAAAAGAGGTTTATGAAATTATGTTATAGAAAGAAAAAAGATAACACTGTAAGATATTTGTTAGAATAAGAAGAAAGGATCCAAGAAGAAGCAAGAAGAACTTATGGTAGGGGAAAAATTTAAGGAACCAAAAAAATTCAAAATAAGAATCTACTAAAGCAACAACAATAGAGTCCAAGGAAGAAAGAACAACACAGTTCATGGAAAAAGTAACAACAAAGTCCAAGGAATATTTGTTAGAAGCACACAAGGCTACACCAAAAGAAGGGAATAAGAGAGAAGAATATGACGAAGAGTTTAAAACAGAAGAACCAAATGTTAAAGAATCAAATGTAACAAAATATTAGGTTAATGTTGCAACATATCTCCACCCACACCACCAAGAGTGACAATAATCTTGGAGGTATGGTTTAAGGCATCAATATTATTATGGAACTACATGGAATCAATTCTAGGTTTTATAGTAGTGCAACAACATCAAGGAACAATAGGACCAATCGTTTGACATATCTGAGTAGAGAAATAGACACATGGACAGAATAGAGAAATAATGGATATTCAAGTGGCACAAGGGTAGCTTGCCTTCATCACAAACCACCACCAATCAAGATTTCACTTAGATGGAGGGATTTTCAAGATTGGTATCGGTTGCTAGTATTGCTTAGCAAATCATGTTATCTAATTTCTTCTTATATTTTTAGGATGAAAAATTTGTAATGGAGTGGAATGTTAGGTACCTAGGGATAGGAATATGGAGATATAATATTATATTGTGTATGGGTAGTTGGCATGGACCACACATAACCTAGGGTTGATTATTTTTAATATTTTATTATAATAATGAGTGGTAGAAGGGTTTAGGAAGAAAGGTATATAAATAAGGGATATTTTCATTCTAATAAAGCAATCATATCAACTATTATTTGTAACAATATTAGCTCATGGAATGGATGTGGAGTGATTCCTTCCTTAAGGAGTAGTATTATTAGTGTTGCCCTACCTGAAGAGTACTATCATATATTATCTTGTGTGGATTAATTATTGTGGTTGATTTATTAAATATTTAGTAGATTATGGATGCTTTTATATTTATGAGAAGCAAAGGTTCGTAACATATTTGAATTCCTTTACTTGAGCCTGTATTTGTGGAGTCCCACAACAATTTCACATTACCACTTGAAAATGAACAAGGAGAGAAAAATTGATCAATAGTAAGAGTCTTTTGAGATTCCAAGAACATAAGAATCATATGAGCCATTAGCTTAAACATCTAAAAATAAGAGGAGATATTAGCAAGAACATTTTTTACACATTTTGCATCATCTCTTTTTTTACCTCTAGAAGATGTAATATCCACCCTCAAAACTTTGAATATGGAAATATAGTCCTTAATTATATCAAACCCAACTAGTTTAAGAGAGGAAATATCCAATTTGAGGTGACTTACTATAATAGATTAAATTTACCAAAAATATCATGTAATTTTGGCCATACCTTAGATGGGTCACTCTTCTCATTGATGTGAAAAAGCAACTTTCATTGAATTAGTAATGAAAATAGACCAAGATCCTATTCTTCTCTTTGATGATGAGTTTTTCATCAAGAAAAATTGTTTTATCCTATTGAAATATGCACCACAATTTCTTACTTTGTAGTATACCAATCATCTAATTTGACCAAAAATTATAGTTTTACCCATTAAGGTAACTAGGGCTTTGTGGTCCATGCTACCCATTTTGATCCCTAACACTATAGAAAGTCCATGAAATAATGCCACCAATGCATAGAGCTCAAAAATATTCTTTATGCAAAAATATATGGCCTTTGGAAGTTTTTCCGTAATGGACCCTTAAAAAATTCAAAATTAAATGGTCAAACCTTAGGGTTGCAAGAATCAATCTCAACCTACCACTTAGAAAATTCTAATTTGTTGTTATGATTCAATAAATTTATGCCACCTTAGCTCCTTTAGCTTTCCTAGTTGTTTATATTTTTAAATCCTTTATTGGTCTAACATATATGTATAAAAAATTGGTATGTGTGACCCGAAATTCAACCACGTCGATCACCAAGGAGGCCTCCATATTTACAACTATTTGAGTAGATGCCAAAATCATATTTCAAACCTATATCATATTTGGGCTAAGTGCCTTACACTATATAAGGCACTAACCATGCCACCATGTTGTTATAGTTAGTCACATGTAAATAACCCACAAGCAAATGCCTTGACTAAAGCAGGACAAAAAGCTCCTAAAAATAATTGTTTTAATTTGAACTAGGCATGTCGAGGCAACAAGCATCGCCTTATCATGCATGAAATAACCAACTACACTATCTGTTTGATGGAACCAAATATGGAGAGATCCCCATAAGGTACTCTATATGCATTGTTGATTGACATCCATTGTCCTGAATAAAAACGTGGTATGCATGGTTCAAACTTGGAACCACTCCCAACATATGACATATTTTTCATTCAGTTGGTCAACAAACCATTTCATCACTTCAAGAAATCTATTATGATACAAAGATATTGGTTGAAATTTTCTCAGTCTAAAGGTAACAAAAATGATGTGTGGGCTTAAACTCATGATCTCCTATCTACAACATCCTAACTTTCCCTTTGCTATTTGTATTGTCATCTTACTGCTTGTGACAAAACCACATTCAAACAACATGAAGATGGATGTCAATACCTTCAAAAGAAGCATATGTGGCCACAATAGGACGTGCACAAAGGCTAGAAAACAAAATTCTAATTTTAAAAATTACTCTTTTTTTGTTCAACAATTTGAGAGATGAATCAAGAGCCAAATTCATAGCAGTAATCCTCAAGCAAAAAACATGGAAATAAATCTCCTCTTTGCTCCTTATGTTGGAAAATCTTATGAAGTTGGGAAAAGTAACTTGTCCTAAGAATCAAAGGCTCTTAATATCACTTCTATGTGACCAAGTGAGGTAGATCCATACCTGCTTTAATACCATGTTGTAATTCATAATATTTTTTAGAAACAAATAGAAGCAAATCATGCACTCAAATCTTATACAAATAACGAAAAGAAAGACAAAAAAGAGAAGTATTTAGTGAACACCAGTAAGCACCATAAGTAATCACTATATCCATAGATAACATTACACAACACTCTGACAAATAAATGAGGAGTGTGAGGGGAGTATTTATAACAATACCAAAACCCTAATTAAATTATAAAATTTGACGTAAGCCACCATAACAAGAGGGCTTTAGGTTAATTATAAATTATAAAGAGGGTTTAGCCATAACAAGGTTAATCATGACCCATAAGACTTACCTAATAAAATATGGCAAATAATTAATACATTGCATAGTTAAATGCCCTTAGGCCTATCCAAAAACATCACATAATGTTCATTTTGGCCATGAATCAAATTACAATTTCAACATAGTATTGTCTTACTTAGAAGCAAATTGTTGATGTGCTCACTAAATCACTTGGATCTAATAATTTTATCATAATTAGAGAAATTTTTTGTGTTATTCCCAATTTGATTAGTATGCATGTTTTATAAGTTATATATGAATTTTATTGAGGCCACTCTCATCAAAATAACAAAATATTACATTGCTCTCAATATATTGGTGTCAGACTAATTAAACCGTATAAAGCTTGTGTTTCTATTAAAGATATTTTTCATCTTCAAACTATTATGTTTTCCCAATCAACTCTTTAATATTATTTTTTATTATGTATATTTTTTAATGAGTTTACACAGGTTTTTATGAGGGGTCCCGATCCCCTCATACTAAGTGGGATTTGAGCCTTGGACATCTCAAAGAGAGGCTAAAGCCCTTACCACTATAATAAGCTTGCAACTCCAATGAGTTTACACATGTTTTAATGAGGGATCACGATCACCTCATACTAAGTGGGATTTGAACCTTGGACCTCTCAAAGAGAGGCTAAAGTCCTTACCACTACGGTAAGCGTACAACTCCAATAAGTTTACACATGTTTTTATGAGGCTTTTCAGTCCCCTGATATTGAGTGGGGATTTAACCTTGGACCTATAAAAGAGAGGTCAAAGTCATTACCATTGTAGTAATCTTGCAGCTAAATTTTGAGTTTACACAGGTTTTTATGAGGGATCCTGGTGCCCTCATATCAAGGTTTGAACTTGGGTCTCTTGAATGAAAATCCAAGGACTTACCACTACGATATCCCTCACGGGTATAGGTATATGCAATTACAATATAATAAATTATATTTTTTCTTCTACATGTATTATTTTATAATTAATATCATTTGTGAATATTATGAAGTATGCTTTTTTAATATCACTATATGGTCATGATGTAATACGGGGTGAACCCCTTTCAACCCATATAACCAATTAAAAAAACAAGATAAAGAATACAACATAAAGTTGAATGTCAAAACCATGTTGTTTCTTTAATAAATCCATGATGTTAAATACTTGTTAAAAATATATAACACCCTTTAAAAAATATAAAAAATAAAAAATAAAACATAAAGTTGAGCATGTTGGTTCTTTAATAAAACAATGTTCATGTTAAATCCTTATTAGAAATATATAACCATTACTTGAAATATTTTAATTATTTTTAATTTATAAATGTCATGATTTTTTTTATAAGAAACTCCATTTATATTATGTGCCTAGCCAACAAACCAAATTTACATGAATTATATAATAAAATGGATCTTTAAAAGCCTTACAAATTTACTTTTCACTTCTATCACTAAAGAATTCCAATAACCAAATTTGGGCAACGATTTTTAGCAGTTTAATGTGCAAAACATGGTCTAATTCCATCCAAAATATTCTTGGTAATTAGCATTAATAAATGTTATGAATTTTTTATAAGAAACTCATTTATGTTATGTGCCTAGACAAAAAACCAAATTTATATGAATTATATAATAAAATGGATATTTGAAAGCCTTATAGACTGGACTTTTCACTTCTATCACTAAAGAATTCCAATAACCAAATTTGGACAACAATTTTTAGCGGTTAAATGTGCAAAACATGGTTTAATTCCACTCAAAATATTCTTGGTATTTTAGAACCATGAACAATGCAAAATCTGCATCGACGTATAAATAATTTTTTTTTTGATTGGTAGAAAGGGTTTTGAAAGGTCCCTGAACCTTGTACAAGAGAGATTACAATAAATCCATGTTGACCGAGGTGGTCCAAGAAGAGAGGAAAAGAATGCTGGCAAACCTCCACACTAGGGAAGGTGTCGCGAAATCGCGACCAAAATGGTGATGTCGCGAAATCATGACAAGAAGCGTCGTTGAAGCCAAAGGAAGAAAAGAAGTCACGAAATCGCGACAAGAATCGCCATCGGAGCCAAAGAAGGGAAGAAGTCGCGATATCGCGACATGTTGCAAAGTGTCATGATATCGCGACATGTTGCAAAGTGTCATGATATCGCGACAAATTGCAGGGTTGGAGCCGTTCGAGAAGAAGAGTCGTGAAATCGCGACAAGAAAAAGGAGTCGCGAAATCGCTACAAGAAGTTAGAACGCTGCCGAAGAGAAAAGGTTTCGCGAAATCGCGACAAGAATGAATACCACAGCCGAAATAGGAAATGAGCCCCAAAATCGCGACGAAAGTGGAAGCCTGCTGCCAAGAAGAAAAAGTGTCACGAAATCGCGACAAAAAGGAAGACCGCCGTTGAAGAGAAAAAGTGTCGCGATATCACGACAAAAATGGAAGTCCGCCGTTGGAGAGAAAAAAGGTCGCGATATCACGACAGCCTGGAAGACCACCGTTGGAGAGAGAAAAAGCGTCGCGATATCGCGACAAAAAAGAAGACGTATAAATAAATTACTATATAGAATTTGGGTCCAAATGGCAGATGCAAACATAGACACAAGATAATAGAATGAATCTAAACAAAAATACTACAAAACAATAAGGTAAGAGTAAAGTACAATTAAAAGCTGCTCTTCTTCTCATACCAAAGCACTGGGTTACTTGTAAGCCCTTGATGCAAGAGCACTCGAAGTCCAAATGAAGGATTACATGGAGGAATTTAATAAGCTCACCATTTGGGCCAATCATGTGGAAAATTATGAGAAGGTTTCAAAGCATATCAATGGACTACGATTGTCCATAAAATATGAAGTTAGTATGATGAGAATGAAGATAGTAGAAGAATCCTATCGATATGCCTTAAATACAGAGAGAAGTTATCAAGGTAACAAAATAAACAAAGAGAAAGAGGATGGTTCTCATGAGGATGAGGACAAACAAGTAGTGGAAGAGGACAACAAAAACAAGAAGAATAAGCTAGTACTTCTCACAATGATTTCAACCAAAATACTAGAGGAGGTGGAGACTCCTCATAAGGAATAGGTAGTTTTGATAGAGGAAAGGATGGATTCCCCAAAAAATGTTATAAATGTGGAGAAGATGATCATCGGGTATTTGAATGTCCAACAACACAACAAAGTTTAATTAAGGGAAAGGAGGTTAGGAACCATATTGCACAAGCAAAATAAGCAAGTGTTGATTCCCTAAAATATACAAAGGATCTAGAATAGGAAGAATATCTCATGATGAAGAGAGTACTACTGAATCCAGATAAGACAAAATGTGAACCTATCCAAAGGAGAAATCCTTTACGAACAGTATACAAGTCTGGAGGCAAATGTTGTAAAGTCATTGTAGATAGTGGGAGTATGGATAATCTAGTATCCATTGAAAATGGTAGATAAACTAGGGTTGAGGAGGATAGAACACCTCAATCTGTACAAGGTCTATTGGTTGCAAAAGAAACAAAATTTTAGTTAGTGAACAATGTCAGGTGAAATTTCAAAGTGGATCTTACAAGGATGAGTTCCTATGTTATAAAAATTTATTCTCATGAACAAAAATCCTTCACCAATATGCATAAATATCAAATCATTAATCCATAAATAATTATCCACAATAACAATCCACACAATGAGATAGAGATAGATAATACCCTTAAGGTAGGGCAACACCAATAATTCCTATGAATTATTATAAGGATGAGGTCCTATGTGATATTATGCCTATGGATGCTTACCATGTGTTGTTGGGAATACCTTTGCAATATGACATGAGGGGAGTACATGATGGTAGGGAAAACACCTACAATTTACAATAGTAAGAAATATACACTAAGTACATTGAAGGACAAAGATGAAAGAGAGGACAATGGTCCTAAAGTAAGTTTTATTTTTGGAAAACAAATTTTGAAGGAGAGGAAAAAGCAGAAGGTATGTTTTTATTTGATTGCTAAACCCACAAAGGGTGGGATAGCAATAGAAAGGACAAAATTCAAAGTGAAGTGAAGGATTTTCTA
The DNA here is from genome assembly GCA_028583015.1 of Wollemia nobilis. Lineage (NCBI taxonomy): Eukaryota > Viridiplantae > Streptophyta > Pinopsida > Araucariales > Araucariaceae > Wollemia > Wollemia nobilis. Next base: position 700,187 of record JAQPPZ010002875.1, read on the forward strand.
GAGGATTATGAAAAAAAATTGTTATAAGAATTATCGTATGGATTGCCACCATTGAGGAGTATTAGCCACCACATAAATTTCATTCCTCGATCGAATTTTCCCAATAAGACATCATATAGAATGACACCAATGGAAAATGAGGAAATAAAGAGATATATCTAGGAGCTATTGGAAAAAGGGTTGATTATGGAAAGTTTAATACCATGTGAAATACTTGTACTTGCACCAAAGAACGGTGGAGAATGGCGCAAGTGTATAGATTCAAGGGCTATTAAAAATATAACCATAAAGTATAGATTTCCATTGCCACACATTAAAAATTTGATGGATTGCTTGAGTGGAGCAAAGTACTTCACAAAGATAGATTTGAAGAGTGGTTATCATAAAATCCAGATTAGGGAAGGAGATGAGTGAAAGATCGCATTCAAAATAAAGGATGGATTGTATAAGCGGTTGGTTATACCGTTCAAATTGACAAATGCACCTAGTATCTTTATGGGTTGATGAATAAAGTGTTGAAACCATTTCTTGGCAAGTTTGTGGCTATTAATTTTAAAAATATTTTGATATTCAATAAAAGTAAGGAAGACCATTTGACACATTTGAGATTGGTCTACAAATACTTAAGGAAGATAAATTGCTAGTCAACTTGAAGAAATGTAGCTTTATGAAAGAGCGATTGGTGTACTTGGGTTTTATGATTTCACAATAGGGGTTATAGATGTACCCTGAGAAGGTCAAGGCCATTGTAAATTGACCATGCCTAAGAAGTATGTTTGAGGCCAGGAGTTTCCATGGTCTAGCAATTTTTTATAAGAAGTTTATAAAAAAATTTAGTGGGATTTGTGCATTTATTATGGAGACCCTAAAAGGAGGAAGGTATGAGTTCAAGTGGATAAGTACAATAGAAAGGAGCTTTCGAATCTTGAAGGAAAAGATAATAAAACAATCGATTCTAGCTTTACCGTATTTCAAAAAAGTATTTCAAGTGGATTGTGATACAAGTGGGACAACGATAGGAGTCTTGAGACAAGAAGGAAAGCCCATAGCCTATTTCAATGAGAAGGTCAATGAGGCAAAGAGGAAATACTCAGACTATGACCAAAATTTTTATGCCATTGTTCAAGCTTTGAAGAAATGGAGGCATTATTTACAGTAAAAATAATGTCTTATTCATAAATAATCATTCTTTATAGTTTATTAACACCAAAGTAAGGTGAATAAAAGACATGTGAAGTGGGTGGAATTTTTGCAAGAATATTCATGTTTTGAAACATAGAAGTGGTAGATCGAATCGAGTAGTTAATACCTTGAGCAAAAGAATTTTGTTAATGAACACGATGCAAATTGAAGTAATTGGTTTTTATGCTATGAAGAAGCTTTATTGATGAATTTGACTTCAAGGAAGCTTGGGTAGCATACGATAATCCTACTATAGGATACAAGATCCCTTGGCTTGATTATTTCATCCAAGAAGGAATGTTATTCAAGGGGTAAATTTTTTGCATACCATGAAATTCAATGAGAGAAAATTTGGTAAGAGAAAACACAATGGAGGGCTTGTAGGACATTTCAAGATATATAAAACCCTAAGGTAGCTTGAAGAAATTTACTATTAGTCTAGAATGAGTAAAAATGTAGGAATATTTATGCAATATTACAAATATGTTAGTATGCAAAAGGGAAGAGCCAAACCACTGGATTGTATCAACCATTACCAATTTTAAAGAGGCCATGGAATGACATAAGCATGGATTTTGTTCTTGGATTACCAAGAATGAAAAGGGGTAATGACTCGGTTTTTATTTTGGTTAATAGACTCTCAAATATGGTGCAATTTGTACCTTGTAGGAAGACAAATGATGCGACTCATATTGTTACCTTATTCTTAAAGGAAATGTAAGACTATATGGGTTATCAAAGAGCATTATTTTAGATAGAGATAGCAAATTTATGGATAATTTTTGGAGAACATTATGGAAGAAACTAGGTTCTAAGTTGGGTTTTAGTTCAATGTATCATCTAAAAATAGATGGATATATGAAGGTGGTGAATCGAAGCCTTGGAAATATAGTGAGGTTTTTGGTAGGAGATAAACCAAGTCTATGGGATACTATCTTAGCACAAGCTTAATTTACATATAATATCTTGATAAATAGGAGTAACACCAATATTCATTTTCATATTGTATATGGATTAAATCCCCAAGGATTTGACGAGTTGATAAATACAGCTAGTTTGGGAAGGAAGAGTGTGTAAAATATATGCAAAAGTTGCATAGGGAAGTTAAGTCAAATTTGGAGAGAAATACCATGCGATACAAGCAACATGTTTATATAAAGAGGAGAGAACATAAATTCCATGTGGAAGATATGGTTTTAGTACACTTAAGAAAGGAAAGGTCCCCATAAGGAAATTATAACAAGATAAAGCGAAAAAATATAGGACCATACAAGATCTTGGGGAAGTTTTCCATGAATGCTTATGAAATATAACTACTCGAAGGAGTCATTAAATCCCCTATCTTCAATGTAGAAAATTTATACCCTTATTACAAAGGATCAACAAGTGAGCTTGACAATACAAATCTAGATCCTTTGATGGTAGATTTGGTATAATAGTTTCAAAAGAAGAAACAATATGTAATTTAGGTAATCATAGATTCTAGAGTGGCTCGAAGGACTAGAGGCAAAGAATATTTTGAGCTTTTGGTTAAGTGGAATAATCAAGAAGTTGACATGGAATTATGGATAAATGCTTCCAAGCTTGCTAAATACAAAGTTTTCGTCAAATAATCCCAACAATGTACATGAAAAATTTCCTTTACCCAATGAGTATGATGTGGGAGCACTCAAAGACCAACCATACGGTAGCCAAAAATTGAGCAACCAAGAGGGATAACCATCTTGATAGTAATTTCAATAGTTGCACTCCACAATTATATATAAGGTAATTTAACATCTATTAAAAGAGAGGCGACAAAGGTGAAGAGAGTGGAGGAGAAGCTTTGAAGAGAAAAAATAATAACTACTAATGGAATGAAAGAGTGTATAATTAAGGAGGAATGAGTAGGGAAAGATCTTAAGAAACATACAATTTCTTTTTTATCTTTGTATTTCCATTTGGTTGTTGCCACACAGGAAATTTAATAGAATTCTAGATACTTTTTTCAATTCTAGTTGTGTTGTATAAAAGACTATTATGTTGTGTTTTTGAGCGTGTGTTACCATAACGTGACATGCATAAGTGCAAGTGACTACCTAAGGTTGTAGGAGAAGCAATTGAGGTAGTATTAAAAGGGATTCTTATTGAGGGTGATTGTCATTCACTAAGGACATGTGATAATCATCTCAATAAAATACAAAGATCGAGTATTTGAAATGATATGTCAAATATTGAGAAGTGTTATTCAAATTAAACAAAAGTATGCCCTTCAAAATTGATGGCATAAATTTAATGACTTCCAAATAATCTTATTATTCAATATTTTTTCGTACAAACCAACACACCATATAATTGAACGATCTTGTTCAAGTCGTCTAATATGAAGGAATGTGTTGTACAACTTAATTCTCGTACAAATTGGATTTTCATACTCTAGAATATTGTCATACAAAGAAGATTTACCATCTCACAAGATGTTGAATAAAGACAATCACCATTCAAAGGGAATGTTGTCATCTGTGATGACTGCATCAACCCTTCTCTAACATTTATTGTTTGTTGAGTATTTTCCATTTCCTTCAAGTATATCTCCTTTCATGTAAATTTAAACCATTTATGTAATTGGATTTTCATGAGAGGAATAATTAAATAAATATTATTCTAATCTTAATATCAAGACACACAATATAAACACCTCACTATGAATCAAATATAGAAAATTTTCTTTGATACAATAAAGATATTGGTGGAAATGTAAGTTATTTAAGGAGATTTCCTGAGAATGTAGTTCACATAATGTCTCATAATTATAATGTGAAGGAGATAACCATTATGAGCAAGAGGAGAGATAGAGGGCTCCTCATTTATGGTGTCTCAACTATTACTAGAAGAATATAAATAAATTGTATTTTTAATTGTTTCCTAAGTAAGGAATGAGAGTAAAAACGTTGTCTAATTATTAGATATTAAATATACCAATTGTATGGTGGGGACTATCAACCTTGATTTCATGAGTCCTTTGAAGGTCCTTTTAGGAATGAATACTTCTCTTAGTAATCAATCCAAAAAAATGATTAGGGTTTGTCCTTGGACAAGTTGCATTAAAATCCTTTGGCATTAGTTACCACATGGTTGAGTGGTTTATTTGATCATCTTTCTATAGATTTAAGGAGGTCACAATCAAGCCTAAAAGGAGAGATGCACCTCTATTTTAAAAGTGTATTTTAATATGAGTTATTAACTTGAGTCAAATTTCACTACTTGCAAACAATGAAGGAGAAATCCTAGTTTATTATGCACTTCATATTTTAGTATGAACCTCAATGACTATGTTTGAAATACAACATGCTAACAAAATTTTCATGGCATCTAATCATTTGTAAAAGTGAACCATTATTTAAAGCATGAAGAACATGCATGATATGAGTAATATAAATAATTATGTCATTTATGATAATGTAAGCTCCTTAGATTTTTAGTGTATGTGTGAGAGAGAGTTTTTTACTTGTATATGGTAGCCATCTAGTTTTCTCTAACTAATATTATTACTTTTGGATTTGTTCCCTATGTTATGAATAAACCTCATGAAGTAATTTTTTTGTTGTTAGTTATATCTATTATGGATGGATAGTTGTTTGTCTATTGTATATATCATAAATTATATGAATGAGAATTTTATTGCAACTAATTTGCATTAATCATTGATACCAAAGCTCATTTGATTTCTTCTACGCTATATTAGGTGTAAGAAGAGTTCATTGTAAAGTGGGAGTTGACAACAAAGATCCATTCATGGTGAAGACTTAGCCATTCTAGGAAGTAGTTTGATGATTGTATTGTGTGAGGAGAATGAACTCTTGTTGATTCAACAATTCTGATTGTGAAAAATAAGACATCTAATATCCAACTAAATGTTGATGCAAAAGTATAATTTCTATATTATTTATTTATTTATTTTTGTTTTGGTAGAAGAATATTTGCTCATAGAAAAATTAAGAAATTCAAGTGGAGTAGGCATTAGAGATTTACAATGTTCATAGTAATAGAGTTTTCAAATATGTAAAAGGTTGTCTTTCATGCAAAGACTATTTTGTGTGGACAATGTTTGACACAAGTTATCTGAAGGAATTTCAACAAAGCAAGGCATTAAAGTGAAGATTATTTGGTGCAAGAGTTGCTAACATTATATGCTATCAAGTTGAGGAAACAAATTGTTGAGAAGAGTCATTTTATGGTGCCAACACTATTTGTCATCTAAGGAGGGTCATCTAACAAATACTAAGAAGCATATATAAATGTTTTATAGAGTGATTGATAAGAATATATGACAAGTGAGTGGTTTCCTATAAGAGTGGTCACCATATAGTAGAAGAAGGTGTTGTATAGCAAGTATGTTGTTCAAGGTTTATTTGATGGAGTCTTGTAAATGCACATCAAGTGTTATTGTCTGGTGGATTTTTCTTAACCAAGAATAAGAGTTTTCAAAGGAGATACTAAGGCAGTCATCTAATGAGTGAATAAACAACTAAGCTTATCTAAGATTAAGGCTTATTGATGGACTTGTATTATTTGATGCAAACCTTTGAAGATTTACATTTGCATTAGATATGTTCAAAGGCATTGAAGGTATTGGAACATGGGAGTTTTTTTTGTAAGTATCCTACAAACATAGTTGTTCCCCACCATATTGAGGTAAAATATCCATAAGATGGTAAAGGTGGAGGTGGTGATTTCATTTTAGGGGTTCATAATCACATAAAACCACTCTCATGAATGTTTGAGATATAGTTGCGGATGGAGGTATTCAAAAGCTATTATTGTGCATGAGGAACGTTTTAGGTCAAATATACAAGGACAAAGCATAGTCTAAGTGTGTTGAAAATTCTAAGGCAAATGCATTTGTGTACCTCACCATTTCAAAGAAAAATATATTTATTGAGACATTGAGTTATACATTGTGTAGACCTTCAATTCCTAATATATTTTTGAGAATTTGATGGCACAAACTATTTCATGAGACATTGCATAGAAAATAAAATCATGAAGAGATAGTGAAATATCATAATTAAAAGAAGATTATGTGTCATTGGATCTTGAAGGATCAATGGATACAATTTATTTGATGTTTTTATTTTCTAAAACCCTAAAGTGACATCATCACATCAAATGTTTAATTTTTCAAATCTACACATGGAAATTAGAACAATTATTTAAATTCATACGGGAAACACTTTTTGGAAAGGAAAATGAATTACACTGATTACAAATGCTTTTTGGAAGAAATATTTTAATGCTTTAAATAACATAGTCTTCAATTACAAGGTGAAATTGTTTAAATAACATAGTATTTAATTACAATATATTTTAATTGATGACACAACATACTTTTACAAGTTTAGGCATATTTATACTCATAATTATTCTCTTTTTTAGCTTGATTCAACAAATACATTTTGAAATTTTTGATATTTTTGAAGTTTGTATTGGGATTTTAACCATTGATTATATTAATCTGTGTATATCTAAATACATGGAGGTTATAACCATCCAATATGGTTATAATTGTTGTACTCTCCAATTATCCATGTCATTGGAGGGGAGGGACTAGATGGTTGGCACTATCATGTGAAGCGACACAATAGGGCCAATCCTAAGAGCACAAGGTTTTGCTCGATTGGGGGCTTCCAAGATTTTTTACAAGGCTGAATTATTTTAAGATGTGAATTTGAGTGCACATTCCTAATCTAACAAATTTGGGGGAAAGGGTTAGAGAAAAATGTAAAAATAAAAGATACTAAAAAGGAAAAAACTAAGCTAACAAAGGCGATGCGCCAAGATCAAGATAAGATCCCCCTACACAATACCTTGAGTGTAATGTGTCAACATAGTGAACACTTCCTCTTCTAAACATATATAAGCATAATAAACACACATACATAAAGGAAATGGGATAGGGAGAACCAAACACTTGGAACCAAATAGTCATAGGCCTCTAGTATGCATATATGAATATAAAAATAGTACAAGATTATGCCAAAAGTGGGGGCTCAAGGGTGTTTTCACAAGATCACTCATAATACATGTACTACTATATCAAGGAAAATGAAGAGAAAGTTATATGCCTTATAGCTTATCAATGCTTTACAAAGCTAAGAAACTACTATTTATAGATTACACAAGGGGATATTTTCCCTCCAAAATTGTGTAAATATTTTAAGGATGAATACTCTTTTGTGTGTCGGGTCATGTCTTTAATAAAGTCACTAGTTCCTTTAGGTTCTATGGATTTGTGCTCATTAATGTTGAATGGTTTTGAGCCTTTGGATGTGCCCCTACTATTGTTATTGCCATCAACCTTTTTTAGGATTACCCAAAGACTAGATGTAGGTGATCTTCTATAATTGGTATTATGGATCTAAAGTTGTCCTTGTTGTGTCTCCCATGTTGTAGCCTTCAATGTGTCAGTCACTTATGTCATGCAGTAGTTCAGATTCAAAAAATCTCACCACTGTTATTTTATAATCTCAACTATCATCTTTGGAAGATGTGCTCAAACTATTCTTCTTTCATTTGCTTCGAAAATTTCAAAACTTTCAAAACTTTTGATATTTTAGATATTTGTTCCTTTTGTGTCATTTCAAAAATTTTGCAAGCTTTTTTACTTTTGTGGGCCAGATATCACATGTCATTGAAAATTTTACCTTCCCCTTGTCAAAACTATTAAAATTCAGTGCCAATTTTGATTGGTGTTTTTATCATATGAGAAGATTCATTCTTCAAAACTTTTATTTACCTTTTACATTTAGGAAATTTTGATCGAAACTTTTTCTCACACTCATTCGACACTTCATTCCCTACTTTTTTTCTACTTCTCTTCTGCTTAGGCTAGCTCTCAAGATTTTCTCAAGGTAAGGTTTGAGTGTAGTGAGAATTCACTATAGTTTTGGTGACTCATAAGGGATCTTCAACTTGATGAAGATAAAGAACCCATAATCATTTGTCATGTCCATTGGGCATAGAGTCGAATGGGACCAAAATTGGGAGGGAAGTGAAAGTGGGAATTTTAGCAATCAGACTACAATTTTGCATATTCATGGATTTTGAAACCTCAATGGTCTCACAAAATTGGGATTGCTCTCCAAGCAATGGTGCCAAAAAAACTTACAACAAACTAAAATATATGTTACATATAATACATATATACAAGGGTTGTGTGGGTGGCCTTATCCAGGCATGGAATCAAAAGGGGACCATTCAGTTTCTTCTTGAGTCATTTTTTTCTTTCTCTTTTTCTAGTTCCTCAAGTAAAATACTTTTACCCTTAAGAAACTAGGACTCTTGAGCAACTCTCTTGTTGCAAGTAGACTAGTACCAAGAATAAGCAATTTTCTTGGTAGATGTAGACCGGTACCAATGTTGACTCTCTTTCTACTTTCACCTAGTCAGAGTACCTCTTCTAACCTTGGTGAGATCCTTTTTTTTTGTATGCCCTTATAGGAATAGGGGCTCTCCTTTTGAATCATAAAATTTCCTACACTTGTTTTCTCGAGCACTTCAAAGGGATATGACTTCACTACCTCTACTACCCATTGGCCCTTATAATCATTGATTTGGGCTTGAGCCTATTGGTTTTTGGAGTACCTTCTTCCTCTACCTCCACATACTCTTCCTTATTAGAAGGTGAGGAGTGATAGGTTGGATGGTTGGAGTCATCTACTCTATTTCTCTAAATCCATCCATAAATAGGGAAAAAAGCTGATCCCATTCAAAAATGGAGTGTGGAGAAAGATATTTATATCCCTTGTGAGCCTTACCTCTAAATAATACCACAAGCAATATCAAAGCTCTATTTTTCTTAGTGATACTATGTAATTGGTATTTGCAGACCATATTTTGTAGATGCATCAATGGGATCGACATATCTTCTTCAGTATAATATTGCATATACTCGAGTGTTGACATTGGAATGTTACCCCATACTTTTAGAGGCATTGGAGGTCGCAAGGTACTATTATTGTTCCATGATGGAAACTCTTAGGTGGTGGAGTGGCCATCAACAATAAAGGATTTGATGTGGAGTCTTTTCATTCATAATATTTTGGGTCCTTATAATGAAGTGGAGTCTCCAAGTGAATACAACATTTGCTCTAGAAGTAGATAGATTGAGATCTTCACTGAAACCTCAATTTGATGTCCTTCAAAGTGACTTCTTTTAGATATTTATTCTTGAGTGGATTCGCTAGGTGAGTTATGAAGTGCTTCAACAAGTAGAATAGGCATATACCCTCACCATAGTTAGAGCCTAACTTGTTATTTTGTAGGACCAATGATAAGTCAATGGGGTCCCACTAGGTATGCCATTAAATTGTTGTCCTCTTTGATTGTCCAGGTTGTCAAATAGGAGGGACTAGATGGTTGAGACTATCACACCTTGTGTTGATAAAAACAATAGGGCCAGTATTGAGAGCATGGGGTTTGACTTGATTGACAACCTCTAGGATTTTCTACAAGGTTTACTCCTTTTAAGATGTGACCTTAAGTGCACAGTCCTAATCTAAAAACTTTGGGGGGAAAGGATTAGAGAAAAAGTAAAAAATAAAAGACAACAAAAAGGAAAAAACCTAAGCTAATAGAGGTGATGCACCAAGATCAAGATAAGATCCCCTTGCACAACAACCTTGAGTGTAATGCATTAACACAATGAAAACTTTCTCTTTTGAACATATATAAGCATAGATAAACACACATACATAAAGGAAATGGGATAAGGAGAACCAAACACTTGGAACCAAATAGTCACATGCCTCTAGTATGCATATATGAATATAAAAACATTACAATATTATACCAAAAGTGGGGGCTCGAGGGCATGCCCACAAGACCACTCAAGAATACAAGTACTTCTATACAAAGGAAAATTAAGGGAAATGTATATGATTTATAACTTGTCGATGCTCTACAAAATTAAGGAACTACTATTTATAGATTACAAAAGGGGAGATTTTCCCTCCAAAACTATGTAAATATTTCAAGATAATTGCTCCTCAATGTGCTGGGTCATGTCTTCATTCAATTCATTGGTTTCTTCAAGGTCTATGGATTTGTGCTCATTAAAATTGAATGGTTTTGATCCTTTGGATGCACCCCTACTATTGTTATTGCCATCAATATTTTTTGGAATTACCCAAAGACTAGATGTAGGTGATCTTCTATAATTGATGTTCCAAATCTGAAGTTGTCCTTATTATGGCTCCCATGTTGTGACCTTCAATGTGTCAACCACTTATGTTGTGCATTAGGTGAGACTATGAATTTTTTCTACCATTGTTGCTTTTATAAGCTCAACTACCATCTTTGGGAGATGTGATCAGAGCTTTTCCTCTTTCATTTGCTTCGAAACTTCCAAAAATTTTGATCTTTTAGACATTTGTTCCTTTTGCACCTTTCAAAACATTTTCCAACTTCCAAATTTTTGGGGCTAGATGTTGCATACCATCAAAACTTCTGCCTTTCCCTTCTTGTCAAAACTATCAAAAGTTAGTGTAAGTTTTGATTAAAGTTTTTATCATCTGAGAATATTCATTCTTTGAAACTATTCCCCATCTTCTACTTTTTCACACTTTTGATCAAAATTCCTACTCGCACTCATCCAACGCTTCATTACTTGCTTCTTTTCTACTTTTATTTTGTTTAGACCACCTCTCAATTTTTTTTAAGGTAAGGTTTGAATGTACTGAGAGTTCACTACAATAACGGTAATCAAAATTTGGACCAATAGTTACAACTGATCTAACCTATCGATCTAATGTAAGGTGTAATAATAGGCTTTTTATAATAATGTAATTTTACCTATCATGCCCCCCTTATTATATTATTTGGTAATAATTATCTAAAATCTCTTATATTGGCTCAAACTCAGAGTCGAGCTTGAGCTTTAGATCTTGGCTCATCCATCTCACTACTATTAGGAACAATATTCTCAATGTGAAATTTGCACTTGCACTTTACTTACCAGCATTGGGTACTATTGATCATGCACTCTAGACATAAAAAACTCTTGATTAGAAATTATGTAACTACGTATTTGTAACATCTCAAAATCTAACTAAGGGGTTGCTATTTTTTTTTACAAACACAAACAACACTAAAAACTAACACATGCTCAAGGGAGAGATCCTTATCTCACTCGATATGTGCAACCACAAATATATCTAAGTTAACCCTAAGTTCAAGTTTTCTATCCTTCTCCTCAACACCAACCTTCTATATAGCAACTAATCAAGATGCACCCAACTCTATACCATGCACAAGTCCATCTGCGTAGGTATACTATGCGTATTGGACAACTATTAACCACATATATGTTAGGGTTATCTTATCTCCTTTGGTTATTCGAAGGGTACGTTCGTCTCTATACCCTACACAAGTATTTTTGTGTGGGCATATAATACGTACTACAAATAGGCTACTCATATTATCAGTATGACGGGGTAGCCCAATCCTTTCATAGATAGTTTATCTCATTTTAAACTTCTAGGTTGTATAGAAAAACCAATTTACTCATTTGATCCTAAATGATCCCATAATCCCTTAGGTTATCCTACTATATTTAACACCTTAGCACTCTAATTTTATGTAAATAATTTCTTTAACTACTCTAAGCACATAAAACCATCATCATAGGATAATAAACACTAAGTCTATTAATTTAATTTAAGCATGGAGCATAATAAAATAAAAGGAATAAAAGATATGATTGAAAGAAATTAAATCTAACTAGATCATGCATAATTAAAAAGGCTAACATCATTATTCAATAAGATGCATCATAAATTACAATTAGGAGATATATTTCCATAAATCAATAATCATTACATAGTTTGAGTGTGGTAAAAGAATCCGTACTTTTAAAGAATAGAATATTATACAATTAGCTTAAATAGAGGTTGCTCTAATAATGTTTGTTCATAACATAAGTGAGTATCTATCTTGGATCTTTGATGTTCTCCTTGGTCCTTTAGCTTGCCCATCACTCAATTGATGGTAGTAAGGGATCAAGACAACTCATGAAACTATGAATCATGCATCTACTAGATGATCATTTAATCTAGTGCATCTAAAATACCAAATTGTAACTATACAATCACCAATACATTTTAAATAAATCATTCACTCAACATCTAGGTAGATCATCTTTCATTTTACCATATTATCCTTTAATCATTCAAAGGTTCATATTTAAACATAAAAGTCCTCCTATAGATTTGATTAGCAATTAGCTCATTTATTTCTTTAATCAATCAAGGCCACATAAATCTTAATCAATTAAATACTTAATTTACAAAAACTATAAAAAAATCATTATCAAATAACTAGAAATGGTAAAATTTCTTCCTCCTCCTTTCATTAATAAACCTCTTTCATTATTTTTTAAATTTTTCTTTTAAAAGATTCAATTCAACCATAGTAAAAAGAATGTAAATCTTCCTTTAATTCCATCCCAATCTACTATTACAATAAATAGAAACCTCACTTCCTATAAATTTCATTTCTTAAAGAATATAAAACTTCTTTTATATGTAAATTCCATCTGTTTAAACATCTATCTTTAAATCATAATTATTTCATTTAAACATAATCTATTTTGTTTAATCTATCATGATTCATTAAATTTAAACATCTAGATTATAATCATTCATTTAAACATAATCTAATTCATTTAATTAAACTATGTAATTGAACATAATCTTTCATATTTAATTAAATAAACTATATTTAATTAAGAATCATAATTAAATATCATCTATCATATTTAATTAAACATCATAATTAAATATCATCTATCATATTTAATTAATCGGACTATATTAAGTACAATCTATCATATTTTATTACATAAGAGCTTCTATTTCATTTCCTTATGAGGGTCAAACAACCACAAGGTTTAAAAATTGGTTCGATGGTCCAAACAACCCAACGATCAACATGCGGTATTGCATCCAACCGAGTTAGTTACTTCAGATATAGAACAACCGAAATAGCCACTACGTGGCATGTCAACAAGCGCCAACAATGCCTAGAGGTGACTCTATAGAAATCTCTTGATTATCGCAAGGTAGTCGAGTATAAGGGGTAGACTTCCCCCTTATAAGCTACTCAAACCCACCCACATCATAGATGTGGGATAAATACTCATAGGGAATTAAAAAGGGCAGTTCAACATGCAAGTTACAACACAAAATGTAGGTTCCAACTAATTTACCACCTACCACAACAAGAAGAATCTGGGGTTCCACGACCACTATGTGGTCTAAATTCAAGGTAGCCAAAGCTACCTAGCTAGATGAACATTGAATCGATTAAACTTCGCCTAAGCCACCATAGGTCCCATGTGGGGCTAACTTGAGTTTTTTTTTTTTAAACGAGGGCACGCCAAGCTCACACAAGCCTGTGAAACTTTAGGTCAAGTCTTGCAAAGACCCTCTATAATCATAGAAACCTATCCCAAGTGAAAACATGACATTGATCAAGTATAACCTATTGGGTGATAATTTTACCCAATTGCAAAACTACACTCATAGTTAGGATTTCAATGCTAAAACCCTCTCTTGCAAAGAAACACAATTAGTTTTCTCCAAGGTTCTATGTTACAATGTGCTTAACAATTGTGAAAATATTGAAGTGTGATAAAATGTGAATATAATGTTGAAACTACTTCAAGGTGCACATAACCATTAACAAGGGGCCTGGATTTAGGTATTTGATTTACAATCATTAAATGTGATGTTCATGAGTTTTTTTTTTATTATTATTTGTGGAAAACATCCCAAAAGGGATGCCACTTTCGGGTAAGACCCAAGGAGGCAGGGGTATCCATTCCACCAAAAACACCCAGGACTCGGACCTGGCCTACCACCTTTGACATACTCAAGGTTTTCTTCTAGTCGCTACTAGAAATAGTGGACTTCTGATTTCAAATCTGACCTAGTCTCCTGTGGTCTAGGTTTTCTTGTAGAGATTGCTTGCTTGGAACCTTGCTAGACACCATTGTATCATAAAGTAAGAATGCATTCTCTAAAAATCATGTAATCATTTAGATGTGTATTTTTTTGAAAATAAAACATTTCTTTTTAGGCATATAGAAAAGAGCATTTGTGCTTCATGATGCATCTTTTTATTTGTGTAAAATTTAAAAGGAACAATCACACACCACACTTCATCTAAATGTTAGTGAGTTGGAATTCACATCCAACCACTAGTAGAATTCAATGAAGGTGGATTTCATATCCACCCATTGGCTCAAATCCCATGAATCCTTTATATTGGCCAATACTAGATCCAATAACTGATGTAGCCTAGAAAATTTACATGTACTTCTCTTTGGAGGGTATTATGCTGACCAGGTGAGACTGGGTGGGGATCTGACAGGACCTATACCCCCTGACCGAGTGTGGACTTCATAACCATACTTTTGTGGGTTTACGTGACTAAAATTTCATTGCCAGTTCTTGAGTTGTGAGCATACAGGTGAAAGCCCTTAAACTATTCAAGCATTACATCAACAAATATCAAAACACGATGAGAGTAGTTTAAGTTATCAACAAATATGAAACACACAAGACCAGTTTTAGAAACACCGAGAAAATTTAAAAGAGATAAAAACTTGTCTACTTTGTTTGTGTATTCTAAAATCTACATAAATGATAATTCATAATTATCATGGTCTTCACATGGAGCAACCACCCTCGTCCAACACTAAGTTGGAAATTGATGCTCCACACAATCATAATCACAATCATAATGATGTTGATCCACCCACACACAATGTCATTGAATTAAGTTCAATGAGCCTTAGGGGTGATAACTCAACCCATGGAGGTAATCCTCGAGAAACTCTAGCTAGAGAACCATATCTAGGTTCCTCTTACGATAGGCACGAGGGGGCTTCAAGGCCCCAATATTCACATGATAGACTTAGGTCAAATCAACCCACTAAGGAGAAAGACACAAGGGTTGTGTCTAGTTGTAGACCCGTAGCAACTCCTAGCCTCCCTAAATATGGGAGGATAGCCATAGATCATAATATCATTGGTGCCAATGGAACCCCACAATATCAACCATGGAGATCTAGATAAATTGATGAGTTGAATCAGGTTTTCTTAAGATCAACTCAAAGAAGCAATGTTACTGCACATTCTATTTTGGGAATTTCATGTAGCCATAAAACAACTATGCACACTAATGAGTTGGGGGAAGCTTCAAAGTGCCCCTATAACATGTACACTACCTCCTATCATGGGGGTATGTAACATAGGTTATTATACATATACCAAGTCACCTTGATAGACAAGGGTAAAAGCATAGTAGGAGCCTCTCCAAAGGGCCTCTCCATTAGGAGTCCTCATACGAAGTTACAGAGTCATGAACCTTTGTTGGAAGATCAATCTGATCATGTACGTAGGTTATATGAAGCATTGTGCATAGAGCAAGAGCACTTAGATATCCTCAAATAGGAGGAAGCATGGATAAAAAGGTATTTACACCTAAATGAGCAATGCTTGAGAGAGAAACAAATAGATCCTGAAGAATAAGCAAATAGGTTGGCTCGAGCCAACTTACATATGGGCAGTGAGTACTACTAACTTGATAGATGTGTCATTTCTCAACATGAGAGATGCACTAAATAGGGAGATGAGCGCACTCACTCATCATATCATGCTTCAAAGCATCAACAATGCCTATATTTAGAACATGCATAACATGGTCAAGTATAGGATGAGATGGAGGATCAGGAGTAGATATATCCTTAACCTTTATCCATAGTCATGGGAGATGAATTTAGATTCCTAGACTGAGTAGATGCAGGGTTACCTCCATGACCACCACGAGTAAACCTTCGAGATCAAGGCATTCTTGACTGAAGTCCCTCTCCTTTATTTGAAGTCGTTCCTCGCAATTGCATGCCTTGAATGTGCAGTTAAGTGGCGGACCTGTCGAGGTTTGAATTTTTGCTAGTCAAACCTGCTAATCGTCCCACCCTAGGATGAATGCTGATAATCGTCCCGGGGTGGGACGAATACCAGTTTGTAATTGTCCCAAGGTGGGAGGAGTAGGGAGAAAAGTGCTAAAAAGGTGCCAAATTGACCTTTGACCTTCCAAACTGCTGTGGGAGTGGTTAGGACCACTGTTTAACCTCTAGGGGCTGCCCTAGGGGCTATGTATGTCAATTCGATCAGTGTTTGTCATCACATAATCATATTGGTGTTGTTTTTGTGTCTACAATATTGCACTCTGCTACTATGCTTGTCTTATTGTGTTTCAAAGGAGTATGTCTTTCGATTATTTGCAATGAATGTATTAAAATATTGTAGAATGAGAGAAAACAAGAACCGAGGCTAGCCTTTGTTGTATCTTCAATGCTTATTTTTCGCAAGAAGATTACATATTGAATGAAAACACTAATATGCATCCTAGGATTATACCAATATAGGATGTAGAAACTCAAACTATAAGAAGTAATACTAATTGGAAGGAAAATATTTTATATTAACATTTTAAATATTCAATGTTTAAAATATGCATTTATATATAATAGTAAGAATAAATTTTATGCTATAAGTATGTATTAGTTTTAATTGGTTAAATCTTATTAACATTGGCAACTATAATATGTGTTAATATGCAATAATGTTATTAATAGAAATTTTAATAGGTTAATTATTTCAAGAATGATTTTAATGTGTTGAAGAGTAATTAAGAAAAAAGGGTCTACAAAAATAAATATGACAAAATTACTATTTATAATATCTATAGGATAATACAGGCATCCCCCATCTACTTCGAAAGGCAGGGTGTTGGCGGTAAAGAAAGGAAAGTGTTGCCTACGCGTAATCAAGGAAGGACGGGTGCGACGTTCTGTTCGTCCTTCAGAGAAGTCTGCTAAAGTCCCAAAACCACCGGTGTTAGTGGATTCGTTGGAAACAGAGGAAGGCATCCCAGCTCGGAAGATCTTTAAAGGCCCTCTGGAAACTGACATGAAGAATGACTTTTTTACTCCTTCGGGCCCAGCCTCCCCTAATGCAAAGCCTCTCATGGACATGCTTCATGAGAAGCATTAAGCATTAGGCGCTAGTAGGATCAATGCAAGTGGTTATTGCTTTTGTTAAGTATATGTGAAATATTGTTAAAAAGTAATTGGATTCGACGGTTCCTTAGGGTTCAGGGAGTTGCAAGTTTTTTTTACTGATTTTTAATATTTTCCTTATTAGTTTTGTTTGTCTAGTTATCTTTTTTGTGATTCTGTTTTGGAGATACCTTCTCTAACCTTTCGTATCTTTCTAGATCGTGATTTTTGTCATGAAAATCTTAACTTGTGCTATGGCTTTTCCTGTTCTTGAGGATTCAGGAAACCCCTATTTTTACACAATCAAAAAATAGTATATAATATAATACAATGCAAAAAAACAAACTATCTAATTTGCTCAAAAAAGCTTGTATTCTTATAAGTTAATGATAAAAATTAAATTTATTAAATATGTGTGCCCCACTTAAGTATGTAGCTAAATCAAATTAAGTATTATGGCTAATTTATAACCGTATTCATATAATAGTTTCTCAATAGTCATGCATGTCTCGTAATATCCATAAAATTGATTGTGATGCTTGCTTCACCTCAACTAAGTGGACCTTATTTACAATTTGGTATTTATTGATTGGACTTTGGTTTCATTTTCTTTGTAGTAGTGAATAAATTTATGATTTCATAAATTGTACAATTATTATGGATTACATGTCGTACATTTTATTGAAATAAATGAAAGACCATTGTTTACTTTAGTTATGATGATCGTTGAATCTAACATATGAGTTTAACGTGAAGGTTGAAGAGTTGTACTTTTTTAGAATGATGATGTTATTTAAATAATTTAATAGCTTTATATTACGATAGACTTATGTATATGATTTGCGCAAAAAACTAACCCTGTAAGAGAGGAAGTTACATTTATGATGTAATCATAAGAGTAGAAGGTTGGCAATGGGCAACCTTGTAATCAAATTATATTTTATAAGTTCATTAGGATATGAAAATTGATAGGATGTCATATTTTAAATTTGTGTTGTTAGTGTTATATCAAATATTTATAGTATCTACTTGCTTAGGTATATACTTGATCCTAATCACTATGCCATGTCATAAGGCTTAGTAATAAATAATGTAGAAATACATTGATTAAAGAAATTAATTAAAAGTTGATAAATCAATTAAAAATTAAAATAATTACTTAATATTTTTTTGAGTGAGGAAGGTAAAAGTAAAAAATAAAATAAAATAAAAGGAGATAAAAGAAGGTATGAAGAGATAAGGTATAAAGTTTTAAATAGGGTACAATGTAATGGCTTTCTTAATAATTTTTTTTTTTTTTTTTGTGAAACATGGTACTGTTGATAGTCTTTGTGAGTGAAGGATAGATACAAGATGTCAATAAAAGGAAGTTAGTCAAAAAGGTAAGAAAGAGAAGTGATGATTTGGCTCGTGAGTACATGGAAACTTGTGTTTTGCATACCATTTAGGTGCATTGCAAATTGCATCTTTGCATGAGTTATGTTTGTTTGAATGTTGCTTACTAGTATGGAATATGAAATACTTTTTAAGTGGTAATGATGATGGGAGCCACTTTCTTGTTTAGGCATGTGTGTGTTTAATATTTGGATTTTTTTAAAAGAGAGAAGGTTTTTCATGTGTTGAAGACTATAATATTAATATTATTTGTTTTAAAAATAAGAGTAAGTTTTCCTTGTATTGAAGCATATATTATTATTAATGTGTTGCTTAAAATATAAGAGTAATGATTGAGCATAAATTTTGAATATTGGTAAGACTTAATTTCATAAAGAATGTTTGTGAGACGTACTTCTCATAGGTTGTTGTTAGATTGGGAAAGAAGGTTGAATTTTGTTGTAATGGCCATGATAGCAAGTTATGCATGAAAAGTGGTAAGGAGGAATGTCTCGGTTATCTGGCATGGTGCATGGAAGATGAAAAAACAAATTCATCGAGTTATTCGTATAGTGGAAGGACATGAGGAAGATAGTAGGCCATAAGGTTGGGTAAGTTCAAAAAATAAGGAAGAAAAAGCAGTGAATACTTACTAGACGAGATGATTGCAAGAAAGGAATAAAGAGAAGTGATATTTACTTGAAAAGAATATATTTTATATGGTTCATAATGAGGAATAGATGTTTTTTTTCCTGTTTTATGAATTGAACCTCGTTGTGTTATCTGTATTGAAGTAATAAGAAAATGAGTAATTTACATTGTATTATGAAAAAAATGGAGTTTCGGGTAGAGCATTGCCATGATGTTGTGAGCATATTGTTTGGGTTAAAAGAAACAGAAATTATTCATAAATTCCTTATTGCTTTTATTTACCAAAAATAATTTTTGGTTGTGCAAGAATATTTCATGAAAGTTCTACCTATAAAATTATAGGTAGAATAAAAAAGAAAGAATTTGGTTGAAATTCTTTGAGTTATATCTCGGGAAAGGAGAATATAATATTTTTTTTGGATTCTAATATAGAATAAAATGTGTGTGCATAGTAGAATGTATAATCATTTATCTTGAGTCGTTTTTGATCCCTGGTAGTGTCTCATGACTTCCTCTATGTGGAACATGAAGTAAATGCTTGGACAGTCACCATACCGGATAACCGTGTGTAAGAGTTGTTGTGCAAATTAAATTAGCAGTGCCAAAGTGCTTGAAAGCAAGTGGTAGTAGATAGAGAGCATGTTGTGAAATAGTTATCAAAAACTAAGATTAAAATTATGAGTAACCAATGCATGGTTGTCTTTGGATATGGGAATAGCTTAGAATTCATAGATAAGTATTCATATAAGTACGTAACCAATCCATTACCTATAAAAAAAAAAGTGATTATCATTATGTATGAAAAATGATGTGCAAGGCCCTCTTTTAAACCTCGACCCCTCTGGCCATCATGTGTAAATTAAAACTAACGTTGTAAATATTTGTCAAAATTGGATATTGAAATTATTAGACAAATAAGATATCAATTGTCATATTATCCTTTGCTAATAGGAAACTCGGTATTTGAGATATATTTGGTAATGTTATCAAATTGTTGTTGTTGAAAAACATCAAATGAAAACTCAGTTTCAGCCTTGTAATAGTGTGAATGAACTATAACGTATTTTTTTTTTGTTAAGCATAGCTATTTGTCTCAATGACACTTGGTAAACATTGATTAAACATACCCTAGAGTGCAATATTAAGTAGTCGTCATTGAAAGCAATTTGGTTATTTTTATTTTATTGAAAGCTATAAATAATTACTCAAGTACAGGTAGTGTTATAGTGGAAACATCAATATACCTTTTTTGAACTTCGTTTTCTTTTATTTTTAAAGGAGAAGTTGAATTTAAAAAACAATACTTAAATTTTTGGAATTGTAGATCGAAATCGGTTCAAGTTTTGCATGTTAAATAATTTCACTGGGACAAATATAAAAAATAAAATCTCTTGTGTGCAGCCTGATTGGGTATGAAATTAATATGATTGAATACTACTAAGTTAGTATATGCAAGTATAACAAAATATAATCGAATAGCAACCTTTAGTTTATTAGGAATGGAACTTGTTAGGTAGTGTATGTCATGGCAGGTCCATTTGTATTTCTCTAAGAATTGATTCTATGGTAAATGAATTTAGTAGCTCACATAGTTTAAAAATGGGTCAATCTAACCTTAATTATGTTAGCATTATAACTCTCCAAAAACTCTTATATTTAACATTTCTTGTAAATATTATGGTAAAATAAGTTAATAAAGTAGATTAAATGAGCAAAGAGTATTTTGAACACTAGGGTTGGTTGCACTTTTGTTGTAAGCATATTAATATGTTTTTTTATTGAATTTAATTGCTCTTGTTTTCAAAGTGAATCTTTAGTAGAAAAATTCCCTCTACTTGGGAAAGGAATGTATGTTCCTTAAGGGAAGGATATAACATTTTTTTTTAAAAGAAGTCATCGGGAGGTTATGTCTCAGAAAAATAATATAAACACCCAATGTTGTTGAGGTGTGGGTATGCACACAACAAGCTTCGGGGTAACTGTTGACTAACAGAATTGGTCATAAAATATGACTCGATCAGATCTGGTACAAGAAGGTGGTATGGTATGTCTTTTATAGGTTACTTCTTGAAAAGCACAGTGATAAATTTCATACTCATTGAAATTAGTTGGAACAATCATGAGGTTTGGTATGGGATGAACCACTGTGAGTTATAATGAGTATGTGTGATGAAGTCCAAGATCAGGGTATTGACATGGCACTAAATGACTCTAAGAAAAGGGAATCACTAGTTAATCACAAGGGAATAAATAATCAAAGGGTTAAAATTACCTATCATTAGGGACATCATGGGTGGTAATAGTAGAGAGGAAATGGGGAAATCGTTATTCAAGATCATCAAATTTTCCACGGTGGTCCTCAGATTCATAAAATAATCCATGGCTTTGTTAGCTTTTTTGTAGATATGCTGAACATTAGATTCAGGGAGCTGATGAAAAAGTTTCTTGGCTTCTGAAATTATGTTATTGAAATTCCATGTAGGTGTTCAACATTAACATCTTGATCTCAAGGAAGTTGGTTGCATTATCAAAATATTTTTATGTAACTTTATAACTATGTTTGGTTATATTTAATTTCCTTTTTTGAAAGTGTAATAGGAAGATTAAAATGGCACTTAGTTCCAATAGAGTTATGCAACCATGTCACCATTTTATCTTATATGAATTCCCATTATGGCCATCTTGAAAAGTCTAATTCACAAATTGAATAAATTTTTTATCTTGCGAAAGTTTACACTTTGAGCTCTCTGGTAAGATCTGATTGCTTTTAACATTAATCCATCCGCAATTTTAAGAAACAAAGTGATTTGAAGAAAATCCAGAGTGAATGGATGCTACTACTGTCACACTTACTATATTGTGAATCCATTTCTTCATATAGTGAACAAATTTAGCTTGAAAAAATAAAAGAAGCAACAGAGGGCCGTAAAGGGTCATATAGTTTATTAGCGATAATGACAAAAAACTGATGGCCAACTCTACGTTTGAAATTTGCACATTGTCTTCCAAAATCCTCATAATCACAATACTTAGTACATCAGATCTATTAGAAAATTAAACTAAATTTGATGCCCTAACATATCAGATAACCATAAATTTGATTGTTGTATTCTACAAGTGTGCGTAGTTAATGTCGATAGCTATAGTTCGGTGAGTGGGCAAAAACCCTAATGCGGTGCATGTCAGAGAAACCCTAATGCGGTGCATGTCAGAGAAACCCTAATGTGGTGCATGTCAGAGGATAAACCTTATCCTCCCTTCTACCCGATTATAAAATGCGTAGTGGTATTTTATAAAACATATCGAGGAATCATGGTAGATCAGAGAGCGAGGAATAGCTGATCAAA
This sequence comes from Wollemia nobilis, assembly GCA_028583015.1. NCBI lineage: Eukaryota > Viridiplantae > Streptophyta > Pinopsida > Araucariales > Araucariaceae > Wollemia > Wollemia nobilis. The sequence goes on from JAQPPZ010002875.1 coordinate 722,846, forward strand.
GTAGAGGAGTCAGAGTAGTAGTCTCCAGGAAAATCCTCCTGTGGTTTTGCAAGTTTTATCTCATTCTTCCTTAGATTCTATTTGCACCAGTTCGGTGTAATTGTTCACTCATGCATCCCAAGTGAGGCACACTCTCGTCGTGTGCCCAAGATTAAGTGCACTCCCTGGTTGTGTCCAAACCAAGGCGTAACCCTTCTTTACACTCAAGCCTTGGTGCAAGTGGTCCTTGCACTAGACCCTTGGCACACTTTGGTTGTGCACCATACTCTTGGCACACTTGGGTCATGTGCCCAATATTTGATGCACTTGGGTCGTGTGCCAGACCCTTGGCGCACTTGGGTCGTGTGCTAGATCCTTGGAGCACTTGTACCATCTGCCAAACCTTTGGCGCACTTAGGTCATGCACCAAATTCTTTGCGCAAGTGGGCGGTGTACCCAAACTTTGGAATAAATATTTTTTGCGTTCAAGTATTTCAAATTGGTATCAAAGCTAGAGCACCTACTCATGGAAGATAAGAAGCAATGGCTTCCAGTGGCAACTCATTGTAGTTGCAGATCCCACGGTTCAACGACAAAAATTATGATTACTGGAGCATCCAGATGAGGATCCTATTCGGGTCATAGGAGCTATGGGACCTGGTCTAGAATGGCTATGCAGAGCCAATAGATGTAGCAACGTTGAGCGCACTCTCCCAAGAAGATTAAGATTTGTTGAAGGAGAATCGAAAGGACCAGAAGGTATTATTTTACATAATGCATGCGGTCGAGGAGACAATCTTCCTGTGAATAGCAATAGCAACCAAATCGAAGGAGGCCTGGGAAATCTTAGCCAGCTCCTTCTAGGGCACCGACAAGGTGAAGTTGGTGTGGTTGTAGATGTTGAGGAGGGAGTTCGAGAACTTGCAGATGAGCGAGTCAGAGTCCATAAGTGACTTCCTCACCCGAACAATGGATGTCATCAACCAGATGTGGTTGAATGGGGAGAACGTGGTGAATCAGAGGATTATGGAGAAGATACTGAGGAGCCTACCAGCAAGGTTCGACTCAGTGGTGATAGCAATCAAAGAATCGAGGGATTTGACAACCCTCTCTGTGGATGAGCTCATGGGTTCTCTACAAACACATGAGCAGAGGCTGAGCCACTCAACTCAGTCCTCACTAGAGCAAGCATTCAAAGTGCAGGTCTCATTTCGAGATAGTAGCAAAGGAGAATCCCACCAAGGAGCCTCTAGTTCTCAAGGAGGAAGAGGCAGAGGCAAGCATGGGAAAGGCAACAAGCAAGGAGGAAGGTCAAACTCCAATGATGGAGAGACCAGTTGCAACTTCCATCAACAAGGAGGAAGAGGTAGCAACAAAAATTAGCAAGGAGGATCTAATCAGAGGAAGGATAAATCAAAGATCCAATGTTATTACTGCAAGAATTTTGGTCACTATATTTTTGAGTGTAGAAATAAGATGGCCAAGGATAACCAACAACAAGTGCACTACACAGATGAGCTTGAAAATGAAGAGTGTAGAGATGTTGGTGGAAATGTGTTGTTGACTTGCAGTATTGAGGAGGAGAGCCAGAAGAATATCTGGTATCTCGATAGTGGGTGCAGCAACCACATGACTGGGAACAAAGAGATGTTCTCACAATTGGATGAAACAGTCCAATCTGAAGTGAATATGGGGAACAACAACAAGGTTCCTATGATGGGTAAAGGAAAAATCCTTATCCGCACCAGGCAAGGTAAAAGGAAGCAGATCACCGATGTCTATTATGTGCCTGGTTTGAAGCACAATTTGTTGAGCATTGGACAACTTGTGCAGAAGGGGTACACTGTTCAATTCAAGGATGGAGTTTGTACCATCAAAGACAAGGAGCATGGGCAGATTGCAACTGTGTCCATGACGAAGAACAAGATGTTTCTGCTACAGATTCAGAATGAATTCCTGATGTCATTTAGTGTAGTTGAGAAGGATGCTACCTGGTTGTGGCATCTCAGATTTGGTCACCTGAGTTTCAGTGGCCTGAACTTGCTACACAAGAAGCATATGGTGAAGGGTTTACCCCTTATTGAGCAACCAAATCAAGTCTGTGAAGGTTGCTTAGTTGGCAAGCAGCACAGGGATGCATTCCCTATAGGACAGTCTTGGAGAGCTTCACAGCCATTGGAGCTGGTGCATTCAGACATTTGTGGTCCAATGCAGACCAGCACATTTATCGGTAACAAATACTTCTTGACTTTCATTGATGATTTCAATCGAAGGACATGGGTATATCCCATCAAACAAAAGTCAGAGGCATTTAGATAAATTCAAGGAGTTCAAGGCTCTAGTTGAGAAATAGAGTGACTACCAAGTGAAGACTCTCAGGACAGATGGAGGAGGTGAGTATATCTCCAATGAATTCCAAAATTTTTGCAAGCAAAATGGAATTCGTAGGTAGTTCACTACCAGATACACACCACAACAGAATGGTGTAGCTGAGAGGAAGAATAGAACAATCATGGAGATGGCATGAAGTATGTTGAAGGCAAAGGATTTGCCACATGAGTTCTGGGTAGAAGTTGTATGTTGTGCAGTCTATCTGCTAAACAGATGTCCCACAAAGAGTGTGAAGGATAAAATTCCTTAGGAGGCATGGAGCAACTAGAAGCCGAGTGTTGCTCATTTAAGAGTTTTTGGGTGCATAGCATATGCACATGTTCCAGATGAGAAGAGGAAGAAGTTGGATGACAAGGCAAAGAAGTGCATCTTCACTGGGTATAGTGAAGAGTCAAAGGCATATAGGCTGTATAATCCTGTGACAAAGAAGTTGATTATCAGTCGAGATGTGAAGTTCTTGGAGGATGAAGCCTGGAACTAGAAATCAAAGACTGGTCAGCCAGAGCCAGCAATCATTGAGTCTGAGGATGTGGAAGAAGACAAAGTGCATCAACGTGTAGCTTCAAGTAGCAACTCTGGAGCTAGCAACAACACCGCCTCATCATCACAAACGCCTCAACTTGCAAGCAGGATCTCCAACTTGAGGACACCCACGAAGATGAGGAGCTTGCAAGACATCTATGAGGTAACCCGAAATCAAGAAGATGAAGAACATTCTGATTTTGCTTTATTTTTTGAGTGTGATCCAATTTCATTTGAAGAAGCAATTCAAAATTAAAAATGGGTGAAGGCAATGGATGAGGAAATTGAGGCCATAGAGAAAAATAAGACATGGCAGTTGATGGATCTCCCAACAGGGAAGAAGACCATTGGGGTCAAATGGGTATACAAAACTAAGTTTAATGCCCAAGGTGAAGTTGATCGACATAAGGCCAGATTGGTGGCAAAAGGCTACAAGAAGAAGTCAGGGATTGACTATCATGAGGTGTATGCACCTATAGCCCGACTTGACATAGTTAGGATGATCCTAGCATTGGCAGCCCAGAAGGGTTGGAATGTGTACCAGATGGATGTCAAGTCTACCTTCCTCAATGGAGTGTTGGAAGAAGAGGTCTACATAGACCAACCACCAGGCTATGAGTTAGAAGGACAAGAAGGTAAAGTCCTGAAGCTGAAGAAGGCCCTATATGGGTTGAAGCAAGCACCCAGGGCATGGTACAGTCAGATTGATGCTTACTTTTAGGAGAATGGGTTCATCAAATGCCCATATGAGCACACCCTGTACCTGAAGCAAAACCTAGAAGGGGAGATGATAATCGTTTTCTTGTATGTAGATGATCTGATATACACTAGAAACAGCAATGTGTTATTTGACCAATTCAGAACAACCATGAAGAAGGAGTTCGAGATGATGGACTTAGGGCTGATGAAATACTTTCTAGGTATTGAAGTTGTCCAATCTACAGATGGCATCTTCATTTCTCAGGGTAAGTATGCGAAGGATGTCCTAAAGAGGTTTAATATGGAGGATAACAAACCTGCCATCACACCTATTGCCATAGGTCTGAAGCTGAGCAAGATGGATTCCAACAAAAATGTTGATCCAACCTTGTTTAAGAGGTTAGTTGGTAGTCTCATGTATTTGACTACAACTCGACCAGATTTGATGTTTGGAGTGAGCTTGATTAGCAGGTTTATGGAGACTCCAAAGGACACGCACTAGAAAGCAAGCAAAAGGATTTTACGCTATGTCAATGGGACGCGAAACCATGGAATTTTCTATGCCATAAAAGACCAACTAGAACTGGTTGGCTACATAGATAGCGATTGGGTTGGCAACACTGATGATCGAAAGAGCACTTTCGGCTATGCTTTCCATCTTGGATCGAGAGCAGTTTCATGGTCATCCAAGAAGCAACCGATAGTTGTGTTGTCCACTATAGAGGCAGAGTATGTTGTCGCCACGTCAGCCGCATGCCAGGTAGTATGGCTACGAAGAATATTGGGTGAGCTGAATCATCCATCGAAAGGGGTGACAACCATTTTCTATGATAACAATTCTGCCATAGCACTATCGAAGGATCTAGTGTTTCATGGTAGGACGAAGCATATCGATATCTGCTACCACTTCATCAGAGAGCTGGTGAAAGCTAACGAAATTGTGTTACTATTTTGCAGGTCAAAAGAACAAGTAGCTGATATTTTTACAAAACCTTTGAAGGAGGAAGACTTCAAAAGGCTTCGAGAAATTTTGGGCATCAAAGTCTTTGTGAAATCTGGTTTAAAGGAGGGTGTTAGAAAATTAAACCAGATTTGATACCTGACAGATCGGATAACCACAAATCCGATCATCGCATTCTTCAAGTGTGCGCAGTTAATATCGGTAGTTGTAGTTCGGTGATTGGTCAGAAACCCTAATGTGGTGCATGTCATAGGATAAGCATGTCAGAGGATAAGCCTTATCCTCCCTTATGCCCGGCTATAAAAGGTGGAGTGGTCTTTCAAAAAACATATCGAGGAATCGGGGTAGATCAGAGAGCGAGGAATAGCTGAGCAGAGTAGAGGAGTCGGAGCAGCAGTCTCCAGGAAACTCCTCCTATGGTTATCCTGCAATATTGCTTACATATGTCTCTGTAAAATCTTGCATTATAAAATGACATCATGCAGTCTATTTGAATCAATAAAGTTTGTCTTTTGTTTTACAAGTTTTATCTCATTCTTCCTCAGATTCTGTTTGCACCAGTTCGGTGTAATTGTTCACCTGTGCGCCCCAAGTGAGGCGCACTCTCGTTGTGTGCCCAAGCCCGGGTGCACTCCTCGGTTGCACCCAAGCCAAGGTGCAACCCTTATTTATGCCCAAGCCTTGGTGCAAGTGGTCTTTGCGCTAGACCCTTGGCACACTTTGGTCATGCGCTAGAATCTTGGTGCACTTGGGCCGTGCACCCAATATTTGGTGCACTTGGGTCGTGCGCCAAATCCTTGGCACACTTGGACTGTGCGCTAAACCTTTGGCATACTTAGGTCATACGCCAAACTCTTGGTGCAAGTGGGCGGTGCACCCAAACTTTGGCACAAATATTTTTTGCACCCGAGTCTTTCAAATTGGTATCAGATCTAGAGTCTACCCGTGGATGATAAGAAGCAATGGCTTCTAGTGGTAACTCATTGCAGTTGTAGATTCCACGGTTCAATAGCAAAAATTATGATTATTGGAGCATCCATATGAGGATCGTGTTCGAGTCGTAAGAGCTATGGGACTTGGTCTAGAATGGCTATGTAGAGCCAGTAGACGCATCAGCGTTGAGTGCACTCTCCCAGGAAGATTAAGATTTGCTAAAGGAGAACCAGAAGGAGGACCAAAAGGCATTATTTTACATAATGCAGGTGGTTGAGGAGACAATCTTCCTACGAATCATAGCAGCAACCAGCTCCTACCAGGGCACCGACAAGGTGAAGTTGGTGCGGTTGCAGATGCTGAGGAGGGAGTTCAAGAACTTGCAGATGAGCGAGTAGAAGTCCATAAGCGACTTCCTCACCCGGACAATGGATGTCATCAACCATATGTGGTTGAATGGGGAGAACATGGTGAATCAAAGAATTGTGGAGAAGATACTGAGGAGCCTACCAGCAAGGTTCGACTCAATGGTGATAGCAATCGAAGAATCGAGGGATTTGACAACCCTCTCTGTGGATGAGCTCATGGATTCTCTTCAAATACATGAGCAGAGGTTGAGTCGCTCAACTCAGTCCTCATGGAACAAGCGTTCAAAGCGCAGATCTTATTTCAAGATAGTAGCAAAAAATCATACGCCAGAGCCTTGACGCATTTGGACCGTTAGGTCGTGCGCCAAACTCTTGGCGCAAGTGGGCGGTGCACCCAAACTTTGACACAAATATTTTTTGCGCTCTTGGCGCAAGTGGGCGGTGCACCAAACTTTGACACAAATATTTTTTGCGCCCTAGTCTTTCAAGATCAATTACAAAAACGTAATATACACTTTTAACTTCTAGTGCACATATTTCGTCTTTAATATTTACAAAAGAAAGTAAAAATAAAAGTAGGAGACCTACGAAGGGCAGTCTAGAATATGCGAGATATTATTCTCCTTACTTGAAGCCGGCATATAGCGGGGATATGCTTCATTACACTCTCCGCAATTCTCTCCAAAAGCATGACATGGTCCCTGCAATGCTACTACTTTAGTATGGGGCTAAGTATATGAATACATAAACAAAAAAGAAACAAATTAAAAGAATTACTGGAATTTAACCCCTCAAATTGAAAGCCGTACCTATACGAAACGCTCGCGAGAGCAGCTTTCCATTTGTCAACTGTGAGTGTCACTCTCTGAGCGAGTAGATGTTTCTGGAAAGCTTCAGAGAACACGTTGCGTGTGAAGGTCGCAAGATCGAACTCCATAGAAGATAGAGATTCTGCGTAGTGCTTAGAAAAAATTGTTTTGTGAACCAAGGCCGTGCAACTAGCCGGGTGGATTGTGTGGGGAATACAGTCGCCGTGTTTCACGTCCTTGTTGTCGAGAAAGCCTTTGAGATTTCTGTTACGGAGGTTGTAGTAGACCAGACTCGCCATCGTGTTGTTAACGTCCTTGCCACGGTGATTAATAAAGACGACGTATTTGAAGCGTGAAGTCGTCGCTAGCTACGGGTACAGAGGCTTCAAAATCCATTGCGCTGGAATTCAGCAAAAGAAAAACAGACAATGGAACGACGCTAAGAAAGTTATGAATGGAGATGTATAATTGTTACTCGCGAGGCCGCGAAGGCCCTAACCTCCTAATCCTTTTTATCTTAAGGTGACTTACTTATATTCTTCACCTTGCATTTCTTCCTTTTTATTGTTTTGGTTATGTAGATTCTTCCAAAGATACTTTTAGGTTCTGCGATACCTGTTACTGTCACTATTATTAAAGTGTTTCTTAGCATTAAAAGGACCTGTATCCCGCTTGTTTTCTCTCCTGCACCATAGAGTTCCTTCTCACCGATACGTGAGGCGTTGGAATCTTTTTCGTCTTATTCCTTGTCGATTGTCTGTTCGCTAATGCCAACCTATACATCAAAATAAATATAAATATAGATGATAATTAAACTACTTGCACACCCATTGCACATTGCACACCCACTCCACTTGTAAAAGTTTCACTTTGACTACACCATGAAACGCTGCAGGCCCCAACGTATGTTTCCGCCCCATGTGATTTCTGACCATATGGTATACTTTAATCTTAGAATGGAACGTAGCCACAAAAATTGTTTTTTTTTTTTAAATTTAAATGTAAGCCATTTCTTTTAAAGGTAACTCATCTTGTAGCAATTGAACTTTTTAGTATTCAAGCATTTCTTACAAAAATAAAAACGCTAATATACTTTCAATGCACTGACAAATAATATTATTTTAACAATGGGGGACTGAATTGTTTGTTTAACTTATTCTCAAATTAGTTTAAATATTAGTATATTTATGAAAATATAAACGATATATTCTTTTGGTATTATTAAGAGGAAAGAGGGTTTTGAAAGGGATCCCACAACCTTTTACAAAGCAACCTGCCACAGAGGCAGCCAGAAGAAAACACAACAAAACACTGAAAAGAAAGAGGCCCCCAAAACAACAAGGGAAACAAGACGAATCAACCAATGAGAGAACCAAGATAGTTCTACATCATTGAGTCAAATTCATTGACAACATTACTGGACATTTGGGCAACCTTTTCAACAAAATCTAATACCATCTTAACAGAGCTCCAAACCGCACGTTGCTTAATTTAAATCAGACGTAGGCTATGCAAAAGAGCACTTTTCTTCACAAAAGCTTCCCCTAGAGAATAAACATCAACCACCAATTTTTCCTTAATGAAATCTCTAGGAAGAACCTCCACTTCTTCCACTTTTGATAAGGAAGAGGACTTTGCCATATCCCTCTTTTTACCACTAAGCACAACGACTTATGGGTACCACTACCATCCGCAAAGCAACCAAAAGGCCTTCCACCATCGGAGTAGCAACATAAGAAACCATAGAATTCTTTACTATCCCAGTAGAAGAGTTCTTCACTGCATAATCCCATACCCCTTTAGCAGAAACAAGAACCTTACGGGAAATATTCTCTGGATCGAAACCCATGGAAAAGGAATACACATCCTCTGAGTACACACTTGAACTCTATGAATCCCATATAGCATCACCAGGCATAGGGATTGTAAGAGAATTCAAAGACTTTAAAATGTTCTCCACCACAACCTATTTCTCCACTTTAGTATGTTCAAAAACCAATTGTGCCAATCCCTGATGCAAGGGAAACTGGCCTTGCCCACCTTGAACAACCAACATCAATTTCCACATAGAATTATTTAGGAACAGAGGGATGTTCATCCATATTTGCCTCCATAAGTGATTCAAGAACATAGCATAAAAATTGTGAATGATGTCATACAAAGAGTCCAACGTGAAAAAATCCATAATCACCTTAATCACCTTGTTCCACGATGAAGGCAGAGCCTTAGCACTGAACCCATTCTAAATTCTCGATAAGAATTCATCTCCTTCCAAGAAGAAGCTGATCTCCTTCAATAATGAGTATCTCTATCGATTGTGATACACTCCATCCAGCTCTAACCCCATAATGTAGCCAACCAACTTCGTCGAAACCTCAAAGGACCACGTCCCTACTCTTACCCATCCCTCCTTCCATGTAGCAACCATCCACTTAGAAAGAATTGGGTTGTGTTCATGGAATTTTTGGACACATTCCAGTAAATCCTCATCCTTTAGAATAAAAAGAACATCCTCATCAGCAATCAAAGCATCAGGATCCACCCTCGACTTAGTCTACTTCATCTTACACCCAAGGACTTTAGCCTTCCCCATATTCAAGAAGGATGCAAGAAACCAATCACAAAAAATCCCTACAGTCCACATTGAGAAACCATAGAGGAAGACGTCCACACACACAACAAAATACAAGAGGCCCCATAATCGACCTAAGCATAAATAAAAATTCACTCCCATCACAGGCCAAACAAAAACTCTAAAGTAAAAAATGAAGGTCCTCAACACCAAAGTCTCATGAGCATCGAGAATAGCCACTGAACCATAACTTCTCCAACCAAACATAGAAAAGAGGAGAGCAAGCCTGAAAAAATGCATAAGCATGAATATGAGAAGGAGCTCTAAAAACTAAAACAAGGACATGAGCATCCTTCTAGACCTAAGAGGGAGAGAGAAACTACCACAAAACACACACCCAAATAGACAAATCCATTCCCCACTTCCATTTGGCCAGAAAATAGAAATAATACAAGCAAGTGGAGAAGAAACAAAGGGACACATCATAGGTGACAACTCCAAGACCAAGGACTGAAAAGGGGTTAACAATTCAAGGCATAAAATCCATAAAAAAGTGATCAAAAACCAATCCCAAAAATAGGAATAATCACCATCCCAAGTACCCTCCTGACAATAAATCCAAAGGAGAAGCCACCAATAATCAATGAGCATGTGAGAAGACACGTAAAATAAGGTCTAGAGATGATCCACAAAATAAATATCATATCTGAAACCAAAAATGAGGGTAGGAATTTGGGCAGAGGGCACACTCTAGTAGGAGCTAGAGAAGCTTCAGGGCATTCCCTTCTAAATATGAGGAGGGAGACAAAATTTGAAATTTAAAATTTAAAAGGTGATTGTCTCCATGATGCCTAGGGAATAAATACCAGTTGCCCGTATAAACTTTGATCAACAATGGATGCAACTCCAAAACCCCATCCACCCAAGCAAGAATAAGCAAAACACCTGCCAACAATTAATGGAGGTCATTATGAATACAACAAATGAGCTTAGGAGGGAAATCCCTCTGCCAAATAGAATATCCTTGGAGATATATCCCAATATTTGCCATTAAGTCCGTTGTAGAATTGCCTTCTCTAAAAATGTGCACCATCAAAACTTCATCCAAGGATCGAGAAATATCAACTTCATAAATCAAATTTACCACCCTCTAACTGATGTGGCAAGAACCATTTAGCATCTTGATGACATTTAATGAATCACCCTCAATAATAACTTTATGAATACCTAAATCTCTAATCAAAGACAAGCCTAAGAATGCAGCCCTCACTTCAGCAAACTAGGATGAATTGACACTAATGACCTAAGATCGCTTAAGGAAAAACTAAGGACCTTCTTGAAACCTAGTAAAACAACTCTCTCAAATAGCATGCATCCATAGGATGATCTCCCAAGAAGGGAAAGTAGTCATAGACTACTGAAGGAAAAACTAGGGGCCCTCTTGGCCCCCAGTAAAACAGTTGTCCAAGAGAACATGCATCCACAAAATTCTCTCCATAGAAGAGAAAGTTGTTGCACATCGTTGAAGGAAAAACTAGGGGCTCTCTTGCCACCTGGTAAAACAACTCTCCGAAAGAGCACACTCTTGAAATTCATAAATTTTGAATGAATTAAGTATAAATTAGAGATTGAAATAGGTTGTGATTGTATTGTATTTTAATTTATTTAAAAACTAGTTTTTAACAAATTTTAAAATTTGTAAAATATTTATAATTTAGTAATATTTATTGGAAATGGGTCTCATTTGTATTGTATTATAACTATGTTACATTATTACAATAATTTGATAATCGAACGTTGTTTTTCCTCCACCAATTTTATCTTTTGGATTAGGGTTCATTGATCTCCACCAGTCGGAGTAGAGCTATGAGCCTCCTATGTAGCTTTACCTTTCTTCTTGGTGTGGTTCAATTCTTCTAAATCTGATTGTACTAAAGTAATTGGTGGATCCTCCTTTTTTGACTTTCTTTTCCAATAGCCATTCGGACCGCCTTGCTCTTCCTCCCCTCACTCCTCTAGCGGATATTGATGAAATACCTCCAGAGCATATACTACTCTCTATCACCTTCTATAAGTCAAGGGGCTCTCCATTTTATCATACTCCAAGTATTTTGAACTCCATATCCTAGAATAGCTTGAATTTCTTCCTCTCACTCCCCTAGGAGAGATAGAAATTCCTTTAATATTTTTGCCTTCCCATGCCCCTTTGGATGAAATAAATATTTCCTCCCCTTCATCAAACTCACTCAAGCCTATAGAAATGGACTGTGAAGGCTCCACGTTAGAGATGATAAGAGGTTAGAGAAATCATATTTCTTGATACAATCAAACTTAGAGTCTAGAACCACTTCATCCCTTCACTGAGAAAGCAACCAACTGAATAAAGAGTATCCTTTGAGGTATCGCTCATGAGGGGAAAATGACTCGTTTGGACTCAAAACCACTATGGTTGTTATAGGAATATTCATCCCATGTTGGCATGTGGGCTAGAATATTCTATGGATTGCGACCTAATATTTCCCTCAACCTAATAACTTTTAAATTCCAATGGGCACAAAAGAGATATTGATGGTAAACTTCACACCCAGGCCATGTGTTATTCTACTAGTTTGAATTAAAAAATAAGCAATTAATAATACTAGAGAGCTAGATCAACAACCCTCCTTTATGACAATGAAGCACCCTAATATGACTTCGATTGAGGTCCTAACAAACATTAATGATACTCTGCATTGAAGATATTTAAAAGTTCTACCAAGAAATTCTACCATGAGAGTATTGACCAAAATAAAATTTCCTAATAACTTTAAATAAAAAAGACCATGAAACCCTATCATATACCTTATTCATATCAAGCTTAAGAAATAAGCTAGACCTACCACTCTTATGCATAGAGTGGATAAGTTCATGCACAACAATAAATCCATCTAAAATATGCCTTCCTATTACGAAATCGCTTTGAAGACTATCAATAAGAAGCAAGAGAATCAGTTTAATCTTGTTGGCTAAAACCTTTATCAATATTTTATATGTCATATTACAGAGGCTAATTAGCCCAAAGTCATTAAAGTTAGAGGTATTGGACGATTTAGGAATCAACACTAGAAAGGTAACTCCCACTAGAATAGAATTAGAGCATTGAACCGACCTCGAGGCCTCACAAACATCTTTGCCATAGATATGCCAATATTTTTGGAATAAAAGAGGTGTGATCCCATTAGGCCCTGATTCTTTTAGAGCCCCCATAGCATCCACTACCGACTTAATTTTTTCATCAAAGAAAACAAATTCCAAATTTTCATTCACATTGCTTGATACTAGACTAGGGATCGATGCAACAAAGAATTTTTCTACAAATAAATCTCTAAGAGCTCTTGAACCTAGAAAGGCACTAAAATGAGTGATTTATTCTACCCTAATTTCTTCAATATCACTAGACTTAGAACCATCTACCTTAATGATATCCTTTATCCTATTAAACCTCATGTGGTGGAGGGTTGACGAATGAAAAAATTTCAAATTTTTGTCTCCTTCCTTCAACCACAATGCCTAGGAGTTTTGTTTTCATTGGAGTTTCTCATTTTCCAATATGTTATGAAGAGCAACTAAGAGCTCTTTTTATTTTTTAATAGCTTCTGGTAATGCTCCTTCTGAATCCATGAGAGACTCCAAATATTTAAGTTGAGCTTTTAGGTTCTTCTTAGTCTTAAAATATCACCAAAGGTGGTTATATTCTAGCTCTTGAGCTTGGCTTTAATGTACTTGATCTTAATAAACATATACTCCATACCTTCTCCTTGGAATTCTTAGTTCCACCACACATTACTTTGATCTTCCAACTCAGGGTGGCTAAACCACATAGATTCGAATCTAAAATACCTTGGGTGAAAATAAGAACTCACCGCCAGTTCCATCCATATGGTATTGTGATATGATACCACTCTAGGGAGGGTAGATAGAGAAGCTCCACCAAAATGGGTATGCCTAGTTTGGAGACAAGAAATATATCCAATTTATAGAGAATGATATTATTTCCTCCTTGAAAGTTGCTCCACGTGAACCTGGTACCTTTGATATTTAAGTCCAAGAGCTCAACCAAGTTGAAAAAATTTCTAAAATTCTCAAGACTTCTTAGATCCAAGTAATTTATTTTTATATATATCCGTATTATACATTCCTTTCAATGTATTACATGCTCAATGTTTCAAAGTTTTTCCAACCTATTTGAATGTACATATATACTTTTAATGGAAAATAGTAACCCATAAAATACAATTGGAGGACACAATACATCTAAATATATTTACAATTCCTCAAAAGTAGTAGTAAATATCTCCTTCCTATTTTTTTTAGCTATGACATAAATTGAAACGTTATAATAATATGGTGCTAGCACTATTCACTATCATAAATACATAAAATAATATGGATAAGAGTAAAGCATGCATAACTGAGTACACATAATAATAGAACCTAATAACAATAAATATATTATAGTTGTATCCATATCATCACTCATATGTAGGAGAGCCTATTATGTGGAGACGTTTTGAGCCTTCTTTTTTTATTCCTACTAGAAAGTTTGAAGATTTTAGATCATGTGAAAAAACTAATGAAACCTATCAATTTCATCTTCTAGTGTGTTGGAAGCTCCACTAACATTGAATGAATGCATCTCACATGTAACAAAAGTATAAAGGTCAAGCCTGCTAAAACAATACCCAATGGAGGAGTGGAATTGATAAACACCTTTTAGCAACTAAAATTCCATATATGCTTGAGAATAATGAGTTTATAAACATCCTAAATTTTAGAATGATGATCCTACTAGGAAAAACCAAGCAAAGCAAGGTTCCAAGATCTTGTGAAGAAGGGGAATAAAAAGAGTAGAAAACATCCCAAAATTGTTCATCCATGTTATATAACCAAAATGAGTGAATAAGAGTTACTTAAGCATTATAAAATTTGTATTGATATGAAATATGTAAAATAAAAGTGAGACTTTCAAAAGTTAGAAGTTTTTTATGCAAAATCTACCATCCAAAAAGTTGAGTTTTGGATTCAACAAGAAATTTCTAAATTTGAGCAACAAGAAACTTCCACTGGACATTGGTAAAATTGACTTACCACATGACATTGAGCTTAGAGTCCATTAAAAAAGGATAAAAAAAATTATAATTCCAACTATATTTAATGCAAGAGATTCTATGGTTATTAAACCATATCCAATCAGTCCATATAATGTAGGTAATTATTCCCAACTTTATATGAACATCATATGGAATGGAAGCCACAAAAAATCCATAAGACTCCTTGAACAAAGAGGGAAGGGAACAATAATTGTGTATTTGGGTCTAGGTGAGAATTGAGTAGTCTGGATCCCAAATATCTCTTATTTTGTTTATATATTTATTTTGAAATGCTAGTACTTGAAGAACACTACACCAAGATAAAGGTTTATAATTATGGGGGATAAGTTTACTTCACCATAGACTATTAAGTTTGATGCTTAAACCATGACATAAGGAGTTAAACTTATAATACAATATATGATAAATTGATTGCCAAGATTTCTAGTTACACGTAAGAGGAATAGATCCTTTAACTATAAAATATGGTCTATTAGGGACCTTATACTCTCATGGGCTTTATTTCCATTTACCTTTTTAAGTAGCTTGGGGGATTCTATACTGAAATAGGTGTTTCCTTTTTATATCCAGTGATGTTTCTAACAACCTCTTTTATAGCTAAAATTTTACTTTGGGTAAGAGGATCAATAATACCTAGACCTCATGAATCCTTTGATTGAGTACAAATTTTATACAAAATGGTTATCATATCTACCTCCACATTCCATAGATATCTTTTAAGGCCATCCAACAAGAGGACACTTCCAATTGAGAGATGTAGTTGCATCTTCATGAGAATATCACTACCAAAATATTCAAGGCATTGTTTGTTGAATAATATTATAATGGGTAAGAGGTATGCATCATCATTATGATATGGCTAGATAAACAAAGTCCAATGAATAAGTTAACTAAGGTTAAACATTATGAATTAACTATGACACATCCAATTTGATGTAGTTGAATACTGAGCCAACACATTTTTGAATGCAAATAATTATTTGAATGTAAAGATGTCAAATAATAAATTGCCCATTTTTATTTATTATTTTTGTCTATATTAGCCTAAAGACTAGCTAGTATATTTAGTAAACTTATTTTTTAAAGTTAATTCATAAATATCTAATTCGCCAATTTTATTTAATAGTATTAGCTTGCTTACTATAATAAAATATTAAAAGCCATAGGTTCTCTTATTTTGATAAAATATTATATTCTATTGTCAAATTAAGAACTTGTTAGTGGTTTAATGTTAAAGTAAAAAATACCTATAGACATGTCCTTATAAATTAAAGGCTTTTTAAATATTATTAAACTTATTAAAATGTGATTGCAACAATAAAAATTATTAATTCTTATTGTTTTTATCAATATATGAAAAATCTAAAAACCATCAATGGTAATACCTTTAACTAATGTCTCTTCTTGGTATAAAATAAAACTTTAAGAGCTATGTTATTTTAGAGTTACACTTGATGAGGTGATTCATGTTAGTTTAGGCAAATATGTTAAGCAATTATATATTAGTGGAATTGCCACATCCCCTTATGTAATGTGCTCTACATTTTAAAATAAAAAATAGAAAATCATGTTGCATAGTATGTAATATTTATTAGAAGAATGCACCCTATATAATAAACAATTGTGGAGGGAAAGAAGAGAGCTAATTCAATAAATCATATGAAGAAAAAAATCACATTTGATTCTAAAGGAGTGTCAAGTGGGTTCTCTTGTCTATGTGATTTAAAGGAATTTTTTGTGCATATGGTTGTGGGAAGATGGGGTATTCTAGGACTTTAGGAATAGTGGAGGTAAAAAGACCAATAAATATTATATATTAACATATATGTAGCCATGCTATAAGAGGAAAAAGGGATGTAGTGGGACTATATTCAGCATCTCAATCTCTAATATCCTAATGACCAAACTTTCCTAGGAGGGTATTTTAACACCATTCTCTCCTTATATGCAAATATGGGAGGGATGAGTACATTGGAAACTATGACTAATTTAATACATGAGCACTTGAGGCATCTCCACCTGATTGATATCAAGCTTGAGAATGGATTAATTGCATGGATAAATAAACAAAAGGGATCCACATGGATCTTGGAGTGCTTGGACATGTTTGTAATCTCTCTCTAGGGGTAATTCCAAATCTATTATCCTTAATAATGCAGGATCATACCACTGGCCTATTTTTATAGACCTTTATCAATTTGCTAAGAATTAGTCACCCTTGAAATTTTATCTTATGTGGTTAAAAGATACTTCTTGTAGGCCACTATTTCTTCAATGGTGGAGGGAAGGAAATCCAGGATACGACACCTAGATGTATTGATTTGTCAAGATATTAGATTTCATCAAAACCAAAATTGAGGAATGGAACTAGCATGAGTTCAAGGATGTGAGGGCTACAAATGAAATTTAGGATTTCAAACTAGTGAAAGCGAACACTTATATTCACTCCCTAGGACTTATAAAGGAGCTCAACAAATAAGAAATCCAAGTCTCTTCTAAATTAGAAAAGTGAGAAAGGAGGGAGAAAATCTTATAGAAATAGAAATCCAAGATCTAGTGATTGAAGGAAGGGTGTAGAAGCTCTAATTTCTTCCATAAATCTCTTATGGCCATACAAGTTTTAAAATTTGTACCTTCCTTGAAGACTAATATAGGCAATCCAATTTACTCCTAGGATGGGATGGAGAAAATTGTCACTAACTACTTTGAGGATATTTTCTCTGTAGTCCCCCTAGATCCTGGGGCTCAAGAGGAAGTTCAATAGGTAATATATTCCATTATTAAGGAAGGGGATAATGAGGTTTTGACAACATTAGTTTCTATGATGGAATTAAAGGAAGCACTTTAAAAAAGAACTTTGATTAGATGGCTTCCCCATAGAGTTCTTCCAATAATTTTAGGACATGTTGAAGGATGATCTACTTGCAGTGGTAGAGGAAGCATGGGTGGAAAATTCAATTTAAAAAAATTAAACCTATATTGCACTCACACCTAAGTACCAAAAGGTAGATCATATTTTTGTCTTCAGATCGATAACCCTATGTAAGGTTCTCCTCAAAATCATTACGATGATGATATATCAAAGGTTGAAAACCTTCCTTCATATGATAATATTGCTAGATCAAGGAGAATTTGTGGGAAGGAGACAAATTATAGATTAAATAGTTTTTGCTTAAGAGGTATTTTACTCCATGTAGGCTTAGAGATTCCCAACCATGTTTATTCATTTAGATCTCTTTAAGGCTTATGATAGGGTGGATTGGCATTTTTTTATATAGGTCTTAAGGAATTTTGGCTTCTCCTAGGGTTGGGTGGATTGGATTAGAGGTACTATTTCCCTAATATATTATGATGTGTTGATAAATGAGTCCATATTATTTGTATACTATTTCTAAGGGACTATTCCAAGGGGATCCTCTTTCCCTTATTTGTTCATCATTTTGGTGGAGTGTGTAGGTCATCTCATCTCTAAAGAAAAGAATAACAAATCCAACCAAGAAATTAGATGTGTATTGGTAGTCCCTTATCTCTCTCATATATAGTTTTTATATGTATTGACCTTGATGGGTTATGCTACTATATTGAAAGCATCCAAATTCTAAAGAATTTTAAACCTATTTTCAATAGCCATAGGATAACATTTTTATGAGCAAAATTATAAGATCATATTCTTTTATTGTACTACTAGAGTGCAGACCATGATTCTAAATATCTTGAATTTCAAGTGATCATCTCTTTCAATCTCTTATTTAGGAGTTCCATTAAAGGTGGCCAAATAAATAAAGGATGAATGGGAGTGGTTGATAGAAAAGATACAAAGTTGGTTGAATAATTAGGCCAGATGATGGTTTTCTCTTGCAGGTAGATTCACTTTTTTCAAATCTACTTTACAATATATTCCCATCTATTTTTTCTCAATCCTAAGTATTCTTAAGAATGTGTTAAGAAATTTGGACAAGATTAATCAGAGGTTCTTATGAAGCAGAGAAAAATCATAGCATAAGTGGTCCCTAGTGAAGTGGGATTAACTTTGTATTCTAGAAAATGAGGGAGGCTTGGTCCTTCAATGAGCAATAAAAAACAACCTAGATTTGCCAACAAAGTTATACCAACAAATAAATATTTACCCTAATGAGTTATGGGTTCAAATCCAGAGAGCCAAGTATGCAAAATATATTAGCTTCCTTGATTAGGATCTTTGATTCTTGAGGTACTAAGGATAGGGGAGATAAATATCAAACCACAACTATTCTAGATAGTGAAGAATAGCCATTAAGCAAATTTTTGGATAGACACTTGGAATGGTGCACATCCATTGTCTCAACAATTTCTAAAATGGTAAGACATCATGGGACAACTCCATAGTCAAATATAGGTAAAGATATCACACTATTATAGAAACTATTGAGAAAGAAAATCAAAGGATAGAGTTTGGATTTGAGTAAGGGACTGACCAATATTGGCAACAAAGGCCATGAAGGAGGTTATTCACTAGGTTCTTAAAAGTTAGTCACTATCTTGGTTCAAAGTCAAAGATAAGTTAGGATGGGGACCACATTCTAACAGTGTATACTACAGCTCTAGGATACTCATCCCTCACTCACCATGGGAAAATCCACTTAGGGATGTTTTTAATTAGTTGTGGCAAATTTTGACATGGCCTAAAGTAAGATTTTTTATCTAGCTTGTACTTTGTAAGAGGGTTCTTACATGAGACTAGTTTATGAAATATGGTTTTCTTAATTCGTTCATATGTGAGCTCTATTGTATAGAGAATAAGACTTGGGATCACATTTTTTTCTTGTGTCCCCTAGTTATTCAATTATGGAAATGGTTGATAAACTTTTTACATCTAAAATTCCTTCAATTCACCTCCCTTGAGCAAGCATGGAGGACATGGCCTAGGATGAATGGATTGGATAGCTCGATGAAATAGATGACCTTGGTTAACATCTCTCTATTTATTTGGAATCTATGGAAACAAAGAAATAAAATAATTTTTAAAACAACTCAATATAATGCCTAACATATTTGAGAAAAGACTATAACCCATATCAAGAAAAACTACCCTGCATACTTTGAAGCCCTCCTCCATGGTATCTCAGAAGTGGCACAATTTACTCTCAAGGCTTCAACTTCCTTTGGGTGAATGAAAATGTAGACACCCACATCATAAGAGCTAGAAACATCACAAGACTTCAAAAGAAATAATAGAGGATATGCTCTGAACTTCTCCACATGATAAGCTTTCCCATGGATGGATAATAATATTAGACATATTACAGTAAGATACAACTATAACACCTCCTAGTCTTGCTTTCTTCTCTTCTATCGGCGGATGACATCCCCTTAAAGACACAATAACACAAACACCTAGGAATGAGGAATTCTAAAATTAGCAGAGTGCGAACCATCACATCGGCACATTTTCACTTGAATAAATGGCAGGTTGCAAGAAATAGCGACTATTAATGCCAAAGCAATCAGCTTTCCTCTATCACGTTTTAGTTTTAGAGGGTGAGGCCCAACTTCTCATCGCTAGGCAACGTTGACACAAGGATACACGACCTTACAAATTATGTTCTAACGAGTCACAATATAAGCAACTAAACTCAGCACATAAATATACGGATGGATAGATAGAAACACACATATTTGCAACAGTTATTATGAAGCTTTTTTTTCAGTATTTTTAGGTGTTCGTTAAATTTCATACAAAGCAAGCTAAAACATTAGATTTGAGAGAAGCATGATCATCAACATGTATACAGGAAAGTGCAATACAATCAGCATCATCATGGATGCATGAACATCATACAAAAAGCAAACAGTATCCACTGACATGATACTTCATTCAAATTAAACACAAAATGCCTCAGTCAAATCCTGAGCAGGAGCTTGAAAATTGTTGGAAAGGAAGTGTAGAAAGGAGGTTTAGGCTCTAGGCCTTTGAATCAGGAGGATAAGAATGGCCTATTCCGGGGCTATGTCCATCTGAGGTCGGACGGAATGCCATAACTGTAACTGCCTTAACTGCTTCATCATCATCCGTTGCACTGTTATATTCGACATTGTGTGCACGCTCATTCTCTGCAATGGAACCGATTTGAGAGTAATGAACTGTTTGAACATGCTCGAGGGTGCCCCCATTTCTATTCTCCCAATATGAAGATGAAGACGAAGACGAAGATTCCTCACGTTTCTTCTTCGTGGAGCCCAGGAGTCGACCTTCAACGGCCAACAATGTTGAAACAAATACAAGCACAAACACTATAGTGGTGATCCTCGTGCTTATGATCATCCTCATTCTGATAACTACAAGGATAAGAAGCAGAAGCAGCTCAGATCAACTCAGACTGCAAGACTTTTCAAGCTTGTGGGCTTGGAGAAGTGGGTGATAGGAAGGCTATTTAACATGGGAGCATTACATTTAAATATTCCGATTGCATACGGCAATGATTCTTCATGTCCTCCCATGAAAAGCATTCAACTGTTAAATCTGTCAGACATGAATTCGTTTATTTATCTCAACTCTCATGGAGCTCCACAAACGCTACGGTTAGGCTACTTCTGAGATGATTGTTTTTTTCACCACGGACGTCGAAATTCAATACTAAGCAATCTTTGTTTATTTTCTTCTCGCATTTCTGTCTTTTAATTGTTATGGTTCTCTAGATTCTTCTAAAGATACTTCTAGGTTCTAAGATACCTTTTATTATAATAGTAGTCCTTGGCCTTTAAAGGTCCCTTATCACGCATTTTATTTTCTTCTGCACCGTGAGTTGGAATCTTTTTCGTCATTTTCCTGGTCGATTGCTTCGTTAATGCCAAGCGATACAACGAAATAAAGCTGGAGGTTAATTAAACTCTTTGATAAGTTTCTCCATTGAACGTGACCATGAAACGTTTTTGACCCAGTGTCTCCGTCCCATGTGATTTCTGATCATATATTATTCTTTGATTTTTATTATTTTTAATACATACTCACGTATCTTCCGTGGGAAAAAAACCCAAAATACAGTCACGCATCTTCCGTGGGATAACATACAACTGAAAAACTTTCTTTAATCTTCGTAAAATGAAACATACGTGCAACAAATCATCCTTCTTATCCACCACACATTATACTTATCTAAAGGTAACTACGTTTGTAGCAAGGTAATCTTTTAATTTTCAAGCATCTCTTACTAGAATCGGCACAAATCATATTAATATATTTTCCTCAAATTATATTATTTATTTTTTATTATTATAATCATATATAATATTCTTTTAACTTTTATAGCATATATTTTTCAAATATGAAAAGATAATAAGATTATATATATATTAAATTTGATATTTTTGATGATTAATACACATTTGTATTATAAATATTTATAATAATCATTATTTTTACTAATATATTATCAAACATTGTTTTTTATTATAATATAAATTAGTTTTTCATAAAAGGTGATATTTAAAAACATCTTAATTTATTATATCAATGTAATTTAAGGAAATTATTTTACCCTCCACTCTTTAAATTTACTTCTTTGATTTATTGTTTTTTAATCTTATTTTTAATTTGTAGCTATTTACAATGATAGTTTGTAAAAGGTAGATTTATTCCTAATCTATCTAAGAACTTCACATGAGTTACAACTACAATTGTCAAACTTTTTCTTTCTATATATATATATATATATATATATATATATATATATATATATATACCATATTTATTATTACATTATCATATGTTAGTCCGTGTGGCTTTTGAATAGTTAATCCTCATGCAAGTGATTATAGGTTTGTTTGTACTTCACCAATTTAGTCCATGTAGGTAACACACATAACTTTGTTTTGTATTCTTTCATATACCTCTTCCTCTTCATCTTCATCATCTAAACTTATATTTTTCCTCTTTATGTATTTTCTAGTTGATATTCTATCATTACAACTAAAATTTATCTTTGAATGTTTGTACATAGTCATCTCATTGTTATCATTCATCTTCAAACATCTTTACATAGTAACCTTAAACAAATTTAGCATTATTTCATTTTTCTCCTTAGATCTATATGACTTGTATTGTTGAAAAATTCATTCCTTCTAAAACAATAAATGAAGGATAAATAATTCATACTTTATAAAAAGTAAAATGAAGGTAGTTTGATATAATTTTAGGCTATTTATGATACCATTTTAAAAATATATATAATATGCTCAACTTCATTAAGGAATACTTGAAAAAACATTGTAAATGAACTCTCTATCTATATCTCTTCATCATGTTTGGGTATAATGGTGCTCATCATAAGAAGTCTCAAGTATGAAAAAGGTATGTTAGGCACTGAGTTATAATATTTGAAGATACACAAAAGGGTGATCTACAAACGATGGAATTAATTCAAAATATCTACATGGATTCATGGTAAAATAAAAATATTCAAAATTTGGGTTCATCAAACTTAACTTAAATGTCACTTCCAAAGAAGACCTTGGAAACCCGGTAGAATATTATTTTTCAAGTTAATTAGGGCAAAATTCTACTCACATACATAGAATTCTATGGAACTTTAACAAATATTTTTTTAGAGTCTAGGGTATTTCTTATAAAGGGTGAGATGGGCAAGGAAAAAGGATGGACATATAATTAAATTGAGGGGATTCATATATTATTATTAATTTTATCCCCCGTATGCGGGGATTGGATCAATAATAACATAATTCCATAATATGACATGAGCTCAAATTTTTAAATTACCATGACTTTCAAGGAGGAGATCTAAGTTTAAATCTTGTCAAACAATACATGCATGATTGCCAAATAATACCATTATGTTGTCATAATGTAATATAGGATGGGGTTTGATTCAATCCCATAAAACCAATGTAAAAAAAACAATAATATCATTCTAGATGTTCATCAATTATTGATGGAGACAGAATATTGGAAATGCCAATATATCTATAGAAAATGAAATAGGGTGGTAGATATTTTTATCAATTTTTAATCTTCAATTTGACCAAATTCAAACTTCTAAGGAGATTGACCAACAAAAATTCTACCTCTTAATGAAAATGATATCAAAAATTTGATACAAAAAATTAAATATTTAAGAAAGATGAAATTTTTTTAATTTAATTAACCAAATAACAAATATAATATTTTATTGTTTTAATAAAATAATCCAAATAAAAATAACATATAGTTTATTAAAAAAGATCTTGATAACACCACCACTTATAATCATTAAAGTAAAATTTAAATACATAAAAACTAGAATAGAAATATTAAATGTATAAATAAATTTGAAGAGGTAGATTTATTAGAGAAAAATTTATAAGACATTTACAACAATTGGTTGAACCTATACTGACAACTGAAAGTTATGTCCACATACGGGGCTAATTACAATAAATTCAACTTAAATATTCTGCCCGTACCAAATTCATGCGAATAAATTTAACACCATTATAGATGCACATTGAAGAAAATAAAATTATTATCAAATTTAAACCAAATTCATGCGAATAAATTTAACACCATTATAGATGCACATTGAAGAAAATAAAATTATTATCAAATTTAAATAACTTGGTGCCGCTATCGTATAGTGAAAAGAAGCAACTATGTTTTACGCATGTTTACATATTTGAACATACAAATTGAACAAAGCAACTTTGGCAGCCTCTACACGTATATAGAATATCGTATAGTGAAAAGAAGCAACTGTGTTACGTATGTTTACATATTTGAATATACAAATTGAACGTATGCAAGCAACTTTGACAGCCTCACATGTATATAACCATTAAATATTCAGTTTGTCACTTCTCTAAACACAAAAATAACTTAAAAAAATAGAATATATATTATAAAATATTAATTTAATTGTTTATATTTTTCAATATTTAAAAAAAAATTATATATAAATTTTATCAAATAATATATAAATAATATTTAAAATAAATACGCTGCTAGGGTTTGATGAAGAAAAATTGTTGTGTGATGATGGCAGCAGCTTCCGGAGGAAATCTGAAAAAATGGAGGAATATTGTGATGGCATCGGGTCCAACACAGAGAGTGCATGCTCGTGATGTGTTTTCATCTGAAAATGACTGGAAGGAACATGATTTTCCAGTGCATGTCGGGAACCGCTTGTTAAAGAACAATGGATGTTTGGAACGATGTGAAGCCAAGCCGGTTCTAGTGGTTCAATCAGACTCGGTGGTGGAAGATGTGGAGTATCTAACCAAACATGCCCTTATTGGCAAATTTTTGGGCATCCGAATTTCTCTCCCCTTTGTGGAGGCTTGGGTCAGGAAGACTTGGAATTTTGAAGGCGATGTGGAGGTGATGCTGAGTGCAAACAACTATTTTATGGTGGTTTTCTCTTGTATTACAGATCATAACAAAGCATTTGAAGGGGGTCCTTATTTCTATAACCAAGTGGGCCTCTTTTTTAAACCCTGGCATGTGGGTTTCAACACATCAAAGGAGTGACCGTCGCGGGTTCTAGTATGGGTGCAACTTCCATGGCTCCCATTGGAATTCTGGAGAATTGATATCTTGCATAAGATTGCCCTTCTTCTTGGGAAGCCGGTTGGACCGTCACAATAGACAATGGATAAAAATGTAATCTTTGTTGCTTGTATTTGTGTTGAAATTGACTTAAATAATCATATTCCAGATTCTATTGAAATACAATTTGGATCAACTACATGGGTTCAAAAACTTCACTATGAATCTCTTCCACTTCGTTGTCGGATTTACCGTGAATATGACCACCTGCAAATAAAATGCCCTAAGTTTGTCTCACCTGTGGCTTCAAATACTAGGCCCTCTTAGTTTGGACAAAGTTTGGATAAAGGAAAAGCCATCATAAAGGAAGGGGAACGGGATAAGGAAGGTTTTGTTCCGGTAAAAGCCCAAAACAAAGGACGAAGGGCAAACAAAGACCTTAAGGATAGCCAGCCAAATGCTCTACTCAACCGTTTTGAAATATTAGATGATCTTGATTAGTGCATGGAGATACCTGAAATGTCGCTACTTGATGCAAATATAACAAGGCCGAATCAGATGTCTCTTCTTGAGGGGGAACTTAAGGAATCATATCTAGGGGGTTTAAATGAAGAACAAAGGACTTTGGATCTAAGTATAGGGGACATGGATGGGTCTAGCCCTATAAGGGAAACTATTTTAGAAAGTGGTACAGATTTAGTTATGCCCTCTCCTACTCAAGCACTGATGCAGTCATCCTTGGACTACAAAACTCCTACGGTGTTGGGATTGCAGTAGAAAATAATTAATTTTTTTTTTCAGATAAGAATATGAAGGTGGTTCAGAAGAAGGACTAGGATAAATTAAGTTAATGGGGGAGACTTTGATGGAGTTAGGCTTGGTGAGAACATTGGACTCCCATTTTTATAACCCCCAAAAATTATTATCCTCTCATGGAATGTAAGGGGTTTGAACAGCATCCCCAGATAAAAAATTATTCATGATTTGGTTCGTGTGCATTCTCTGGATGTGGTGTTTATTCAGGAGACTAAATTGGCTATTGATAGTATGTTCAATATTGCTCCCAAGTTGTGGATAAGGGGGTAATGCTAGTGTATTGGTGCATGTGGATATGTTGGTGGCATCGCTTATTTATGGGATCTAGTTAAGATATCCCATCTTACTTGGATTTCTAGCAGATGGTCTATTTTGATGGTCGGGCATGATAATGAATCTGGTGAAACCATCCTACTTACAAATGTGTATGCTTCTGTTGATTACAATGGTAAAGTGAATTTGTGGGAGCACATATTCTTTGTGAGAAGTTTGGTTCCCCTATACCCATGGATTTTGGCTAGAGACTTCAAATCTATCACTTATCTAGAGGAGAAACGTGGTGGGGTGGACTGTCTCAAGCTCATATCCAGGCCCTAAAATTGGTTGACATCAAGCCAGATAATGGGATCTTTACTTGGCATAATAGAAGGTGTAGGATTTCAACTTATGTGGCTTCGTGATCCTAGGCTTCATGATTTCATGCGAGGCTGGTGGACCACTGGCAAACCTCCTCATGGCATCGCTATGTATTCCTTTATGAAGTGACTACAATTTGTAAAACATAAATTTAAGAGATTGAATAGAATGATTTTTGGAACCTTTCCTTGGCTAAGCTGACAGCTCTTAGCAGGATGGAAGAAGCTTCAAGGAAGATTAGAGATCAAGGATTCATGAAGTAGCTTCTTATTGAGGAATCTGAGGCTATGAAAGACCTTGCTGAATGGGAACTGAGGGAAGAAATTTTTTGGAAATAAAAAGCTTAAGTAGATTGGCTTTAGGAAGGGGATAGGAACACAACCTTATTTTATAACTCAGTTAAGGCTCACCGTAATGGTAACCTGGTTACCTCTCTTATGAATTCTCAGGGTGCCCTACTCTCTTCTTTCAGGGATATTTCAGAAGAAACTAAGAGTCATTTTTCCTCTCTCTTCAAGAAGGACTCTCTATCAGATAATGAGAATGAAAAGCTTATTCTAAATTGTATTCCAATGATTGGTTCTAGAGATATGAATGAGCACTTGATGGGTCCAATTTGCCTTGAGGAGTTAGAAAATGTTGTATTCAAGATGAAAAAGGAAAAGACCCAGGACTAGATGGATTCTCGATTGAGTTTTATCAAGATTTTTGGGATTTAATCAAATTTTATATTTTGGAGGTGGTCCATGAGTCCCAAAAGAACAAACAGATGCTACGGACCCTAAATGCTACCTTTGTGGTGCTTA